>CM057449.1:621749375-622426250 GCA_016271365.2 Neoceratodus forsteri
CCTGAGGGAATGGAAGATACCTGAATTTATGAAGGATCTCCGAGACATTCTAGAATTACCTGCAACCTTTCACTTCAGAATTGAGGGAGCGCATAGAGCGCTAACTTCAAAGCTTTCTGATCCCAAGGCTGGACCACGATCAGTTTTCATGAAGCTGGCAAGTTATGAAGATAAGGATGAGATTCTTCGAATTGCATGGGGCCGCAAACAAGTACACTTAACAGTGCTCGCCTCTTTTTCGAACAGAATTACCCACCTGAAATTTTAAAGAAAACGACTGGCATACGTGGGCATTCTTCAGATGCTCAAAGCCCATCAAGTCCACTTCCAGACAATTGACTCTGCAAAGCTGAAGGTCTTTTAGAACTTGTGTACCACTCTGCACAGTACTCCTGAAGAGGCACAGCAGGCGTTAAAAGGATCATGGATGGGAGTTAAACCTGACAGAACCTGCTGCTCAACTACCTTGTCCACAACACTCCCTTTGGAAGGCAGGACAACTGCACCAGCATCGTTCCTCCAGGAAGAAAGCAGCCCCCAACACCATGCAGGACATCCATAACATTGCAAAAAATTTCAGAGATGCCAGGGCGCAGCCAGCTACTTAGTGGGACTCTGGTACGCGAACCACTGTGGTAAGACTGCTTCTTGCTATTATACTTGTCTATATTCCTGCCTAGTCTTTGGGTTCCCCTCCCCATATGCTTCTCACCTGTCACTTTTTATGAATATCTGCCCATGCTTGCCCTAAGAAAAGCTTATGATGCTGAGAGACCCTAATCATACTGGCTTGCATTATTATTTTTAACAGCCCAGTTTGCAGCTGTAAGACAAGACAACATTTGTTACTGGCATCTTCATTGTGTGTTCCTTCATACAGAACACTGAATGCGAAGACCTTCTATGTGTGGATCTGGCTGCTGCTACCAATCTGTGTTACAAGGACTCACTTTTATTGGTCCATAGTAATTATTAGCACAGACATTCATATAGAGCTTTGCCTCCTTTTTTGTTGTTTCTACAGGGACCAAGAAGCAGTTCTGTGCTATCTGGGGGTGGGGGGATGAGAACGGGACGGGATGGTGAGCAGCAGTTCTGGCAGGAAGGGATTTTTCTATTTAAATGAAACCTGCTAGACTGCTCTCAAGGCACTGTAGTGTTTCTGTTATGCTAGCTGTATAATAAAATATTTATTTTAAAGGTCTCAGTTCAATGTGACTGACCAGGCATGCTCATTCAATTACCCTAGGTCAACAATATAAGCTACTGCTGGCTGAAGTGCCTTCTGTGGTAAAACACAGTCTACCACAGGACCACTTACCTTCTCCAATATTCTGCTTTCCCATCTGGTGCTTCTGCAGTAGTTGACTGCTGGTACCGAACAAACTGAGTCAGATGCATAAAATAATAAACAGGATTATGTTTATTCAGTAAGATATGCAGGGACATCTCATCAGCATGAGGTACAGACTCAGACTGACTAGAACAGAAGAACGCAAAGAAGTGCAAGATCATGCACATAGGGAAGAGAAACCCTGAAGCAGCCTATAGGCTGGGAGGGGAGTTGCGGGCAGTCACAAGGGAAGAAAGAGACTTAGGCGTCATCATCACCGATGACCTGAAATCATCCAAGCAGACCTCTAAAGCAGTAGGTAAGGCTAGAGGGATGTTGGGGTGTATTAGTAGGGGTATCACAAGTTGGAAGAGAGAGGTAATACTCCCTCATTACAAGACACTGGTTAGGCCCCATCTGGAGTACTGCATGCAGTACTGGAGGCCGCACCTTCACAAGGACATTAACCAAATTGAGGCAGTCCAGAGAAGGGCAACCAAAATGGTGTAGGGATTGCATCAGAAAACATATGAGAACAGATTAACTGAACTCAATATGTATACCCTTGAGCAAAGGAGGGAGAGAGGTGATATGATTGAAACATTCAAACACCTTAAGGGCATTAACAAGGTGAAGGAGTCTAACATGTTTCAATATCAGAAAAATAGCAGGACAAGAGGACACAGCATGAGATTAGAGGGAGGCCAATTAAGGGGTAATGTGAGGAAGTTCTTTTTTTACAGAAAGGGTGGTGGATGCATGGAATGGCCTACCTCAGGAAGTGGTGGATATGAATACAGTGCAGGGCTTCAAACAGGCATGGGATAGGCATAAGGGAGCAATACAGATGAGTATGAATAGATAGACCATTGACAGAGCAAAGGACTATGGCACATTCATAAGGTAGAAAAAGAAATGGGCAGACTGGATGGGCCTTGCGGTCCTTATCTGCAGTCAACTTCTATGTTAGGAAATAGGGGTTTCCAAAACTCCTGCTGGAAATAATTAGCATAACATGAGACCACACTCTGGCTGCAGCATTACTGTTCCTAGTTAAAGGGGGTGGCAGCTAATCTTAAGCCCCATGCTTAACCTGTACTCCACATCACTGCGGGGGACAGAAAATGTGAGTACCACTCGATTAAAGCAAGAGCATGGCATTAAACAACAGGAAGAGTTGGCAAACTTTGAAACATTAATATAACATTTTATCAGCATCGTGGAGTAAATTATTAAGAAGACTTTTGATTGATTGATAGAAAACCACAATACATAGCAGGAGGGGAGGAAAGAATCTGGACCACACGGGTGGCCAGTCAGTGTCGTACCAGAGGAGGGGGAGGGAGACACCATAGTACTTGAGGCTTGGCCATGCCACAAGCGCTAAAGTGCGGGGAAGGGAAAGGAAGAGAAGGAAAGGGGAGCAGCAAGAATTATCCCCATTGCACTTTGTCAGTATTGCAAACCAACAACATTTCGAAAACCTAGGGGAAAATATGGCTATTGCAAAGGTAGAAAATTCTGTAAACAGTAGCTACAACAATTCAATGGATTATGAAAATGCAAGAATAAATGAGCATGCAGATTTATAAGGCAGACAAGAATTGACCACCGAGTCCAAATTCAAAGTTCAGTTTTTTGCAATTTTTGCAGTCAGTTGGAATGGACTTGTGTGTGGATGGGACCAGTTCCTGACAGAATGGTGTTGGATCAGAAAAAGGAACCCATGAGTTCCGTGAGCTGTCATAACCACACCATTTTACCCGATAAGTCCAGGATCCATTGGCATATTTTTTGTGCAGTATCTTCTCGATCTAATATACAGGAGAGTTCTGAGAAGAAGATGCATCAGCAAATGATTGAGAAGTTTCCAGTAGTCCATCAGGCTGAATTGGCAAAACAGGATCTGGCTGATTGTCAGGACCATGGGGTAGTGAAGGAACTGGCCTGAAACTGTCTACAGGAAGTTCAGTTTCCGAAAGTATAGCAGTTTCAAGTGCAGCTTTATTACATGGGGGACTGGGATCATCAGGGAGGGTATCATTCAGGTACCCATGTTTCAGTCAGTTGATGTGGATTTTATTGTGTACCAGCTTTCCATCGGAGTTGAGGTGCAAGCAAACATGAACAGGAGGAAGCTTTTCCACAGTATAGAAGGGACCAGTCCAAGGGTGAAGCAGTTTTTTGGTGGTGCCCAGAACAAGGACAAGTCAGTACAAGTATACGATGTCCCTAACAGAAAATGAAGGTTCATGTGACTTGGCTGCTGACATTTTTTGTATTGCAGCTTACTCTGTCCCAGTGTGTCAATTGCAACATGTCTGGCAAGTTCAAGCTGTTCCAACATTGGAATGATGAAGGATGAAGCTGACTTTGGGACCTCTAGTAGCAAAAGATCTTTGTCCAGAGGTGTTCTTGGGTGATGTCCATGGACTAGGAAAAACAGTGTGTACTCTGTACTGTCGACTGTTTTAAGCAATTGAATGAAGGGAACAAAATTATCCCAAGTGTCATGAGTCTCATCCAGGTACTTGGATAGTGTATTAAGAATGGTAGACGTCATTCTCTCACTTTGCCCATTACATTGTGGATGGTAACTGGTTGTGTGAGTCTTTTTTATGTCAAGACGTTTGCAGGTTTCTCACACAATAGTTGAAAGGTAGTTAGTGCCTCTGAATGCATTTATGCTGGAGTGCCATGACAACAAATTATTGTGTTGAGGAAGGCACTTGCCAATGTGGCATCTTTAATGTCTTTTAGTGGGATTAATTCCAAGTACTTAGGTAGTCCACAAAAACAAGAATGTACTTGTTGCCAGAGTCAGGGCAAGTAGGCAGGGGGCCAAGAATGTCCATGCTAACTCTTTGGAATGGTTCAGTGGCTACAGGCATTGGAATGATGTGTGCCTTTGTCGGTTTGGCAGGAAGCTTTCTTTGGGAACAGGGCTGGCAGGATTTGACAAATTGGACAATGTTTTTGTTCATGTGAGTCCATAAAAAGTGAAGCCTTGTCTTTCTGAGAGTTCTGTGGATTCCCATATGACCTCCAGAAAGTGGAGAGGCATGAGTGGATTGAAGAACTTTGACTAGAGAGGCTGGCACAACTAACTGAACATGAGTTCTATCCGTGCGATGGCCCTTGCCTTCCCTGGTCCAAATGAGAAAAATCACACCGTCATTGATAAAGTATTGTGACGCAAAGAATAGGATATCCTGGTGGTGTTTCTTTTGTTCAGGTAAAGTTCCAGTCTCTAGATATGTGATGATGTCTGTAAATTGAGGATCAGTTCTTTGTTGCAGTTTAATCATCGCCAGGGAGATATCAGTATTAGAGGTTGTAAGAAGCTCTTAGACTGCTTGCAATAAGTGAGGATTTGTGCTTTTCTCTGTAGAAGCAGTTGGTAACAGCAAAGTAACTTGAGGTGCTGTAGAAATGTCCACAGGGAGCTCATCTGTGGAGTGGAAAGGAAGAGCTTGTAGGCAGGCTTCTTCATCTGGAGAGGCTGATGCAGAGGGATACCGTCTCTGGCTTACAGCATCGGCATTAGAATGGATTCGACCTAGTTGGTACTGTGTCTCAAAATTGTAGCATTGCAGCATGGCAATCCATCGGGAGAACTTTCTTACCGGCTCCTTCATTTCAATTAACCATCTGAGAGCAGAGTGATTCTCGATAGTTGTGGAGGAGGAGTAGCGAAGGTAACAGTCAAATTTCTTTACAGCAAAGACCATGGCTAGGCATTCTTTTTCTGTGATGCCATAGTTTTGCTCAGCTGATGAAAGAGAGTGCTCAGCATAGGAAATAACTCGCTCTGTTCTGTCTTGGATTTGATGCAGCACAGCGCCCACTGCAAAGGAACTAGCATCTGTGTAGAGCTTGAATGGTTGGTTGAACCTGGGGAAGAAATACATTTTTCTTTCAAGGTTTCAAGGCCTCTTTGCATTCAGAAGTCCATAGGTAGTCACATCCCTTTTTGGTGAGAACATACGGTGGAGCTGCAATCTTGGCATAGTTGCAAATGAATTTTCTGTAGTAGCCAGACAAGAACAGGAAAGTTCTAAGATCTTTGAGGTTTGTAGGTTCAGGATAGTCTTTTACTGCAGAGAGCTTATCTGAGTCTGGTGAGATGCCCCACGAACTGACCACATGCCCAGGTAATGGATTTGATGTTGTGCAAAGCAACACTTCTCTGGACAAAGTTTGAGGTTGGCTTACCCGAGACATTCAAACACCTCTTTGAGATGCTGAAGGTGCTCTTGGAAAGTTCTTCTGAAGAGGATAACATTGTCAAGGAAAACTAGGCAAGATTTCCGAGACAGGCTATGTAATACTGCTTCCATTATGCGTTGAAATGCGGCTGGGCTGTTCCAAAGTCCCATAGGCAGATGTTTAAATTGGAAAAGTCCCAAGTGGCAGCACCAGGCTGTGTATGGGTGTGAAGCTGGATCAATAGTAACTTGGTAGAATCCACTCTGAAGGTCTAGAGTGGTGAAGTAAGCTGGGCTTGCCGCACTAAGGCTCTCTAAGATGTCCTCTGTGGTAGGTAAGGGATGTGCAACCTGCACCTTGTAGGCATTGAGCTTTCTGTAATCCACCATGAACCGATATCCTTTGTCTTTCTTTACCACCAGCAAGCAAGGTACACCCCAGGGACTTGTAGATTCCTCAATAATGTCCTGTTCAAGCATGTCCTTGATTAAGTCCTCCAGGACTTACATTTGTTTGTGTCCCACTTTGTAGGCTCACTGATGAATTAGCTTTTGGTTGGGCTGCACCTCAATGGTGTATTGCAGGATATCGCAGCATCCGAGTTTATCAGGGCCAACAAAGACATCTGGGTAGTTCTCCAGAAATTCCAGAAGTTGCTGTTTCTCTGTTGGACATGCTGGAAGTTTTGAGGCAGATTGCCACTGACTGAAGGGTATCCCTTTTGAAGCTGGAGTGGTTGTGATGGTACTGACAGGATGAATGTTAGTGGAACGAGGCAGAGGCTCGTGCAGAAGCTGAAGCTGGTCCCCTGAAGACAGACAGACAAACTTTCTGATGTTTGCACCTTTTGAGATGACCACTAGCTCGTCTGTGAAGTTGCAGCATTTTTGGAATACTGAGCCTCCATGCACAGAAGACAAGGTGTTCCCTGGAAGGAGACCTGAAGAGTGCAGAGCTGAGGATCCCATAATGATTCCAACACCACCTTGTGGAAGTGGGTCACCTCAAATTTAGAAACATAGAAGTTGACGGCAGATAAGGACCGCAAGGCCCATTCAGTCTGCCCATTCCTTTTTCTACCTCATAAATGTGCCATCAGCCTTTGCTCTTTCAGTGGCCTATCTGTTCATACTCATCTGTTCATACTCATCTTATGCCTCTCCCATGCCTGTTTGAAGCCCTGCACTGTATTCATAGCCACCGCTTCCCGAGGTAGGCCGTTTCATGCATCCACCACCCTTTCTATGAAAAAGAATTTCCTCACATTCCCCCTTAATTGGCCTCCCTCTAATCTCATGCTGTGTCCTCTCGTCCTGCTATTTTTCTTATATTTAAACATGTTAGACTCTTTCACCTTGTTAATGCCCTTAAGGTGTTTGAATGTCTCGATCATATCACCTCTCTCCCTCCTTTGCTCAAGGGTATACATATTGAGCTCCGTTAATCTGTCCTCATATGTCTTCTGATGCAGTCCCTGCACCATTTTGCTGCCCTTCTCTGGACTGCCTCAATTTGGTTAATGTCCTTGTGAAGGTGTGGCCTCCAGTACTGCACACAGTACTCTAGATGGGGCCTAACTAGTGTCTTGTAAAGAGGATTATTACCTCCTCTTACGACTTGTGATACCCCTACTAATACACCCTAACATCCCCCTAGCCTTACCTACTGCTTTAGAGGTCTGCTTGGCTGATTTCAGGTCATCAGTGATGATGATGCCCAAGTCTCTTTCTTCCTTTGTGACTGCCAGCAAATCCCCTCCCAGACTATAGGCTGCTTCAGGGTTTCTCTTCCCTATGTGCATGATCTTGCACTTCTTTGCATTAAATCCCAGTTGCCACTCTTCTGACCATTTTGCTAATTTATCCAGATCTCTTCTCATTCTGCCCGCCCCATCTGGATCATCTACTCTGTTGCAGATCTTGGTGTCATCTGCAAACAGACAAACCTTACCCTCTAGTCCATCTGCAATGTCACTAATGAAGATATTGAAGAGGATTGGCCCCAGGACTGATCCCTGAGGTACCCCACTTGTGACTTGCATCTCTTCTGACTGTATACCATTTACCACCACTCTCTGTTTTCTGCCCATCAACCAGTTTGCCACCCAGTTGACCAACTTCTGACCCACCCCGAGCCTACCCAGCTTATTTATCAATCTTCTATGTGGAACAGTGTCGAAAGCTTTGCTGAAGTCAAGGTAGGCTACATCAACTGCTCTCCCTTGGTCCACCACTCTGGTTACCCAGTCAAAGAAATCTATGAGATTAGTTTGACAGGACCTTCCTTTTGTAAACCCATGCTGTCTTGGATCCTGTGCCCCTATGGATTCCAGGTGTTGCACTATCCTTTCCTTAAGGAGTGCCTCCATAATATTGCCCACTACTGAGGTAAGACTGGTCTGTAGTTCCCTGCCTCCTCCCTGCTACCACTCTTGTGGAGCGGGATCACATGAGCCCTTCTCCAGTCTTCTGGGACCTCTCCTGTGCTCAGAGACTCACTAAACAGTTCTGCTAATGGCTCTGCTAGTTCCACTCTTAGCTCGTTAAGTACCCTAGGATGTATGCCATCAGGTCCCATTGCCTTGTCCACCCTGAGCTTAGTGAGCTTTTGTAGGACCCTTTCTTTTGTGAAGGGAGTAGTGCTTACCTCCTTCCCCCGTGTCCATGGTGCTGAATTTTGGCAATTAAAACCATCTCTGACTTAGGAGGCACAGTGACTGAGTCTATAGCTGTGAGCTGCCTCTGAGGATCTAGTGAAAGTTTGAGGCAAAGTCTAGGATGGCTTTGTGTGCTTTGACAAAGTCCAGGCCAAGAATCACGCCTGGTTGTAGTTCAGGCACTAGGTAGAATTTAACAGTAGCTTGTTGTGAGCCGAAGTGGAGTTTAAGATGGACCACACTTGTGATAGGTACTGTAGCAGTGCTTGCTGTGATAATGTACTTTAGGTCAGCTGGAGCAACAGTAGGTACATGACGAATAGCTGGATTATTTAGTATACTGCTGTGGATAACTGAAATTTCAGCTCCAGAGTTGACCAAGGCATGTGTGGACCAGTTCCCAATGGTGACAGGGACATAGCTTGCAAGGAGGGGTGACCCGGTGACAGGAACATTGGCTCTTTTAGGTGAGATTGTGCCTTACTTAGCAGCTGGAGGGTGCAGTTTGAGTTACCAGAGTCAGTGGGGTGGTCAGTTGCTTTATTTTCCTGCCCAACAAAAGCCCCTAGTTTGTTGGGCAGTGCTCGTTTCCCTGGTCCTGTTAATAGTTGCTAGCATTTTGCAGATTGCGCTGCAGTGGATGCCTTTGGCTTTCTTGATTTCTGTTAAAGTTTTTCAGTTTGCGGCAGACAGCAGCAGTGTGACCCCTGAATCTGCATCACTGACAGGTCACTGGTTCTTGTGAAGGTGGAGGTGGCTGAGGTCATTGAGGAGGTGGCTGCAGGACATTGACAGGAGTTGCAGGGGAAGCAGGAGCATTGAGGTGTGAGCTGTTAACAGTAGTGATGAGCTTATCAATCATTACTTGTTGCTGTTGGACACAGGTTGCGAGTGCAGCTAGTTGCAAGGTTGGTGGCATGTGAGCACTGGCAGATTGGAGCATGGAGAAGGACTCCTGGGCAAGCCGGGCAGCTTGTATTGTGTCCATTCAGGTGGTTGGCTTTTGCTGTTTGACATAGGTACAGAATTGGGGAGGCAGTCCCCGGACAAAGGCTGTGATCTGATCTTTCTCTGATTTTTGTAGACATTCACACCATGATTCAGTGTCCACTGTAAATGCTTCCATGATTCAGAGGGTTGCATAGTGTGCTCCCACAGTTGTTGTTCTAACAACCAGAGTGGATGTGCTTATAGGAAATGTTCCTTGAAGGTGGTATACAGGGTGGCAGTGTCCCCTCTCGTCTGGTCTGGAAGTGCATTAAACCACGAGATGGCCATCTCTCTCAGGAGTAAGTGCATGACATTGGAAATTCACAAGGGATTTGTCCAGCCATTGAAGGAGATCCAGGCCTGGAATTGCTCAAGCCAGTTGACAGCATCTTCATGGGGTAATGCTGAGAAAGGTACTGGCTGTAAGCTGGTATGGACCATTGAGTGTAGGGAAATAGCTTTAATATAGGCGAGGTCATCCTGAATGGCCTACATAGTGGGCATTCCTTGAACTGAGATGGATGACTGGATGTTGTGCAGGATAGTTTCAATTTTGAGACCCCATGCTCTCGAGGCAGGTAAAGTGGGACCCCGGAGCTTGCAGTGCTCAAAATGGCATTGTCCTTGGACCTCATGGCTGGAGAGGAGCTGCATGTCACTGAACAGAGATTGTAGAAATGAGCAGGAGTGGTTGTCATGTAGAGGACGAGATGTCTGTGGAAGAAATAAGTTGCCAAGAGAAAATATTTTTGTGGACAAAAGTACAGTTATTTGTAAGCAATTTTCATCAATGGACGTCTTAATAAACAATTTCCACTCTATTTTGGTGTTGTCTGTTATTTAAATAAAGTTGTATCAGAAGATCAATTATTTGGTGTACTGTCTCTTTAATTGAATAGGTTTGCCATTGACTTGTACTGAATACCATTCATTTGCTTTGAATTGAGGTAATTTCAGTGCTTGACTGTAGCAAGGTATCACCACCAGGGGGGCAAGGTCACTGCTTATAGCACTGTTTGCTGCTACAAGATGGAGGCTACTTGCCACGAGGTTGCTGTACAGCAGGGAAATGATGGCTGTCAGGCTGCAGGCCATCTTTCCCTCTTGAAAATTGTCAAGCTCCCCTGTGGTGGGTGACAGAATGCTGGGGGAAAATGTCAGTATTTTGTTTGCAGCATTTTATTTTTTGATTGCTCTGTCCTGTATTTTTATTTCTAGGATCATGGATATGTTGCTCATCCACACTCTTTGGCATGTCCCTTTCCACTTTAAATCTTGCCGGAAGTCTTCAAGCTGGCTCCTCCCACTCATCCGGGTGGCATAACCTTTGGCTCCGCCCCATGACACCAGATCTTCCTTTCCACTGGAAGATTCAGGTTGCCTACTTCATGCTCTTGCATTTGTAGGCCCTGGCTTCGAACTTTGTCTAGTTCACATTAGCGATCACGACTACTTACCTTCGAATATGGAAGACAAGTCTTCCCCCGGATTTTGCCAGTGTTAATGCGGCCAGAAGATGTCACGCACTGATCCCCACAACATGTGTTATTGCCTCGGTGTAAACTATGACACCCTCAAGTGCGATTTTTGTTCTTACTTTTCATCCTAATGTCCCTTATTTACCTCTCGAATGCCTGAAGCTGAGGAGGCCGGAAAAACGGAATCCTCCAGTGAAATCTAAGGAAGCTCAGTGGGTGGTTTCCGAGGCCACGAGATCAGCCGAGCAATTTGAACGCATGCAAGCCTTCAAGGAGGAAGTGGCTTGGGCCACAGAATCGTCCTCTTGGAGCTTCTTCATTCCACTCAACCTTGGCTCCAACTTCTCAGGTTCTTTCCAAGAGTTGTACCAGTCTCTCTCGACTAAGGGGGAAGGGTTCTGTGGGAACGCACTCTTCTCAGTCCCGTAAACGGGAAAAGGACCCAGGATTGTCTTTGTCTCGTCGAAGACATTCTTGGGATTGGGAGAGATCTCGTTCTCAGGAGCTGGCAGTCTCGACTTCGGTCGAAATTGCCTCTTCGGCTGCTGGCTTCTCGACTTTGCTGTCTGGCCAGTCAACTGAAGTGTCGATCGATGATGTTAAAGGCATTATCGACCCATTGTCACCTATTCCGGTCGCCGACTCTCTCGATCAGACTCCAGTCCTTACTTTCCCTGACGAGGAGACCCAGCCTGCTGGGAATACCATCGAGGAAGTGGTCTCGGACCCCGGGAAATCACTGGTCCCGCTGGTGTTCCCTGAGGGACCGAATCAGACTGTCCAATCTCAATCGAGGTCCAGGACCCCCTCAACCAAAAGGCCGTGGAAGAGCCACAAGTGCTCTAAAAAGAAGCAATATCATCAGTCGTCCTCATCCTCCTCAGATGAGGAGAGGCTCCGCCAAAAACTCCATCGGCGCTACGAGGACCTCATGTGGCAACAGCTGATTCTGACCCCAGCTATCACTTTGCTTTCACCTCCTAGGCTGAAGCCGACTCCTTCAGAGCCAATCAAGTCGGTTCCCCCACCTGTGGAGCCAGCGAAACCTCTGGTTCGACCTAAATCAGTCTCTCCACTGATAGTGGTGGAACCACCACCCAAGCAGCCTGTGGGAGGGGCTCCTTCTAAGGAAGATACATAGATACATTGACAGTGTCAGCAGATAAGGGCCTATGGCCCACCCAGTCTGCCCATTTGCGCTTGTAAGTTCAGTTTGTTTTCCTAGAAGTCTGTTGCCCCTTACCCCTGACCTCCAGAATTCCTTTATGTCTATCCCATGCATTCTTAAATCCCGTGATTGTTTCAGCCCCCACCACTTCCTCTGGCAGGGTGTTCCACTTGTCCACCACCCGTTCTGTAAAGAAATTCTTTCTCATGTTTCCTCTGAATCGTCCTCCCTCCAACTTCATCCCATGCCCACTAGTCCTGGAACATCTTTTTCACTTAAAAATAGTGTTTTCCTGCACCCTGTTCCTCACTGTAAGATACTTGTATGTCTCTATCATATCCCCTCTCTCCCTCCTCTCCTCCAGGGAGTGCATGTTCAGTTCCTTCAACCTGTCTTCATAGGACTTGTGATGCAATCCATGCACCATCTTTGTTGCCCTCCTCTGAACCTTCTCTACCCTGTCTATGTCCTTACGTAGGTATGGTCTCCAGAACTGTACACTGTACTCCAGGTGGGCCTTACTAGTGTCTTGTATAGTGGAATTTTGACCTCCCTTTCCTGCTGGTGATGCCCCTCCTATAACATCCCAGCATCCTATTTGCTTTACCTGCAGTCTTGTCACACTGTTTCTACCTTGAGGTCATCAGAGATGATAACCCCAAGATCCCTTTCTGCTTGGTGCATGCTATATCCTCACCCCCAACTGATATATTGTGCCAGGTTTTTGTGCCCCATATGCATTATCTTGCACTTCTTTGCATTGAATTTCAACTGCCAAACCCTTGACCATTCTTCAAGTTTCTGCAGGTCGCTTCTCATTCTGTCTACACCCTCTGGTGTGTCTACTCTGTTACAGAGCTTTGTGTCATCAGCGAACAGTGAAATTCTGCCTTCTAGGTCCCATGCAATGTCACTGATGAAGATGTTGAATAGGACCGGTCCCAGCACTGATCCCTGTGGTACCCCACTGGTCACACTTCCCTCTGTGGAGTGACAGCCATTTACCACCACCCTCTGTGTCCTGCCACCCAGCAAGTTACCTACCCACCACACTACTGTCCTGCCCACACCCATATTCCCCAGTTTGTGTAATAGTCTTCTATGTGGTACAGTGTCAAAGGCCTTGCTGAAGTCCAGGTAGGCCATGTCCACTGCCCTCCCTGATCCACCTCCCTAGTCACCCAGTCAAAAATTCAACGAGGTTGGTCTGACATGACCTCCCCTGTGAAACCATGCTGCCTTGGGTCCTGTAGTCCATTGACAACCAGATGTTCCACCAATCTTCTTCAGTAGTACTTCCATGATCTTCCCCACTACCGAGGTGAGGCTGACTGGTCTGTAGTTCCTGCTTCCTCTTTGTTCCCACTTTGTATAAGGGACTACATCTGCTGTCCTCCAGTCTTTGGGTACCTCCCTGTTTCCAGTGATCGGCTAAACAGGATAGCCAGAGGTTCAGCCACCACCTCTCTTAGTTCTTAAGGACCTCGGTGCATTCCCATCTGGCCCCATTGCTTTATCAACTCTTATTACTTCCAGTTCCTTCAGGACCTTTCTCGTAAAGGGACTCTGTGTCCATTTCTGCACCATTCTCACCCCTTGACTCCTTCAGACCCATTACCTCCTCTTCCTCAGTAAAGACTGAGCAGAAATACCTGTTCAATATGTCAGCTTTACTGTTGTCATCCTCCACGAGGCCCCCCCCTCCCCTTCAGTCTCACTATCCCTCCCTTTGTCTTTCTTTTTTCACTTATGTACCTGTAAAAGGTTTTGTCCCCTCTACCCACTGATTTTGCAATGTGCTCTTCTGTCTGAGCTTTGGCTTCCCTTACTGACCTCCCTGCCTCCTTTGCTTCTCCTGGTACTTCTCCCTATCCCCTTCTGCCTGTGTCTTTTGGCTTTCACTTTCTTTGCTACCTCTTTGGAAAACCATAATGGTCTCCTCTTCCTTTTCCTCTTGCTAACCTGCTTAATACATAATTCTGTTGTTCTTGTAATCCCCATTTTAAATACTGCCCACTGTTCCTCAACCCTGATTCCTGTCCCATTCCCTTAATGCCTCTTTCAAGTATCTCCCCATTTTCCCAAAGTCTGCCCCCTAAAATCCAGGATCGTGTTTTGTGTGGTTTGGTTCTGCTCTTTCTGTGATTTCAAACCACAATGACTGGTGGTCACTGTTTCCCAGGTGCTCCCCACTGTTACCCCATCACACTGTCCCTGTTTGTGAGCACAAGGTCCAGTATTGCCTTCTGCCGAGTTGGTTCCATGACCAGTTGCTTGAGGAAGGCACCTTGAAGGGAGTCCAGCATAAATCTGCTCCTAGTTGCTGCTGCTGCTGGGATGCTCCAGTCCACGTCTGGAATATTGAAGTCTCCAACCAGTACTATCTCACCCTTGTCTGCCATCCTTTGGATGGCTAGCATCAGCTCCCTATCTGTTTCTTCCTCCTGGGCTGGTGGTCTATTGACCACACCTGTGCAGATGGCTGGCCCCATTTTCCTTTCCAGCTTAACCCACAGTATCTCTCCCCATTTTGTTCCTCCTGGATCTCTGTGGCCCTTATGTCATTTTTTACATACAGTGCCACTCCTCCTCCCTTCCTGCCTGCTCTTTCTCTTCTGAACATGTTGTAGCCAGGTATGGCCATCTCCCAGTCGTGGTTATCATTACACCAGGTTTCAGTGATGGCCACAATGTCCAGGTCTGACTACACTATGACAGCCTCCGGATCTTCCATCTTCTTGCTAAGGCTCCTGACATTTGCACACATGGCTTTCTATGATTTGACCTCCCTAGACTGTTTCACTGTTCTACTCCAGCCCCTTCCTTGGTTGTCATTTATCCCTGGTTCTCCTTGCTGTCTGCCCTTCTGCTGAGTTTTGCCCCTTTTCTGCTTATCCACCTCTTGGGCACTAATCTCCATCTTTGCACACTGCTTTGCAGAGATAGCCACTCCTCTGGTTCACTGGTTCCACTGCTAGCTGTGGGGGGTGAGATGGAGGTACCCTCCTTGCTGGCCTGCCACCCCTTTGCTAGTTTAAATGCTTGTCAATGTAGCATTTAAACTTATCATTGAGTGCTTGGATTCCCCTCAGGATGGATGCAGGCGGATAGGCTAACACTGGGCCTCCCAGCGTCTTTTGGTAACTATCACCCCGGACCACCCTCAGCGAGTCAAGGGTGACCTGGGCAGTCGACCGTTGTATCCGGATTCCTCTGATTCGGATGTGACTGGCCTACATTCTCATCCTGGGGATGACGAATAGGCCGGTGGGTTAGAGACGGAGGAAGGTCCTTCGTCCTTTCAAGGCATTCTTCGCCTCATCTCTGAGTCCACAGGGATGCCCCTGGAACCAGTCGAGAAAAAGGTAAAGTACCCTCTTACGGACATCCTCAAGAGAGGGGATACCCCAAAGGAGGCCTTTCCTGTGGCCGAGGCCATTGTTGGCCTGGCCTTAGAACTCTGGCAGCGCCTTGCCTCTTGTCCAGCTCTGTCTGCCCATATGGCCCGCAAGTATGCAGTGCCCATGGGTCCCTTTCGGGGTTCACAGAGCACCCTTCGTCCAAGAGCCTGGTGACCGCTTCTGTGTTCAGACATACTGGCAGTTCTGCCCGACACAGACTGACCTCCCTAGAAAGAATCCAAACTCTTGGATCATTCAGCCAGGAAGGTCTATGCAGCCTCTTCTTTAGGCCTTCATCAGGCAAGTGTGGCTGTCATCATGGCACACTTCTCCCATGCCCTCCTGGAGTCTTTGGATGAAGTCCTCCCACACCTCCCCATGGACATGTAGACCACTGTCAAGCAGGACTGGGATCAGGGCTAAGCTGTTGCCAAACAGCAGCTTCAGACAGCTCTGGACATTGGGGATTCTTGTGCCCATTTGATGGCAGCTGCAGTTGCCTCTCATCTGTTATGCCTGGGTTATATACCACCAATAGACCCACATGTAACCGTAACCTTATACACAGTATTAGTGCCTTACACAGTCATAATGTTTATCTTGTTTTATTACTTATGTTAGTTTTCTTTAGTTACATTTGATATATGCTATCAGTCTGAAATACATTTACCTATATACTATGTTTCTTCCATATATACTGCTATACTCATAATCACTCATATTTTGTAGTTTTCCACTGTTGTGACACGTTGTATGCTTTTCTGATGACATTGCATGTGTTCTCAGACTCGTTGTCTCCAGTGAGACTGATAACAGGTTGCAGACTATGAATTTCCATTGTTTAGAGATTCATTCTTCCTTAATTTGCAACTTTATTTCCTACGTAATTGCCCAAGGGAGCCACCTTATTTACATGCCTTATCCAATGCTGTATGTTTATCATATCTGTAACTGTGCTCATATATTTGTATGCACATCAGTTCCTCTGAGAGAGAGAGAGAGAGAGAGAGAGAGAGACCATCCTCGAGGAATGGTGGGAAATGGGCTCCCTTGTGTTTGCTTTGCTTCACTTGTTATGGCGTGAGTATGTAATAAACTTATCACTGCTACTTGTTATCTTTGTCCAGCATACCATGCAAAGAACCTAAGCTGTGATCTTTTCACAGTGTAACAATGGTGACCTGTGGCAGTCTTGGTTTTTGTCTGGCAAAGAAAAACACTCATTTTACTTTGTAATTTGAGTTCTAAGGCAAGTAGGTACGAGTTTGGCAGCTTAGGGACTCCGTACGTGGACTGGGACTCTGTGCGCGGACTGCTACTCGTTGTTTTGTGAATTCCTCCTTCAAAGGAGTTCACAGACACCATCCGTCTGTGTGTGGTTGGGTGCTGTGATTGCAAACATGGCAGTTAACCCACAGAATGGTTTAAAGATTTCCCTGTTTATGGACATCTAAATTTTTGCACGGGGGTTGAGAGAAGACATCTCAGCTTCTGTCCCTGCACTAGGTGCGCTGGGATGTGCTAAACTAAGAAATAGTTAACTGTATTTGTTTTGGATCCAATTACAATTATATTGATCTGTGTGCAGTATATTGAACTGAGACAGTCAACTACGATGCAATCCGACAGAGTGCTGCTTTGGAGGCTTTTAAGCCTGATAAGGTTGAATGGCTACTGATTAATCAGTGGCTAAACCGTTTGATAAGTTTATTGCTAGGTCATTTAGCTTTATGGCCCTGACCCTGTGGAATTCTCTACCTCGTCAGGTGCGAAATAGTCCGACTGTCCTGAGCTTTAAAAGAGCCTTGAAGACCCACCTTTTTAGTATAGCTTTTAATGATTATAATAGTTTTAAACTCTGTCTATTTATTGTTTTATGATATTGTGCAGGCGCTTTGGATTGAAGAAAAGCGCCTTTTTATAATTAAAAATTGATTAATTGATTGCTTTATTTATTTATTATTTATTGACTTCCATGAGGATTCCTCCTCATTGATGTGATTCACAGACAAAAATTGGTCTATTCTGACCTTGGTTTTTTTTTTTTTTTTCTACTTTCTATTTCTACACCTCTACTGTCTCCTAACCTCCACTCCTTCAAGCCACCAAGGTGCTCTTCTTCCCGACCCTACTGACTACCCTGGAGTCTGCTCCTAGAGTGCCACACACTCGAATCCTCAGGGTCCCTTGACGGCCCGGATTACCCCCCGGGCGGGGTGAGGAGGGAACCCTCCTCTATCCCCGAGTGATCAAGCTGCGCACAGTGGAGTCTGCCCCTTTATCAGTCGGTGGGCAGCGAAGCAGGCAACAGTGGCCGTCATCTAGGAGGCTTGGGAGATGTTTTTCCTCCATTCCTCTCTAGAGAGCCCAACGTGCAAAGACGTCATTGCACTGATGTGCAGACATCTGCTGGCTCTCCCCCATGTTAATGCCCACACCTGCCGAACACCCAGCCTCCGCTGGGTGTCACTGCAGTGTGGCGCATATCCCTAACCCACCCCAAAGGAAGGAGAGCTGTTGTGGGACACTCAATCCTTCCTTCCCCCTGCCAGCCCCCGGTGACCTGAGTCCATTCTTGAACCCGGGTCACCAGTGCGGCGCGAGGTGTGGCGTCCAGCACCTCAACCCTCAGCGCCACCGGGCCAGCTGTTTTTTTTTTTTTTTTTAACATGAACAAGTATGTCTGGCAAGGTGTTACCCTGTCTTTGTGATTCATGTTTGTGGTAAACCCACTTTAATTATGTCTAGTACGTAATTAACATTATTGGCTATCTGTCGCTATTGCTGTGACTAGTAAGGAATTCATAAGGCACTAGGGACCCCTGTTTTTATTCAGACAGGCTGCCTTTGTCTACTGGTTACGATAACAGATCCACCTTTTATTGCGTTCTATAATGAATCTAAGTGTAAACTCTTGTCTGTACAGCTGTTCCTTGCTTCTCACTTTAGGAGAAGCACTACGTTTGATTGTAGTACACCATATCTTGTTATATAGTGCCCAAGGTCACACTGTTCTCTGTATTTCTGTTACTACTTAGAGAATGTTTAGAAAAATAACTGCAGAAACATTAATGTATTCAGTAATGAATGTTATGGTTTCATGATATCAGCGTCATTAACAATAATGATGGCGAAGTTAAGTCTGTCTTTTACTCACTTGACATTGTTCACTTGAAGCTCATTATTGTGTTTTTTTTAATTGAGAGACTCTTGGTTTCTTTATTCCAGGTTAACCTTCATCAGTGGCGTAGTGTTGTAGGATATGTTTTTGAATGTGCCGTCCTGGATTTTGATGTGTGGAAATATTTGAAGTTGGGAAACACTGTGTCTAATTCAGCATATGCTATGTTTAACTGTGTTCTCTGAAGCTACTCTGGTTTATTTTTTATGTTTCATGTCATTTGTGCTGCGGGAAATCAGCTCATAAAATGGTCAACTTTGGCTTGTTCTCAATGACATGTTCCGGTTTGCAGTGTTGGCACATTGTCTGCAAACTTTCTATCTTTCAAATAAGTCACTGGTTTAATGTTGAAATATATGGACTGGTGTCCTTAGTATTGATTCAAGTTAATCATAGTTTATTATTGGGAAAAAAAATAAGAAAATGGAAGCATGATGCAGATGCTTGCAATGGTTTTCTGTTTTTTTTCCCCTTCCTATATGGCCTCTCCATTTGCCATCATAGTAATTGTGAAGGGTCATCAATTTTGTTTTTGATGTCGCAGTCAGTGGCTACACATTTTTTTTTTAATCTGTCAGACCTCTTATTCATTGGTCCAAGGCCACTGCAGCTACAGTTGGGTTTGGTCCCAGGAAATATTGTTTGTACAGTGTGTGACCTTTTGCAAATAACTTGACCTCTGTGTGATTTTGAGCTGGACTTATTTTTCCAGCTCACAGTTGATGTACCTTCCTAATTAAGTCGATATTTCTTAACCAAATATAACTTTAATGGGGTGTGCACATCAAGAGTAATTTTGTTCTAAGTTACTTTTTTTTCCAGTCCTCCTCATCTGTCCATGATGTTAGGACTGAATGTTTTTTTCTCTGGGCATGAAGCCTCTTGCTATCTACAGACCCGTCCATTCCTATTTATGTCTTCCTTTATGGCAGATCTTACAGCTTCTTTGTCCTTGTCCTGTAACACTTATCCCCGTGCATCGCGTGACTAGGGGGTTGTTCACCCCTGCATTTGTAATAAGCTGTTTTCTTTATCTTTCACAGGATAGCTACATGATGTGCACTGCCATAGAACATATTATGTCTGTTTTGAAATATTTTAACCATTTATTTTAACCTAATTTAATACCCTTTTAACAATTTTGTACATATAAAATACCTGTATTATAACTTGCGTTCTTTATCAGACTGATATGTGGGTTAATAAGACAGTTCTAATGTCACAATTCAGAGGATTAGGGACGCCTAATACTCTGACATTACTAATTTATTTCATTTTCAGGAATTCATTGGTGTGTACTAGTAGCTACATTATAAAGAGCCTACCCCCAAAGGTGGTTGAAGACATACATCTTTATTTATTTTTAGTTATTTAACCAGTAGTAGCACACTAAGCTGAAAGCTTTTTTACAGGAGTGACCTGGAAGCACAGGGCAGTTAAATGACTTTCTCAGGGTCACACAGTATGCAAGTGGAAGCTGTGGGATTCAAGCCCAGGTCTGGTCTGCTGGATGTCACCAGGTTTGCAGCTCAGAGCTTTAAACCACTGCGCTATATTGCCTCCCATCTTTATTTGGGTTAATATGGGAAGACTATGTGGGCCAAATGGTCCTTATCTGCTATCAAGTTCTATGTTTCTATGTAACAATTTGAGAGCAAATGCTAACCTTCCACAAGGAGAACACTCTTAGTGAATGAGATGTTCCCTTTCGTGGCTTGTGTCTTATTTTTCTGTCTTACAGGGATAAAACTATCCTTCACAAGTAACCACTGGTAATGTATGAGTGTCCTTTAACCAGTGGCCCAATTTCTTTATAATGTTATTATAGTTTAAATCATAGTAGGATACTGTATTGCCTTTATTTTTAGTTTTAACAAGTTGGATCAAACCCATCTGTATTTATTCAGCATACAACCTTCCAGGTGATGACTGTTTGGCAAAGATAGTTTGCCACTATTATTGTGGATAAATATTCACACCTCTGTTGGGAATGAAGTGTTCTCTAACATTTATACAAACACCTGTTACTAGTCAATTTGATAGTTCTTACTGTTGTATGGTCGGGCATCTGCTTCAGCATTAGTCCTACAGTATCCTATTATCCCGGTTCTGCCTCTTTCGTGGAAGTAGGAGCTCAGGGGAAGGGGGACTTGAACTGTGTATATGCCCACCCTCTCTAAATGATTGCTTACATTAACATTTGTTTTAATAACTGGTGTGCCCATCAGGGACACATATGTGTTGGGACTGTTAATGACATAGTTAACTACTAACGCAACATTGCATGACTATATTTTTAACAAATAACTGACTAGGTATGGTGTCAACTATATATGATCTGTTTCATACAGACTGTACTCACTGATAGAAGGCTTTTACGGTTCATCAATGATGAGTACGTATAATGCTGCAGCTGCTACCATTCTTAGTGTGACTCACCATGTCTATGACATTTTCATGGATATGGTCTACTATAGGCCTAGCCTCCCGTACTATACAGGTAGCTGAAGTTGGGATTTGAACCATGCCACCTTACAATGCACGTACAGTGGTTGCAAATAAATGAAGTGACTTCTGGACCTGATTGAGCTTCAGCTAGCAGATCCGGAAATGGGGGAGGTAAACCCACTGTCACTCCAGTAAGAGCACACAAGAAGAAGATGTGTGTTTGCTAATAACCCATTTGTTGGTTATAGATTAATAATAATATATAATGTTCTCTAACATTATAAACCAGCTGAGCCTCTCTACTTTCGCAGTGTGGTTTACAACAACCATAAACAATCTATTTATAAGTGGCTTTATGCCAACAACCAGCACCAGCCAGATGCAAGGGCCTTGACCTCAACTAGTATCCAGCTGAGCTGGGGAAGGGGGGAGAACTGTGTACATTCCATGTTCTTCCACATGTTCTTGTTGTCTTTTTAGCTCCCGTAAAAGACAATATTATTTCAACAGTCATTCCTGGACACTGATGGCCAACTACATTTTAAATGTGATCAATGTTTAATAAGTATTTTCTGCAAATGTGCTTAAAATGACTATTGTTTCATTGTGATTATGTCATTGTCATTATGTTTTCACATATTGTTGCAGCTTGTCAAGTATAAGCTCAGTAAACTGCTCCATATCCATGGATATTTTGGGGCATTAGGCCCATCTGGGTGACATTTATCACACCCATGTGGGGAGGTACCAAGTACCAACCACTTACACAACAAATTAGTTGTTTTCACAAGCTGAAATGTCCCAACAACACCGCCATGAATGATTATTTATTTCTTATGGGTTGTGTGCCACTATTCATACTTCCAGACAAAAGGGATCAGCATTGCTGTTCCATCTAGATTCATAACAACGTGATAACCATGTACACCTGGACACCGTAATGGTGGCCCCTAACCAGTCTTACAGACTAAATGGCAGACTGCTAGCAATCAATGACAAATCCCTAAGGCCCACCTAGCTAATGGCACATTCCAAGGTAGGCCCTAAACCAGATGATCACCCACTGACATCCTGTCTGTATGCCAGGCCTAAGCACAACACACAGTTTCTACACCTGTACTGTACTCATACATCCATATTTTGTGCTCTATTTCTATATAATACTACTACCACATAGTATTGTACACCTCATTCCATTGCTAGCACTACCATGTTTCCAGCTGTTACCCCAACTGAGACAAAAGCCTACCCAATGTTCCAAGCATAAACCCAGGCTAAATAGTGGTCTGATTGCTTCATCACTTCTAAGTACCCTTGTATATAATGTGTAATATGCACACAATATGGCAGAATATGAATTCTGCTTCAATACAAACACTTCTAGGTTTCATAGCATCATGTTACCAGACCCCTTTTGGAATGGAACTGATACATGCTCTAGACCCAGTATCAGAGCACCACACTACTGACTAGGAGTATTTCACCCTAGACAACGGACCTTACAAAAGGGACATTTTCAAATCTCATATGCGCAACCGGCGCTATTGTATACCCCTGTGTTACATGGTGTAAAAGGTATATTGCCATAAGATCAAGGTTCAAAGTGCATATAACAAGCATAATATCACACTTTCATTTCATGAGATAGGCATAAACTAGGCCAAACATCAACTCAGAAGCAGGAAAACTATGTTTTCTTTCCCTACTGTCACAGCCTCTTCTGAGACTTGGAAACAGGGTGTATTCACAGATGAATAAATAATATGCTCTTGTTACTGGACCTCGACCTGCACCTACAAGTGCAAGGCCGATGCCATCATTTGCCTATGTCACACCACATCATAGCTAAAGGCATTGCTAATAACCATACTATTTTCCTTTTAATAACAACTATATGTGTGTTTTCACACTGAAGCTTTTTACAAAGTTTTGCAAGTTTTAGGTTTCTACAGAGATGTACTGGTAAGATCTTCAAGCAACACTTGCATCATTTCTTCATGGCTGGTTTTCCATATTTGGCTGGCACCTCATATGAACTGTGCTCTTGGTTGCTCTTTCATGAATTATGTTCTTTATAAACTGTCAATATTTATACAAACTGTGCTCTTTTTACAAAAAGCTATGCCTATGTGGGTGTGGCTATTCCACTGAAACATTCGATGGACATTCTCATGCAACCCTTGCCAAGGCCTTTGCCAATCCAGCCAAACAGCAACCAGCTACATGAACATTACCTTTCTTACCATGCTGGTACACGTCTGCACAACCCCATGTGCCATGTATGCCCTGTGGGTTACAAACTTTTAATGAATGGCATTTCCAATATAACTACACTACTTTGTGGTTATGAACTTGAACCTTATGGACTGGCTTCTCTTTAAGGACATTGTTATTAGCTCCTTCAATCAATAACGTACGCCGCTGTCCTATATGCTGCCATTATCTGCCTTTTGACACTCTTAATATGGACTGTTCTTTATGAATGGACAATGACTTTAACACTGTTTTTATGAATGATGTTCTGTGATAATACACATCAACAATTTTTCTTGTACACATATCCACTGTGGTGTTGATATACCTAGTTTCTGTTTTGTATTTTATGATCTGACCATCTGTGATTACCCCTGTGTTGCCTCCTGAATAGGTCTACTTTCACAGTCGCATCATCTGTGTGCTACAGAATTGTAATTCATTTACATTATGAGTTTTATGTGCTTTGAAAAGCAGTTGTTCAAATCGATGTTTTAGAGCTTGATAGTAATTTATATCTTGTTTTCACTCATCCACTACTACACTTTTGCTGTCTGAGGTGTACTTTTATCCAGCATCTTGCATGGCTGCAGTTCTTTTACAGGGCTTGCACCTCAGGCTTATTGACACATTCAGATATACCATTACTACACCTAACCTTCTTCTTTTTGTTGTGCTGCCCTGTGAGCAAGGCAACAAGTAGGGGACTGTTATGCCTGGGTTATATACCACCAAGAGGCCCACATGTAACCGTAACCTTATACACAGTATTAGTGCCTTACACAGTCTTATAATGTTTATCTTGTTTTATTACGTATGTTAGTGTTCTTTAGTTATATTTGCTATATGCTTATTTCTGTCTGAAATACATTTACCTATATACTATGTTTCTTCCATATATACTGCTATACTCATAATCACTCATATTTTGTAGTTTTCCACTGTTGTGACACTTTGTGTGCTTTTCTGATGACATTGCATGTGTTCTCAGACTCACTGTCTCCAGTGAGACTGATAACAGGTTGCAGACTATGAATTTCCATTGTTTAGAGAGTCATTCTTCCTTACTTTGCAACTTTATTTCCTATGTAATTGCCCAAGGGAGCCACCTTATTTACATGCCTTATCCAATGCTGTATGTTTATCATAGCTGTAACTGTACTCATATATTTATATGCACATCAGTTCCTCTGAGAGAGAGAGAGAGAGAGAGAGAGAGAGACCATCCTCGAGGAATGGTGGGAAATTGGCTACCCTGAGTTTGCTTTGCTTCACTTGTTATAGCGTGAGTATGTAATAAACTTATTACTGCTACTTGTTGTTATCTTTGTCCAGCATACCACGCAAAGAATCTAAGCTGTGATCTTTTCACAGTGTAACACATCGCAGGACTTGGCTGAGACTCTCCTTCTTTCCAGTGGATACTCAGCATAAATTAGCTGATGTGCCTTTCCTGGTCACCGATCTTTTCAGCCCGGGTGTGGCTGGTCACCTTCAGCATATTGAGCCGTCCAATGCCACCTTGGATGCTACTTCTGCTAAGGGTTCTTCAGGCAAGAAACAGCAGAAGAAGAAGCCTTTTCAGTACTCTTTCCCTGCAGCACAACAACCCTCTTTTCAAGGAGGGCAGCAGCAACAGCAGGCTCAAGCTTGGTGCCAACGGCCCAAGCCTGGGCCCTCCCAGGCCTGTAAAGGTGGCTGAGGTTTGGCTCCTGGATCCTCCTCCTCCAAGCCTGCTCAGTGATGGGGTGTGGGCTGCCTCCCACTCTCCCGTCATGCCAGCTCTGGGTCCTCCCGTGGGGGGTCAGCTCTGCCACTTCCTTTCCACCTGGTCCACTGTCACTATAAACAGGTGGGTTCTCAAAGTGGTTGGTCAGGGACTGCCTCTGGAATTTGAGCAGTACCCTCCAAGCTGAGCCCGTGCCCCTCAGGAGGAAAGAGTATCCATCCAGACTCAGTCGGCTCTCCGAGATGACATTGCTCCACTCCTCCTCAAGGAGGTAGTAGCTCAAGTGGTGGATCCTCCAGCAGACCCAGGCTTTGTCTCCAGGCACTTCCTGGTGCCCAAGTGGATGGGGGGCTGGTGCCCCATTCTAAATCTGCACAACCTGAATCAATATTTCAGGTCACTCTGTCCCAGATCATATCATATCCTTGGAGCAAAATATGTGGTTCTGTTCACTGTATCTGCAAGATGTGTTCTTTCACGTCCCAATCCGTCCATCTCATTGGCGGTTCTTCCATTTCAGAGCTGAAGGGACCCTGTATGAGTTCCAAGCCATGCAATCCGGCCTGTCGTCAGATCAAGAGACCTTCAACAAATGCATTTCAGTGGTGGCTGCCTATCTCAGGCATTGGGGTGTCAGGCTTTATCCCTAACTCAATGATTGGCTCTTAGCAGGTCCCACCCAACAGGAGGTGGAGATGTCCATAGATCTGGCCCTCCAGACCTGCTCCCAACTCGGCCTTCTGATCAAAGAGGCCAAGTCAGAACTTGTGCCTTCCCAGGTGATGTGCTTCATTGAGGCAGAGCTCGACTCTTGTCAAGCCAGAATTTGGCTCCCAGCAGACAGGGCAGAGGTTCTCTCCTCCTTTGCCCAATCATTTCTGGTTGGGCAATTGCACCCTAACTGGGATTTTCTGTGCCTTCTGGGTTACATGGCAGCATGCACCTCAGTGGTCCGTTGGGCCCGGTTGCACATGCACCCCCTCCAGTGGGAGCTGGCCGCCCAGTGGACTCAGCACCACAGTCATTTTGACCAGCTGATCACTGTAACCCAGAAGATTTGGGACACTCTCCAATGGTGGACCA
The DNA here is from genome assembly GCA_016271365.2 of Neoceratodus forsteri. NCBI lineage: Eukaryota > Metazoa > Chordata > Ceratodontiformes > Ceratodontidae > Neoceratodus > Neoceratodus forsteri. The sequence continues at coordinate 621,775,305 of CM057449.1, forward strand.
CCCCAGACTGGTTGCCAGAAGGGATCCCGTTTGTCCGCCCAGCGCCGACGGCCGTCTTCATGAATGATGCCTCTCTCATGGGCTGGGGAGCCCCCATAGGGGACAAAAGGGCCCATGGGTTCAGGATCCCTGAGGAGTCCTGATACCACATCAACCTGTTGTAGCTCAGAGCAGTCAGACTGGTGATGTCAGCTTTCACTCCTCAGCTCCAGGGTCAAGTAGTACAAGTCCAGACAGACAATACCATGACCATGTACTGCCTCAACAAACAGGGTGGCACACACTCTCATCTGCTTTGCAGAGAGGCGCTCCACATCAGAACCCTCATCAGCTGTTGGGAGGTGGATCTCCTAGCCATCTATGTGGCAGGAGCCTCAAATCATCTGGTGGATGCTCTCAGTCACTTAGGCGAGACATCCCATGAGTGGTCTCTCCATCCAGAGATAGCTTACAGCCTATTCTCCCACTGGGGCAAACTGATGGTGGACTGGTTTGCCTCCAGGGAAAACATCAAGCTGAGGCTGTTTCATGCCTGCCCCCCCTCAGCAGAGCTCGCTGCAGGGGGATGCCTTCTCGAGGCCATGGACCCTAGGCCTCCTCTATGCCTTCCCTTCATTTCCCTTGATCCACAAGGTGCTCCTCAAGGTGAGGAGGAACAGGGCTAAGGTGATTCCGGTAGCCCCAGACTGGCCACGCCCATCCTGGTATCCAGATCTCCTCAGCCTCAGCTGCAGGCCCATGGAGCAGCTTCCAGCACACCCGGACCTGATCTCTCTCAATCAAAGGAAGGTATACCATCCAGACCTTCAATCCCTGCACCTCACAGCCTGGTACATGAGCAGCTAGAGTTCCAGGCTTTGGGTCTTTCCAAGGATGTCCTCACCATGGTGGAGGCATCCAAAAAGGAATCAACCAAGAATTGTTATGCCTTCAAATGGAAAAGGTTTTCCATTTGGTGTCAGGGCAAGAGCCTGGACCCTCTGTCCTGTCCATTGGCTAACATTCTCAACTACCTTTGGTCTCTGTCCAAAGGGGGTCTTTGGTCATCTACCCTTAGCCAACATTGGCACAGGAGACAGTGGACAGGTGCTTTTTCAAAGGCCTGGATCACATATCCCCTCCGGTGCTTGAACCTCCACCTCTGTGGGATCTACTGCTGGTACTGGCAAAGCTCATGGGCAAGCCATTTGAACCAATGCACAAGTGTGCCTTGTCATACTTGTGGAAGATGGTCTTCCTTGTGGCTATCACATCTGGCAGAAGGACAGGGGAGCTCCAGGTGTTTTCAGTGGACTCCCCTTATCTGGTCTTCCACAGGGACAAGATTGTCCTGCGCCCCCACCCAAAATTCTTTCTGAAGGTGGTGTCAGAATTTCACCTTAACCAGGTGCTAACTCTGCCAGTTTACTACCCTAATTACACCTTGGAGGCCAAGTACAGGCTTCATACTTTGGACCCGAGATGAGCTCTCTCCTATTACAAGGAGAGGACGGTGGAAATTTGGGGAGAGGTCCACCAGCTGTTTGTCACCTACGCTGAAGCTGCTTCTGGCAGACCTGCAACAAAATGGACTATTGCAAGGTGGATTACATCTTGCATAAGTCTGTGTTATGAGTTGGCAGGCATGGAGCCTCCCAGAGGGATAAGAGCTCATTTTACCCGCCATACCGCTGCATCAGTGGCTGCTTCCAGGAACATCCCTATCCAGGAAATCTGCCGGGTTGCTACCTGAAAGTCAGTAAACATCTTCATTACCCATTACCACATCGACCTTGAGTCACACCAGGATGCTGGTTTTGGGGCCTCGGTTCTCCAATCTCTGTTCCCTAAGTAGGAGGTGTGTGTCTTGCCCCCCTCCTCCTGGAGAACTGTTAGAAGTCTGCCAAAGAGTGTGGATGAACAACATATTCACGATCCTAGAAAAACAGGTTACTCACCTGTAACAGTAGTTCTAGGAGTGGTATATGTTGTTCAACCACACGGACCCACCCAACCTCCCCGGCTGCGGACGCACAACACCTGGCTTCCAGCGGGCTAAGATCCGGCATCATGGGGCAGAGCCATGGGTTATACCACCCAGGTAGGTGGGAGGAGCCAGCTTGAAGACTTCCGGCAAGATTTAAAGTGGAAAGGGACATGCCAAAGAGTGTGGATGAACAACATATACCACTCCTAGAACTACTGTTACAGATGAGTAACCTGTTTTTCTTTCCTGACCCTCATTCTGTAGATTAAGCTCTGATTTCTCTGCAGTTGCCCCCTAGATTTATGCTTTGTTTATGCACTTTGCCTTGCCCCTATGCTTTATACTGTGTCCTGCTTTGAATAAGATGGAGCACTTTGCTTTACTTTTATTTGTATTTGTGTTTTGTTTATGCCCCCGATTATTTTTGTTGATGCACTCCACTTGGAATTCTGTGACTGTGTGTAGCTATGGAGCCCCCGATTATCTGCTTGGTGTGGGCCCATGCAGTTATGAAGCAGCTCCGAACAGCGGCCGAAGCAAGGAGGAGCTGCTGAAGTCAAGGAGCTGTTTGGAGGGCCATGCAGACTTGCAGCTGTGCAGCCATGAAATGAGGAGCAGGGCTGAACTGCAGTCCCAGACACTGGCAGTCTTTTTGGGCACTGGAGCAAGCTGGTGGGGAGTCGAGGAGGTAAGCCTCAGTGCTACTGGAGCTACAGTTTCATGGGGAGTGCTGTGGTTTGCAGCCGTGCTTGTGAAGTACCAGTGTTTTGGGGTGTAAGCTGGGCCTGTTGCTTGGAGAGAAGCAGCTGCTGTGAGAGGTTTCAATGCAGCTGTTAGGCAAGGTAGGAGCCATGGGCTGGTCTCCAAGGGGTACAGCAATGATACTCTGTGATTTGGGGGAAAAAATGAAGTTAGGCCCACGTTGTTGGTGGAAGTCAGGACCTGTAAGTGTGGAGTTGATGCTCCACATGGCTGGGGGGGAAGAAGCTGCTAAATAGCAGCCAGAGAGCCATAGTTGTGTAGGTGGCAAGAGGGCCAAGCGGGGAGCTCTGTTTGTGGCTGGTGAGTCGGGGTAGGGAACAGAAGCTCCGTGTAGAGTTGCACTGAAAGAGGCAGGATGGCTTGGTAGTTGCAGGTGCAGCTGTGGTCAGTTCAGTTGTGGTGGGGAGCGATCCGTGGATCAAGCAGCTTGTTGAGAGACTCTTTATTGGAACAGTTTCTACCTGAGTAGCATGCAGCACCGTGGGTGGAGTTGAAGGAATACTGAACGGCAGTTTGCCGTGCAGCCACAGGTGAGAGGCAGCGTGAGGGCTGGTTGAAAAATTGTGTGTGCCTTTTCTGTTGGCTGATCCTTGCAGCAGAGGGCAGTTTGGTAGAAGTTGCTATGTAATTTTGTACCTTTGCTGGCTTGGAGCTCAGTTTTAAATTTTGGTGCACTTTCTGGACACTGAGGGTGTACAGACCTGCTGGGGCTTGCAACATGCAGTTCTGTGGGGTTTGTGGAGGCTTGAAAAAATAACTTGTATTCTGCAGCGGATCAAACAGTGTCCCACATTAATGCACATTTATATGCCAGCACATTTATATTTTCTGAGGCAGATTGCAGAAGGATTAAATTAACAGGATACAGTTCAGTTTTATTTTCTGTTCCTCTCTGTTCCCAGGTGGACTTTTTCTTAGCATGCAACAATTCAGGCACACTGTTAAGATGACTCTGGAGTACCCAACAACACAGATAAGAGAGATGGGGTTCTGGGCAGAAGAAGGGCTGTACTCTCCACCATGTGTGGTGTTTGGTCTGCCATGGGACCCCTTATCTTCTCCAATATTCTGCTTTCCCATCTGGTGCTTCTGCAATAGTTGACTACTGGTCCCGAACGGAGTTGGATGCATAAAATAATAAATAGGATTATCTTTATTCAGTAACATATGCAGAGACATCTCATCAGCACCAGGTACAGAGTCAGACTGACTAGAACAGGAAATTGGGGTTTCCAAAGCCCCTGCTGAAAATAATTAGCATAACATGAGACCAAACTCTGGCTGCAACATTACTGTTCCTAGTTAAAGGGGTGGCAGCTAATCTTAAACCCTATGCTTAACCTGGACTCAACACCTCTACTAGACCTGGGACAAAGTTTTTTCATCTGTTGTTCCCCACTTGGCAGATACTTGAGCACAGTTAACCCATGTCTTTCCTATTAAAGCTGTGGAATATACAGCTTCTCCTGACATTCACTGTGCTTGTCCTCCATGATCTCCCCTTTAGGTCTGGCTTTTATCATGACCAGGGAGGTCTGACACCATATGCTGTCACCTTACCTCCCAGCTGTGCTCCACTACCCTTTGGCACCTTCACCCAGACTCTTAGAGGGCATCTTTATCAGCCCTTCTGCCTTGGAAGCCCTGTTACTGAAATTATTTGTTTCACTATGTTTCTGTTAGTTATATTGTGGTTGCATGTTATTTGTTATATTGTTATGAGTGTGTTTGGTTGTTTGGTATGTTACTAGGCTGCATGTGCTTTATGGCTAAAATGGTCATTACATAAAATACATTATGTGGTTGCCTGCGGGGCGTGCACCCCATTGCAATGGAGTGACAGGGATTTTGGACTGCTGTCAGTATTTAAAGAAAAATTTGCACTTATTCCCTCTTCTTTTATTGTGTCATATTGGGCTTACCACTTGTATGGGTCCTTTATGCCAGAGATGTAATCATGACTACTTTGGCTAAAGTTAAAGTATATTCCCATAACGTTAATGGATTGAACAATCCAATCAAGAGATATAAAGTTTTAACCTTTATTAAAAATTGCATCCTACATTCCTCTTCCTACAGGAGACACACCTCAGTCGAGAAGGAGCATTTTAAACTAAGCAAGTTTGGATATACCCAGGTGGTGGCTTCCTTCTTTCATAAGTGAAAGTAACATGGTACAGTCATTTTGATCCCCTGCTTTGCAACTTATTAATACATTTTGATAATGGACACACTACACCAGCTGTTGATTTAGATTTATCTAAGGCATTTGACACAGTAGATCATACTATCTTACTCAATAGACTAAAAAGTTCTGGACTAGGATTCTCTGCATTGCTATGGTTTCATTCTTATCTGACGACATGCCAGCAATGTATTAGAGCAGGTGAGACTTTCTCAGATACAACAGTTAACAGTAGAGGGGGTACCACTGTGGTCAGTCCTTGGCCTGCTACTGTTTTTGCTATATATAAATGACTTACCCAAGCATTGTTCTGTCCTCTTAAGTATTTACTTGTATGCTGATAATACTATAATGTATACCAACCATGGCAATGCAGATATAGCTGTTACAACTTCACAAAAGGATTTTAGTAAAATACAGGATTCCTTGATGGATCTAACATTACTTCTAAATGAAAACAAACTCTAGTCAGAGCCGATACAGCTGCGCCGAGCTTTTACTTGTACAGTGGCAGCATGGCTCTCGGAGTGGCAGTGGTGGTTTCTGAGTGGATGGCACAGCTGTCAGAGCTCCAATGGTGTGCCGTTCACAAGATGGTGGTGGTGACAAAACTGCGCATGCGTGATACTCGCACATGCACAGCTTTTCTGGAAGTTCATTTCCGAAGTAGTACGCCCGTGGTGAGGGGCAACCATACTGTAGAGGGGAGCTCTGTCACAGAGGACAGTGGCAGTGGAGTCAGCACTGTCCAGACATTGCCACATCACTGTAAGAAACACAGGGCCGTGTTCTGGTTGCGACCCTCTGTTCTACTACACTGATGGCAAAACGTCTGTAGAGCTCCACCCACACAGCTGTAAAAAGACACAATGGATGCTCTTTACTAGGAAAAACATAGACTTACCTGATTTGGTTTTAAGATCTAACAAATTGAGTAATATTACAAGGGTACATACATATAACTACTTATGTGTGGTTCTAGATGACCAGTTAACATTTAAACCACACATGCATCTTTCTATTAAACTGAAAAGACTGTGAGCCTTTTTTTTTTTTTTGAGAAAAATAAAGCTCATTTCAAGTACTTATTTAGAGGAATGCTGGTTAATTCACTATTTCTATCTGTGTTAGATTACAGTGATTGTGTTTATAGAAATGCGACTGGTGCAGTTCTTGGTTTACTTGATCCGCTTTATCACAGCGCACTCAGGTTTGTAACAAGTTTACCCTGGACAACACATCATTGCCATTTGTATACTTTATCAAACCATAGAGAAATACACTGATATTTATTTGTATATCGATTTATCACCACTTCTCTGCCTACATTTTTACTTAATACTCTATATCATAAAACAGCATTAAAGCATAGTTTTAGGTCTGCTAAATATTCAAACTACAGTATTCCTAGATATCGAACTAAATTTGGAGATTATACCTTTGCTGTCTCTGTCCTTCGTACATGGGAAATTATTAGGAAAAATTTAGACACTTTATTGCCCTTTTTTCACTTTAAGGCTTCTATTGCTAAGCTAATATTTAGTCACTATGATTGTTTCAGATACATTTTATCTATTTTAACTTGTATGAAACAAACTGAACTGTTTGTAAATTATAGTTTATTGTATATTTGATTACTTTGTCTTTACTGTACTTGGATGCAATTGTAAATGAGTCTCTTTTCTCTCAATTTGCCATCCAATAAACTGATGATGATGACATATGTTGATCCTGAGGGATACATGGCCTTGCTTACTGGCACTTATATCGGGACTGCCATAACCTTAGTTAGCCTTTATATTCCTCTTGGTTCAGATGCAGGTTCCATGTGCTTTGCTCCAGAAAATTACTGAACTCCAAGCTGGGATATTGCTTATGGGGGGAATTATAACATGATCTTTGACCACAGGGATACTACCAACCCAAATCCACCCCGAAAGACAGGAGCATAAAAAGCTGTGTAAATCTGTTTTAAAGAAGTAAGCTGGGTCAACACATGGAGATTGCTTCATCCTCATCAGAGAGGCCATATGCAGTACTTGGCCCCACATAACATTTAAACCAACATAGACATCTGTCATATATCTGGGAAACATCAGCACTTAATATGGGACTGTCAGATATTCCCAATCCTCCTTTCTGACCATGCTCCACTGCTACTGACCCTGGATTGGAACCCAATACCAGGGGAAACTCTGTGGCACCTAAATAATTATGTATTTAATATTCCAGCATTTCAGCGAATGATTAAAGAAAAGCTTCCTCAAATAATTGCAGATAATAATCATCCTGAAGTGAAACCTGGTATCCTTTGGGACACAGTTTAAATTGCATTATGAGGGGAAAAATTAAGTTCTTTGCCCATCACAAAAAAAATGCAAGCGGCCCTCTCACAGCATTGCTGACTCAGTTGAAAGACCTTTAGGATCAGTGTACAAGAAAAGATTTCTCAGTAGTGCCTCTTCTGAAGGCCACTTGTCAAAGAATACAGGCTATCCTAGATATTAAAACCAAAAAAGTGCTCCAATTCTTAAAGCAAAAATATTATGAAGGTGGTTCCTGGGTGACCCATATTTTAGCCTACCAACTTAGGCAACGTATAACTCAAACAGCCATAACACAAATTAGGTGCTCTTCCTCCTTTACCCCTCTAAAATAACCTCACCAGATATTAAATGCCTTCAAACAATATTATCAAGCCCTTTACTCCACCGATGCCTTGTCCAATCCACAACAAATCAGTAACTATTTTGATGGTCTACATCTTCCCAAATTAACCCCTGATCAGGCTGCTTTTCTAGACACTCCTGTCACTTTGACAGAATTGGAAGGAGCAATTGTCCACCTGAAGTCAGACAAGAGCCCCTTCCCTGACAGGTACACAGGGGAGTGTTATACATTTTTTGTGACCTTGTGATACCACCTTTGTTACAGGCACGCCAGTAAGTGTTGGAGGGCAAATATGTCCCGCCTACTTGGAATTTTGACACCATTTCCACCATACCAAAAACGGGTAAAATATATCATATTGTTCCTCGTACTGCCCTATTTCAGTTCTAAATATAGACTGTAAACTATTTACAGCAATTATAGCCAAACGTTTAGAAACTATTTTGCCTTCTCTTATTGATGGAGGTCAAACCAGATAAATAGCAGCTATGGAGATGCAGGATAATATAAAGCAAACCCTCCACCATGCCATCCGGTCAAAAACAGCTTTTTTTGTTACTCAGTTTAGATGCTGAGAAGGCTTTCAACTGGATCTTGTGGTCTTCTCTAGCCGCCACCATAGGGAAGCTGAGTTTTTTCCCCCCCAACAATTTGGAAGACTCCTTCATTGTCTATATGACAAACTGATGGGTTATGTAAAAGTGAAGGGCTGAATATCTGAGTCCTTCCCATTTTTCCAGGGTACACATCAGGGTTGTCCACTTCCCACTTGTTGTTTGCCATCTATTTGGAACCCCTTGCCCAAGCAATCAGACAAAATGAGTTGATCAATGGACTCACTTTAGGGGGTAAACATCATAAATTGGCACTGTATACTGATGATTTGTTGGTATACTTAATATACCATGACCAGACTTTGCCTCAGTCATGGTACACCCTTACCTATTTTGGAAAGTTAGCAGGCTACAAGCTGAATACCTCAAAGACTGAGGTCCTTCGAATACATTACTCTTTCTCTCTCCCCCCAATTCTGTCAAACTTATCCTTCACGATGGGACCTCTTCTCATTCAAGTACCTGGGAGTGCAGCTAGTAAGGGACTCTTCCCTTTTATTTTCATGTAATTATGACTCCTTACTCTTGACAATTTGCCACAGACTTGGAGAGATGGTGGATTATTTCTCTACCCTTGATACAGTGAATAGATGCTGTATGTATGAACTTACTTCCACGATTTCTATACCTTGTGCAAACCCTCCCAATTGCTCCCACTCCTAGTTTTTTCCAAGAACTTAATAAACAAAGCTCTAGATATGTTTGGGATGCACAACACCTATGTATTAGGTTCTCCATGTTACTACTTCCTAAAAGGGTGGGAGGGAGAGTGCCTAAGGAATGCACTAGCAAATGAGCAGGAGGAAAAATGGGGAAAAATCAAAACTGCCATCACAGAGGCAACAAAGCCTTTGTGTGAGGCAAATAAACCAAACAAAATGAAGGAAAAAAACACTGGTTCTCAAAAGAGGTGGTGGGGAAGGTTAGGGAGAAAAAGATAGCATTCAGGAAGTATAAGGAATCACAGAAGGAGCAGGACAGAGAACTGTATCAATTAAAGCAGAAGGAAGTGGGGAAGGCAGTCAGAATAGCAAAGGCCCAAACTGAGGAAAAGATAGCCAACTTGGTTAAGAAGTGATAAAACCTTTATAGGTACATTAGGAAGTGAAGAAATACCAAGGGAGGATAGTGAGGCTTAATAAAGGGAGGGTGGGTAGAGATACTGAGCAAATACTTTTGCTTAGTATTCACAAAAGAAGAGGAGAAGGGGGAGGTACCTAAACCAAACAATAGAAGCAGTCTGGGGGGGGGCAGTGATACCAGACCATTCACAGAAGAAAGGGTCCTGAAAAACTTCTAAAACTCAAGGTGGACAAAGCAATGGGGCCTGATGGGATTTGTCCTAGCATTCTAAAAGAACTAAGGGGAGAACTAGTGACACCACTGAGTATCCTTTTTAACAAATCATGGGAGGATGGTGTGGTACCCGAGGACTGGAGGAGGGCAATGTCATTCCCCTTCACAAAAGTGGGAGCAAGGCAGAAGCAGGAAACTACAGACCTGTTAGTTTGACCTCAGTGGTAGGGAAAATGATGGAATCACTTCTGAAAGAAAGAATTGTTGAGTACCTAGAGGCCAGCGGGGCACAGGACCCAAGGCAGCATGGATTCACAGCGGGAAGGTCATGTCAGACAAATCTAATAGATTTCTTTGACTGGGTGACCAAAGTAATAGACCAGGGAGAGGCTGTGGATATGGCCTACCTAGACTTTAGCAAGGCATTTGACACAGTCCCACAGAAAAGATTAATAAACAAGTTAGCCAGCCTGGGAGTGGGTCCCAGGGTGGTAGTCTGGGTAAAACATTGGTTGTATAACAGGACACAGAGGATAATAGTAAACTGAGTCCACTCCAAAGAAAGGGGGGTACTGCAGGGTTCAGTACTGGGTCCAGTCCTCTTTAATGTCTTTATAGGTGACATTGCGGAGGGGCTAGAAGGAAAAGTACGCTTCTTTGCAGACGACACAAAGGTCTGCAACGGGGTTGATACAAGGGGGGGTGGAAAGGATGAGAAGGGATTTGGCAAGGTTGGAGGAATGGTCAAAAGTATGGCAGCTTAGATTCAATGCAAAGAAGTGTTTCAAAGTTTATTGTTGAACTGTTTTTGAAAAGTCGAAACGGTTATTATAAAATCACATGTTTACATTATAAATCATACATAAGACACCACATTACTATTGACAGATTAAAATTACAATCACCATTGCTCAATTTTTCATAAATATACATCATTTAAAAATAAGTCATTAATAAAGAGAGTGTAGTACTTGTGAAAAATTCGTATCTAAAGATTAATTGATCCCCATTATATTGCACTAAGAGTTTGCTGCCAATTATCATGACTTCTTTTGCTGTATACTCATTCTATAAATCAGTTTTTTATAACTACTGCTGCTAAAAACTTTGAAATTCTTTCAATTTCAATTAAAGTGATTGGGTGCAATAAGACAAATACGTAAGTAATAATACCCGACAGGGTGGGCATTATTGGGATATAACGGACTGCCCAGGGGCATAATGAGTCCCGACGCTACAGGCGGAGGGCCTTATAGCCCCTTGAAGGTCCATTATTTCCCATAATGCCCACCCTGGAGGGTATTATTGCACTTAGAAAATGGGCTATATGTGCCTTATTTGGCAAAAAATATAAGAATGAAAATTTATATATAAAAATAAATAAAAAAAACAAATGTAACTTTGCCAGTAAAGTAGTACCTGTACTGCTACAATGACCAGTGGAGGGCACTTCTGTTTTTGTTTCTCCTTGTTTGTAGATGCTGATTTCAACAAGCTTGTCTTCTTAGTTTCTCTGTCCACTGTACCCACATACACACACACACACACACACACACACACACACACACACACAAGAGAGAACCCTATATTTTACTTCATTTCATCAGTGCTTCATTAGAATGGGGAATGTAGTCTCATGGTCTGCGTTTGAAGACAGAGACCCATTTCCTCATTTCAGAAGGCCTTTCAAATGTAGCGTGACTCTGCAGCTCAGTTCTAAAGTCCGATATGAGTACGGAGCGCAACTGCATTGTGTTACAGAAAGTTACAGGATTTAAAAAAAAAAGTTTACTGTTTTTTTTCTTTTTTGTGCATTATGGGGAAACAATGAAGCCAAATGGAGAATAGCGGTGCGAGGAAACCCATGTGGTATCTTGTCGGTGTATTTTTTAATACAGTGGAAACAAGGTATTAGGCAGGATTTCGGGGACAGGGTTATATTTTTTAACAAAACAATGGCAGTTTAGTGTTGCTGTTTGGGTCCTGTGATACTGTGTATGGAAGTGAATCTCACAAAGTGAATGGGAGAAAATGGTGGCTGGCGGGTTTCAAAACTTGGGGTGCCCAAGGATTATCTTAGTAATAGGGCACTCTGAATTGGCACTTGTTTTGAACTGGGTGTTGTTAAAAAATAACCGCCCGGTTGCCAGGCTGTTTCAGCCAATCAGGATGTGAGTTTTTCTTTACCCATTTTCTAAAGGATCATAATTTACCTGAGCATATTTTTTCAGGAATTCCAAAAGATATTCATTTCTTGCTTTTGGAACATAAAGGACAGATGGTAATAATATGGGAGATGGTCTCAACAAATCCTTTATTACAAGGACAAAGTGTTTCTGAGTTATCTTGTATTCTGTTAAAATATGTAAATTTTGACATGATCAGTCCCATTCTAGCCCATGTAATACGTTTTCTTTGTTCTGATTTTGTCCCGTTCACTAAATATTCTTCAATATTGTGATCAATTTTATTTTCTTTGAACCATATACAACTTTTAAGTTTTTGATTTTTATCATAACCTTCTTTTTTGCCTTGTTTATTAATTTCTTCTTTACTACCTTGCTAAATTTCACCGATAGTACTATATTTCTATTATAATCTTCCCAAAGGTGCATCATTTTTATTCCCAATAAAGTGTCTTTCAGTGTTTTTAACCATATGGACTTTATGCCCTGTTTCTCCCAAGTCAATTTTTCTTCCCAGCATAATTTTGGTAACTTATTGTATTTATTATTTATAATTCTTAGCCAGTAATTTACAATTCTTGAAACTTTAAGTGATTGTAAATTCACCCTTCCTAACTCAGCTCTAACCATGTTAACTGTTGAAGTTGGTATACTTAGTAATGCCTTATAATAATACATAATTAATTTTTCCATTTGATTGGCCCTATATGTCCCCATACCTCAGCCCCATACAATAATATTTGTAGTACTTTGGCTTCTCCCACTTTTATCGCTGGTAAAATAGTGTTACCGCCATATTGATAATTAAATCTTAGTAGAGATTTTGCTACAAGCTTTGTTTTAACTTGTTGATCTTCCACATGCATAACTAATGTTGTTGTTTTGGAGTATTTTACTCCCAAATAAACATAACTTTTCATTCTTTCAATGTGTTCTTTCCCCAAGTAAATTTTCCCTCTGTTTTTATTTTTTTATTCATGGCAAATGTCATAAATTTTTTTTTTTTCACATTCATTTCATGCTCTAAATCTAGACATTTCTTGTGAAATTTATTTAATTTGTTCTGTAAACCTGCTATTTGTAAAGCAAATGAGACTGTCGTCTGCATAGGTCAATGCATGAATGGGCATATTGTTTATTTTGGGTGAGTCAAATAGTTCATTTCCTTCAAGTTCCAAAAGTGTATTTATATAAAGGTTAAAAAGAGATGCTGCCAAAAGGCATCCTTGTTTAACACCCCTATTTGGTTTAAATGGGGTAGTTAAATGTCCTAAATTATCGTTTCTTACACTTGTTGAAGTGTTGGTATATAGTAAAACTATTGGTATTAAGACGGCTATATCAATTCCGTTCAAAATTAAAATTTCCCATAGTGTATTCTGATTTATGGAGTCAAAAGTGGCCCTGAAATCCACAAATAAGGCATGTAACTTCATTTTCCTAATTTTCACATATTTCTCTATTATGTGCAATAAACAATATAAATTGTCCACTGTTGAGTGACCCTTTCTGAAACCTGCTTGAAACATTGAAATTAGAGCCTTATCTTCTATCCAGATTGTTAGCTTATTCAATATAAGTTATATAAATATAAATATTTTTGCACTTATATCCAACTGACTTATTGGCCTGAAATTAGATGGGGAGTAAACTGATTCCTTTTTATATATCGGGACAATAATATTTTTTTGCCAGGAGGCAGGGAATTTCTTCTGTTGCAGGCAGATATTAAAACAATTTTTTTAATAGGGGGATCCAAAAATCTCTGTATTGTTTACACACCTCTGCCGGGATGTAATCAGGGCTAGGGGCTTTATTATTTTTTGGGGCATCAATTGCTATTGCTACTTCTCCATCTGTTATTTGAAGTAGGGAGTATCCTGTAGCATTTATTTTCAGAGTAACATCTTCTAATAAAGTTTGTTCAGTTTTATAAAATATTGGCGTAAAATGTTCAACCCAGGTCTCCTTCGGCACGTGTACAGCCAACAAGGGTTGGAAAAAATTTACCCCTTTAGCCACCAGAAGCCAGAATGTTTTTGTATCATTGTTTTGAATAGTTTGTAACATTAAGTTCCAATTATTATATAGGAATTCTTTTTTTTATTTTTGCCCACTAGGAATTTACCATAATATTTCCTAGCTTTATTTAATTTGGAAAAATGTTCTCTAGAGGGATTTCTTTTTGACCACCTGATTAAATTCTGTTGTTCCCTTTTGACCAGGTTACATTCTGTATCAAACCAAGTGTTACTTTTATTTCTGACAGAATTCACACAGTATATATCAGATTTTTTATCTGTGTATTAAGAAGATCAATGTTAATAATAAAATCAGTAGCAGATGTTTGGTGAGGACCATCTTGTTCCATCAGTGAAGCTTCCCAGGTGTTTATACACTCTGCAAGTGAAAGGGTGTCAGTCTTTCCTCTATTTAACTTTTGTTTCCCTGCCAATGATAATGTTGCTAATTGTATTATCTTCAATTATATCATTACACGCCGCTCCCAAATCTACCTGTAACTGTAATGGGGCATGATCACTCTCAGGCCGCATTTGAAATGTTAAACTTTTGAAACTGTTTATATTAATTGGATTGCATATCACATAATCTATTACGCTCTGTCCTATAGTAGAAAAATATGTCACAATTCCCTCTAGATCTCCATTTATTCTTCCATTTAATACAGTTAGAACATTTTCTTTTAGCAGTTTCTGTAGTTCTTTTCCTTGAACATTACTCTGTTTATCTTGACTCTTTCTCTTCCTAATATTACCCATTTCCAGCTGTTTATACAACCTATCCATACTACTGGTATTGGCCACCCTAGCATTGAAGTCTCCAGCTAAGATTAATATAGCATTTGGATATTTTTTAAAAGAATTATCTATCTCTAAAGATAGATCTTGCCAAATGCTTTTATTCACATTCTTTTTAATAGGAAATATGTACACATTAATGACAACATATGTCAGTTGATTCCACTTAAGTAATAATGCACTGAAATTTGTTTTAATATTTAATTTATCCATAATTTCAATATTTGTACCAATTGTTATGTAGGTAGCTAGACCCCCTGATGGTCTACTTGATTTGTGAATTTTACTTGCTGGAGAGAACACAACCTGATAGCCATTTATATCAATGCTTTCAGTAGCCCAGGTTTCTTGGAACATTATTTCAAACTGATTTATGTTTTCCATTCCATGTCTGGTAGCTTGTTATCTAAACCAGCAATATTCCATATCAGACAGTTTGAGTTTCCATCTTCCTGAATTATAGATGTAATGCTCTCTGAAGTATTTTCACTTTTCCTGGTCAGTCAATTTGGGGTCTTATCTGTGTTGTTCCTCCAAATTTCTCCCAAGTCCACTATTAATATTACAATTCAATCAAATTTATGAGTATTATCTCATAAGATTTTGTTATACTCTTTTGTTGCACATCTGATATCAATCCTGTTGCCATCTTCGGGAATAAGAGATCTTTCTACTTTAAGAAACCAATTTCATGTGAAGAATACCATCACTAGGTCCATTAAGCTATCTTCATTTTCCATCAGTAGTCTATCTAGACTAAAAATTGCTAGATTGAATTCCTGCAGGTGATCTACATTGGGCCCAACTGTAAATGTCAATTGCAAAGAAGTACAAAGTAATGCACCTGGGAAACAAAATCCCATAGGAAGAGTACACAGTGGGGGGTGGGACTAACAACAACAAAAATGGAAAGGGACCTGGGGTAGTCATATCAGATGACCTAAGGGTAGGCAAGCAATGTAAAAAGGCAGTAAGGAGGGCTGGGGGATACTGGGTTGCATAGGGAGAGGCATCACTAGTAAAAAACAGGAAGTTCTTATCCTTCTGTACAGACAGTTGGTGAGACCCCATCTGGAGTACTGCATGCAGTTCTGTAGACCCCCATCTCCACAAGGACATAGACAGGATGGAGGCAGTCCAGAGAAGGGCAACTAAAATGGTGCAGGGTCTGCACCAGAAGCCATATGAAGAGAGACTAAAGGAGCTTAATATGTATACCTTAGATGAAAGGGGGGGCATGATAGAAACTTTCAAGTACCTCAAGGGAATCAGCAAAGTCCAAGAAAGTAGCATCTTTCAGAAAAAGAGATGAGCAAGAACAAGGAGGCACAAGATAGGTAGGTAGGTTTTATTGTTCAACTTATAGTCATTACAATAGACAAACATAGACCAAAATTTAGAATTTTTAAATCATGTAAATTCCTTTTACAATTAGTATTTTCAGTTTCCACATACACACTCCTTAAAATGTCCTTAAATTATTGAACAGTTAAAACATTTCCATGTACCAACTTCACAATTTTGTGTCCTTTAGAAATCTATACAATGAATATAAAACTCTGATCTGAATTGAGTTAAACAGATTAACAATAAGTTTTTCAGAGGGGAGACCAAGGAAGCCCAATATTGGAACCAAGCATTTCCTTCTGCTAGCTTCAAATTGTGGACAGTGCAAAACAACATGCTTCAGGTCATCTTCACAACCATAAATACATTCGCATTTTGGTTCAGAGATCCTTTTTTGATCATGTAAAATGTAGTTTGCCTTGTACAGTTCTAATCTAAATCTTATTACTCTTCCTTCTTCTGGATTTGACAACATTTTTAGATACGGTTCCAACTCATGATGTTGTTTGATTATTTTAAATCATCTATAGTGATGCAAGTTTCTTATTCTCTCTTCTTGTTGGGAAATTATTACTGTTCTGACCCTTTCTTTAACCCTAGTAACTATATCTTTAATAGGAACAATGTAAATTTCATATAAAAGGTTTCCTAACCCCAGTAGAAATATATCCTCTTTAATTGACTTAATAGTGCTTGAGGTAACATTTCTTTGATGATACTGAATTTGTTCTTCTAAGCACATTCTGGGATATCTATTATCTGGTAAGAGAAAAAGGTTTACAGTAGAGATAATCCTTCTTTCCAGTACCACAGTTGCCAGGGATAGTTGCCCCAGTTCTTTCCTCAGTATCTCTGCCGGAACTGAGTGATGCTCCTTCGATATATAACGATTAATATTATTGATTTCTAGTTCTAAACTTTTTATGTTTGTAGAGGTTGATATTTCTACTCCATAGAGTATACTTTTTATTTTTACTGAGGATTGCCCCATTTTCATGTTAAACCTCTTGAAAGCATTAAATGCCCCAAATAATTTCTTATACAGCATTTTTGTATGTTGTCCAATTTGTACTATTTGAAAATCTCAATCCCAGATAATCATAGTATAATCTATTTTCAATCTTTTTCTTATCTAAATATAGACTATTTACATTTTTCCTTTTATTACCAAACAT
Organism: Neoceratodus forsteri; assembly: GCA_016271365.2. Classification (NCBI taxonomy): domain Eukaryota; kingdom Metazoa; phylum Chordata; order Ceratodontiformes; family Ceratodontidae; genus Neoceratodus; species Neoceratodus forsteri. Next base: position 621,792,325 of record CM057449.1, read on the forward strand.
AACCTGTTTCATTTTTTTCAGGTTGATTTTCAGCTGATTTTTCTTACAAAGTTCCCCAAAACATGCTAACTTCCTTTGGAGACCCAGGAAGGAGGTAGAAATAAACACAATGTCATCTGCATATGCTAAACAGGATTTTTTTGTGATGACATTTGGTGAGTGGAAATCTGGTTTGTTCAATTCCTTTAAAATTGAATTTATATACAAATTGAATAACAAAGGCACTAGTAAACATCCTTGGTGCACTCCTGGCTTCATTTGTATATTACTTGTCAGATTACCTTGTTAGTCATGTTTTATTTTGAGCCATGTTTCAATATGTAACTCTATTAATATCTCCAAAAGATTGGGATCAGTTCTATATCGGAGTTTCTCCCATAGAATTTTCCTAAATGAATCAAAAGCTGTTTTTAGATCTACAAAACAGCAATAGAGCTTTGATTTTTTAATTGACTTATTTCCAAATGATATGTTATAATACAAAACAGTGCTGTACAGTTGAACGTTTAGCTCTGAATCCATTTTGGCATTCCTCAAGTATATTGATCTGTTTAACCCATATTTGTAATCTATTAAGAAGTATTTTACAGAAATTTTTTTGAGAAGAATCCAGTAAACTTATTGGGCGGTACAAAGTAGGGTCCAAGAGATCTTCTTTTTTAAATATTGGGTAAACCAGACTTCCTTTCCAAGTTTTGGGGAATTTTCCCCATTGTATACAATAATTAAGTAATTTATAAAGGAGCGGTATCCACCAATCACCAAAGGCTTTGAATATATCTGCCAGAATTGAATCTGGACCTAGTGCTTTGTTATATGTTATTCTAACTATCGCTGCCCTAATTTTCTCATGTGTAATAACCCCTGGTTTGGGGAATAACTTGTTTTGAACTTTATCATGGAAGTTCCCATGCTCATCTTCTGTATTAGAAAAATATAAATTTTCAAAATGTTGTTCCCATTGTGATGGTGTTATTGCTGCTCTATAAAATTGGAATACTTATCATATCCTTTGCTTACTAATGTCCAAAATTGTTTAACTTCTTTCTCTATTATTGGCATTCTTAATTTTCCCCACATTTCCTTCTGAAATTGCAACCTTTCTTTCTCTAATATTTTCCTATATTCTTTCCTAAACATGTTTAAGTTTTTATTTGTTACCTCAGCACTATTATCTTTATGTTGTCAAATCAACTTACTTAATTCCCCCATTGCCTTTTTACATCTAGGGTTAAACCATGTCTGAGTCATTGTTTTCTTTGTTGATGTTTTTATGAAGAGAGGTCTAATGTAGACACAGATCTTTTCCCAAGATATAACTGGATCCGAGTCTGGCTCTGTCTTTAAAATGTCATCCTTCAATCCATCTATATGTCCTGTACTTAATATTTCTGAAATTTGAGGTATCAATGTATTTTACCATCTGACTCTTTTTGAGTTAATAACTTCTATATCTTGCTGTTATTCAATTTCAACACATTCCCCCAGATTATCTAATCACCATATTATACGAACTGGCAGGTGGGCAGATTCTGGCCTTAATAAAACCTCCAAATCTTTCACTCTGTTCAGTGCTTCCAGGTTTTCTCATACCAGATCGATCACTGAAGACCCTAATGGGCCTAGATAGGTAAATTTCCCTTCCTCATCTCCCTTCATGTGTCCATTAATCAAACAGAACCCAGACCTTGTCATTATTTCTTTGTTTTTTTTCCCATTTGTATTACTAACTTTGTCTCTTGCTTTGTGTTTATACACTAGACTTCCATTTATAATATTAATTATGCTAATCATATCATCTTTATCTTTCTGATCTGAAAATCTGGCATTAAAGTCACCCAATAAAATTATTATTGAGGTTTCATACTTTTCCAAAAGGTTATCTACTGTTTTATTGAAATGTTTCCAATAATCCTCCTTTGATTTTTTTTTATCTAGTGGTGCTATATAAATGTTAACCAATATTATGTTTATATTTCCTTTTTCCAATTTCAGGATTTGCCAATTACTTATATCTACCTTTATAGGTGTGATATTTAAAGATGTTTTAGCAAATATGGCTAATCTTCCCATAACTCTACCATTTTTCTTCTGTTTTACTGCTGGTAACAAATAACTGGAGAACCCAGAGAATAGTGGTGAACTTTCATCTACTTACCAAGTTTTCTGGAAACATATTATATCTGTTTTTCTTATAAAGGCACAAACATCTCCATCAGCTAATTTTCTTATTATGCCTTCTGTATTCCAGGAAAGTATAGCTATTTCTGGAATTTCTAACCTTTGTATTTGAGACGTATTTAAATGTAGTCATCCATCAGTTGTAATCAGTGAACTGAGTGAATTCCTCCTTTTCGGCTGTGTTTTATTTTCCCTCTCCTTATTAGTGTATTTGTTATTATTCCCAGCCAAGATTTCTGCATCAATCATATAAACTGATTGGGAATCCAATACTTGAGATTTTTCTAACACCAGGTGTGCTATCTTACTTGAATGAAAGGTAATGTCAATCTGAGGAGATCTAGAGGCAGACTAATGGAGGTGACTATAACTAATAGTGTTTCTACTGATATTCATTCCTAATGCACATGAGAGAAAAATGCCAATTTCTTGTTTCAACTTTCCCATTGTATACCTCTTTGGTAACTCACAACCAAACAGTGACAATGTTCTATTTTCCCATTCTTTTTCCCTTGTGACATTGTGCTTGTTAATTACCTTTAAAACCTTTTCTGCCCAAGGATTCTGACTTTCTTCTTCAGAATTCTCAACATATTTGTTATTTGAGAGTGGAACAAGTTGAAGTGGTAACACATATAGTCCTTTTACATACATTTCTTTCCCTAGATCCCAAATTTTCTGTGCCCATTCTTGATAGGCATTATATATAAGCACACAATCTCTAATTTTGGAGTTCTTGTTCATATATATTTTTTTTTATTATTATTACACACACATATATATATTATGGTAGCATGGTAGTGCTACCATAGTTAGGATTGAGGAGCCATTTACATGTTAAACCTAAACTTTTGCACCTTAATAACTTTGCAACCGTTCAACGGATTTACCTGAAATTTGGAATACCAAATCAAGACTCATACACCTTGGGATCTGCCAAGTTTTGTACCAGTCAGATATACAGCTGCAGAGTTATTAAGTGTGATCTGTGCATGCGTTTACGCTTTTTTTAGAATTCTACGGTCACGCCTACAGGTCACACGGTTTGCGCAACTGGTCCAAAATCTTCAGAGAACATGCAGCCAGGGTCCTCGATGTGCCTTTGGAAGATTTCATGAAAAAATATTAAACGGTTCAAAAGTTATTCAAAAAACAAGTTCCCATTATAAGTCAATGGGAAAAGTTAACAAAAAGTTCAACACTTTCGCAAATGCACTTTTTACTATCGCAAATGGCCTTTTTACTGTCACAAATCCACCATTTTGTTTTCAGTTACTGATCAGAAAAATGCTTGGCATTTAAAATTGAGACCCTCTAGCAACCTAATTCTTTTTGTAGTCACCTAGTCAGGCCCTGAGGATGCTAGCCATGTCTTTATTTTGGGGTAAAACACCCCAGAAATATGTTTTTCAGATTTCTGGAAAAAGTACTTTCACAAAGTAGTGTCGCACTCATGAAAGTGTCGCAAATTTTTGCGAAAGCTTTCGCAAATCACAACACTACTTTGCAATACTATGCCCATAATAACAGTAATTTTTGGCACCCCGCTGCAAAAGAATGGTTTGGAGTTTTGGGCTGAAATTTGGAGGAAAAGCAGCAGACATCTCACAGATGTGCCTTTCAGTGTTTCACTGAAAAAATGTTACATGTCGGCAAAGTTACGGTACTCCAAAGTTGTTGCTTTTTCCCATAGGATAACATTACGGCGTACGACATTGCAGCAATCGTTTGGCACCCTGTTGCAAAGTAACGGTTTGGTCTTTTGGGCTGAAATTTGCAGGGAACACAGCCAACATCCCACAGATGTGCCTTTCAGTGGTTTGGTGAAAAAATATTACAGGGAGGCAAAGTTATGGCAGTTCGAACTTCTTTTTTTCCCCCATAGGATAACATTACAGCGTTCGCCGCGCCTTTCAGGGCCCGTATCTCGAAAACGGTGAGAGATACAGACTTTTTGTCGAAAAATTCTTATCCCATTAGGGGCTAAGTACAAAACTAGCCAGGAAAGTGATAATACATATGACTTTTGCATTTTTTTTCTATGTCATACGGTTACTGAGATATAAGCAATTTTCTATTCCAAGTCCTCATTTTTGTGTTCCAAGAGTCATTATTTTGCATACATTCTTTCTACTCACTGTCTTTCTCTATACAGCTTTTGGGGAAAACCAGCCTGTGCATTTACATTGCTGTTACCATTACCATTTCTGCTTGCAGTTCCGTACCCGTTTCACTTACCGTTCACGTTTACGCCACCATGTGCGTTACCCTTTGCGTTTTCATTTGCGGTTGTGTTTGCGTTGTTTTTAACATTTCTGTCTACAGTACTGTTTCTCTTTCTGTTTCGCTTTGCGTCACCATGCGTATTACGATTTGCGTTTGCGGGCACACTGTTACTATGTGACAAGACATCACGTGGCGGGAGCGCGGGCCCCGCACTCCTGCCGCTGCATTACATGGTGACCCGCACTCCCGCCTCCGCATTACATTCACTATTTCTCATTATCATTCTCAAAAAGAAGGGAAATTAGAGGCAAAAAACTCCGTTTAATGCATCAGTTAGGGTTGTTCCACAGCGACAAGTGAGGAAATTCGGTGTTAGTGTTGAAAACCCTAACTCCGCATTCACCCCCCCAGCACCACACACACACACAGACACACACACACACATACACATATGCAAGTGGGGGGGAGGACCAAGGCAACATGACCAATCACAGACAACCAGCAGCAGGTGGCAGAAATAAAAAAAACAACTGTCTAAATGTACTACAAGACATCCCCACCCACCTGACCATGCACTGCATGCTCAGTGGAGATCCACATTAAAACTGAGGCCATGTACACTAAACGTACACATCCTTGATTGCAGGCGCACACAACATACCACACTTAGGAGTTGCATGGCCTTACCTAGATATGCCCCACACCCCACACCTGGTACTGCACCCCAGCTATAGAGCACATCAAAACTAAGTAGTTGGAGAGGTATGGTATGTGTGGTTGATTTCAGATATACATAACCTCCCACTGTTAGGCAATGGAGGACCTTCGTGAGGTAATGCCCCACCCACTGAGACCAGGTACTGCATACTTACTGGAGCACCCCAGTTAAAATGAACCCATGAACATCAACACTGTTACTCCATGATTGCAGCCTTGCAAAGGTTAGTACAATAATAAGTCACACAGTCTGTGGGAGAGAATGCCCCCTCCCATCCTACAACACTTGGTCCATTGTGACTGAAAGCTATAGTAAAAGAAAATCTGTTTATATCTACAGTACACTTACTTGATTGCTGGTGTAGTACAATTAGCATAGTTATCACTTGTATAGTGTCAGCCACGTAATGGTCTGCCAAACCCAAAGACCAGGTACTACAACCTGAGTGGAGACAGACTCCAAAAAACTGAGGGTGTGGAGATAAATGGTGCACCACACTCATTGCAAGGATACTCAACTTACCACAATTTGGATTTGCGTGGCATCAGACAGGCAATGCCATTGTCTTTACCAGGTACTACATCCTCAGTAGAGAGCTACAACAAAACTGAGCCTATGGACATATGTGATACACCTCCATCATTGTAGATACACTCATGTTAGCATGTTTAGAAGTTGCTTGGCCTCAGCCAGCTAATTCCACTCCCTGATAGACAGACCAGTTACTGCATTCTTAGTATACAAACACAGTGAAAGTAAGTCCATGGACATCAACAGTACACCTACATCACTGAAACTGTATATATGTTAGTGCCATTAGGAGTTGCACAGCCTTGTACAGGCAGTAGGTCCCCCGTACCTCCAGATCAGGTTGTGTATCTTGAGTGGACAGATGCAGTAAACCCTATTACTACACACATCACATACTTAAATGCAACAGTTCTTGTATCTTGATGATGGATGTCTCTTTTACTACATTTACACAGTTGTTTTTATTTCTGTTTACTCATAAGTGTACAAACTTTTGCACAGCTGCAATCAGAGAGTTGCATTGTTGATGTCCAGTCAGGGTGCAGTACCAGGTGTGGTGGGGTGTGGGGCATCGCTAGGTAAGGCCATGTAACTCCTAAGTATGGTACATTGTGTGCACCTGCAATCACGGATGTGTACATTTGGTGTACATGGCCTACATTTTGCAGTACCTGGTCAGGTGGGTGGGGATGTCTTGTAGTACATTTAGACATTTCTTTTTATTTCTGTCACCTGCTGCTGGTTGTCTGTGATTGGTCATGTTGCCTTGGTCCTCCCCTCTACTTGCATGTTTGTGTGTGTGTGTGTGTGTGTGTGTGTGTGTGTGGTGCTGGGGAGGTGAATGCAGAGTTAGGGTTTTCAACCCTAACACCGAATTTTCTCACTTTTGTCGCTGTGGAACAACCCTAACTGATGCATTAAATGGATTTTTTTGCCATGAATTTCCCTTTTTGAGAATTAAGACTATCAATAGTAAATGGAATATGGTGATGAGGGTGTGCCACAGCAAAACTAAGGCCTTGGGCATGCATCGTATATCTACCTGATTTCAGAAATACACAACTTAACACACTTAGGCACTGTGGCCCTTCCGCAGGCAAGACCCCAGTACCACGAGACAAGGTACTGCATACAGACTGGACAGCTGCAGCAAAAATAAGGCCATGTACATTAAAAGTGCAGTTCCCTCATTGCATCCATCCAGAGGTTTATACACTTAGAAGTTGCACAGTCTCTTAGTTACACAATCCCAACCCCCACCACTTGTTGCATCCTGACTGCAAAGCCTCAGGAAAACAAAGGCCATGGACATTAACTGTACACCTGCCTGATTGCAGGAACACTCCAGTTACCACAGTTGTGAGTTTCATGGCCTCAGTTAGGCAATGCTCCCCCAAAACTGCAAAAGCAGATACTGCATCCTGAATGGGGACCTAGAGCAAAACTGAGGGCAGGAAGATCAACGGTACATGTCTATTATTGCAAGGATATTCAATGTAGGACAGTCAGGATTTGCATGGCCTCACCCAGGGAACGCCATCATCCTAGCCAGGTAGTGCATCCTGAGTAGAGAGCTATAACTAAACTGAGTCTATGGGTATCTGTGGTGCACCTATGGTATTGCAGCTATAGTCATCTTTACACACTTAGGAGTTGCATGTCCTCACCCAGGTAGTCTCCCTCCCAACACACAGAGCAGTTATTGCATTCTGAGTGTACAGCCACAGCAAAAGTAAGTCAATGGACATCAATGGTACACCTCCATCACTGAGGCTGCACACCTGTTAGCAGCATTAGGACTTGCACACTCTTGTACAGGCAATGACTTGCCAAGCCTCCAGATCAGGTTCTGCATACTGAGTGGACAGACACAGAAAACGTACTGCTAAGCACAACACATGCTCAAATGCTACAGTTGTTGTTTTATGATTATGCATGTGTGTTGCAGTTGATTTAGACAGTTGTATTTTATTTCTGTCTACTCAAAAGTGTACAAACATCTGTATACCTGCAATCATGGAGTTTCATTGTTGATGTACATTCACAGTGCAGTAGCGGATGTGGTGGGGTGCGTGGCATCTCTAGGTAAGACCATGCAGCTCCTAAGCCTGGTAAGTTGTGTGCACCTGCAATCAGGGATGTCTACATTTGGTGTACATTGCTGTGGATCTCCACTGAGCATGCAGTACTTGGTCGGGTGGGTGGGGATGTTTTGTAGTACATTTAGACAACCCTAACTGATGCATTAAATGGAGTTTTTTTTGCCATGAATTTCCCTTGTTTTTGAGGATGAGAAGTTTTAATAAATGAAAATGTGGTGGTGGCAGCAAGGGCTGTTTTGGTAACATGCTTTCAGTACATCAGTGGCTGTATTTATCCAATGGTGGCTCTCCATCCCTGTGACTTACATACTTTAAGAACATCATTTGATATTCTGATACACTTATAGTCCCATGTTACCCTTTAGAGACCATAGTACCACAACCTCATTTGGTAAATGAGTGTAGTGTTGCAGGCACAATGTTTTTTTAGCTGTACTCACACTATGTCATTCAATGAATAGGTGTGTTACTGTGAAAACTAGTTCTTCTGTCCCATGGTTGCAGTATTTTACTTCTTGTATGAATCCTATTGTAAATCAGTGAACTTCATCTGTCAGAGCCTTCTTATCATATTTCAGATACAAAAACTTTTTAATGAACTTTTTTAGAAGATGTTCCCCATTAAGTGATAACGAAACACAGTTTTAAAAGAGAATAGTATGTTTATATTCTGATTTTTCATACAAAAACTTTAAATAAATCTTTCATAGCAAAAATAGAAGTTTTTCTGATATAAAAAATACAGAATGTTATAGAAAACTATGAAAATATAACATTTACACATGATTAAAATATAGTGTTAGAAAACAGAAACAACAACAAAACTGTGCTTCATATAAACTCTTGCAATGAAAAACTGGGTATTATTAACCCCAAAACAAGAAAAATAGAAAAAAAAAGTTCATTCTGTGTTGAGGTGTTCTGTTGCTCGAGGCAGCCCAGTCCAAAGGTTGGACAGCATGTGGAGGCGCATATATAAAAAAGTGGAAACTGGTGCACCAGGGCTGAATGGAGAGGAAGGGAGATACCAGTAGAGCTGTGGAGGCTGCTCATTGTGGGTCAGGAAGGCTCGATGTTGTTGGTACAGGTGAGCTGGAGCTGGTGGGTGTACCCCCTTCTGCCACTCTGCCCACAGGCTTGAGCAGAAGATTGATAGTAGCCTGCTGCGTTGTGAAGAGGGACAATAGTTTGTCTTGCCCCTTCCGCAGCACAGCAGTCTCCTCTTTCAAACCATCAATCTTGCGCTCAAGCCTGTGAACACAGTGACAGTGGACCTTACACATGCACTTACAAGGTTTTTCCTGCAAAAAGACAAACAGAAAAACAGTACAATATTATGCTTATTTACCTCTACCTATATTGTGTCGCAGTTCATATCATTTCATTTTTCTTCCTATATATGTTCTATTAAACACACATAGTTCACCCCCCCATCCATGCTAAACCTTAGTCTTTTATATAAATAATTATTCATGGTGTGCCAGTGGACCCTATTCTAAACAGCTGAATCACAACCATTCAGTGTGCTAAATATCTGTGGTTGCCCAGTGGACCCTATCCTCAATACACAATCAAAGTCAATCAGTTGAATAAAAATATCTGGTGGTCCAGTGGAAGCTATCCTGATCTGATCACAAGCTTCAAATAAGGAATAATGCCTTGTGGTACAGTGCTACCCTCCTCCCAACCTACCTACTCAGTGCTGATATCCCAATCTTCCTCCAGCCTCTGAATGACAGACAGCAGCACTCCACCTATAACCGATCCATACAGTTGTCTACCCACGGTGTTCCTTATGGCTGTACAACAATAAACCCATGGCGTGCACCAATGGGTGTCAAAACTGTGCTGCAGTACACAATAAAAAAATGTAAATTGAGCAATTGAAACATCAGGAGTGTTTCGTACACTATGGTCTGCATGTTCATTGGGGCAAACTGTCCACCAGTGGCTACACAGCCATATTGTTTGCTGTCAGTCAGCAGGCAATCTAATTGGTTGTGGCTGTGGTGCTGCCACCTGTTATTGACCAGGGTGGAGTATGGCAGCAGAACTCAGATGATGGGATGTGAGAGGGGGACCACTAGATCAATGGAGATAATTCTTTACCTGTTCAGCACAAACATTAAAGGACTATATTCTATCAGTGGTAAACATGCAATCTTCAACTTTATGTGCAGACTTTCAAAATTGAAACTTATCGGCACTGTCAGGTATTCTTTTAATACGACATGACCCATTCAGATTTTGATAAGCAACACAATACGCAAGCGATGCAATAATTAACATTTTTTACATATTTCATCACTATAGTAACTATTGAAATGTTATGTGACACTTTATCTTGTAAGTGCCTGTCAGAATAATGCAGAAGCTCAGTATTTTTCAAGTTTCATTATTGTATTACAAAGAGGAATGAATGAGACTCATTGTGAACATTTGTGACTATATGAACATACTTAATTTGAGAAGTCCCTGACACGAAACATATTAGACTGTCACACTAATAAATACAATATATCAACCTCACACAATAACAATGCATTCAGGGTCAATTGAGTGGGACATAACTTGGTGGGACAATGTATTTAACAGTATGTTTTTTCTCTATGCTTTTGGTGTCGTACTTACGTTCGACGCCAGCACCTTCTTCCTGCTTCACCTGTACCACAGATGTTGCCACAGCCTCCCTGGCCACTATGTTGAAATAACAGAGAACATTTGATAAGTATAATGTTATTAAAATTACAATATATATGAATACTTTAGGTATATAACATATTCAACATTTTAACATAATACTGGTATCTAACTACATGGTATAATTCTGTATATGGCTGTCTACTACACCTTTAAAGTGACACTTCTCAGATAACATAACACATTATATCATGCATATTAACCCTGTGTCAGACTATGGCAGAACACTGCATAAGCCATCAGTGAGGTGTTCCACTGCATTGGCAGTACTGATTGAGCACCTTGGAATGGCGCTACCGGCACCCACTAGTGAAGACTTTCATATCATCACCTGATATGACGTTGATGTGAACACTGTGCAGTACTGATAATGAATAATTTATGAATCACATAGTTGGCTTGTGTTAACACGCCACTGTCACACCACGGTAAAATATGGTATCAAAACACCACAGTCTGCTGAGATGATACAGTCACTGAACAGGCAACACTGTGTATCACCACCAAACCCACACAAACATGCTACTAAATCTGAGAGTTACACAACTATTCCACATGTTTCAGCAGAATAGTTTCACATGCACTGATGTCTGGTAAACCAGCACAACAGAACACCTACCAAGGACATTGATCAGATTGTCAAAGTGTTTCCACCTTCACACCGCAATGCACTGTTTAAGATGTTGACACTTACAATTACTCATTCCATATGCAGAGTTACTCATCACAGCTTTAAGTTCCCACTACACTTTCTGCAGAAATCACCCTGTGCAATCATCGTGTCATATGCATGTACTGTATTTCATCCAGACAAATAGTTTGTCAACATGGTAATTTTTTTTTTGTCAGCTGTAACTGACCCTGTAGAACTCTGCTCATTTGAGAACCGATAAAAATCTTTTCATTATCTCACCCTGACTGTTTGCTTAATGTCATAATTGTGATACAGAAGAAACAGTGATAGCACAGAGTCAACATAATCACTTCTAGTTGATCCTTACTGTCTGACTCTACAAGGATAACAGAGCGAGTCAGAGTCAGACTCTGCAGCCTCCACAGCCTCTGCCTCTGCTGGTACTACCTCTGCAGCTGGACGGGAGCACCTCCGATGAGCTGCGAAGAAATATAAAAAAATGGACATTCACTAACTGTGGCATTTGTACTTACACTTATTTAGTATGACTCAGTATGCAAGATTTACCTGTTTCTGCAACCTATAATAATAAGTGATCAAGCGTTGAACAGTTGCTGAATAACCATGCAATGGATACAACATAGGGTTACTGCCAAGCAAGGTATTTACACTATTTCAACCGGTATAACTGTTATGTTCTTACAAGTATTTACTTACTCATTTTCATATAATTATACCCTCTTCTGCATACGGATGTGCCAATCTCCCACTGGATCACACCTGGTGCCCTTCCGGGCAGAAGCCATCTTGAACCAATGCACCATGACACTGATCATCAACACAGTGTTACACATGTCCATGACTTTCAACTAGAAAGCCTGTCCCTGGTGGAATACAGCCCCCATATCCAATCACACTTCCCTGTTATTAAACCTACCTGTGGTTATACAGTTGTACCCCCCATGTCCATTCATATGCTGCTCAGTGTTAAGACTAGCTGTGTTAGTCCATTGGCACCCCACCCCCTATTCAACAATGTCTTCACTGGCATTAAAGCTAGTCTAGTGTTCCACTGCACCTAAACAATTCCCAAATCACAATCCACTATGTATTTAATCTAGGACCGGTAGCCTGCTTGCATCCCACACCATTCTTGACTTTCAATTTCTCAGTTCAAGGTATATCCTGCTGATACAGCAAATGCTACCCCTCAATCTCATCACATACTTCCTATGATAACCATACACTAATGCTATAGCAGTAACCTCCTTGCCAACAAGACACTCAGTCCCACCACACTACTCCCCCCTTTTGTAGTCAGTAGCAGGTTGCAGCCAAGAACTGACACTGAACGGTATGGCTGTATGGCCATTGCCACACTGTCAAGCAATGCCACACACTGCAAGCAGTGAAGTGCTGATTGTCAGCTGCTGCACACTGCTGGCTAGGTATCTGAATAGTGGGTTAATGTGACAGAGTGAATGAATAGGAAAAGGTAGAAATGTCACAGCACCGGAGTACATCTACCATGCAAAACTCCACTATGGCACTGATGTAAGGATCCAGTATACTGTCCATGGCTATGTTAACCCTCATGGAGAACATTATTGGAATAGGTAGGGCAACTGTGCCAGCATGAGTATATATTAATCACAGAGTCTGCAACTGAACGTCCCAGAGGCGTGCCAATTGAACATCACAACTATGACTGTTTCCGTGCCACCCCATGATTAGGTATGAACCAGGGTTGAGTAAATCGCAAGGAGTATGTTGTTAACAAAACACAGCATGATCAGGGGTTACAGGTATGCAACTGCACCAACAGGATTACTTTTATAACTAAACATCTTGAATAATGGAAGGATGAGGTGGAGGGCAATAGGGCACACTGACAGACAGTGCTCCTACAGCTGAGCTGACCACGAACAGTTCACACCCACTCCATAACACTGTGCAACACATCACATCACTTGTGACTGGCCAGATATTGCTGCTTTGCTAACGCTATCTTTTTGTGTGGTACATACACAGTACTGGATATCAAACTAAATATTTAAAAAAAATTAATAATAGCTTATTAACTTACGGTGTGTGAGGCGCTCTCCTGCATGTGGCTTTCCAGCTGCGTCCCACAGTTCGTATCTGAGGTAGTACCAGCACTTGTCGTTCTCTGGTACTTCCTCCCTCTCTTTCAAGTTGTAGAAATGCTGGCGCACCAGCTTCCACTTTTTCTTACACTGCAAAGCTGTTTTGTTCTTAACCTTCAAGATCATATGCAGGTAAGAATTTATATGCCTCCACTTGTGGTTTGTGCTGCGCATTAGGATGCACGCGCTACTCCGTGCCTGGACTGCCTCCAGCAACAGACACACCTCACGGGTAGTCCAGATTCTCATACTGCCACTTAGTTGTTTGTCTTTCACTGAAAATCTGCAGAAAAACACACAGAAAAACAGAGCATTACTGTCATATTTTGTTACATGTGTGCAATTTTATGTTCTGCTTATTAGTACATGACTTTAGTGTTTGTCACAAACATGTTGTCTGTGCACACACATATTTTGCACATATCCTTATATTTAGACCGTAATATGCTGACATATTCAGAAACATCCCTAATTGTACTATACAGTATTGAGGGATAAACAAAAAGAAATATTTATAAATAACATATTGATACCCACAGTTTGGCTGCCATATTGTATAGAGCAGCACAGCAGCTGATGTATATTTGGGTGCCCACATCAACTATAGGACCAGCATGTGGTGGTGGAACCCCCCCATCACCAGTTATAGAGATACCAGCATACCCCTCTGGCCACATCTAGTCCTGCACCCAGCCCCTTCCAACTGCGCGAGATAACTTATAAAGAAGTAGAAGATTCTCTTCTCAACTTAGACACCAAAAAAAAGCGCAGGGGACGATGGCTTGGAACCCTTTTTCCTAAGATCAGGCTATGCCCATCTCACTGCCCCAATTCTCCACATCTTCAATCTTTCCATTACATCTGCTACTGTGCCGGCCCTGCTGGAAATCAGCACATATCCTCCTCTATTTAAATCTAGTGACCCATGCGATGTAAACAACTATAGGCCTATCTCCATATTGCCTATCCTTTCTAAAGTTCTCAAAAACTGATCCATATTCAGTTAAAATCTCACTTGAAACCTTCTCTCATTAACCCAGCTCAATCTGGCTTCGGGCTAATCATAGCACAATCACTGCACTAGCAAAAGTAACCAATGATTGCGTCTCTGCTATAGATGCTAAGAAGGTAACTGGTGCAGTCTTTTGGACCTCAGCAAAGCTTTTGATACTGTTGATCACAAACTATTAGTCAATTGCCTTGCAAAGTTGGGTGCCACATACCATACCACCCAGTGGTTCTCTAGCTACCTAACTGGAAGATTCCAAAAAGTAAAGGCGGAAGGCTTTTTTTCTGCTGCCTTGCCAGTTGCAAGAGGAGTCCCCCAAGGATCCATCTTAGGCCCTATCTTGTTTTCTCTGTACATTAATGACTTAGATGCTAACATATCTATGTTCAATCTGCACTTTTTTGCAGATGATACTGTGTTGTATACTTCTGGTTCATCGTTATCTGAAGTCAAGGGAGTGCTTCAAGCGGACTTCGCACAACTTGAGCATAATCTAATAAAGGCAAAGCTTCTGCTCAATGCTAAGAAGACTAAAGCGATGATATTCTCCTGCAGTGCTGTCTCAGGCCCCCAATACCCTTGCCTAAGACTTCATTGTCACCACGCTAAACGAGCCTCTGGAAGTTGTAACCAAATTTAAATATCTAGGTATCTGGATCGACAATAAATTATCTTTTCAGTGACCACATCGAAGATGTCTCTAGAAGGTTAAAAGCAGGGTTAGGTTTCTTCTACAGAAATAGGCCTTTTCCCCTTTGAAACTCGAAAACAAGCTTGTACGGGCCACTTTTTCTCCCCTACTCGACTATGGCGATGTAATCTATTCCTCCACCACTTTGCAAATCTAAGTAAACTGGACATCCTTTATCACCGTGCGTTACAGTTCATTACCAACTCCCTTACTGTTCGCATCACTGTGACTTATATGCAGCTGTTGGTTGGACATCCCTTACTACTAGCGCCTGCTCCATGCTGGGCTATGGACTCTAAACTGCTCCTGCAGAAATTGCCAAGCTATCTCTCTTCCCTTATTAGTATCTCACATAGTGCATACTGTTAAGAAAATCTGACTTTATTATGCTTGACATACCAAGGATGCGGACTTCCTTTGGTAAACGTGCTATTGCATATGCCCTTCCTCCATTTGGAACCAATTACAAACCGTATTGAAACTAACTAGCACAATTTCAATAAACTTCTACAAATCGCTAAGTTCAGCCAAAATAAAAGACACCTGTAACTGTCATTAAGTCTCTTCCTTCCCCATGTGTGCCATATTTATCCACTGGTAAGGTATAATTGATTTGTCATATTAATTGCTTTCCCTTCCTCTTCTACTCCTGGCTTTATCTTTGCTTACGCTCCACTGCTACTCTATCAAATCACTCCTCCCCCTCATATCAGTTGTAGACTGCTGTTTGTTCTAGCTGCTAAAATACTGTATATGTATTGCACACACCAGTCATCATGTTTCATTTATCAGTATGCAACCTGTAAGTCGCTCTCTGTCTCATATCAATGTTTACCACCTGCAGTCACCCTATGTGGTACCCTTGTATGTATATCCAGCCTGTATCATGTAACGTGCATTTCATATATATACTGTTATTACCTATCTGTGTTTGTACTTTAAGTGTTTATGTCGCAGGACCTCCTTATGAATGAGCTTGCTCAATGGAGTTTTCCTGCAATAAACTTGAACACACAATTTGCAGCACATTTAAATGTTGGACAGTGTTGAGGCATTACACAGCACTGCTAAATATTGCACTATGGAAGCTTTTCATGCATCTGAGTAGCACTGTGCCAAGACTTTATTTACAAGGTGGCACACTTGCAAGAATCTTGTACTATCTGTGACACATGTGGAAACAATACATGTAGTTGTTCCATTTTTTGACCAACAGTTTATGGTTCTGAAAAGAACCTTTTTCGTACTTTCTATTTGTGTAAACAGTCTGACAATCTCAGAGGACTTTGAGGATTGCATCTCGAAGGTCTCCCAGGAAACGGCAATTGACAGCATGCGAGAAGTGTACACTGTCTGGTAGGTATAGCCGATCATAAGAATACTTAATTTCCAGGTGACGTGTGGTGTACATTCCAGCCATGCATAGAAATGCAGATATTTGTATGTTGACTTTTTTGCGGGCTCTGTCAATCAGGTACTTATGGTGTTCTGCTTGCCAGACCCTACGCTCTGTAATATCTGAAAAAATGATTTTACAGGCAGGCAACATACTCATAATAGAAGTGAGGTCCAATTTTGCTTCTGTTACTAAATCTATCCAGCGTTTGGTTCCCAAATCATTGCTTCCAAGATGTATCAGCAATATGTCCGGATGATCCTGAGTACTCAAAAGTCTGTGCATGGTTGGCATGAGGTGCTCCCACCTCATTCACCCCTGCCAAACCACTTAACATAGCAATTTGGGAGCTGCAGGTTTCTCCCAAAATCACTGTTCTGAGCATACTCAGATGCTTGCCTCACTATACTGCTGCCAACAATCCACAAAGTCCTTTTGCTGTTTTCTGCCATTCTCAGCTTTTCAACTTAGAAGTGGACAGAGAGCTACCAAAAAAGTCAGTGTTCACCTGCCTCTTTTTCACCAACAGTTTAACAATACTAGGTCAAAATCACCATACATAATTTCAGTAATTCTGCATTGCTCAACAATGAAATAGTAAGAAAAAGAATCCATGTGCCATGGTGATAACGCTATACAGGACAGTGTAACATGAATTAAAATAAGTGTCAAAATTCGAGCAATCTGATTACAGCATTTCTGAGACCTTTTTTGTAATATTGTATACATAAATCATCTGTGTCAATATACAATGTTAGAAGTGATCAACACAAACATATACAGTACTAATATTTCCTTTTTCTGTCTCTTTTATGCAGGTGTCTGATACTTCTGTAACTTTGCTGACTGCTACTGTGAAGTAACACATTGAAAGATGCCTAGTAAACACAGATGTGCATGTATAGAAAGACAAAACAGGTGGTATAGTACTTTACTGTTGCTTAAGAATGATTAAAAAAACAGTGATGTCAGTTCAAAATGTAAAACAATAGCGCTACTGGAGTAGTGAGCTCTACAGTAACTCACTCCACAACAAAACTACATACTTGCTCAACAGCAAGGAAAAAATGTTTACCTGAGTGACAGTTGTGTAGATCTCTCAGATGAAACACAACTATTGCTACAGCAAGCATAACCAGACATTCTAAACAGTGTTGTAAGCTCACAGCTGGTGATTTTCATCTGAGAAAGCAAAAGTATTTCCGATCACTAGCAAGTAAAAGTTAAGATCAACAGGCTTATTGCTGCTGTGATGAGACATGAATGCAAAAAGACAGAGTCATCTGACTTTGATGAAATTGTCTCAAAGTACGTACATTTGTTAATAGAGCAATATTTGTTCTTCAACGTTTATGGCGTAAGATGTCTCATGTGCTTGAACTATTCAGAAAAGTTGTGTACAACATCAAGAAAAGGCTACAACACTATCCTGCCTTGACTGTGCACAATTTCTGTGATGTATTCACAGGTCGCTGGATGCACACACAGCACTCAGAGGTATATTTCTGGGAAGAATCTTATTATTCACAGAAAAAAAAGAGAGCAAGTTCACCATTGATGAGTCCGGTAAGCTGGTCAATGTGCTCAGTGTCTGTGGTGTCACAGCAATGGAGGCAAATGATGACTGTGATGCAACCACTGTGTCCCGTAAATGGCACTGTCTCTCATGGCCATGTGATGCAACCTGCAACCATAGGCAATCGTCATTTGAAAAAGTTGAACAGTTTGTCAACCTATTTGTGATAACAGATCACAAAGAAAGATATAAACTGTTTAACAAGATCGACCTTTGTGAAATCTGTCCATATACTGGACTTATGGATCACTCACTAGCATGCCTCGAGAGTGGTGTTTGTGACAGTGTCTTTCACAACATGTGGATGCTGGGAATGCATCAAACAGGCATGCGGAACTTTGTATACAGGGTATATGAAGTCCAATGAGTTGTCAATCAGTACACTTGTTTGAATGACTTATTGCAGTCTGGTGACATGCAGGGTGCCATCACATTTCTCAGACAGCTGCAACATGTGACTTCTGTACCAGACACAAGTATTTATCAGTCACCAAGTTCTGGTGAAACATCTGTTTCTGTGTTAGAAAGTGACATACTGAAACAGTACAGCAAAGAAATTGCAAAATTTGAGCTGGCAAAGTCTCAGAAGTTTGACTCTGTATGTGTGTCATGTGACCATCTGTGCTACAGCAAACAAACGGTCACAGTGAACCTTGAAACCTTGTCACCATACAATGTCATGTGGTTCTGTCTCTCAGCATTTTTGCTGATGAAATCTGACTTTCAGTTACAGACCACCATTGTGCTGTGCAAACTCTGTTTCTCCAAACTAAAGTCCAACATTCTGCCACTAAGGTCACTGTTGAATAATATGGAGGCACATGTTACACCAAGTGAGACTGCAACATTGAATATGTTTGAGCACATTCTAATTCAGACAATGAAACTATTTCAAACCATTCTACATCTGAACACAAAGACATGGAACATTCCACAGAAAGAACTCATTAGGTCTCTAAAGGGTTCCGTGATGTATCTCCCACTTCCTCTACAGGAAAATGTGGAGGCAATCTCTATGGAAAATAGTTTGGTGATTCTTGTAAATGGTGTTCCAACTAAGTCCAATGTCATCTGGCAAGATGTTGTCAATATACAGAAGGTAAAGCTTGCTCTTACTTATTTAAAGAGCAACAATCCCTTTTATGCAGACCTTGACATTGATCACATGAGTAGTCTTTCTGTTCAACATGATGTCTTAGAAACAACTAAGCCAATGATTGAGAAGGTCAGTGGACAGACAAGTGACAAGTGGCAATGTGTATGAACAGTACACAATTCACCCACTACATGGCAGAGATCCAGTAGGGGACAACATTGATCTCTATCAAATGAAACAGGTGGAAGGTGAGCCTGTCAGCATTTGGGAGGCAACACTAGGAGCACGCTGTTTCCCAGACTTATTCCCAAAAGGGTCAGGTGGACAGCTAGATGAAAGGGACATGCATGTACAGGGTGCTGAGTACCGCCCTAGCCGCATGCTCAGTTAAGATGGTAAATTCAGACGTAACATACAGTACCTGTTTCATCTCCTCTGAGAGAGTGAACTTAGCACTCCATCTGCATCTATTGCACATACTATTTGTCTCACAAGTCCACTAGATGGCATAACAGCTGCTCAATTTCTAGAGAAATTAAAGCAGAAAGATGAAAATATGCAAGTGAATCTGTCTTCCATTCTGTCAAGTCTATGTGGCACCAAAAAATATTGGTATCGCAGTCACTCCAAGGTGATGACAATGCTGCAAGAGTATGGTGCAGCCATATGGTTTGTCACACTTAGTTGTGCTGAATATGCCTGGGATGAGCTCATTGAACTGTTGAAGTGGGCAAATTCTGATGCTGACGGCATTTCATCAATGACTGTCAGAGAAATGTGCTCACTTGATCCTGTGTCTGTCACAAGACATTTTCACAAGCAGTTCCATGACATTCTGACTTTCATTTTGTCAAAGGACAATCCACCTCTTGGTATTGTGGAGCATTACTTTTGGAGTACGGAATATCAAGCATGGGGTGCCCTCATATTCATATGTTATTATGTATCAAAGATGCACCACCCATAGTTGAATATGAAGCAGCACAAGTGCTAGCATTCATCAAGCAATATATCACTTGTCACATTCCAGACAAGTATGACAGTCCTACACTATGGAAGTTGGTACAAAAGTTCCAGCGACATATTTGTGCAAAATACTGCCAGTGAGTAGTAAAGAATAAATCTGATTGGTACACACGATGTCGCTTCAGATTCCCTAGACGAGTTTGTCAGGATGGTTCCATGAATGAACTTTTTTCAGCAATGCGACACCACTTGAAGGCAAAATCAACCAAGAGGGTATACGAGTTACCAAGAGATGGGAAAGAGGTGTACATCAATGACTACAACCCAACTCTTCTCCTAACGTGGCAAGCAAACATAGATGTTCAGTTTGTGGCTGACAGCTCATTGGCCATGGTGCAGTACGTGACTTCGTACATAACCAAGCATGAGCAGACTAGCCTGCAAGATTTTTGGGAAGATATTGCCAGTTCAAGCAAGAGCCTGACATCTCAGCTGTGGTCATTGGGTTTGAAGACCCTTTCACACAGAGAATGTGGTGCCTATGATGCCAGTGACCATTTAATGGGTACACATCTGTACGGGAAGTCAAATGCTGTCCGGTTTCTCAGTGTGAACTACAAAGAGAAATGCAAACATGTACTGATTCCCCATGCTGATATTGAGGAATTCACTGCCAATAGATCTTCTTCAAAACATATCTTGAAGAATAACCTGATAGACACATACTACCCCTGTAGACACAATGACATGGATGATGTATGTCTCTTTCAGGTGGCTAAGTGGTAGGACTACAAGGCAGATGTATCACCTGACTCAACACAGCACATTTACAAGGTGAACGGAGTGGATGGATGTATCATAAAGAGACACAAGCCATGGCTCATAGACCACTGTAAATTACATCTAGGCACATCAGAGAGCAGAGAGTATTACTACTTTGCTCTCCTATTCCTATTTAGACCCTGGAGGTAAGTCTGAATTAAAAGGTGACGGTGATACATTCGAGGAAGAATTCAATCTCAGTTATGAGACTTTCAAAACTGAATACTCAGAGACTTACATACAGAGACTGGAGGCTGAGAAAGAACAGCTTGAGAAGGCAGAGATACAGCTTCAGGAAAACACTCCTGTTAGCTCACAAGACAATCTTGATCCAGAAGGACAAGCTGTTCTAGGTGAACCTCTGCCTTTAAATGCCACACAAGTGTTAATCTCAGAAACTGAGACTGCCATGGAACATGGAACACACTCCACTGTCAACCCAGCTGACTTGAAAGAAAGACTGAATCAGCAGCAGCATGTAGTTCACTCTCAAGTCATTGATGCTGTTCGACATGACCTACTCCACGAAGCAAAAAAATGTGACTGTCTTGACTATAAACCACTACTGATCTTTGTTAGTGGTTTAGCTGGTACAGGAAAGAGTTTCCTTATTGAAACCATCACTGCTGAAATACGGAGCCTGACAGGGTCATCAATGTCTGTTACTGTTACTGCTCCCACAGGACTAGCCGCATACAACATTGGTGGAGTTACATTACACTGTCTCTTTATGTTGCCAGTGGAACATAGCAAAACAGGAGAGTATCATAAACTGTTATTTGAGGTTGCATCTCAGCTCGTTCCATGTTCACAAAGATGAAGTTACTCATCATTGATGAAATCAGCATGGTCTCCAATGTAATACTCACCTGTATAGACCTACGTCTACAGGAGATCTTAGGTACTGACTATGGAGTACCATTTGGTGGCAAAAGTATTGTTGTATTGGGAGACCTTTTACAGCTTGCACCAGTTAATGTGGAGCATGTGTTTGCAATTCTGACTGCCAAGCAAGCTAAGAACACATTAGGCTGCATTGCAGGTTTTAACATTTGAGAGTTATTTACCTATGTCGAGTTGTATGAGAAAATGAACCAAAGTGGTGATCTGGCTTACAAATCACTTTTAGATGAAGCTCGTACAGGTTCTCTATCACCAGAACATGTTGCTATGTTAAACGATCAGAGAATCAGAATAGATACTACATCCATAGAAACAGCATGTAATGTTTTCAGTGATGTGTACTCTACAGGCACACACATAGTGTGTCTTATGCCACGACTAAAGAAGTGCATTAAGTTCAACAATGTTATGCTGCAGAGAGAAAACCGAGACGTTCTAACTCTGCATGCTCCTGACACAGTTGATAGTGTCATTCTCAGTCGCAACCTGGTAGCAAAGATGACTGAACGACTCACTGAACTGAAGTCAGATGTTTCATGCACAGCTGGCCTAGAAGCTGTTCTTACACTTTGTAGAAATGCACGTGTCATGCTGCGATGTAATCTCGTTGTTGAATGAGGCATGGTAAACGGTGCCATGGGTAACATCACTGACTTTGTCTACAATGTCCAGAGGACATATATCAAGACACTTGTAGCTCACTTTGACAACATGGAACAGCCTGTACAGATAGAATGTACCTGTGTGAAATTTCAGGTATTTAAGGATAGCTATGTAAACAGGAAACAGTTCCCACTATGTGTTGCATATGTTGTTTCTATTCACAAATCTCATGGCTTGAGTTTGGATTCAGCAATGGTGGACATAGGTACAGACATTTTCAAGGATGGCATGAGCTACGTGGCACTTTCATGTGTCTATAGTCCTTCTGGGTTGCACATTATAACTCTTGCACCTCAGAAGATATGAACTGACAAGCGATGTATTGTTGAGTGCAACAGGTTACGTACTCTCTATCGGCCACAAATGTCTTTAATACCACTGCCTACGTATCTGGCTGTCTGACATCATACAATCATATCTACACCTGTCAGCAAACAGGCATGAGCTTCCACAAGTGATGCAACTCTAAAGAGTTCAACAAAGGTCACAATATCAACTATACATTCAGAGCCAGCTGTTCATCAAAATCAGTTGGTGTAGCTCCTGTGCTAGTCTTTGACAACAGCACTAGAGTGAACTGCTATGCTAACTCAGTTATGTAAGTTTTTCTCCACATGCCACACTTTGTGCAGGCAGTATCTACTTCACAAGACACTCCCCTATCAAAAAGGCATTGAACCAGATTGTCAACATGGCTTCTGATCAGTCTAACAATGTGCAGTCACTAACACCACTATGGCAGGTGTTAGGTACATATGACGGATGCAGTACATTTGCTGCAGACATACAGCAAGACACCAGTGAGTTTATGATGGCAATCATAAACAGCTTGGTTGAAGATGGCATTCCAATGTGCCAGTACTTCACTGTGTCATATGTAACCAAATATGTATGTGTATCATTTGGTAATTCACAGCGTGAAACCACAGAAGACATGCTGTGGATTACTCTTTTTGTCCCTCAAGTCAAAAGTGTCAAATTTCGACAGCTATTTACCAATGCTCAATCTGGTCACTCCTGTGAAAGGGGTGGAGGCAGATGTACTCAGTCCATACGTCTCAGGACTTCATCTCAATATGTGTTACTTATATTGCACAGATTTGACTCCAACGGGCTCAGAGTTGACACTCGCATCACAGATTACACAGCTGGTAGAATAGTTTTTAACCAATCAGTGTTTGACACTCACAGTGTAGTCTATCACCATGGTCAATCTATGCATTCTGGCCATTACACCTGTTTGCCAAGGTACAGAAGTGGATGGGTAGAGTGTGACGACTCTACAAGCAGTTTTAAACAGAGACTGCCACGACACTTAAAATGCATATCTTCTAATATTGAAGAATTATGATGACCTTCATATCTCGGAAGAATAGCACACAACATGTGACATTTTTTACTGACTACTTTGTGACAGACTCAGACATAGGGCAGTACTATTGTTTCCAATCTATGACTGTCAGTAAACTGTAGCATATCAACAAAATGATATACTGGCAGTGACATTTCATGCACTATAACATATAAGATCTTGTGTGGATCAGTGACAACATAGAAATTGTTGTAGTGGCTTCAATCGGCACCAACAGTCTTCACAGTCACTAGAGAAACCATGCTTACATGTCTATCAAAGATTGTACATGTCAAAACAGAGGCTTTCTGGCTCCCCTGTTCTGTACATATCTTTTCTTGTAGGTGTATCATACCCATACATAACAAGAAGTTGTTGCCAGTTGCTAACAGTTTGCCTCTGCAGAGACACAAAAGTTGTCCCTTATCATTTTAAATAAGTGTGTAACACATGTCTCATTCACCAAAGAGAACACTCTGTCACAAGTTTTCTATCACCAGCTTTTTTTTGTCTATTATCTGTTGACATCTTGACAACATCATCATTCTTTCACCATGCAACAGTGTTGAACTATGCCTGATGTATTTGTTACACTGAAACTGTACGTATGTAAATATAAAACTCTTCAGTCATAATGAAGCAAGTGAAATGAAGCAAGTGTGAATACTGAAATATTGCAGCTTATTATCAAATGACTCTTGCATACCTATGTAATAACATATAAATAATATTTACATTCTCATTTTGTCTGACCATTGTTAACTAGTTTAATTGTTCTAGTAAAAGTGTTACTATAAGAGTCAAGTAAGAATTTTTCCTTAACATATAATAGAATACTATAGTGATTAAGTTCAGTGACCTATATCTTTGATAAAAGCAACATGCTACACACATTTGTTATTTGCTAGTTCAGAACTGATATAGTAACTAATGTAACCATTGAAAGAAAGGTATATTGTACCTGTAATAATATGAAATGTGTTGTACTTGTCATACAAGTAAACGTAATCTATGTTAATAATACTTGAAATTGTAAATCAGACACTTTTACTGATAACGCACTTCATACCTGTCCCTGACAATGTTTATGATCGCCTCTAGTGTGGGGTCGGTTGGGAATTTTCCATATGCACCTAGTCAGTGATATATCTTAAAATATTTAACTGAACATACCAGTTATCTAATGTCACTGAAATCATTAAATTTTTATATTCTATTACTTGAACACTTAGCATCTGGTTTTTCGCCCACCCCAGGAACACACACATTAAGTCACACAATAACAACAGATCATCACGGTTTCATGTGTGTAATCACTGCTTAGAAGCTCCTGACATACCTTCATTAATGTAGGACGGGACATGATTGGAACATTCAGGTAATTAAAAGGGATAAATAATGTTGATAACCAGTCTCTTCAAGCTGAGTGGCAACCATATCATGAGGGGGCACAGTCCTAAGCTGGAGGGTGGGAGGTTTAGGAGGGATGTCAGAAAGCACTTCTTCCCACAAAGGGTGGTGAACTCTTGGAATGCGCTGCTAGAAGAGGTCACCTCATTAAAGACAGTGAGCAGCTATAAAAGAGTCTGGTATAGGCATGGGGGAAGATGAGAATCATACCTAGGGAGGATGGGAGGACTGTGGAGGGATAGCAGAGACATTAGCTCAAGATGCGGACCCTGCAATACGAACAGACTTGATAGACCAAATGGCCTTCTTCTGCTGGCTTCTTTCTATGCTCATATTTCCATATGTACGTACTTATTCCAATTCATATCATCTACCTACTATGCATGACACACATTTAGATATATTCCAAGCAATGATTACACACATGCAAGGACTGTATTGTGAGACTGATTTTGTAAAAAAAATTAACTCTTAATTTGCCCTTTCTCAGTTTCACCAATTGGCAATCAATCTTTTTTAAACATAACCACCTGTGTTGAGTCTTTACTGAACCATAACGTTATAACATTAGAATGTAACTGTTGTTCCTTTTAAGCATACAAATCAACTGGAAGAAGTAGTATTACACATACATGTCCATGGGCTTATTTTTGCTATGGCTCTCCAATCTGTATGCACCATGTGGGCTAGGGCGTGCCGCATTGACTGACACAGGTCCCATAATTCTTAAGTGTGTTAAGTAGTCTGTACCGCCCTTAGTTTTCCTGTGCCTATCCAGTCAGCAGGCAGTAGCTGCTGTAGTGAGGTGTGGGACATCGCTATCTAATGCTATGCAGCTGTGGCTATACACTCAGGATGCAGTAACTGCTATGTGTGCTGCAATTCCCTGGCTGAGCCCATGCAACTCCTAACTGTGCTAACTTCACTGTACCTACAATTACAGAGGTGTGCCGTTGATCTCCATTGCCTCATTGTTGCTGTGGATCAGCACTCATGATGCAGTACGAATTTTGGGAGGGGCAGCATTAGCTGTCTGAGTCCATGCAAATCCTAACTGAGCTAACTTCTGTATCCCTGCAATCAGTGATGTCTACCATTGATGTCCATACCCTCAACTGTGTTGTGTATCTCCACTGAGGATGCAGTACCTGCTGTCACGTTTGAAGACACATTGCCTGCCTGAATCCATTCAAGTGATAACTGTGCTAACTGGACTGTACCTGCAATCAGGGAGCTGTACAACTGATGTGCATTGCCTATCTTTTCCTGTGGCTGTTCACTCAGGATGCAGCAAGTGGTCTGGAAGTGCAGTCCCCCCATGACACTGTACAACTCCTAAGTGTGCAAACTTCTGTATAGCTACAATGAGAGAGCTACACTGTTCATCTCCATGGGCTGTTTTGTTCTGTAGCTCTCCACTCAGTATGCAGTATGTGGGCTAGGGGTTCGGACATTACCTGATAGAGGTCCTGTAATTCCTAACTAAGTTAACTAGTATGTACCGCCCTTACTTTTCCTGTCAGTCTCCAGTCAGGGTGCAGTAGCTGGTGTAGAGATAATTGTGACATTGCTACCTAAGGCCATGCAGCTGTGGCTGTAGTCAGGATCAGTAACTGGTATGCGTGGGGAAATTGCCTGGATGAGCCCATGCAAATCCTAACTGTGCTAACTTGTGTCTACCAACAATTACAGAGGTGTACCATTGATGTTTATTGCCTCAGTCTTGCTGTGCATCAGTACTCATGATGCAGTACGAATTTTGGGGGGGCATTACCTGTCTGAGCCCACACAAATGCTAACTGTGCTAACTTGGGTGTCCCTGCAATCACTGACATCTACCATTGATGTCCATACCCTCAACTGTGCTGTGGGTCTCTACTGAGGATCCAGTACCTGGTGTCACAGTTTGGAAAGGCATTGCCTGGCTGAATCCATTCAAGTGATAACTGTGCTAACTACACTGTACCTGTAATCAGGGAGGTGTACAACTGATCTGCATCACCCTTCTTTGCCTGTGGCTCTTCATTTAACATGCAGCAGGTGGTCTGGAGGTGTAGTACACCATCCCATGAGACTGTGCAACTCCTAAATGTGCTAACTTCTGTACACCTGCAATGACAGAGCTACACTGTTCATGTCCATGGGCTTATTTTTGCTGTGGCTCTCCACTCAGTATAGATATGTGGGCTAGGGGCTGGTTCATTAACTGACAGAGGTCATCTAATTCCTAACTGTGTTAACTACTATGTACCACCCTTACTTTTCCTGTGGCTCTGCAGTCAGGGTGCAGTAGCTGCCATGCTGAACTGTGCAACATCGCTACCTAAGGCGATACAGCTGTGGTTGTACAATCAGGATGCAGTAACTGCTATATGTGGTGGAATTGCCTGGCTAAGTCCATGCAACTCCTAACTGTGCTAACTGGAGTGTACCTACAACTACGCAGGTGTACCGTTGATGTCTATCATCTCACTTTTGCTGTGGCTCAGCACTCAGGATGCAGTATGTATTCAGATGAGGGGCCAGTGCTTGTATCATAGCATGTAAATCCTAACTGTGCCTACAATCACTGAGCTGTACCATTGATGTCCACATCCTCAGCTATGCTGTGGGTCTCTGGAGGTGCAGTCCCCCACCCATGAGACCGTGCAACTCCTGTGTGTGCTAACTTCTCTACAGCTGCAAAGATGGAGCTACACTATTCATGTCCATAGGCATATTTTTCCTGTGCCTCTCCACTCAGTACACAGTATGTGGGCTACGGGGTGGAGCATTACCTGACAGAGTTCCTATAAATCCTAACTGTGTTAACTAGTGTGCACCACCATTAGTTTTCCTGTGGCTCTCCAGTCAGGGTGTATTAGCTGGTGTAGCGAGGTGTGGAACATTGCTACCTAAGGCCATACAACTCCTAACTGTGGCAGCTTGTGTGCACCTTGAATCAGGAACATGTACCATTGCTGTACATGGCCTCAATTTTGCTGAGGATGTACGCTGAACATGCAGTATGTACTCTCAAGGACTGGGGATCTCTTGTAGTACATTTAGACAGTTGCATTTTATTTCTGACACCTCCTGCTGGTTGTCTGTGATTGGTCCTGTTGCCTTGGTTCTCCCCCCTATTTCCATGTGTGTGTGTCTCTGTGTGTCTGTGGTGCTGGGGGTGAATGTACGGTTATGCTTTTGAACCCTAACACAGAATTTCCTCACTTCTGTCACTGTGGAACAACCCTAACTGATGCAGTAAACAGAGTTTTTCCCTCTAATTTCCCTTCTTTTGGAGAATTACTCTGAAAAATAGTGAATGTAATACAGCAGCGGGAGCGCGGGGCCCGAATGTCTTGTCACATAGTAACATGATGCCCGCAAACGCAAATGGTAATGCACATGGTGACACAAAGTGAAACACAAAGATAAACAGTACTGTAGACACAAATGGTTAAAATAACGCAAACGCAAGCGCAAATGAAACTGCAAAGGATAACGCACATGGTGACGTAGACAGGAACAGTAAGTGAAATGCGTACGGAACCACAAGCAGAAGCGGTACGGGTAACAGTAATGTAAGCGCACAGGCTGGTTTTCCCCAAAAGCTGCATAGAGAAAGAGACTGAGTACAAAGAATGTATACATAATAATGGGTCTCAGAGCAGAAAATGAGGAGTTGGAATACTAAATTGCTTATATCTCAGGAACCGTACGACGTAGAAATAAAATTTAAAAGTCATATGATTTATGACTTTCCTGGCTAGTTTTGTACTTAGTCCCTGTCGTGGGGTTCAATTCATGAAGACAGCAGGAATCATAAAATATCATGTAAAACACCCTGAGGTGCTGTTTTATTGCCAGATTTGTACAGATGGCATCTTCAGATGCAAACTTTTGTCAGGTTACTATAAAAATACAGAGAGTATGGGCTGGGAGTTTAGCTAGGAGACCTCTCACTAGAACACTGCAGTTGGACCTTACAATGCCCTCTAGAGACCAGGAACTGAACCCATTGCATGGTATGGTCACCCTGCCAATACCCCCTGGGTTTTTGCAAGTTCCTCTGCAGTCTGAGTATCTGCCCACTCAGGCCTCTGCAGCTTCTCACCAATCTTGAGTCCTCTCCCTTTGGTAAATTCCAAGTGAGCAGCTTCTAGCATCCAGGTAGCCCAAACCTGACCTTTGGAGGTCCAGGGCCAATCCCAGGCCACAGTGATTCCTCCTTGCTTTTAGGCTTTACAGGACTTTCAACCTGAGCTCCACCTTAAGCTTGCCTCACCTTCACCTTTGGGTAACCAGGATCTCAGTACTTCAATACTGCATGTCTCTCTCACGTTTGGCTGCTTCTCTGGCTCCACACTGCTTCTCCCTGAGGTTTCTCTCTGCTCCTCAGCCCAAAGTAAATCTAAATTGTAGGTTACCTGAGCATCTCTTATATAGAGCTCAGGTATCACATGATTTAATCAGTCATGTTCTATTAAACAATTAAAGGAATACTAAATTTATAATTCACACAACTGCATTATTTTTCAAAGAAAGATACAGGATACATATATAGGGGCAATTGTTACACAATGCTAAGCCCCTTACAAAAGCATAAGCATAAGAACATACAAACAAATATCCTTTTCAGAAATGTCATCCCTCTAAACTAATGACTTCCTGGCAGGACAAGACCCAAACCTTCCCTATATACTGATGCAATTAAGGGCCAGCCCTTTCCTAAGGGAACATCTTTCTAAAATGGCTGCAGCTGCTGAAATAGCAGCAGCAACAGAAACACAGGCCTAAGAGCGTCTGAACTCTCAGCTTCCAGGTACAAACTACCTTTAAAAAGCATAGATTCTTTTAGAGATGAACTCAACCTTTAACTGTTATCCTGCATGTACTTTTATAGTTTATACACATCTCTTTCTTTTAAAGCTATCAAATGCTTCCTTATATCATATTTTGTTTCACAGAAATATAGTCTCAACTGTTTCCTAAAATCAGCAGCAGCCTGTAAACTACAAACTATTTAGCACAGGTATATTTGCCTGGATTTACTGCTCAGCACTTTGTTACACTTGTACTTGGTGTGGGGGAAGGGGGTTGCATCCTCCCATTGCATAGCCAAACTGCCATGCTCAGAGTTTCTACAGCAAGGAGAACTTTATTCATTTGTTAGCTGGCAGATTATACCCCTTGAACAGCTTCTTTTACTCTTATTTAAAAGCAAAACCCTCATGTAATACTTATAATGATCTCTATATACCAGCATGCCACATTCTTTGTGTGTGTGTGGGGCGGGAGATTACAGAACACAAACTAAATTGAAGACTACCCTGATAGTGGCCAGCTAGCAAGGCTCAAAGATAAACAAAATATAAAGTACAACAAACTTACATAGAAGGAAAAAGGTAACTACAACTTAATTTTAATTCCAGGGACTACTACATGCTATACACATCCCTAATTTGGCATCATGGGGTAAACTTTGTTGAAGCTGAGCTGCTTTATCCATCACTACAGTTTTCCAACTGGGGTAGGGTCACCCACCCTATCACAGTCCCCTTTAGGGGGCTAAGTATTTTTCTGTTGAAAAGTCCGTATCTCACACAGTTTCTGAAATACAGGCCCTGAAAGGCATGGCAAACACCATAATGTTATCCTGCGGGGAAAAAAGAGAAGTTCGGAGTGCCATAACTTTGCCTCCGTGTTATTTTTTCACCAAAAGGTACATCTGTGGGATGTTGGCTTTCTTCTCTCCTAATTTCAGTCTAAAAGACCAAACCGTTATTTTGCAGCAGGGTGGCAAATAATTCCTGTCATGCAGCAGACGCCGCAATGTTAGTCTATGGGAAAAAGTGTCAACCTCGGAGTACCGTAACTTTACATCCATGCAATATTTTGTCACCAAAAGGCAGATCTGTGAGATGTTGGCTGCCTTCCTCCCAAATTTCAGCCCAAAAAACCAAACCATTCATTTGCAGCAGGGTGGCAAAGAACTGCTGTCATTTTGGCCATAGTCTGAAAAAGTGTCGTGATTTGCAACAGTTTTCACAAGCATTTGCAGAAGTCTTGTGCTTGCGACACTACTTTTTCCAGAAATTGGAAAAACATATTTCTAGGGTGTTTAACCTCAAAATAAAGACATGCCTATATATCATCCTCAGGGTCCAACTAGGTAAACATAAAAAGAATTGTGTTGCTAGAGGGTCCCAAATTTAAATGCCAAGCATTTTTCTGATCACCAACTGAATACAAAATGGCAGATCTGCGACACTACTAGGGCCATTTGTGACACTGTCAAACTTTTTGGTAACTTTTCCCATTGACTTATAATTGGAAATTGTTTTTTGAATAACCTTTGAACCATATAATATTTTTTCCCGAAATCTTCAAAAGGCACAGCAGGAACCCTGACCACATGTTCCCTGAAGTTTCCAGACCAGTCACGCAAATCATGTGACCTGTAGGGATGAGCAAAGAATTCAGAAAAGCATAAACATGCATGAAGATCATGCTTAATAACTCCGCAGCTGTATAACTGAACAGTACGAAAGTTGGTAGATCCCAAGATGTATGGTTCTTGATTGTGTATTCCAAATTTCAGGCAAATCCGTTGAATGGTTGCAAAGTTATTAAGGTGCAAATTTTAAGGTTTAACATGTAAATGGTTCCTCAACCCTAATTATGGTAGCACTATCGTTAGAATATATATATATATATATATATATTATATATATATATACACACATATATATATATATATATATATATATACACACATATATATATATATATATATACACACACACACACACACACATACATATACACACACACACACACACATACATATACACACACACACACATATATATATGAATATATGACTGAATCCAGAATATGAATCAGTTTTCTAACCCGCTCATCCAATTTATTGGGCGTCTCTTCTCCTAATCTGTGTAACCCATATATTTCTATCAAAAATGTGTTCCTCAAGGTATCTGTATTTACTAATTGTTCATTTGTGTAACAGTGCCTTCTCTTATTTAAGTTTACATTTCCAGGCACCAAAATTTAGGACTCCATGTAGCCTTCCTTGGTCTCCCCTCTGAACAAGTTCACATCTTCTATGTCATTCTCATTTAAATTCTTTTCATGTATCTGCCCAGCATCAACTGCATCATTTTCCATCCTATTCCTAACTTTCCCATTTATAACAACATCTGCATATGTTCTTTTATCTGGTCCAATTTCAACCAACAACCCTGGTTCCTGTATTTCATTTGAATTTTTATTTTCCTTCCCCGGGTTTCTTTTTTGATTTGTTCTACTTCTTTAGTGGGTCTCGGTTGTTGTTTCCTCTTTTTAATTTTCAATTGCTCTTCCCCTTTCAGTGTTCCCACTTTTTACTAAGCATAACTCAGGGATTACTTCTAGCCCTTTTTGAAAAGGTGGTGGCAAATTTACCTGTATTGCTTTCTGTACTTTGTTACTCTGTTGGTTGTTTTCCTTGATTTCTTATGAAAGAGATTTTGGGTTCCGTTTCCTCTTACTAGTCATAGAATCCAGGACTGCTCTATTATAGTCTACATTACCCCTAATGTACCATCTCTTGTTTGAGAGCCCGCATATTTTTAAGAATTACCACATTAGCATAATACTGGTTTTTAATGATCTCCAGTATTTGAGGTGAAAGAGAAGAGCTTGAAATAATTCTCCTTTGTCAGAGAAATAATCTTTATCATACTTGATTTTATATTTCCCAGACAAATCTTTAGATGTCTTATCTTACTTTTCTGGTGAAGGAGAAACGGGAGAATCCCAGTTCTAGTGATCTTTCCAGGCAGTCTATTTCTTCTTGGCTTGAAATCAATTGTTTCAAACTTTGTAGGGTTTGATCTAGATCTTTTAAGATACACGACAAATTACCCTCATTCTTTCCTTTAACTATTCTAGAACTTTGTAGAGCAAGTGGAGTTTCAGGTCTATCATTTATTGTGCCCTTCTTACTTATGCTTTGAAACATAGAAACATAGATTTTGATGGCAGATAAGGACCGCTTGGCCCACCCAGTCTGCCCATTTCCCTACCTATTAGATAAGCTGCAGATCCTAGTTAACCAGCAGCCTACTTCCTCCTACCCCACCCCCTAGAATTGCCTTATGACAGTCCCATGCATGCTTGAATTCCACCACTGTTTTTGACTCCCAGCCTCCTCTGGAAGGCCATTCCATGCATCCACAACCCTCTCTGAAAAATACTTCTTAAATTACCTCTGAGCCACCCCTTCTATCTTCAAATTGTGCCCTTGTTCTTGCACACCTGTTTTTTGAAGATGCTACCCTCTTGGACTTTGTTGATTCCCTTGAGATACTTGAAAGTTTCTATCATGTCCCCTCTCTCCTTCCTCAAGGCTATCCATATTCAGCTCCTTAGTCTTTCTTCATATGTCTTCCGGTGCAGACCCTGCACCATTTTTAGTGCCCTCCTCTGGACAGCCTCCATCCTGTCTATGTCCTTGCGGAGACTGGGTCTCCAGAACTGCACGCAGTATTCAGATGGGGTCTCACCAACTGTCTGTACAGAGGCATAATAACTTCCTGTTTTCTACTGGTGATGCTTCTCCCTATGCATCCCAGTATCCTCCCAACCCTCCTTGCTGCCTCTCACATTGCTTGCCACCTTTAGGTCATCTGATATGACTACCCCAGGTCCCTTTCCATTTTTGTTGTTGTTAGTATCTCACCCCCATTGTGTACTCTTCCCTGGGTTTTGTTTCCCAGGTGCATTACCTGCACTTCTTAGCATTGAATCTAGCTGCCATACATTTGACCATTCCTCTAACCTTGCCAAGTCCCTTCTCATCCTTTCCACCCCATCTTGTGCATCAACTCTGTTGCAGATCTTTGTGTCATCTGCAAAGAGACATACTTTTCCTTCCAGTTCCTCTGCAATGTCGCTTATAAAGACATTGAAGAGACCGGTCAATACTGAACCCCACGGTACCCCACTAGTAACCCTCTTCTTCAGAGGACTCCATTTACTATTACTCTCTGTGTCCTATTCTCCAGCCAATTTTACACCAGGCTATCATCTTGGGACCCACTCCAGGCTGGCTAACTTGTATATTAATCTTTTGTGTGGGACTGTGTCAAATGCCTTGCTAAAGTCTGTAGGTAGCATGTCCACAGCCCCTCCCTGATCTACTACTTTGGTCTCCCAGTCAAAGAAATCTATCAGATTTGTCTGGCATGACCTTCCCACCATGAATCCATGCTGCCTTGGGTCCTGTGCCCTCTGGCCTCTAGGTACTTGACAATTCTTTCCTTCAGAAGTGATTCCATCATTTTCCTACCACTGAGGTTAAACTAACAGGTCTATAGTTTTCTGCTTCTGCCTTGCTCCCACTTTTGTGAAGGGAATCCACATCTGCCCTTCTCCAGTCCTCGGGTACCACCCATCCTCCCATGATTTGTTAAAGAGGGTAGTCAGTGGTGTCACTAGTTCTACCCTTAGTTCTTTTAGAATTCTGGGATGAATCCCATCAGGCCCCATTGCTTTGTCCACCTTCAGTTTTAAGAGTTCTTTCAGAATCCTTTCTTCTGTAAATGGGCTGGTATCAACTTCTGTATCCAGAGTGTTTCTACTGTTTGTTTTAGGTACCTCCCCCACTTCCTTTGTAAATACTGAGCAAAAATATTTGTTTAGTATCTCTGCCTTTTCACAGTCACCCTCTGCCCACCCTCCCTCCTCTTTATTAAGCCTCACTAGACCTCCCTTGGTCTTCCTTCGCTCCCTGATGTACCTATAAAAGGTTTTATCCCCCTTCTTAACCGAGTTGGCTATCTTTTCCTCGGTTTGGGCCTTTGCTTTAACTGATACAGTTCCCTGTCCTGCTCCTTCTGTGATTCCTTGTACTTCCTGAATGCTTTCTTTTTCTCTTGAACCTTCACTGCCACTTCCTTTGAGAACCATAGTGGTTTCTTACATCATTTTGTTTTGTTAATTTGCTTCACACAAAGGCTTGTTACCTCTGTGATGGCAGTTTTTATTATTCCCCATTGTTCTTCCACCACTCCTTCCTGCCCATTTGCTAGTGCATTCCTTAGGCACTCACCTATTTTGGCAAAGTCAGCCCTCCTAAAGTCCAGTACTTTTGCCTTTGTATGGCTTGACTCTATTGCTGTGTTTATTGTGAACCATACTGTTCGATGGTCGCTAGTTCCCAGGTGGCTACCCACTTCTACATCTGTGATCCTCTCTTCATCTCCATTTGAGAGAACCAGGTCTAAGATTGCTCCCTCTCGAGTGGGCTCCAATACTAGTTGTCTAAGGCATGCCCCTGTAGGGCATCTAGAATAACCCCACTCTTGAAGTGGCTGCTGCAACTGCATTCCAGTTAACATCTGCATATTCAGATCACCCATCAGCAATATCTCCCCTTTTCTGCCATTCTAAGTATTCTTTCTAACATTTCCTTGTCCATTTCCTCCCCCTGAGAAGGGTCTGTATACAACCCCTGTGCGGATTGTGGTGCCATTGCGGTCTCCAAATTTACCCACAGTGCTTCTTCTCCTCCCTGTTTTCCCTTTTGTTCTGTTGCCTTGATTCCTTCCCTTATGCAAAGAGCTACTCCTCCTCTCTTTTACCCTCCCTGTCCCTCCTGTAGATAGTGTATCCTGGTATGTTTATGTCCCAGTCATGGTTTTGTGTGTACCATGTTTCTGTGACTGCCACGATATCCAGATGTTCCTCCTCCATCAAGGCCACTAATTCAGGAAGCTTGTTACTCAGACTATGGGCATTGGTACTCATTGCTCTCCATTTTTGATGGCTTTACCTTCTGTTGCAGCATCCCCCACTGACCTTTCTACCTCGGTCTTTTTCTCATTTAGCACCCTGTTTTGTAGGGAGAGGCTGGGATTTTCCTGCTGCTTATCAGTGCCTCCCCCTTGACTAGTTTAAAAGCTTGCCAATGAAGCATTTAAACTGATTGCTCAAAAGACTTCTTCCCTTCCTGGACAGATGCAGACCATCCTGCCAGTATAGGCTGGTGTCCCTCCAGGTGGAACCCCAGTCCCCAATGAAGCCAAACCCCTGTGCTCCACACCATCTTTTCAACCATTCATTAAACTGCATGGTGCAAAGTACCCTCGCCTCACTCATGCCATTGACAGGCAGCACCTCAGAGAAGGATATTGTGTGTGCTACTTGTCTTAGGCCCTTCCCCAATTCTACAAAGTCCTTCTGCACTGCTCTAATCTCATGATTAGCCAAGTCATTTGTCCCTAGGTGGACAATGGCGTCCAGCTCAGATTCCCGTGCAGCTGTTCTCATGATCCTGAGGATGTGCTTCCTGTCTCTCAAGCCATGGCACCAGGCAGGCACCTTACTTCAGTTTTCCCTGCTCCCCCCAGTTCTATCCCCCTAATAATGGAGTCCCCCACCAGGAGCTGCTTCCTTTCCTTGTGGTGTTCTCTGCCTCCTTCCTGTTGGGCCTCCCTTGTGACAGTTGTCCTCAGCCTCCTTAGTTTCCTCTGCAGGTGCATCGCTCCCCCAGAATGGTGTATGGATTGTGGTGTGGAACAACTGACTGGGTGTGCCTCTGTTCCACCATCCTCACCCTCCCTGAGCCCACTGTGGTCCAACTGCTGTGCTTTCTTCACAACCTCTGAGGTAGTGGTGGTGGCTCTGGTGCTCCCTGGATGGAGGAGGTTCCCTTCCTACTGTCCAGTGTGGCCTGGGGGAACTACTGTCCAGTGTGGCCTGAAGATGAGCAACTTCCTCCCTCAGGGCAGAGAGTTGTCTGCAAATAGGGCAGCATCTCAGCCTCCAGAAAGACACCCGGAAGACTGCTGCCTCACAGCCATTACATTGCACTACTCCCCACATTTTTTGTGCGTGTGTGTGTGTGTGTGATTGGTTTGTAATATAGAAATATATATATATTTATATTATACAATGTGTATGCTTATATTGTCAGTGCAGTGTGCTAGAGAGGATATGACAGTGATATGCACCTTGCACTCTTGAGGAAATGATGTCAGAACCCCAGGTATAAAGGAACTATTTCCAGGGGTGGGAAGGGGTTGGGCCTAAACCGTGCCCTCACAAAACAATCAGCTAAAAGCTCTGACCCACTGCTGCAATGAGTGCCTTCCTGTCAGCAAGATGCCCTACACAACAATTTGACAGAGAAAATACACTGCTAATCAAACAGAGAAAAATCCACACATCCAAGTCAGACACAGGCAAACCTCCCCAGCCCCAAAACAGGCCTGGTGGTTTGTGCTCTGAAAACTGTCAGCCCCAAAATAAATCAGATGTGCTTTAAACTCTTCCTGCACTGAAAATGTTAAGAATTATAACAAACAAACGTAAACCTAGATCCACCTCCCTCTGTTGCTTGAAAGACTGTCTTTTCCTGTTTCACACTGCAGGTTTTTCTATGTCCACTCCTTAACCACAGTAACTTTTTTAAAAATAGTTTAACTATCACAAACTCCTACGCACCAGTAAATTATTTAAAAATATTTTCTGTCCCAAAATCCTAGTAGTCAATCCAGCTACCCCCAAGGGACAACCAAAATGCAGTGTTCAAACACTTATGAAGTTACTTCCAAGATAAGCAGAGTTTGCAAGCTTCTTTTTCAACTCCTCAGCCACCTGATAATTTATTTAAAAATAGTTTAACTGTCAGAAAATCCTAGTAGACAATCTAGCTACCTCCAATGACCTACCCAAATGCAGTATTTAAATCCTTCTGAAGTTACTAACAAGATAAACAGAGTTTGCAAGCCTCTTCTTGAGTATCCTTAAGGTTGTTAGTTAATCTTTCATATTTCTTCTGGTTACTCAACTTATAGCTATCAACCTTATTAACCAATTCTGGTATGGAAAAGGGGTCTGAATCCTAGAATGAATCAGAATTTGTTCTAGATGCTCCTTCTCCATTAATTGATCTTTCTGACCAGCTGCTTATACAATAGCTATCAGCTAATGATAATTTATCCTCAATATTATCCCTAAATGTTATTGCATCTGGGGTAATCAGATTCATTTCTATTTCTTCACTTTCATTTCATGGACAAGTTACTGTGATGGTTTCAGATTGCATTTTAAGTGACTTGTTCTCAGGAGCCCTTTCCTTTTCCTCTGTTTACTTTTTAAAGTACGAAGTTATTTTGGGCTGCTTTATCCCACTGTACACCTTAGATTCATCCACTATTATTACTGACTGTTGTGGTATGATCATATTTTGCAACCCATCTTTACTTGTATTTGATACTCCTTCTGACCCTTCTTTCACCCTTTTCTTTATTTTTCTTTTAGTTTTTACTTTTAGTTTCATAGTAAATGAAAGACCACTTCTTGTATTAATCATTTTCCCCTTATTTTGTCTTAATTCCCTAAGGGTACTACCCTTTGTTAGCGCTGTTAAAAAACGGGAAGAATATTCAAAGACAACCTTCCTTCTCAAATCTAGTCTAATTATTTTGCAAATTACAGACAGTGCAAATAGTACAGGTAGGTTTGTTATAAATATAACAGCTAAAACAAATTAGCAGCAATTGATTGTTTTTTTAATTGCTAATATACTACCCCCAAAATTAGCACATACAAAAGGGCATTAAAGAGTCTAGGAAAAAAAACTCAGATAGTGTTCTAAGCACACTGAGGAGTTCCACTACAATCCTTTAAGAAATGTCATATGCTTAAGATTTCTTATAAGTAAGATATAAAAACAGTAAATATCTTACAGTGAGTAAAGAACCTATTAATCCACTTATTAATCCAAACTCAGTCCAAAGAAGGCAGGCATAAAATTAGAAATTAATAAAATGAGCACTGCATTAGCAAACTTAACATCATGGAGTCCCTTGTTAGCTTTCATCCTTAGAGCTCCTTGTGGGTTCTCTGTCTTTCACTTTTCCCCATTTTTCTCCTGTTTTCCAGATCTCCAATACCAAACCCAGCCTGTAGCAGAACACCCCTGAATGCTGATGATAAACAGAACACCTTTCTCAAGGTTCAGCACTACAAAAATCAGAATGGTATACAATTGTTAGCTAAACTGCCCAGTAAACTTGCAGATAGTTTTACAAACTTTACAACATTGCAAGTTTACAAATGCCTTCAGAATTTACAAAGTTAACACATTTTTTTAAAACCAGGGCAGTCTAAAATATTTGATTTTTAGAGTTTTTACTTACTCTTACACTTCCGAAGAATCAAGCCTGATGACCAGGATAGCAGAGATACCAAAATAATCAAGGGCCGAGGACTGGGACCAGGACAACACCAAATAACTTTCTGTCTGTAAAATTCACTATGTAGCTCTTGTTTGTATCACATAACCTTTGTTGTATCAAATCATGATAGGGTAAGAATGGAAAAGTTAAAAGTTAAATGAAACAGCAGTTGCCTGGGTATCAGGTAAACTGAAAAACACGGGGAAACGCCTTGTTACATACAAAAATTTAGTTTACGCCTGTGAAATACGGGCTTAATAAAAGAGCTAAAATACTGTGCTCTCACCCACTCATAATATAAGTTAACAAAGTAAACTTTGTGGCCGTAAATTCCTATCGCAAGTCAGCGTTCACTCTATTTCACGCGCTTTTGAATTCAGCGTTCCATCGTTTCAGCATTTCAAAATACGACCAACCAGTAAAGACACCCTAGTCTGACTGAATAGCACTAATCAGAGAGAACAGACATGTACCTTAAATGCACTGAGGTCACGAGGTCTCTTTAGGCGTGAAATTCGGAAGTGCACAGTTTTTTTTTTTTTATAATTTAAAACAGTAAGTAATATATTTAATTGCACTGCTACCTTAAATTATCCAGCCAACTAGCTGAATAACAATATGTGTTAACGAGCAGGTCTAAATCTCATCCACTTGTACTATTGCTCTACTACGCATGCTATCACAATGAAATATCTTCTGAAGTAAGTCAGCGGTACAATGTCCCAACATCACAGCAAAACAGTACATAGTAAATCAAGTATCTAAATTGGCATAGGTATTTGCCTCTAAAAATCTAACAGACAATAGACAGCATGTGGGCCATAAAAAAAGACAAAATGTCTGTTTTAAAATTTCAGACAGTGATGCTACCATTCTGTGACAGTAATAATTCTCAGGGCTCACAACCCTAAGTTAACAAATATTAAAAATAACACTCTAATCTCTCTCGTAGGAGGTAAAATATTCAATAATTCAATGTGGCTTCCTTTTCTCCTCGCTCCTTAGCCGTCCCGACTGGCTTCTTGACCCTTACTCATCCAGGATAATAGCAGCACTTCTGCATCTGCAGCTACCATCAAACATCCAGCAAACGCTGTTTTCTTTTTCCAGCCTGCTGCACCTGTTGGGACAAGAAAAGCAAGAAGGGGAGCCACACGACTTGGAATCACACAAAGATGAACTGGTAAGGCTATTTTCCAAAGGCACTGGTGGCATTCCTTTTATAAATAAAAATGAGCATAAAATAACCCTGCTATCTGCGTTTTCTCCACAAACGCCAGACGAGCGTAGCAAACTCCAGTCTCCCAGCCTCTGACCAACACTCTGGGGGCACAATTTGAAGATAGAGGGGAGACGGCTCAGGGGCAACATGAGGAAGTAGTTTTTCACAGAGAGGGTGGTGGATGCATGGAATGACCTTCCTGAGGCAGTAGTGGGGGTCAAAAACAGTGGGGGAATTCAAGAA
The DNA here is from genome assembly GCA_016271365.2 of Neoceratodus forsteri. Classification (NCBI taxonomy): domain Eukaryota; kingdom Metazoa; phylum Chordata; order Ceratodontiformes; family Ceratodontidae; genus Neoceratodus; species Neoceratodus forsteri. The sequence goes on from CM057449.1 coordinate 621,833,143, forward strand.
TGCATGGGCCAGACATAAGGCAATAGGATCTGCAGCTTATCCAATAGGTAGGGACATGGGCAGACTGGGTGGGCCAAGCAGTCCTTATCTGCCATCAAAGTCTGTTTCTATGTTTCTGTTACTGAACCTGGCTCAATATTATAGGGCGGCCCAATTACGTATCATATTTCTGTGGCTCAGTAATAATTATCATGCCCACTGGAAAAGCTTAGAAATACAAGTGGAGAATTTAAATTATTTAAACCATATCCTAGTGTCCTAACCCCCATGCCCACTGGCAGATATAACTTATAACCCATACACCACTAATACTCTTGCATGTTGGAGATAGAGGGGGGATGGCTCAGGGACAACATGAGGAAGTATTTTTTCACAGAGAGGGTGGTGGATGCATGGAAATGCCAGTTTTAAAAAAACTTCAGGTTTCTATTATATTAATTTCCTTATCTATCTACTTTCCTCCCAGCCCGACTGGACCATTGTATCAAGAATTGGGAACAGATGGGCCTGCACCTTGTGCTGCATTTTCTCAGGGAAGGCCAGATAGTGCCATTCTTGGAGTTGCAGCAAGGTTATGATTTAAGCCCCAGGACAGAGTACAGTACTTCCAAGCAGTAAACTTTGTGAAGACATTACTACCATCCAACACAAACAATGTAATGGTCTCCCCAGTGATAGCAGTGTTACAATCAGCATTGGAGGGTACAGTCCCTCTCCCCCATATGATTTCATATGTTTATGATGCATTGAAGCAACTGAGGTCAGATTCGACCAGCAATCTTAAACAGTGCTGGGAAGCAGACATACAGCATCCACTTGATGACAAGGACTGGGAAATACAGCTCAATTGTTTGCACTCAGTTACAACGTCACACATCTGGAAAGAATTTTCCTGGAAAATGATGGTCAGATATTTTAGAGTACTAGAGGTACAATGCAAATACATTCCTGGAAGAGATGCAACACGTTGGAGAGGTTGCACCCATTCCCCAGCTACACATGGGCATATTTTGGGGAATTGTCTGTTTGTACTGCAAACAGTGTTGTCAGAAATTTTTGGAATACAGATTAAGCTGATGGCGGATTTCTTTTTGTTCTCCAGATATGATAGCCTCCTATAGTCACCACCTACCAGAAAATTATTAACCACCTGTCTTTTGGCAGCAAAAAAAAAGCTATTACAAAGAATTGGCTTACTGCTAATATCCCCACGCTTTCTTTCTAGCAAGACCTTCTTATTGGGATATATAAAATGGAGAAAACCACTGCACAATTAAAACAGCATACTGAGTAGTTTGAAATCCTTTGGAGGAGATGGGTGTTTTATATAATGCAAAATAGACAGGATTTTATTCCTTGAGAAGATCAACAATTGGGTTGGCTGGGTTGGTCCATGTTTTTGTTTGAAATGTGAAGAACTATGAAGCACTGTCTGAGTGCAATGGAATATCATACATGCTTATTTACTTTATCCTTACCCTACATATGACCTGCTCAGATCAACCTTGAATATGTAATCCTTCTTAGATTGCAGCCACTGTTATTGTATAGTTGTTCTGTTGTCTCCATATGTACCTTATCTGTAAAATGGTACTAAATAAAAAGTTTAAAAATAATCAATGCTCCTACACATGAGAATTGGCCTGCCATCACAAAATAAATGTGTCCACTGCTTTATTCTCATTTATACATTCAACTAGATTCTAAAATAAAACTCCATTAAATAACAAAAAAAATTATTTAAGTGGTGCTTCCAAAACACTTCAGGGAGTGTAAATATAGTGAAAGAAATCTCACATCTTCTTTGAGGATATCTCTTTCATCAGGCCACACCTTTGGAATTATACCCACATTAGCACTAGGACCACAAGGAAACTTTACAAGTCGGGGGCCACTCATGATGACATCATGTACCAGCGTCTGCATAAATGTGGGTGGCCCCTCCTCTTCTCAGTTCTTTTCCTGATGTTGATCAGATTTGTCAGACCCACCATCAGAAATATCGCTGCAATAAGCCACCATTTTCTTTATTTTTCCTATATAAAAATAATCACATTGATAGTGATTTTCAGCAACCTGTATGCCACGAAAAGAACCATCAGCATTTTTTCAGTATTGCAATTGTGGAGAAAAAAATCTACTTAAGGCGCTTTATAAATAAACATGACTTGACTTGACTTGACATGTATGAAGTGTATATGCTGCTTAGGCCTCTCTCACAGCATGAAAGCCTGTGAGACCTGCCAAGGCTTCAACTCCACTACCAGGAGATGCAGGAAGAGAGCATTGGAGAAATTCCTCCTAAAGACCTTAGCAGCAGTGGAACAGCAGTTATAGTGCAAATCCACATCACATACCCCGTCAACTGAATTGCAGTTGTCAAAGTCCTGGGACAAATCCTCCAGGAGCCATAAACACAGGCACTAGGACAAGGATAGGGCTTCCCCAGCAAGATCTAGATTGCCGCTGCAGACAGCAGGTACGTCGCAAACTATGATACCATCTGCTCTGGAGGCAGCGCCCATCACCCTCTGACCGTCAATGAGACACCAGGGTGGGGTGCTTGCCATAGGTGCTACTGGGCCTATTATAGCCAGGACATCATCGCCAGAGATCCAGCCTCTGCCATTGACTACTCAAAGTGGCATTGACACACAGGCAGTGCTCCTGTCATTCTCTGATATGATACAATGCTTATTGCCAGGCCTACCTTCACTTACAGTGGGCCTGTCAACACCGCACTCTAATATTGTGTAGCATGTAGACCTATGCAGACGGCGCCAATGCGCTCCTCCATTCCCATTGCTGAGAGATACGATGACGAATGTGAGTATAATCTTGACCTCATCATGGAAGAGGAGGAGGAAGAATATTATGCTGATTATAGCCAGTATGTGCATGGCACCAGCTCCATAGTCTTTTCCTGCAGTGAGGACTCTGTAGTGAGTACACCCAAGTCATCTCCAGAGGATTCTTCCTTTTTTGCCATACAGCAAATGCAAGCTGCCCATGGGCTTTACCTTGAAAGAGCAGGATTCCACTAAAAAGAACCTGCTGGAGTTTCTGGAGATGCCAGAATCTCATTCTTCTATTGTTCCTCCCCTGTAGCCAGTATTGGAGGATGGTATCTGTGCAGCCTTGTATTGGCTAAACACTATACCAGCGGTTTCCAGAAAGGCTGACAAAATGTACTCTGCTCCTTCTGGTAAGCCTTTCCATGCCAATCTGCCCAAGACTGATTCAGTGGTGATAACGGCTGCCCATGATAGATCCAGTGCACCTAGACACCCAAGTTTCCTCCCTTCGTGATAAGGAATCCAGGAGGTTGGATGTACTGAACAGATTTGCCAATGCCTCTTCTCTAGGCCTACATATTGCCAGTTACCAGGCCCACATGATCAAATACCAAAATACCCTATGGAGGAAGACTAATGCTGCTGCACAGGCCACGCCTGAAGGTAATGCCAAGCAAGAGGTGCTCAAAGCTCTTGCTTCTGGGGCTTATGTGGGTAAACACTTGATCTGCACAGCACATGATGTGGTTTTGGATGTTTCTGTCAGGCTATGGCTTCTGACATCTGTCTCAGATATTACTACTGGCTTAGGGTAGCAGGCTTTGCTACTGATATGTGGCAAACAGTTCTTAATGCCCGATTTAGGAGACAGAAGCTGTTTGGCCATGATGTTGAAGAAGTTTTAAAAAATCTTCAGTCCTCTGGCAAGACTCTGAGGTCAGTCAAATCCCTGTACCACACCAAAGTTAGAAGTAAAGGACAGGGGTAATTTTTGCCCATCTGTCAGAGGCAACCATGAAGTCTACAGACAGCAGGGTAGAAGGAGAGGTGCTGGGGCCTTACCAGTCTTTCTCCCAACCTCAGGTACCCATACAAAAGCACTGAGAGGTAGTGGATCCAGTGGCTTTGCCCCCCCAGCTCAGCATGACTCCGTATACACCCCTTAACCATCATTAGCTCCGGGGTGATTGTAGGGAGTTGCCTCTCCCTCCATCTGAATCAGTGGAGGGCAGTGACTACAGATGAATGGGTACTGGAAATCATAGAGAAGGGTCATGATCTGGAGCCTCTAGGCAATCCTCCAGACCATCCACCAGTTATTACAACATATCCACCAGCATACATGGCCCTGTTGCAGGAGGAAGTACAAACCCTGCTTCAAAACCGAGCCATAGAATCTGTACCTTCCAGACAGATACCAGATACTTCCTGGTCCTCACGTGGACAGGAGATCTGATGCCTATTCTAGATCTCAGGGACCTCAACTCCTTCATATAATACAAGAAGTTTTGGAAGGTCTCTTTACTGGGTCTTCTTCCTCTTCTGCAAACACGGAACTGGATGTGCTGTCTTGATATGAAGGATGCCTATCTCCATATCAAAACCCAAAACCTCACAGGAAATATCTGAGGTTCCTGTTCAAGGGGGAACATTACCAATTCAGAGTGTTGCCCTTTGGCTTGTGTTCTACAGCATGGGTCTTTTCCAAGTTCTTGGCAGTAGTGGCAGCAGCCCTTTGCGGGGAAGACCTGAACGTCTTTCCTTTCCTGGACAACTGGCTCTTAAAAGCCCACTCCGGGGGCCAACTGCTACAGACCCTAGCTGAACCAGACAGATGTTCAATGCTCTTGGAGTGTCAGTCATCATGCCAAAGTCTGCACTGACACCCTGCCAACGCCTGTAGAACATAGGGTCAGTTCTGGTTATGGCCCAAGGTTCTGCATTTCTGCTGCTAGACAGAGCAGAACAACTAATTGCACAAGCACAATTGGTACACAACAGCAATTATGTTTCAGCTGGGATGTTTCTGCATCTTCTATGGTGGCAGCCATTGTCATAGTGCCACTGGCCAGGCTGCACATGCAGATCCCACAGTGGACTCAGAGTCCAGTGGGACCAACTAACACAGGTGATCTAAAACAAATGGTTCTAGTAGAGTCTCCCTTGTGCAAAGCACTGAAATGATGGATGGAGAGCAGCAACCTGCTCAAGGGTGTCCCATTCCTGATTACTACCCCACATCAGATCCTCACTGCGGATGCCTCAGGATCTGGGTAGGGATCCCACCTGGGATCTCTTCAAGGTGGAGCACACTTTGCATGCAAATGTCCTGGAAATGAGAGCAGTCCTATATGGGCTACATGCATTCCAGGACCACTTGTCCCCAGGTCTTCTATTAATAAAGACTGGCAACATCAGTGTGATGCATTACATCAACAAACAAGGGGGAACTCATTCTTACCTGCTGTGCAGGGAAGCAATGAGAGTTTGGTATCGGGCTGTGGAACACAGCCTAGAACTACTAGCAGTACATGTTCCAGGCACTCAAAACATCTTGGCAGACAAGCTAAGCAGGTCACAGTCCAGGCTGCATGAGTGGAAACTGCTAACATCTGTGGTCAATAACCTGTTCTCAAGATGGGGACATCCAGAGTTGGACCTTTTTGCATTCCCACACAATGCAAAACTGCCGTGTTTTTGCTCGTTCACTCTTGGGCCTGGAGTTTTCTGGCGAGACACATTGTCCCTCTCCTGGAAAGGGAAGATCTTATTTCAAGAGGGCTCTTGCAGTAGGTAATTACATATAGGACTGAAGCCGGCAGGCGTCAGGACCCCACAGAAAAATTTCTAGCTAGCAGTCTCTGGTGGGGGACCGCCGCCACGTCAGGTGACGTTAGTATAAAGGGTCTATCCCCCACGCCTGCCTTCCAGTTCTTTCCTGCCGTTAGCTTATGAAAGTGGCTCACAGTTAAGTTCCTACTGCTTTGTCAGTTGGTTGTCAGTTATTTTTACCGAATTTTTTCATGTCTCTCTTCAGTATTTCTTTCAGATTGCCATGTATGTCGTCCTCTACTCCCTCCAATTCGCATAAAAACAAGTGTGACTTGTGCGGCGCCCAGCTCCCACATATGGATGGTCATTCTTAGTGCCTCTTCTGTCTAGGCCTGGATCACCCCGTAGAGAAGTGCCAGCACTGCCAACTATTCAACGCTGCCACCTGCAAACAGAGGCAGCAGTCCCTGGAGGCCCACATTTTAAAAAAGATGTCCTCCATGGAAAAAGAGCTGAAGAAGCTCAGGCAGGCCTCAACTTCTCCTGAGGATCACCATAAGAAGGAGAAGCACCAGGACTGGGACTCCACTTCCACAGCCACCGCGACTCCAGCTGGAGTTGCCGTGCTCCAGGTAACGTCCTCCCGGGGGACCGACCTTTGATGGCCATCTTAGAGGTTTCTAAGGCAGTGGCCCTCCCATTGGGCTCATGCTCAGACCCCTCGGGAGCCTCCAGGACAAAGGAGGCTACTGCTCCCAGGAAGGCCGCCACTGTGCGGCCCTCTGGGTTGAGTGGGTCCAGTAAGCCAGACACCTGTGCCACCGACGTCTGCCCGGACAGGGCCGGTAAGACGCCCGCCCCTTCAGGGGAGTGTGCGGCCCCAAAAGATGCCCACCAATGCTGCCCCTTCCATATGGCCTTCGTCAGATGTCGGATCCGACAAGTTGGACGCCGGCTCCGCCGATATCTGCCTGGATCCTGCCGGTAAGGCGAATGTCGGCTCCTCCAATGCTCACACGGCGTTAGAGCCGATGCTGGACCCTGTTGACCAGTACACTGTCCCTGGCTCTCCGCTTACCACCAAGGCTCCAACATCTCCTCTGTTGGACCCCAGGGATTTCAGTCCTCCTTCCTTGGACGACACAGAGGATGCTGGTATGCTCCCGTCAGATCTCCCTCCCTTAGGGCCAGATCCCCTGATGCTGGACCCTCAGACGCTGGCTCAGACACTGGTCTACCCGATGCTGGGCGACATCCTGTTACCAGATGCCATCCCAACGCCGGACCTGACACCCACGGGGCCACCTGTTCCTGGCCCACCCATGGGGCCTCTTCCAGGGCGTTCTGCTCTGGCAGAGCACCTGGTTCCCGGGTATCTGACTCCGTCCTATCTGATGCCATCCTACCCGGGACGGCAGTATCCTGCACTGCATACCCAACGCCACAGTACCCAGTGCCTCAATACCCAACACTGGGCTTCCCCCCATTGGGCTATCGATACTCGCCCTATGGATACCCTCAGTATCCATATCCCCCTCCTCCTCCACTGCACCCTCAGCCGCCGGTGGACTTGAAGGAGACTCTGGCTGCCTGGTGGGCTGAGGCCAAGGCTCAGCTCACCAGGGAGGTGGAGAGCTGTCTACCAACACCAGTCCCGGTACCGGATCCCCATCGCTGGAGACGTGAGACTCCCTCCCCCTCAACCGACACCAGAGGTGAGCCCTCGGGTGCCAGGGCCGGGGAGGACACGCTTCCCTGAGGGTTGCCCAAGGGGTCCGTTCCTCCCCCGCACTGGGAGGGGTCTTCATCCTCTTCATCGGAGACCTCGGACTCAGATACCGAGGGGTGCTCTGACCCCGACGACGAGCCACGCACTCCAGACCATTCCAGGCCCAGGACTCCTCTGAAGTCTCCTCCGGAAGATCCTTTCTTTCTGGAGTTGCTGAGAAAAATCCAGGAAGTCCACCAGTACTATCTCTGGAGCCAGATCCACAGTTGAAGAAGCTTCCTGCCCATCTAGATCTGCCAGAAACTGCTTCAACATTGATTCCACCCTGGATTGAGCCTCACGCCGACCTTGTTTCCACTATTTGGAAACAACCGTCCGTGCTAGCCCCCCTTCTGAGGAAGGCAGATAGGCTATACCAGGCTTCTGAGGGTGTAGATTCCTTGAACACACAACTGAAGGCCGACTCCATCATGATTAGCACTGCTCATGGCCGGTTGGCAAACCCAAAGCACCTCAGCTCGTCTCCGCCTGACAAGGAATCCCGTCTTCTGGACCAGTACGGAAAGAAGGTGTACACGTCTTCCACTCTGGGAATCAGGTGCCTGAACTATGTTGCACATATGGGAGAAACTACCAGAAGACTATCCTGAGTCAGGTAGAATCCAAATTGGACTCCCTTCCTGAGTCTCAGACCAAGCAGGAAGCCCAATCTCGTCCGTTCTGCTCATTTGGCCAGTCGGCACATGCTTCGTGCCACGTACAATGCAGTGGACACAGCTGGTTGGAGCCCGGCTTTCGCCATAGGTCTTCAGTATCATGCCTGGCTCCGGGTGTCAGGATTGGTCCCAGAGATGCAATCCGCTATCCAGGATGTGCCCTTCAGGGGTTCTGTGCTGTTCGGTGGAGATGTCAAGGACATCATCACCGACCTGCAAGAGAAGGGCACTGCACTTAAGTCTGTTGACTCTTTGTACAGGCCCCCCTCAGGGACAGCATCACCCTTTTCACAGATGTTCTTGGCCTAAATAGAATCCTCAGGGCAAGCGGGCCAACAGACGTCGGGCCCCTCCAGCTGCCAAGCCCCCCCCCACCCAAATAAGCGGCAGGAGCTTCAACCGCAATGTTGTTGCCTCACACCTCCTGACTCCTTTCCTCTCCCACAGCCTCTGGACCTCCCAGATGAACCAGTAGGAGGGAGGTTCTCCTTCCACCTACTGGGTTGGGAGAGGATTACTTCTGATGCTTGGGTGCTCCAATTGATAGCAGCAGGACACTCAATCGAGTTTCTCCAGAAACCACCCAGAACCACCTCCCCCAGGTCGTCTTACTCCCCGGAACATCTTCCTCTGGTCCTAGAAGAAATTTCCTCCCTTCTCTCGAAGGCAGCAATAGAGCCTGTCCCGACCCACCTTTGGGGAACAGGTTACTATTCCCATTTCTTCCTAGTTCCTAAGAAAATCGGAGACGTGAGGCCTTATTTTAGACCTCCGCTCCCTGAACATGTTCGTGGAGTACAAGCGTTTCAGAATGCTCTCTCTGCAGGGCCTTTTTTCTGCTCCTTCAGCTGGGACAGTGGCTATGTGTGCTGGATATGCAGGATGCCTACCTGCTTATCCCCATTCGCCCTTCCCACCGCAAATTCCTTCATTTTTTGTTCCTGGAGACCACTACCAATTCAGGGACCTCTCATTTGGTCTTTCCTCGGCTCCCCAAGTGTTCACCAAATGTCTGTTGGTGGTGGCGGCCCACCTGCGTACCCAGGGGGTGCAGATATTCTCATACCAGGACGATTGGCTCCTGGCTGCCCCCTCCAGGGAGGAACTTCTGCGCTCCCTCTCCCTTACCCTGCAGGTTTTCACCAGCCTGCGTATTACCATCAACCAGGCCAAGTCTCATCTGGTCCCTTGCCAAAGGCTCCAGTTTATAGGGGTGATCCTGGACACGGCCCTCGGCATGGCCTTTCTGCCTCTGGACAGAGTGGATACCCTCCAGGCTCATACAAGCCTGCTGTCCAGTCGCAGACAGGTCAGCACCCAGTCAGTCCTTCGCCTACTTGGGCTCATGGCGGCTGCTATTCTGACAGTCCCGGCGTGCTCAGCTCCATATGAGGATCTCTCAGTATACGCTTCGGTCTCAGTGGGACCAGACACTTGACAACCTAGACCAGGAAGTTCTGGTCTCCAATCCCATGGTCCAGGACTTGCAATGGTGGATGGTGCGAGAGAACCTTTGCCGGGGCGTTCCCTTTTGCCTCGAACCCCCTTCCCAAACACTGACAACAGATGCCTCAGAAGAAGGCTGGGGGGCCCATCTAGGGTCTCACAAAACTCAGTGCTCCTGGTCCAGACTCGAGCAGACTCTTCATATAAAATGTGCTTGAGCTCAGAGCCGTTCTGTATGTGCTCCAGGCTCTGAACTGTTACGTCCTTCCTGGCCATCTGACCATCCAGATGGACAACATGTGTGTAGTCTGGTACATCAACAAGCAGGGAGGAACGCTTTCCTACCTTCTATGCAGGGAAGCAATGAGAGTTTGGAACTGGACTGTTCAGCACAGCCTTCACCTGATGGCAGTTCATGTTCCGGGAGTTGAGAACAAGCTGGTGGACCACCTCAGCTGGTCCTCAGCAAAGACCCATGAATTGGAACTGGATCAAGGGTTGGCAGACAACATCTTCTGGCATTGGGGAACCCCCCCAGGTAAACCTGTTTGCGTCCCCTCAAAACGCAAAGCTTCCCACCTTCTGCTCACTCGCTCCAGGGCGAGGTATTTTTTGGCAGGACGCTCTGTCTCCCAACTGGAAGGGCAGCTTCGTCTTTGCCTTCCCACCAATTCCCTTGATTCCGAGGGTCTTACACAAACTCAGCTTAGAAGGAGCTCAGATGATTCTCATCACTCCATTATGGCCCAGGCAGTTGGTTCTCTCTTCTGCAGCAATTTTCAGAGGAACCTATGCTTCCTCCTCCTCTTTCACAGCATATGCTGACCCAGAATCAGGGGACCCTGATTCATCCAGGCTTCAAATCCCTTCAGTTGCATGCATGGCTCCTACAGACAAGCCCAGGCCCGATTTGGGGTTTCTCCGCTCGTGGCCGATATTCTAGTGGAGGCCAGAAAGCCTTCCACTAGATCCACCTATGCCATGAAATGGAACGGTTCTCGATTTGGGCCTTTTCCAAGGATTTCAAGCCATTCTCTTGCCCTGTCAGGAGAATCCTGGACTACATGCATCATCTCTTTGACCTGGGTCTCAGTCATTCCTCCTTGAAGGTTCATATGACGGCTATCTCGGCCTACCATGTCCCTTTTGGCGACAGAACTGTCGCACAGTCAGAAATAAGACTTTCCTTCAAGGGGTTCTCTATTTACGACCCCTTATCCATGTTCCGGCCTCTCCTTGGGATCTTAACTTTGTTCTTGAGAAACTTACCCTGCCTCCCTTTGAGCCGGCAGCCTCAGCAGACTTGAAGTTCCTCTCATGGAAGATTCTCCTCCTAGTGACCATTACTTCAGCTTGAAGGATTTCCGAGCTTCAGGCCTTGATGTGTAAATTCCCGTATTTGTTTTTTCACAAGGAACGAGTGGCTCTGCGCACTAATCCTAAGTTTCTCCCTAAGGTAGTGGCAGAATCTATGCTGGATCAATCTATTGAGCTACCTGCCTTCTTTACGCAACAGTCCAATCAAGGGGAGTACCTCTTGCATACTTTGGATGTTCACAGAATACTAAGATACTACACCTCTCAGACTACGGATCTCAGGAAATCTGATCAGCTTTTTGTCTCTTTTGCTCACAAAAGGAAAGGCAATGCTGTTTCTAAGCAATGCCTGTCAAAATGGTTGGCTCATTGTATCACTTTCTGTTATGACAAGTACAACAAGACCCTGCCAGGTCAGGTCAGAGGTCACTCCACCAGAGGAGTAACTGCCTCTGTAGTTGGTTTCAAGAATGTGTCAGCTGCAGACATCTGCGCAGCTGCAGCTTGGACTTCTGTCAACACCTTTATGAAACACTACAGTTTGGACATTGCCTCTCTACGTAGAGCAGGCTTCAGGTTGGCTGTTTTGCAAGGTCTTCTTTCTTAAGACCCCTTACAGACGGAGGTTTATTTGTTGGTACTTTTCCTCCTCCCGAGTGCTTTTCCTTGTTCCAGACTGCTTGGGACTCAGTCCTGTATGTAATTACGTACTGCAAGAGCCCTCTCGAAGTAAGATAGTACAGTTACGTAAGAACTTACCGTAACAGCAAATCTTCAAGAGAGACTGTTGCAGTAGGTAATGCCTTCCTACCCTCCATCCCCCTTAGCTTTTTCAGCTCCTTTTCCAGGAAGCTAAATATCCGCTTCTCTCTCTCTCATCTTGCCTTTTTGGCCCTTGGCGGGAAAGAACTGGAAGGCAGGTGTGGGGGACCGCCCCTTTATACTGACATTGCCTGACGCCGGTCACCTGATGTGGGGGCGGTCCCCCGCCAGAGACTGCTAGCTAGAAATTTTTCTGTGGGGTCCTGACGCCTGCCGGCTTCAGTCCTATATGTAATTACCTACTGCAAGAACTTCTCTTGAAGATCTACTGTTACGGTAAGTTCTTACGTAAATGTACTTTTCTGTATGCCTTCCCTTCTTTTCTGCTGATTCAGAGAATACTACTCAAGCTGAAGATGGAGAGAACAACCCTAATACTCCTTGCTTCCCTGTGGCCTCAACAAATATGGTATCCCCTTCTGCAACAGCTGGCAGTGGAACCCCCAATACCTCTGCCTTTGTGCAAAGGGCTGCTGTTGTAGAAACTGGGAACCCTAGACTATTTGGACCTGAAGTCCCTACATCTACACATATGGCTCCTGATGATGTAGCCATTGCTCACTTTGGGGTATCACAGAAAGTGACGGATGTTCTGGTGGCTGCTAGAAAACCATTCACTAGACACCTATTCTGTGAAGTGGGAGTGGTTCACTTTGTGGGCTGCTTCACAGAACCTGGGTCCATTTACCTGCCAGGTCAATCAGGTTCTAGAATGCTTAATGTCCTTACTGGATTGAGGCCTGCAGTATTCCTCAATCAACATGCACTTGGTTGCTATATCTGCCTTTCACGTGCCTGTGGATGACCATACAGTTGCTGAACTGGAAGTAGCCTGTACGTTTTTGAGAGGCATTTTACATATAAAACCTCCCATTTGAAATCCAGTCCCGGCTTGGGATCTGAATTTTATTTTGGAAAAGCTGACTTTGGCTCCTTTTCAGCCAGCCACGGCTTATGCTCTCTCTTAGCGTTATTTTTAGTTGCGGTCACTTCCGCTCGAAGGGTTTCAGAACTGCTGGCTCTAATGTGTGAGCCTTCTTATTTGATTTTCCACAAAGACAGGGTGTCTTTGCGTACTAATTCTAAGTTTCTACCACAGGTGGTGTCTGAGTTTTTTTTATTTTATTTTTGTAACTTTCATGTATTGAAAGCATGTATTTAGCAGTAAATCAATACAGCACATTCAAGACACAGGCATAGTCAAACTAATATAAAGCATCTGAATTTTGAATATGACATATTTCAGCATATATAGCATAAAGCATTGGATCTTATTTTATCAAACTCACCCTTACCTCTAGTACAATGAAAGCACCATAATATATGCCTGTTACCATACCGTTTCAATACTTGACTTTTCCTAATCCTCCCAAAAATTGGGCAAACATCAATACACTGTAACTAGTGAGAACTATATGTCTATTAGTACAGTGGGTGTAAACTCCTTTCGGGGGGGCATGGGGTGGGAGACGTAGAGAGGGAAGTGGCCCAGTTGGGCCACAGTGTTCTGAGTGCTGGATTACATTGATTGCCGATGGGTTAGCCACTTTTCCCACTTAATCAAATACACCCTTATTAGCCTCAAGTCAGCTGTGATTTTTTCCATATCTGCCACATGCTGAATCCTCTCTGTCCATTCCCTGAGAATTGGAATTGTGGGTGTAAGCTTATGACAAGTACTAACTTTTCACAGCTATGAGGCAAAAAAATATGTAATAACTCTATGGCCTGTTGCTGTTTTAAATTAGGAGAAGGTAGCCCCAACACCAGGGTTTCATATGTAAAGGGTATCTGAAAGCCCCAGATTTATTCCAGATCTTCATCGAGGGTATCTCAGTCATCAGGTCACACATATGGAACTTCACCATCAGGGAAGTGGGATCCACGCAGAAGATTTTCAGCAGTACCACTGGGGCCACCCACGCCAATGTCACCAACCCAATAAAGGCATGAGTGGCCCCGCTCCCTCCTCATTTAAATCGCACCATCAACTCTGTTCACATGGGCCTCCACAGAAGCTTCAATGCAGTTTCATGCCATTTTCTGCCCTTTTTTAAGAGATTCTTTTTACTTTGTCTTTATCAAGAGTTACTTTTAACCTCGTCTCTTTTCCGTATCTGTGGAAAGAAGATTGCTCCAGATGTGAGCTCAGCCAATAAATCTATCTAACTACCCTCGGGCAAGCACGAAGGCTCACAAATTCTTGTTAAAGCACTAATGCAGGGGGGGGTCCTTGGTGGTCCCTTTCCCTTAGTCACCAGTGGGTCTGTTGAGCTCCCAGGCCACTAAGGCCTGAGACTAGGCCTTGGGGTAAATGTCATGAATAAGACTGATGTCGGGACTGCCCTCTCCTGGCGGTATTTGCAATCCAGGTGGCCTCCTCTTCTTCCTCCTCCTCCAGGAGTACGTACATCGTCAGATATGCCAACATCCATCACTCTCCAGGTCTCTGCTGCTACCAGACCAATACTGACAGCACTGCCACCCACCTCTCAAGACAACTGGTCGTCGACCTCCTCTTCATCAATGCTTGGTTCATTGACGATAGCCTTCCCCCTGTTGCAGCCTGCTGATTCGCCAGGCCCTGGGTCCTGGGCTTGTTGGGTCCTCACGGCCTGACCATTGGGTCCTCATGTCTTGTGCCTTTGGCCCTGCCTCGTCAACACTGGGATCATCGATGACCATCCTCCTGTCTAGGCCTGATGTCTCTACAGGTCCTCAAGCTTGAGGATGGTCAGCCGTTGACCTTCAGGTAGTTGGCCTCCACTTCATCGATGCTTGACTCATCAATGACAGCCCCCCACCATGGCCTGCTGGTTTCCAGGTCCCAGGTCTTGGACTTGCTGGGTCCTCAGGGCCCAACAGATGGGTTGTTGTGCCCTATGCCTCAACCCTGCTTCATTGATGACTGATTCACTGACAGTCCTCCTGTCAAAGCCTGATGTTTCTCAAGGTCCTCTGGCTTCCGGATGGCTGGTCATCGGCCTCCACTTTGTCGATGCTTGGCTCGTCGACGATAGCCCATGATGTGGTCTGCTGATTCTCCAGGCCCCCAGGACTTGGGCTTGCCAGGGCCTCAGGGACCATCAGATGGGTCATCATGGTTCTGCTCTTAGCCCTTTCTTCACTGATGCCAGGTTCATTGAGGACAGCCCTCCCATCGCAGCCTGATGTTTCTCCAGGTTCTCAGGCTTTTGGGACCACTGGGCCAGATGGACGTGTCAATGCACCTGGTGCCATAGGCTCCTCTTTTGTCGACCAGCCATCTATGGTTGTCTACCTCCTTGAACTTCTGACCAAGAACACCAGGGTCTTGGTCCATCCACTCAGTGTTTATAGGGAACCTCGAGCTAGAGCAGGTCGGCTTTGAGGAGTGTTATCCTGACCTCTTTTTGCATGAGAAGGAGGGAGAAGAGGAAGAACCTCTGTCCTCTGACAGGTCCATTGCTTCTTCAGTGAGTGAGGATTCTGTTATACATACTCCCAGGTCTCCTCCAAAAGACCCTTCTTTCTTCATCCTTATGAAGCAACTGCCAGCAGCCATGGGCTTCCATACCAAGGAAGCTGCCACCTGACATAGACCTGTCATGGTCCTGGCCATGCCCCGCAGGGCTGATAGGTTGTATCATGCCCCCCCAGGGCATTCCAATCTATGCTACCCAACCCAAGACCAATTCTGTGCTTGTCAAGGCAGCTCGTGACAGATCAAGGGTGTCTAGGTGCCTCAGTTCCATGCCCCCGACAGGGAATCCCGCAGGATTGCCCTTTGGGGCAGAAGAGTGTATGCCTCCTCTACTTTGGGGCCAAGGACTGCCAACTATCTTTCTCACATGGTATCAGAATACCATCAGGCAGAAGAGTAAGGTGACTGCCCAGACCCTCCCTGATGGTTCCCTGATCAGGGGGTTCTTAAGTGCCTGTAGAGTGCAGAGGACATCAGCCTGCACCTCCTTAGAGCCTTCTAAGATATTTCTGATACTGGTGCCAGGACTGCTGCCAAGGGCATTTGCCTTCGTAGGCTCTGCTGGTGGAGGGTCTCAGGCTTTTCGGCCGATGTCCAGCATCAGGTGCTTAATGCACCTTTCAAGGGCTCAAAGCTGTTCAGGTCAGATGCTTATGACATCATCAATGAGTTACAGGCATCTGGAGGGGCTTTTAAGTCTATCTATTCACTCTATCCTATGTAGCCTAAGAGCAGACTGCACCCCCCCCTGCAAGGCGTCCTATAAATCTGGAGCAGCCTCCCATTCCCGGAGCAAGAGAAAGGCCTCTTCTGCCTTGCCTACCTCCTCCTCCTCAGGTGCCACAACAAAGCACCCCAGAGGTGCCGGGTCAAACCCCAGTGGCTGGATCTGCCCCTGCTTGTTTCCTAGTTGGCCCCACCCTCTTCTGGTCCTCAACCAAGAGGTGGTGGTCAGAGGTCAGTTCTCCCCCATCTCAAAAGAGAACCATCGCTTCAGATGCCTGGATTCTTCAGTTTATAGAAAGGGGTCCCACTCTGGATCATGTGGAGTTGCCTCCAGTGACTTCCCCAGTACCCTCCACTCTTCCCCAGCCCATCCAATGGTCCTTCAGGTAGCCCTGTTGGTGCAAGGAGGTCATCGAATCCATTCCCAAATGTCAAGAGACAGGATTTTATTCCAGGTTTTTCCTGGTCCCCAGTAGAACCAAAGATCTGAAGTCCATGCTGGGTCTCAAGGACCTCGATCTGTAGGTCCAGTACCAAAAAAAAATTTTTTCCACATAGTCACCCTGCCAGGCCTGATGCCTCTTCTTGAGCAGGGTGCTTGGCTGGGCTTCCTGGAAACACTGGATGCTTTACTGCATATCTCAGTGTTTCCACTGCACAGGAGGTCCCTCTGGTTTCTTTTTCAGGGCAAACACTACCAATTTATAGTTTTGCTCTTTGGCTTATCCTCTGCACCGCAAAGCTTTACAAAGTGCTTAGCAGCAGTAGCTGCAGCTCTCAGAAGGGAGGGACTGTATCTCATACCCAGACCAGAACACCTTTGAGGCTATTGGGGCCAATGGGCACAGTTATTTCCACAGTTCCCTTAACCAGGCTACTCATGCCACTCCTTCACTGGATGTTCAGAGTGCAGTGGGACCAACATACAGTCCTGTGCTGTGCAGGTCTTCCAGAGCCTTCTCCTTCTGGGCCAACTGCTGCTTCAGTTGGCCGCCCTTAGTGTTGTCACCAGTTCCAGGGCATGGAGTTTTTCTAGCCAGGCGCGTTGTTCCTCTCCTGGAGTGGGAAGTCCCTTTCTGCCTTCCCTCCATCTCCTCTGATTCAGAAGGTGCTAATCGAGCTGCAAATGGAGGGGGCCAGCCTGAGTCTGGTTGCATCATTCTAGCCAAGGCAGATAAGGTTTCCATTGCTGCCACAGTTTGCAGAGGGGCCTCGAGTTCCTTTGCCCCCTTTGCAGGAATCTGTTGACTCAGGCTCAGGGGACCCTGGTCCATCCCAGCCTCAGATCCCTTTGTCTGCATGCCTGGTTCCTGCGGACATAGCCATCAGCCAGTTTGGGGTGTCCTAGAGTGTAGCAGGAGTCCTTGTAGCAGCTCAGAAGTCCTCCACTAGAGTCACATATGCCATGATGTGGTAGAGATTTGCCATACAGGCTTCTAGTCATCATCCAGACCCTTTCATTTGTCCAACAGGTCAGATTCAGGACTACCTGATATTTCTGTCAGACTCAGGTCTCCAATACTCCTCTATCAGGGGGCGTGGCTTGCAGCCAAACGAGAAAGACCTCTTACTCAGGAGCTCCGGTACACAGGCTAACTTTATAACTTTAAAATACTTTAAATCTGGACTTTCGGTTACCCAAGTGGGCTGAGAGTGGTCTCCTTAGTATCCTGCTGCTGGATGGTACAATTTAAAAATTTAGCAAACAAATTTTGCCAGCTTTATTGGAGGATAAGATGGGGAGGCCTAGGAACCCACAGCAGCAGGGCCAAACACATGGCACCAAAAGCGAACCTTCAAATGCGGCTGTGCTTAAAGCAGTGAAGGATTTAGAATCCTTTGTGAAGGAGTTGGACAAGAAGATGGATGGATTCACATCCCGGGTCACTGTGGTGGAAACTAAATTGGACATGGTCGCTACTGAAAGTTTACAAATGAAACAGATGGCGGAAAAAGCTGTAATGGCCACGGCGGGGTTAGTAAGTGAGAATCGTTACCGAGACAGCACCTTGAAAACCTTGAAAATGGGGTACGCCTGGCTAATGTGCGGATCCTGGGAGTGCCAGAAAACAAAGAAGGCCCCAACCTACTTGATTTTGTGATCCTGCTTTTCCAGTCTACAGTAGTTTTTTTCTCGGGAGGGATCTATCCTGCAGACGTACAGGATTTCTCCACGATGCCAACCGCTTCAAGAAGGGACACCTCGGACTATCTTGGTGGTGATGGCAGGTCCCACCATCAAGGAACAAATATTACAAGCCGCCTTATCCAGCTCTCGAGGGTACTCAAATTAATTTTTTCCCCCGACCTCTTGTTTGCAACTTGGCAGAAGCGCAAAGCATTGGATGCTGTAAGAGCAGAGTTACACCAGCTGGGCATCATGAATGTTTTACTTTGCCCTGCAAAACTGCGCATACACTACGCAGGTAAAACATTTATTTTCAATGATCCAGCAGAGGCAGGGAACCGTCTGGATAAGATAAAATCAGACTTTGCGAGCCGAAGGGAAAATGAAGACTCAGAGACTGAGGGAGGCTTAGTTAATACATGGGTCATTTTTTTAATTAGTGAAAGTGAATGTATATCTTCACCTGGGCCTGTATTACTGTTGGTACTTTGGTAATTATAACAACCTGATATTGCCATATTGTTAAACTTGCTTTAATCCTTAATCAGGGCACTGCATGTTAAAACAGTCCCCTTTGGTGACTTGCAAATGCCTCTTTGTATGAGCAGAGTAAGTACAGAGATGTCTCAAGTTTATTTGGGAAAATTTAACATTTGTACATGGAATAATGACAGGTCATTATGACCATATCATGAGTATTCTACTCAAGGATTTTATGTGGGAAACAATATTTTAGGGAATAGTCCATGGTCATGGCTTAATTAGCTGTTTAAGATCTATTTTTGGAACTAAATGTTTAAAAGTTTAAATAATTCTTTACGATAACCTCTACACTGTTGTATCAAGAGGAGACATGTTAATTATCCTCTGAGAAGACCTGTACTGTACACCTTTTTAAGACATGGAACCAAGCAATGTATATTGATTGTGTTTTTGACATACTCGATAAAAACAAAGTTTAAAAAAAAATACTCCAGCAGGTAAGCGTATTAGGCAACTAACAAAGACAGACCCGTCTTTTCGTCGCTCTGTTCCGACGGCCGAAAATAACAGAAATATGAAGTTTTAAATACCTCGTAACAGTTTCTATGCAACAGCAGTTGGTGTTGGAAGGTGCCATGGATGAATGTCCAACCCCCAACCCAGCTAGAAGTCAGCAGCTTATGGGTAAAACTAATAAGAAGGCATGGCAAGAGGCTCAGGAGAAAATGCAGGCCTTGTCTCACTATCCGCTGCAGAGGTTGCCACTCTTGGCCGGGAGCTCACTGGTCAGGTCATTGCAGCTTTGGAACTGCAGTTAATAAAGCTGGAAGACAAATTAGACTCCCTCTCGCAAGAAGTGCTGGAACAACAAACCCAGCAAGGGAATCGCTTAGGTGAGGCTGAAGAGAGAATCTCTCATTTGGAGGATGATTTAACACCTATCCCTGGACATGTTTTAACCCTACAGAAAGAGCTAGAAGAGTTTAAGGAAGCCTTTGACTACCAAGAAAATGACCACAGACACCTTAATCTACGTCTCAGAGGGTTGGGAAGGAGCCCTGGATTTTTGTGCTTGAGTACTGCCGGAGCTGCTGGGATTGCAGCCTAAAAATGGTAAAATAAAGCTGGAGCGCACTTATTGGGCTGTAATACCGCGGCCCCTGGCAGGCCAGCCGCCGAAACAGCTCATCATGAGATTTCACCATTTTCAAGACCAGGATATAGTTTTAAAGGCATACAGAGAGAAGGGCACACTTAACTATGAGGGTAATCGTCTGTACATCTCTGAAGATTACTCAGCTCATTTGCTTAAAAGACGAAAAATGTTTAACCCTATCATGGCACAGCTGAGGGGACTGAAGGTGGAGAATTTTCTTGTGTACCCAGCCACCTTGAAAATTTGGCACAAGGGAGCGACTTTTTCGTTCTGGTGGAGAAGGCCAAGGTATTTGTGAAGACCCTCAGATAGAAAGTGGGATGAAGAGCAGGCTGGGACTGTGACATGTTGTTCTCTTACTGTGGTTAATCGCAAGTTGTTTTTTCACTTTTACTAACATTTAGAGTTTGCAGGGCTGGCTCATTCTTTGCCTTCCACCATTTTATAATTGAGTTTGAGAAGAAGGCCTACAGTTGTATGGACGGAATGGGGTCAAGCTACATGGTCGAGCTGAACTAAGTGTAATAATGTCTTCCAGTGGAGTAAATTGCAACAATGACTGGCTTGATATGAGGGAGAGATCATGGGCATAAAAGGGCACGAACAAGACACTTCTAACAGGATTAAACTGTGCCTTGGTGGCTACCATTGGCCACAACGCAGATGTCTAGTTGACCATGTGGTCTCATCCTCCTCTTGGGGTGTAGTGGTGGGAGAGCGGGTGCTGCATGTGTGTTTAATGGTGCGGTCTGCCTCTCATAAGTCTGCATGCTGCTGGAGGGGATGGAATCTTTGACGCCGAGCAAGAAGCTGTGATGGACTTATTAGTTGAGGACTGTTATGTGTATCTTGTATACGCTTGGTTATGGATAGGATGGAAACTACATTTTTGGGGGTGGGGGCTGGGGATGCGAGGAGAGAAGAGGATAGGAACAAAGCGGGTAGAACAGCCATGAATAGAAGGGGGTTGGATGGTGGGCAATATGTTCTGCAGGATAACCAGTTGTATTCTGGTATGGAGCTGGAGGTTGGGGGACATCTGGTTGAGAAGGGAACATAGCCGAGGCTGTCTCAAGCTGGGTATGTCAAAGAGGCATTACGTAAGAGGGGAATCGCCCAAGAGGGCAGCTCAGCTGCTGGGGGACAATGGGGCATAATTGTCATCTGGTGGGATCACACTGACACTTGTGCTGGATCGGCAATTAGTGTCACAGGGAGAGAGGGATGAAATGAGGGCTTTGGATAGGGGAACATCAGGGGGAAGTCAGTATTGTTCTGGGAGGGTGCGGGGAGGGAAATCACAGGGTGGTAAGGATGAGTGTGTGGCCAGTGCAAGGGAGGTGAGGGAGGGTGGGGGAGAGATATGGAGGGTGAGATGCATTGTGGGGGGTGGTGGGTGGCCCAGGGATGAGGGGAGGGAGATTAATATGATTGCAAAACAAGGGAGGAGGGAGGATAGAGGGAGAGGGACTGTTTGTGTTTCTAGTTTGATAGTTTTAATAGTTGTTGTTTCTATGTTCACAGATGCAATGAATGTTGTGAGTAATAACTCTAAAATACATTGCAAATGCGGTTCAGTGGCACAGGCTGACCATTCTGATATGCTGGAGGGGGTGCTTAGGTGCTTAAAAGTGGAGGACAGGGGGGCGCTAATGAGCAAGCTGCTGTGAGGATGCGTTTTTCGGAGCTCCCGGGTCCCAGCTATAAAATCCATTGCAATCCTAGTATTAATAAAGACATAACCAACATCTCTTTCAAGAAAAAGGATAAATCTGCAAGGATGGATGAGTACCTGACTGGCACCTCGAGCAAAACCAACAAAGGAGCCAGGAAAAGGGATCGGAGGTAAGGGGCCGGTGCCCAGGCCCTGGCAGGGAACAAGATCTCTCTTTCTGCAGCCGAGATGACGTGCCTTGGCTGGGAGGTTACAGAACAACTGATGACAGCCTTAGATGCCCGATTAACTAAATTAAACAACACTAAATTCCTGACTGCAATTATTGGTGGAGCAGACAGAAATAAGCAGCCCGCATCATGGAGGCCAAGGAACGGGTGTCTTGACTGGAGGACATAGCCGACCCTCTCCCACAGCGGACTGCGACCTTAGAGAAAGAGCTTGAGGAAACCAAGGACCTCCTGGATTACCAGAAGAACTATCACAGGAGTCTCAACCTGCACAATAGAGGGCTCCTGATGGAAGTGAGGATCCTCGGTGATGGAATTTTGTGCTGGGCCTACAAGTGAGGGGGGCCAGGCTCAAACTTGAGTGGGCACACCGAGCTGTTGCACCTAGATCACCAGTGGGGCAACCACCCCGGCAGATAATATTTCGCTTCCACAACTACCAAGATCGGGAGAAAGTTTTGGTTGCCTATCATAATCTCCCTGAATTGAATTACAAGGGTGCATGTCTGTTCCTGCTTCAGAATTACTCTACTTGAGTGATACGACATCAGAGGGCCTTTGGGCAGGTGATGGCCCAACTTAGGGACATGAAAACTGAGCATTTTTTAATATACCCAGCTACTTTGAAGATAAAGTTGAAGGGAGCTACGTATTCCTTCTGTGATGTGGAGAAAGCCGAGAAATTTGTAGCAGAGCTAAAGAAGAAGGCAGGCTGAGTGGGCTGCTAGGGGGGAGATACACCAGGATGTGTAGGAGATTTGTGGTTTCTGCATTGTGGAAGGACATTACAGAATGCTAAACTTTTTGTTGTGACTTGTTTCAATCTGTTACAGTTGGTCGTACTCTCAGGACAGTGATGCTTTGGAGATGTTTCCCGCTTCCCCTGCAGACTTTTTCTCTTGTATTTATCTGACCCCTGACTGCCCCGGATGTGGCACAGAACAGTATTTGTACAGGACATGGCCCGGTTGTGGGAGGAAGAATTATGATTGACATGGCCCTGCCTTCTGCATAGCGTGGAGTGAGGGACTGTCCTGTGGAAGACGGAGAACAGGAGAAGTGTGGATAAGGTAGGACTTGCGTGGGGTCCGTAGACTCATGTCTTAATTCTTTTCATGGGCCCCGGTTCTGTTTCTCATATCCTGGGTCAGAATGGAGAACATTGTAATAGATGTATTGCTTGCCTCTCACTGTGTAGGGGCAGACTGGGCTTGTGATACTCTGTGCCATGTTGGGGACATGGGAATAATACAGGGTGAGGTCTGCCATGGTACGGGGGTGGCGGAAGGTTTTGACTGTGGGGGGAGCTTGGGTGCTGCCTGGCAGTCTGGCCATAGATAACTACTGTAAGTTTATAAGTTTGCAGATTTAGAGGGCTGTTGGATGTATGGGGTTGTTTCAAGGAAGAGGATTGTAAATTATTTATTTTTTTTTTTAATAATTATGGAAGCTGGGACTCTGGGCTTGAACTCGAGTCTATGATATGTTAGGGGGTGCAACAGGTTTGCAATAAGTTTCAAGGGGCAGGATGGGGGGGTTAGGAATGCCAAGTTGTGTTGGGAGAATGTGTGTTACTTGGGGGGGGGGGGGTCTCGTTCTATAGGTTATACCTTGGCTGTAGACTTTCTTTTCAAGGAGCATGCTAAGAGGGAAAGAATCTTAAGAGTACGTTATTTGGCGGGGCATGCATGTTTACATGGGTTAATTGTGTTTGTATGTTAATGTGTTCTTTTGACATCCTGAGGGTGATATGGATACACTGGCGGGAGGGTCGCCGGCCTTCAAATGAACAGGAATCTGTTATACAGAGGGACGACATGGAGGGGCAAAGAGACAATACTGCTGATTACAAATGAGTAGTCAAGCCCCAGTGAAAATAGTCTTTTGGAATATTAGGGGCTTCTCCGCACCAATTAAGAGGAAAAGGGTACTATCTGCATTAAGGAAGCAGGGGGTTCAGATTGCCTTGTTGCAAGAAACTCGCCTCACACAACGAGAGCATCAGAAACTAGTGACTGGTTGGGTATGTGATTGCTTTGCAGCTTCACATAATTCTCACAAGCGGGGGGTAGCAGTTTTAATTCATAGGCACCTCCCCTTGCAAACATCCAGAGTGGTTGCTGACCCCAAGGAGGGGAGGTATGTATTCATTGAGGGTAACCTCTTTGGAGAAAAAATTACAGTGGGGAGTGTCTATGCCCCATCTCAGTTTGACCCACATTTTTATCAACAAATAACAGGCCTTCTGGTAAGAGAACAATTTGAGGGGTTAATAATGGGGGGGGGGGAGACTTTAATGTCACCATACACCCGGTTTTGGATCATGCACAGGGGTGGGGACGGGACTTGGCCAGGGTAAGGAGGTGGAATCAGGGAATGGCAGAGCTGGACATGGTCGATAGCTGGAGAACAGCGAACCCTGGAGCTAAGGAATATACATTTTATTGCAACCCGAACAAATCATGGTCCCGCTTGGACTATCTTTACATTCCTAGGGACAGGTGCACAGGATTCGGAAGGTACAGCATAGTCCAATATATGTTTCAGACCATGCTATGGTCTCACTGGAGTGCTGTTTTTCAGCTGAGAGGCCTCCCCCTCCGCCATGGAAATTCCCCAGATACCGCCTGAACAACAAGGAGTTTCTTGAGTTCTTAAAAGACAAATGGAGAGAATATAAATTACATAATGAAGGATCGGTGGAATCGGCAGGGGTTTACTGGGAGACTGGAAAGGCGGTGCTCCGAGGGCTGTCATAGGGTATGTGGCTAAGCATAAAAAAAGCAGAAGCAGAAAAGGGAAGATTTATTGGAGAAAGTCAAAAAGCTGTAACAGCTTTCAGCCGTAGACCCCAGGGAAGCAGTCCTTAAACAACTTACAGCAGCAAGGGAGGTACTAAATGCTCACAGGCACGTATCTCCTGCTTTTTTGCTAAACATACATTTTTTGAATGGGGAAATAAGCCGGGCCCACTGTTGGCCAGACTTATAAAAGGGGGTAGAACACATGAGAATTCCTGGCATTAGAACTAAACTGGAGCAATAGTAAGTGGGAAGAATGATATAGAAAAGAGATTTAAACAATTTTATCAGGAGCTATACACCTCAGAGTGTAGAGGCATAGAGGAGCAGGCCCGGGCCTTTCTAGATAGGCTTGACTTGCCCATGGTCTCTCGAGACCAATATAAGATATTGGGTCAGGAGATCACAGAAAAAGAAATAAGGGAGGCAATTCAGTGGCTGAAAATAGGGAAGGCAAGTGGTCCTGACTGTTACCCTACAGAATTTTACAAAGCATTGCTGGGTCAGGTGGTCGAACCTCTGCAGAAGGTGTTTCAGGAGACCCGGAAGGGGGGACCCTACCCAGCTCTTTTTCGGAGGCAGTGATCTGTCTAATACCAAAACAGGGTAAAGACTTATCGGATTGTGCCTCATACCGCCCAATCTCCCTCTTGAACTGCGATGCCAAGATCCTGGCCAAGGTGCTTGCTGGTAGACTAGACCAGCTCTTGCCGAAATTGATTCACCCGGACCAGACAGGGTTCATCTGTGGAAGGCAGTCATATCATAACATCAGGAAACTACTGAACATGGAGTGGCTGGCTTCCAGGGTAAAAGGGGAAACTGCGGTGCTGTCAATGGACGCCAAAAAGGCCTTTGATAGGATTGAGTGGGGGTACCTCTTCATGGTACTTAAGGAATATGGGGTGGGAGATGAGTTCCTTAGATGGGTGCACGCGCTTTATGCTGCTCCCAAAGCCAGGGTCCTGGTGAACGGTTCCAGGACGGGGCAGATTTATTTGTGAAGAGGGACATGACGGGGTGCCCTCTCTTGCCATTACTGTTTGCCCTGGCAATCGAGCCTTTTTCAATCAGTATAAGAAATGATGGGTAGAATTATGGGAGTTACTGGCAGGAGTGGTGAGCAGTGTAAAATAACCTTATATGCAGACGATGTGCTGCTGTATGTTAGGGAGCCAAGATAATCTGTACCACTCATACTGGATCTGATTGCCCAATTCGCAGTATTTTCAGGGTACAAAATTAATACTGCGAAGTCAGAGGTGAGTACATGGGGTAGACCCGAAGGTGACATCAGAGGCGAGAGCTGGGGTCTGAAACAGGTGGGTACATCCTTTCAATATTTGGGCGTTCATATATGCAAGGACTTAAACTCTACCTATGGGCTTGAATTACACTCCCTTGATTAGGAAAATTGAGGAGAACCTATGTAGGTGGAGGGAATTGTGCATATCTTGGCTAGGTCAGATTAATGTAATCAAAATAAATATCCTCCCGAGGATGTTACATCTTGGGCCCAATAAAAGGGACCACAGGCGTCTTGAGAGGGCATTTTCTGAGTTCCTTTGGAAAGCCAAACAACCCAGGGCAAGCTTAAGAAGACTGCAGGGGGATAAGGATATCGGGGGTATGAATTTCCCCGACTTGAGACTATAACCTTGCAACCCAACTTAGATATATCAGCGACTGGGTTCATAGGCCGGATGTGGCAGGATGGATGGACTTGGAAGAGACGGACCTGAAGGGTAGGCTGGCAGCTCACCTATGCAGAGACGGGTTAAAGAAGTATAGGAGAAACTCTAACAGAAACCCATTAGTAGAATCAGGTCTCATTGCCTGGGAAAAGTTTTTTTATTTATGTTTTTGGTAACCAGGTAGGTGAACTAATCCAGGGGACCATTTTCAGTCACGACCCGGGCCACAACGTGTCGACATGATACATAGTAGTATACACAATATATACATTTGATTAAACTGTACAAACAATATATACATTTGAAATTGTACTGTACAAACACCAATGGATGATGAAACAGCCATTGTCTACATGTGGTATACAAGCATTGCAAGAATAAGGTACCACGAGAAATACAGGCAGTAGTGCAAAGGAGAGATCGTTTGCATTTTACAAATTGATAAGGAGCAATTTAAGTCTAATGGACAGAGTAACATCTGTCTAAATGCCACGCCAGATGACCTGGGAGAGTTGGTGGCAAGCAGGGCGTGACACCCAGAGTGCCTGGCTCAGGAAAGAGGGGTAGCAACCGGCTGAGTGTGTGTAGGTGATTAAGATGTGCTGAGCCTTGCCGGTCCAGTGGCAAGGGATGAGGCAGTGTGAGGTATTGTGGGAGGTCACCGTGTGGGTTTCAGCTCTAGGGAGGAAGGGGCAGGGGTGGGGAAAGAGTGGAGGGTGTTCATGCTGTCCTAGTCTATGGTAGAAAAATTATGGTGGCTTTTGGGTTTCTGCTCTGCCCAGTAAGCATTTACAAGAGGAGGCTTCCAGTAGCCAGGCCTTCAAGTTTGATTTGAAAGACGCATGGGATGATGAAGTAAGAACGGGTGCCGGAAAGCTGTTCCAGAGGGAGGAGGCAGAGACAGAGAAAGCTTTACTGCCCATGACTGTGGAGACATGGGGAACCTCAAGGGTTTGAGAGGAGACACTATTTGGTCTGGTTGCTGTTTTGTATATGAGAAGGGGAGCATAGGGGGAAAGTTTGTCATTTCTGAGAGCACTATCCATCAGACAGCCTGTGGCATAGTCAGTGTGTGCCTGGAGAGGGAGCCATCCAAGGGGCTGGTAGAGTGAGTAGTGATGAGTTAATGAAGGGGCTTTGAGAATGAAGCGACAGATGGCATTATAAGTTGTGGTGAGACGGGAAAGTTGCTTTCTGGACAGGTGGGAGTAGATGGGGGAGCAGTAATCTAGGAGGGGGAGAAGGTTTCCTTGCACAATGGCAAGGCGAGCTTCAGGGGATAGCAAGTGGAATGTCCGGTATGCTGCACCTAGCTTCTGATTGATCTTACTTGTAGTCTAGGTTGTGTGATCACAGAAGGTGAGCGATGGGTCGAGAGTAAAACCGAGATATTTGAAAGAGGTGACCTGTTCTAGTGGGGGGCTTGCAGGTGGACCCACAGTGAGTGCGGAATTTGATTTGGCAGCTTTATTTAGGAAAGGCTTGGATCCAAAGAGCATGGCCTTAGTCTTTTCCCCATTTACTAGTTTTCTGGAAGTGAACCAGCCTTCAGCTGCAGCAAAGTTGCCAGTGAGAGTGGAGGAGATAGACTCTAGGGACTTTTCGCTGTGGTACAGGACTAGGTCGTCCACATAGAGGAGTGTATTGCAGTTTAGGCTGTCTACTGATAGATCATTGATAAACATGGAGAAGAGAAGGGGGCCAAGAATTGATCCCAGAGGAACTCCAGTGCAGGTGTGAAGGGAGGCTGAGGCAACTATGCCTGTGGTATCCCCAGTTGGTCTCTGGAAGGTACCCGTGGTGAGCAAGCACATGCAAGCTGTCACTTTCGTCTCCACTGACAGAGCATGGCTCCGTCATGTGGGTGCCTGCATCACATCACTGCACAGCTCACAGAGCCGCCTCAGAATTGCTAAATTCAGGCGGTACTGGCCCACGATCTCCATATCACTATACAGCTCGAAGCTGGTGTGGGCTCAGTACTGCCTGTTGGGGGCATACCACCAATGGGCCCTTCCACGGCCACGCCCCCCTGCTGCCTGCCTTCTCATCCCCCTCATTACTGCCTCCATCTGGATGGTGGCACTGGCCATATTGGATCCCTTTGTGCCTTCCCACTAAATGCAGCACCTTGAAATTGTGTCCCTCAGCTCCTCCTTGCCCCTTACCCTCTGGTTTCATCCTCTTGCTTTTCTGCAACACTCTTCCCCCTACCTGACGTTATCTAGCCGTACTTTGCCGTATGTTCCTCTGTGCCTGAAACGAGTTCTAGCTCCATAGCCCTGGGGTCCTTTAGCGCCTTTTCCTAAAAAGTCGGTAACTAGTCAGCACTTCACGATGAGCCCCTGGAGCCCAGCCGAGTTTTAGTTCCACAGCCCCGGTCTTCTTAGTGCCTTTTCCCGCCAAAGCCGCACCACGCTGGCCTCATTGCGACGTGCTTTTCTGTAGCTCAGCCACCTTCCTGATTCGCCTGCTATGGGATCCCTTGTGCCTTCCCACCAAATGCTGACTTTGAAATTGTGTCCCTCAGCTCCTCCTTGCCCCTCTACCCTCTGGTTTCATCCTCTGCTTTTTCTGCAACACTCTTCCCTACTTGCCGCTCATCTCCCCCTGCCATCCCTTGGGCCGCGAGCCTGGCTGTATCCCTGCCCAACACCACAAGGCCGCTAGCTGCTATCTTCCATCCTCTCGATCATTGCCCTCCACCTCTCATTCAGTTTCACACCCTCCCTTGTCGTCCTAAAATCCCCCTTACCTTCCCTTTCCTCTCTCTCTCTCTCCCCCTAAATGTGATCTCCCGCCAGTACCCTCTGCCTATTGAAACTGTATGCCTGCCTTTGAAAATCGTATGCCTGTACTTGTACCATTGTACCTTTGCCTGTATTATGTTAACTAAACTGACCTATTTTGTACTGTAATTGTGTCTCCCGGGTCGTGCCTGAAAATAGTCACCTGTTGGCTAGTGCACCTACCCGGTTAACAAAACTAAATAAATAAATGTCCCGCATTCTGTTCACCCCCTCCCGGCAGCTGTTTCTGTATCTCCCCGCTGTCCTGGCTGCATCTTCCTGCACCGGAAACACCTGACTGTGCTGGCCTCACTGCTGTGTGGCAAGTACTTCCCCCTTCTGCCCTGTGGCTCCCCACACCTTCCCCAGAGCCTGTGGGTTCCAGGAGCCCTTTTCCTGGCTTGCCCTGTGTGTCCCTGCTGCCCAGTTTCTCTTGTTAGAGTTCAGCCTCATGTGCCTTCCCTGTCGCTTTCTTGCGCCTCTGTCTTGCTCCTTTTTATTTTGTCTCATTTCCGCTATGGCACAACTTCCGCTGGCTCCCCTATTGCGCATGGCACATGCTTTTGAATATCACACTGCGCCATTTATGCATGGTTCCTCCCCCTTCAGTTGCGCATACATTCATTATCATTGCGCTGTTGCTCAGCGTGATTTGGGGGGGCGCAACTGCCTCCCGCTGAGTGTCGCAGAATGGCGCATTATCAGACTTGCGCTGGAGTAACCCTATTGCGCATGGCGCAACTCTTTTGAATATCTGGGCCATTATGTTCTTAATGGACATAAGTTGGGTAAGGTCACCGAAGAAAGAGATCTGGGCATTAAAGTGACTAATGATCTCAAGTTCCATCAACACTGTAGCCAAATGACAAGGACTGCTAGTGGTATACTTAATATCAAGAAACATATTAGGAGTAGGAGGAGGGAGGTGATTGTGCCTCTTTACAGTTTGCTGGTGAGACCACAATTGGAGTATTGTGCCCAATTTTGGTCACCTGGGTATAGGACAGATGTTAAGAGATTGGAGAGAGTACAGAGAAGGGCCTCTAGGTTGGTGGCTGATATTAGGGACAGAGATTACAAGGACAGACTGGAGGAACTGGGGATGTACACATTGGAGTATAGACGACTAAGAGGAGACCTGTGTATGGTGTATAGATCACTTAGACACCAACTTAAGGGGGAAACTGGGACTTACATTTAGGGATCAGTATTATAACACTAGGACACATACACTGCAGTTGAAGGGGCAGCATTTTAAGACAATAAAAAGGAAACAGTGGTTTAGTGTTTGGGTAATTCCACTGTGGAACAACTTACCTGACAAGGTGGTTGCAAGTAAGAACATGCTCGAGTTCAAGAGGGAGCTGGATAAATACTGTGTAGCAAACAAAATTGGGAGTTACCATTATTAGTGCCTCAACAAGCACAATGGATGTAAGTCTTCTCTGCTCAGTGACTATCTATGATTACTGTCTAGTTTAGTGCTGACATACTCCTGTTTAGCTAACCTAACTTTAGTTGTATAGGCGTTTCGAGCTTGTCTATATGCGGCCCAATCATTATCCTTCTTAGATTTCTTAGCAATTTCCCACTTCCTGTCTCTATTTTCCCTAGCTTTATATAAATCATTATTAAACCAGATATTTCTCTTAGATTTAGACTTCCTAACTCTCACTGGTACATGTTTGTCACAAATTTTTAAACACCCGGTTAAAAAGTATTCCCAAGCATCCGTTGCAGTGGGAATTAAATCCAACCTTTACCACTTAACTTTTTCTAAATCTAACATGAATGATAGATGATCAAATCATTTGAAGTTTCTCCAGTACACTCTGTGGCCCAGATTAGGTACAATAATACTAGTTCTAGTAGCATATGTCAACTGATGGTCAGAAAATGATTCAGGTAGTACCCCATATGATGTACAATACTGGGGGAATTGGTGAACATGAGATCCAAGATTGTAGATTTCTTAGGCTCTCGGTGATTAAATCGTGTAGGTTCCATAATTAAGTGAGTCTCAGGTTAACTTGAAAATCAGTTAGAACATGATTTGGGTCAATATCTCCCCAATTCACATTAAAATCACCTGTTAGGAATAACTCATGGGAATGTTTATATTTCAACAAAAAACTCCAGTAACACATGAAAGACCTTTACCTCCAATTTGGGGGGTTTATAAACTCCCACTATGAAAAAAGGTTTTCTATGAGGCACTGTGATCTCAATAGCAAGAGTTTCTATACCACAATCTAAAATAGGGCATGGAATTTCCTTAGTAATTAAACTACTCTCGGTATACATCACAATTCCTCCCCCTTTTGTTCCTGTCTTTCCTAAAAGTCTGACAGTTAACTAAGTTAACAGTCATCAGAAATCTTCTGAGGAAGATGCCAGAGGCTGCAGCCCTGGCAGAAGCATTTGAGACATCATAGGCTGTGTGGAGCAAATGCTTGCCAACATCACCCGAGCTGTAATGGCTTTAAGAAGCTCCTGTTTTGGGTGCCTTCTGGCAAGGCTTGTGCAGCTGCCTTGGCCTTCCTCCAGAAGGTGTTCTGGTACTTCGTCATGTGGGCCCGATAGCTATACGAAGGGCCAGTGACACTGAGGCAAAGGTCCCTTTGCCTAAAACATCCAACATCCTGGACTCCTTATCAGGAGGGAGGGAGGGAACTCAGATGCTTCGGTACCTTGCACCTATCATGGGCAGCATTTATGACCACTGAATCTGCCTCAGTCCGAGTGGCATAAAATGACTTCCAGAGGGGCCATGTACATTTTATCTGCCTTCCTGGGTACAGATGGAATATTTTTTGGCGTGTACCAGGCAGCAAAGGTGGCATCCTCTAAAGCAGGTAGCAGAGGAGGCACCACAATTGCAGGAGATTCAGGGAACTCCAGGAATGCTGTAAGATTCTTCTTAGTAGTGCCCTGTTCCTCCAGATCAAAGTCCATGACAACTTGCAACTGCTGCATCATGATAAGGAAAGTGGGATTCTTTGGAGGGGACCTTGGTGTGTTGATCACCCAGTCCTCACTGCAAGTAGACACCATGGAGCTGGTGCCCCTGTCACAGGGGTTTTCATCATAGTCCTCAGCCTCCTCCTGCATTATTAAGTCAGGATTATATCCATACTTATTGAGCGGGTTGAGAGGGGAGCAGACCTATGATTTCGGCAGTGCCCTAGGAGATGGCTGTAGCAAGGGTTTACTTTGCGGCATCGAGGGAGGATTAGTAGAAGGCCCCGTCATATCCGAAAAGGATGGTATCATCTGTGCATCAGCACCCTGTTTGCCAGCTGATGTATAAGCAGACACTGCTGCCGAATGCACCTTCAGCATTAAAGCTTTAGGCCCAAGGACTGGAGGTAGAATAGGTAGTCCAGGATTGTGGACAGTGCTGCCTGGAGGGCGTTGATCTGTTTTGCAGAGTATCATAAGGAAAATTATTTCCCCATTTTGTAGTACAAGTATTCCTTGTTGCTGGTTTCCTGGAAACCTTAAGTACTCCCATACTTTCTCAGAAAGATTCAGCCCAGAGAACTCTAATCTCTCAAGAACCATGCCAAATCATGGAGGTCTCAGATCAGGGAATATTATCCTGCCCTGGGATGCTAACAGGTTGTGCCTTGGGGACAGGTTGACAGACTGTCTACTAGAAAGGGACAGGGTCATTAAGAGCCATGTCGTCTGGCCCAAGCCTGAAACAACTGGAATCATTGTTAGTGACTCCATTTTCAATTTTACCTATACTTTCCATAAAAATGGGAAGGTGTAAAGAAAGTTCCCCAACTAGCAGAGGACTACAGTGTCCTCTGGGACTGAACCCGCTACTGGGGGTCTGCAACAAAAAAGTGGGAGCTGTTTTTTCTCCGGCCGGGGGGAAGACAGATCTGTTTCTGGTGTACCTCATCTTCTGAACACTGATGCCAGCACTAGCTGGTTTAGGGCCCATTCTTGATTTCCTTGGCTGATCCTGCTCAAGGAGTCTGCTAGTATATTGCCTTTCCCTGGTAGGTGTACTGCAAATAGTTGCACCTCCAGGGAATATTCCAGGTTACAGATCTTCATGGCTTCTGTGCACAACTTGAAAGATCTTGTTCCTCCCAGTTTGTGCAGTACATGTTGTGGTGTTGTCTGCTGTGATCTGGACAGACTAATCTGGAAGGAAACGCTTGCATTGCCAAATGCAATGCCCTGAGTTTCAGGAGATTTATGCACTCCTGCATCTCTTGTGGAAGGGAATCTCCTCTCTGAAGCTGCATTCCTCCTTCCACTAATCCAGTGCCCCTAACAAGGTTCTTGTGACAAGCACCAGTTTAGACAGGGTGTTCCACCTCTGAGACCAAAGGTCCCCTAGTAGGTACTGGATATCTCTCATCTGGAATCTGGCCCCTGGTACCACTGTTGTGGAGGAGGCCATGTGACACAGTAGCCTTAGAAAATCCCCTGCAGGCCTTGGCTGCCCTACTCTGAAGAATTTTACAGTGGGACTCAGAATATGCTACCTTTGCTAGAGGATGGAATGTCTTCCCTTGTGGGGTAGCTAGCTCTGCACTGATAAACTCTAGAACTTGAACTGGTTCTGTGTGGAACTTTGAAAGTTTATGAGGAAGCTCAATATCTCCAGTGTTTAGTCAGCAATATGGAGAAGTTTGCTTCCTGTTGTGTTTTTCCTGAGATCAGCCCATTGTTCACGTAAAGAAAAACTGCCATCTCTCTCCTTCTCAAATGTGCTGCCACAACAGCTAGGCACTTCATGAATACCCTTGGAGCTAAGGTAAGGCCGAACACTTAACCTGATGTATTTTCCTCAGGTATCTTAACGCGTTTTTCTTTAGGGTCAGGAAGTATCTGGAGTAATGTCCCTTGCCCTGTTGTGCAGACTTTTTCCACTGCATGTGTTTGCAGCAATTTCTTCACCCCAACTCCAGCAGGAATTTTTCTGCTGGTGTGTAAGGTTGAAAGACTTTCAGATCCTACAGTTTTGGAAATCTGAATCGCAGAGACAGACCCTGGCTCACTACCCCTAGGATGAGAGCAGTGCACCAGTCTTCCTTCTACTGGTAAAGGTTGAGCAATCCGGATAGACATGTCAGGGGTTCTGCTTTGCCTGGAGTTTGGGTGCTGGTGTTGCAGCAGCACACCTATTTCCCCTTCTACCCTGCCCCTATAACAGGCTTTCTGTGGAGTGTATTCATAGGGGGCATATGCATGAGGGTAGTATCGCCTATCCTCCTGTAGGTGGTTTTCTAGTCATTCACTTTTTCTATGTAAGCCTCTGTCTTGTCACCAAATGGGGAATTTCCCTCAGAAGGAAAATCCATAGCTTTTGTGTGAGTTCTGAGACAGATTTGTAGTTCTAATCTAGACATTGCATGGGCCATAACCTTGGATGCAGTGCCATTAGTATCCACTGCCCTATGAAACTGGTATTTTGTGGCATCTATGGCTGGGTCTTGCTGTGCCAGCCATATCCCGCGACAAGTTTCCAGTAGCCTTTTTGCTCAGTGCCAGAATGGAGTTCCTTAAGGCTCTCTGGTACTGTGCTATGTAGGCCAGATAAGCTGCCTGCCTTAAGAGCAAGAATGTTGTTATTAATTCTCTTCTAACATTAGCTTATAACCTTTACATTCAGTGCATGTGCAGAATAGCAAACAGAGAAGTTTGAACACACACATTTTGTTTTTTTTTAACCTTTGGAATTCTCAATTCCTGATCCATATCTTGACAGAAAATCAGTATTTACATTCTCTTGCCCATTTTTGTGCATCACTTTGAATTTAAATGGCTGTAGTGCCAGGTACCACCGTGTGATTCTGGAATTTTTATCCTTTATTTGGTTACGCCAGCAGAGTGTATTGTGATCTAAGTACAAAATCAGCTCCTACCAAATAAAACTTAAGGGGCTCCATGGCCCACTTTGCTGCAAGGTATCCCTTTTCAGTGGTGGAGTACCTCTTCTGTCGTGCAACTTCCTACTGATATATAGAATGGGATGTTCCTTCACATCTATATGCTGACTCAAGACTGCACCTAGGCCTACCTCTGATGCATCATTTTGTAACAAAAATAGTTTCTTAAAGTCTGGGCTTCTTAAAATGGGCTGAACATAATTCAGCCTTAATGGCTGAAATGCTTCATCTCACTCTGGGGACCATTTCACATTATTTGGGTACCGTTTCTTTGTGAGTTCAGTGAGGGGAGTAGCCAACTTGGCAAAGTTGGGAACAAATCTCCGATAATAACCAGTCAGCCCTAAAAATTACCTGACGTTACTTTTTTTTTTTTAGGGACGCGGCTGTTGGCTACAACTTCTGTTTTAGAAATCTCTGACTTTACTTCTCCATTTCTCAAACCATAGCCCAAATATTTGGTTTCCTGCATGCCCAATGCACATTTGGTAGGAGTAATTGTCAGACCTGCCTTTTTGACAGATTGGATAAATGGAAATTATGTATCTACTGTAATTCTTGATCTTCTTGGACGAAGTCTCCACCACTCATTCACACTAATGGGAGTTCACCGGAGGTGCTAGGACCCAACAGGAGCAAACTTTTTCGAGAGGGCCGGTGCCTGAGATAGAGCCACGAGGAAGAGGCACCACAAGCCCTGGCTCGTGTGGTAATGACCATCTCTGTGTTGACCCTTCAACCGCTTCAGTACCTTCTCCCCCCCCGAGGAGGTGCAGCGTAACTTAATCCTAGAAGGACTAACCCTAAAAATCGGACATGATAGTCTGAATGACTCATGTAAGAAGGGTCAACAATAAAGTCTTCACAGCTCAGCCACTGAGGGAGTGAAGACCAAAAAATGAGAAGTGAGCTCAGGGGATGATGGGCGATTGTGTGAATGAGTGGTGGAGACTTCGTCCAAGAAGATCAAGAATTACAGTAGATATGTAATTTCCATATCTTCTTGGACATAAAGTCTCCGCCACTCATTCACACTAATGGGAGAGTACTGAGCTAAATAATCCCCCGAGACAGGCGGCAGGAGATAAGAGCTCACATACTTAGGACAGAAGTCCGTTAAGAACAGATGTCGTCTGGCATGGACATCCAAGGCGTAGTGCTTAACGAAAATATGCACGGAGCTCCAAGTAGCCGCACTGCAAATATCTGCGATGGGTACGTTGCGGATTTCCGCCAGAGATGCCACGACTGCTTTGGTAGAGTGAGCGTACACTCTGCCTTCCAGCTTAACCTGTGCCATAGAATAGTAGTGTCGAAGGCATGCCACCAGCCACACTGAAATATATCTGATAGCAACAGGTTGACCCAGCTGGGTTTCGCTGAAGGAAACAAACAGTTGTTGAGCCTTGCAAATTTCCTTTGTTCTATCTAGATAGAACCACAATGCTCTCTTAACGTCCAGTGAATGAAGGGTATGCTCTGCTTCCTTATGGAAGTTCGCAAAATAGGTAGGAAGGACTAAAGGTTGGTTTAGATGGAATTCTGAAACATCCTTAGTGAGAAACTTAGGATAAGAACTACCTTGTCCTTGTGAAATACAATGTGTGGGAGGTCTGTGACCAGTGCATGTATTTCAGAAACTCTACGGGGCTGAAGTAATGGCCACCAGGAAGGCCGTTTTCCAAGTGAGGAACATTGTCGCAAATAGCTAGAGGCTCAAAAGGTTTACAAGTGAGCATGTCTAGCACGAGGTTAATGTCCAAGGCTGCAACTGGACATCTGATAGGAGGTCTAGTATGCAGAATACCTCTAAGAAACCACTTAACTACAGGCAACTGAGCCAGTGACATGCAAAGTACCAGCTCATGATATGCCGAAATGGCACAAAGATGAACTTTGACTGTGGAGTACTGCAGACCTGTATTCGAGAGGTCTAAAAAATACTCTAAGACTTTATTCAGTGGGCAGGAAAAAGGGTTCCAAGAGGATTTTGCACACCAGATAGAGAAACGCTTCCATTTGGCTGTGTAGGTTTTCCTAGTGGCTGGCTTACGCGCAGCCAAAAGAATATCTCATACTCTACGAGAAACATTGAACCTATTCACCTCTCTCTCTTCAGGAGCCAAGTGTGAAGGTGAAGTGACCCCAGGTTGGGATGGACCACGGGACCCTGGGTCAGAAGGTTCATCCGAAGGGGAAGTGTCTTCGGAGGGGTTTCTGATAGATTGTTGAGTAACGTAAACCATATCTGCCAAGGCCAGAAGGGGGCAATGAGAATCATTCTGTCCCCCTGAGACTCCAATTTGAGAAGTACCCTCTAAATTAGAGGAAGAGGAGGAAAGACGTATAGAAAGCGTCTTGTCCACTGCAGCCTGAATGCACCCTGACAAAAAATGCCAGGTCCTGGATTTCTGGAGCAGAAGAGAGGCAGTTTTGCATTGAGTGGGGATGCAAAAAGGTCCAGGTCTGGGGTTCCCCACTCTTTGAAGAGTGACTGAATGACAGTTAAGTCAAGAAACCACTCGTAAGGATCCGTCTCCGTTCTGCTGAGATGGTCTGCCAGCTCATTTTGTAGTTCTGGCAGGTAAACCACCTGAGTCAGAGCCTTGTGTTCCAGGCAACACTTCCACACTCTCATTGCTTCCCTGCATAATGGGTAAGAGTGTACGCCGCCCTGTTTGTTGATGTAATACATCACTGCTTTGTTGTCCGTTTGAAGGAGTGTTCTTGTGACAGAGTATGTCTTTGAAGGCTTGGACTGCATAGAGGATGGCTCTCATTTCCAGGACATTTATGTGAAGTTGGGACTCTACCTGAGTCCACATACCCTGAGTGTGAAGATCCTGGCAGTGGGCTCCCCAACCCATCAGGTACGCGTTCGTGGTAATGGAGATCTGATGAACCAGAGGGGCAAAGGGATATCCTTCCAGAAGATCGTCCTCCTGTGACCACCAGGCGAGTGACCTCTTTACAGGTTCTGTCACCTTGATGAGAAAGGACTGAGGGTGAGTAGTTGGGGACCACTGAGCATCCACTGAGAGGTTCTTATGTGGAGATGAGCTAAGGGTACAGTGAACACCGAGGATGCTATGAGACCCAGCATCCGTTGCATCGAGATAGCTCAAACTGAGCTGTGCTCTCTGATGTATCGTGCCATCTGAAAGATATCACTCCTTCTGTCCTCTGTCAGAAAAGCCTTCGCACAGGAGGTGTCCAGAAGAGTTCCTATGAAGACTAGCTTCTGGGAGGGCTGAAACTGCGACTTGTTGAGATTCAGCAGGACTCTCATGGACGTGAGGAAGTCCGAGGCCGTGGCCACAGCCCCCAGAGTGTCTTGCCTAGAGGGACTTGCTAGGAGCCAGTCGTCCAGATATGGGAACACTTGAATTCCGATTTTCCTGAGGTGCGCCACGAGAATCACAAAACTCTTTGTAAAAAGTCGAGGCGCTGAGGATAGCCTAAAGGGCAGAACTCTGAACTGATAGTGTTGACCCAATGCCACGAACCTTAGGTATTTGTGGTGTTTTGGGTGTATAAGAATGTGTTGGTAGGCATACTGCATGTCCAGGGAGGCTAGCCAATCATGTTGATGAGAACAAAGGTAGCAGGGTACCTAGTGATATTATCTTGAACTTTTCCTTGTGAAGGAACTTGTTTAACTTTCTGAGGTCCAGAATGGGGTGAATGCTGCCAGTTTTCTTGGGAACCAGAAAGTAATGGGAGTAGAAACCTGTGTTTCGTTGATCCAGCGGAACTATTTCTACTGCCCTGTTGTTCAAAAGGCCTTGTACTTCGGAGGCAAGAAAGTCTGACTGTACTGCTGACAGCCTGAGCTGTCGTTTGGGAGGATGATCCGGAGAGGTTTCCGAAAGATTGAGCAAATACCCCTTGTGGATTATCCGGAGGACCCATTTGTCTGATGTTATAGAGTTCCACTGATTGTAGAACTGAGTCAGACGTCCTCCCACTGCTGAGGAGACCCCCTTGGACCAAAAAGTACAGTTAAGTAAGAACTTACTGTAACAGTAGATCTTCGAGAGGGGATCTTGCAGTAGGCAATTATATATAGGACTGACCCGGCAGGCATCAGGACCCCATGGAAAAATTTATAGCTAGCAGTGTCTGGCGGGGGACCACCCCCACATCAGGTGACCGACGTCATGCAATGTCAGTATACAGGGGTGTCCCCCACGCTCTCCTTCCAGTTCTTTCCTGCCAAAGGCCAAAAAAGGCAAGACGAGAGAGAAGTGGATGATTCCCTTCCTGGAAAAGGAGCTGAAAAAGCTAAGGGGGATGGAGGGTGGAGCAGTTGACTTACTGTAAGAGCTCTCTCAAGATCTACTGTTACGGTAAGTTCTTACATAACTGTACTATCTTACTTCGAGAGGGCTCTTGCAGTAGGTAATTACATATAGGACTGAGTCCCAAGCAGTCTGGAAAAAGGAAAAGCACTCGGGAGCAGGAAAACTAACCAACCAATGCAACCTCCAGCTGCACGGGTCTTAAGAAAGAAGACCTTGCAGTATAGCCAACCTGAAGCCTGCTCTACGGCGAGAGGCAATATCCAAACTGTAGTGTTTCATGAAGGTATGGACAGAAGTCCAAGTTGCGGCTGCACAGATGTCTGCCACTGACAAATTTTTGAAACAAGCTGCAGAGGCAGCTACTCCTCTGGTGGAGTGACCTCTGACTTGACCCTGCAGGGTCTTGTGGTACTTGTCGTAACAGAAGGTGATACAATGAGCCAACCACTTTGAAAGGCATTGCTTGGAAACTGCATTGCCCTTTCTTTTGTAAGCAAAAGAGACAAAAAGCCGATCCGTTTTCCTGAGATCCTTAGTCCTAGAGGTATAGTATCTCAGTATCCTATGAACATCCAAGGTATGCAAGAGGTACTCCCCTTGATTGGAGTGTTGCGTAAAGAAAGCGGGTAGCTCAATGGATTTATTCAGTGTAGATTCTGCTACCATCTTTGGGAGAAACTTAGGGTTGGTGCGCAGAGCCACACATTCCTTGTGAAAAATCAAATAAGGAATTTTGCACATCAGGGCCTGAAGCTCAGAAATTCGTTGAGCTGAAGTAATGGCCACTAGGAAGAGAGTCTTCTAAGAGAGGAACTTCAAGTCTGCAGAGGCTGCCGGTTTGAAAGGGGAGAGTGTAAGCTTCTCGAGAATGAAATTCAGATCCCAAGGGGGAGCAGGAATGCAGACAGGGGGTCTCAAATGGAACCCCTCTGAGGAAAGTCTTAGAGACTTCCATCTGCGCGAACGTCCTGTCTCCAAAAGGGACATGGTAGGCCGAAATAGCTGCCATGTGAACCTTCAAAAAGGAATGGCTGAGACCCAGGTCAAAGAGATGACGCATGTAGTCCAGGACTCTCACGACAGGGCAAGAGAAAGGCTCAAAGTCCTTTGAAGAGGCCCAAATCGAGAAACATTTCCACTTCATAGCATAGGTGGATCTAGTGGAGGGCTTCCTGGCCTCCACCAGAATATCTGCTATGAGCGGAGAAACCCCGAACTGAGCTTGAGCTACGTCTGCAGGAGCCACGCATGCAACTGAAGAGATTTGAGACCTGGATGAACCAGGGTCCCCTGATCCTGGGTCAGTAAGTGTTGTGACAAAGGAAGAGGAAGTGGAGGTTCCTCTGAAAATTGTTGCAGAAGAGAGAACCAAATTTACCTGGGCCAGAATGTAGCGATGAGGATCACCTGGGCTCCTTCTGTACTGAGTTTGTGTAAGACACTCGGAATTAAGGGAACTGGAGGGAAGGCATAGACAAATC
The DNA here is from genome assembly GCA_016271365.2 of Neoceratodus forsteri. Lineage (NCBI taxonomy): Eukaryota > Metazoa > Chordata > Ceratodontiformes > Ceratodontidae > Neoceratodus > Neoceratodus forsteri. The sequence continues at coordinate 621,873,585 of CM057449.1, forward strand.
TGTCCCTCCAGTCGAGAGACAGAGTGTTCCGCCAGAAAATGCCTCACCCTGGAGCGAGTGAGCAGAAGGCGGGAAGTTTTGCATTTTGAGGAGACACAAACAGGTCTACCTGAGGGGTTCCCCAGTGCAGGAAGATGTCATCTACTACCTCTTGATCCAGCTCCCACTCATGGGCTTTGGCTGAAGACCGACTGAGGTGGTCTGCCAGCGTATTTTCTACTCCTGGAACATGAACTGCCATCAGGTGAAGGTTGGCTGAACTGTCCAACTCCAGACTCTCATTGCTTCCCTGCACAAAGGGTAGGAACAAGTTCCTCCCTGCTTGTTGAGATACCAGACTATGCACACGCTGTCCGTCTGGATGGTTAGATGACCGGGAAGAATGTAGGAGTGTAGAGCCTGGAGAACAAACAAGATGACTCTGAGCTCGAGCACATTTATGTGTAGTCTGCTCGAGTCTGGACCAGGAGCTCAGAGTCCGGTGAGACCCTAGATGAGCTCCCCAGCCCTCTCCTGAGGCATCCGTTGTCAATGCTTGGGTGGGGGGTTCGATACTGAAGGGAACCATTGCAAGTCCCAGACCATGGGATCGGAAACTAGAACCTCCTGGTCTAGGTCGTCTAGTGTTTGGTCCCAGTGAGACCAGAGCATCCACTGAGAGATCCTCATATGGAGCTGAGCGTGAGGGACTGTCAGGATAGCAGCCACCATGAGCCTGAGGAGGTGAATAACTGACCTGGCACTGACCCTTCTGCGACTGGACAACAGATGAGCGTGAGCCTGGAGGGTATCCACCCTGTTTGGAGGCAGAAAGGCTTTGCCGATGGTTGTGTCCAGGATTGCCCCGATGAACTGGAGTCTTTGGCAAGGAACCAGATGGGACTTGGCCTGGTTGATGGTGACACCCAGGTTGTTGAAAACCTGCAGGGTAAAGGAAAGAGAGCGCAGAAGTTCCTCCCTGGATAGGGCCACCAGGAGCCAGTCCAGGTACGGGAATTCCTGCACTCCTTGGGTACGCAGGTGGGCTGCTACCATTGATAGACATTTGGTAAACACTCGGGGAGCCAAGGAAAGACCAAATGGGAGGGCCTTGAATTGGTAATGGTCCCCCTGAAAAGAAAAACGAAGGAATTTTCGGTGGGAAGGGTGGATGGGGATGTGAAAATAGGCATCCTGCATATCCAAAGCGCACAGCCACTGTCCCTGCCGAAGAAGCAGCAGAAGACTCTGCAGAGAGAGCATTCTGAAGCGTTTGTACTCCAAGAACATGTTCAGGGAGCTGAGGTCTAAAATGGGCCTCACGTCTCCTGTCTTCTTTGGAACTAGGAAGAAATGGGAATAGTAACCTGTCCCCCAAAGATGGGTGGGGACTGGCTCTAGTGCTGCCTTCGAGAGAAGGGAGGAAATTTCTTCTAGGACCAGAGGAAGATGTTCCGGGGAGTAAGACGACTTGGGAGATGGTCTTCTTGGTGATTTCTGAAGAAACTCGATTGAGTGTCCTGCTGCTATCAGTTGAAACACCCAAGCATCTGATGTGATCCTCTGCCAACCCAGTAGATGGAAGGAGAGCCTCCCTCCTACTGTTTCTTCTGGGGGGGGTCCAGAGGCTGTGGGAGAGGGAAGGAGTTAGGAGGTATGGGGCAACGACGAGGCGAGGCTTCAGCAGCTTTTTTGGGCGAGGGAGTCTTGGTTGCTGGAGGGCCTGACGCTTATTGGCCCTGTTGCCCTGTGATTTCGCTTTAGGGCGGGAACGTCTGTGAAAAGGGCGATGCTGTCCCTGAGGAGGCCTGTACAGAGAGTCCACGAGCTTGAGTGCAGTACCCTTCTCCTGCAAGTCGGTGATGATGTCCTTGACATCGCCTCCGAACAGCACCGAACTCCTGAAGGGCGCATCCTGAACAGCAGATTGCGCTTCAGGGACCAACCCTGACACCCGGAGCCAGGCATGACACTGAAGACCTAAGCTGAACTCCGACCAGCTGCGTCCACTGCATTGTACATGGCACAAAGCATGTGCTGATTGGCTGAACGAGCAGAACGGACAGGATTAGCCACTTCCTGTTTGGTCTGGGACTCAGGAAGGGAGTCCAATTTTGATTCCACCTGACTCAGGATCATTTTCTGGTAGTCACCCATATGAACGACATAGTTCAGGCCCCTAATCCCCAGGGTAGAAGCGTACACCTTCTTCCCATACTGGTCCAGAAGACGGGACTCCTCGTCAAGTGGAGACGAGCCGAGATGTTTTGGATTGGCAGAATGATCGTGAGTGGTGTTAATCACGACCGAGTCTGCTTTGGGGTGTACATTCAAAGAATCTACACCCTCAGGAGCCTGATATAGCTGGTCCGCCTTCCTCGGAAGGGAGGGCTAACACGGATGGTTACTTTCAAATAGTGGAAACAAGGTCCGCGTGAGGCTCAATCCAGGGTGGAATCAATGTCTGAGCGGTCTCAGGGCAGCTACAAGTGGGCAGCGAGCTTCTTACACTGTGGATCTGGCTCCAGAGATTGTCACTGATGAACTTCTTGGATCTCGCTCAGTAACTCCAAAAATGAAGGATCCTCCAGAGGAGACTTCAGAGGAGTCCTTGGCCTGGGTCGATCTTTAGTACGTGGCTTGTCATCTGGATTGGAGCATCCCCCTGAGTCAGAGGTCTCTGATGAAGAGGAGAAAGACTCCTCCCGATGCGGGGGAGGAACGGTCCCTCTGGGAAGAGTGTCCTCCCCACCCCTGGCACCTGAGGGTTCACCTCTGGTGTTGGGTAAGGGGGAGGGAGTCTCCCTTCTCCAGCGTAGGGGATTCTGTGTAGGGTCTGGCGCCGGGAGACGGCTCTCCACCTCCCTGGTGAGCTGAGCCTTGGCCTCGGCCCACCAGCTAGCTAGAGTCTCCTTCAAATCCACCGCCGGCTGTGGTGTGGGCGGTGGAGGAGAAGGAGGGGGATACGGATACTGAAGGTATCCATAAGGTGAGTATCCATAACGCGACAGCGGAAAGAATTGTGTTGGGTATTGAGGCACTGGATAAAGCGGTGCCGGGTACTGCTGCGTCGGATACTGCGGTACCGGGTAGGATGGCACCAGATTAAGCGGTGTCAGATACCCAGGTGCCAGGGGCTCTGGTGGCGCAGAAGGCCCTGGAAGAGGCTCAGCAAGTGGCCCAGGTAAAGGTGGCCCTGCGGGCATCAGGCCCAGCTTTGGCACGACGTCCGGTAAAGGAATGTTGTCTGACGTCGGGTAGGCCATCGTCCGAGGATCCAACGACAGGGGATCCAGCCCTGTAGGAGGGAGTCCTGACGTCAGCGTGCCCAAGTCCTCCGTGTCATCCGTGGAAGGAGGGTTAAAATCCCCGGGGTCCAGCAGAGGAGACGCAGGAGCCTCAGTTAGCAACGGCAAGTGCTGCGGTGAGTCTGGGACATTTGGACTGGTCCAAGGGGTCCGACGTAGGCTCTTTTGTTGGGCGTTCGTCGGAGGGGCCAACATCCAGCTTACAAGCAGGATCCGGGCGGGTGTTGGAGGAGCCGGCGTCCAACTTATCAGAACCCTGGCCCGACAGGGGTCACGATGGGGAAGCGACCTTGACGGCATGCGAGGGACCGTGTGCCCCCCTCAAAGGAGCGGGCGTCTTATCTGCCCTGTCTGGTGGACATCGTGGTACTTAAGGCCGGCTTAGTGGACCCGCTCGACCCAGAGGGCTGTGAGGAAGCGGCCTTTCTGGGAGCGGTAGCCTCCTTTGCCCCGGAGGCACCAGAGGGGCCCGAGCACGAGCCCAATGGGAGGGGCGACACCGTCTTGGACACCGCCAAGACGGCCGTCGAGGAGCGGTCCCCCAGAGGGGATGTTACCTTGAGAACCATGACTCAGGCCGGAGTCGCGGGAGCCGTGGAGGTGGAGTCCCAGTCCCGGTGCTTCTCCTTCTTTCTCTTGTGTCGTTCGGGGGAAGTGAAAGCCTGCCTTAGTTTCTTCAGCTCCTTCTCCATGGAAGCCATTTTTTTCTTCAGAACGTGGGCTTCCAGGGATTGCTGCCTCCGTTTTCAGGTGGCTGCGTTCAACTGCTGGCAGTGCTGGCACTTCTCCACAGGGTGGTCCGGGCCTAGGCAGAAGAAGCACAGGGAGGACTCGTCTTCAGCGGCAGTTGGGAACTGCAATAATTCGTGACTTATTTTTATGAGATCTCGAGGACATCGGGACGCATACACAGCCAAGAAGTGAAAACGTGAAAATGGTTGAAAAAATCAGTAAACTGACGAGCAAGGAACTTAACCATGAAGAACTTTCACAAGTCGATAGCGGAAAAGAACTGGAAGGCGGGCATGGGGGACTCCCCCCTTATACTGATGTCGGTCACCTGACGTGGGGGTGGTCTCCCGCCAGAGACTGCTAGCTAGGAATTCTTCCATGGGGTCCCGATGCCTGCTGGGTCCATCCTATATGTAATTACCTACTGCAAGAGCCCTCTCGAAGTAAGAGCTCAGAAGGTGGCACCGGGCGCTTTTGGTCCTTGTGCCTTCTGCTGCGCCTTCTTTGTGGCTGAGGGTTGTGGTTTTTGTTAAAACTTCCTCTGCACTATAAGGACTGACGGTTGTAAAACTGACGCTTGTTCGCAACCCCTCAGGAGGGGGCGGGGGCAGGTCTAGCCCTCTTAATGCCAGACCTAGTCTTCTGTGTGGCCTCCAGAGCTTGCTCCACCTGAGGACCGAACAGATACATACCATCAAAAGGTAAGGCCATGACTTGCTGCTGGGCATCATTTGTGAAGCCCAAAGTACGTAGCCAAGAGTGGCGGCGGGGGCAGATGCCAGCCACCACCCGGGAGGTGGTATCGTAGGCATCCACTGCAGCTTTAACCTGCTGGTTATTGGATTCGATACCCCTAGTTATGAATTGAAGTAGCTCTGGGCTAGCTTCCGATTTGGGCAGAGCTTCTATCATTTCTTTGAGGGAATGCCAAAGTACATACTCATATTGAGAAAAATAGCCCTGGTAGCTGGCAATGCGCATACCCAAGGTTGAGGCAGCAAAGACTCTCTTACCTAAGGTGTCTATCTTACGAGATTCTTTGTTCATTGGTTGGGCTGTAGATCCTTGAGGAAGGACAGCCTTATCATTCTCTGCCAAGACCACAATGGCATCAGCAAAGGCTTGTGCGGCCAAAATGGGGCGATCCTTGGGAGGAGCATACTTCCTATCTATGGACTTGGCCAGGGAAGGAATGAGAGCCAGATTCTTCCACACCATCTGTGAGAGGGCTTTGAAAGAGGGTTGTACCGGAGGGGTTAAATCCATAGGGATCTCCGGGACATGAAGATATTGGAGTCACAAAAGCCTCCCAGGATCGATTTCTGTAGTCTAGAGAGAAAGTAGAGTTTAAATTTTTGAGCAGAGACTTAAAGGAAAGGTCTTCAACCACAGACTCTGCAGAAGGATTGACCCCTGCTCCCAGGGCAGTGTTATCAACATCATCACCCAGGCGAAGATCTGGGTCAGGCTCAAAATCATCTCCTGACAGTCTGGGTGGGTGGGGGAGACTGTATAGACAGGAAAGGAGTGAAAATCAGGAGGAAGAACAGAAGAAGCAAGAATCGGAGTTGAGAACCCCTGAAAACCAGTAGGCGCCGCACCAGTCCCTGGTGCCGAGAACAAGAAGGGAGATGCTAGCCAAAGCGGCACCAGAGCTCCCGATGCCACGCACAGCACCGACAGAGCCCCCAATGCCATGCACGGCACCAACAGAGCCTGCGGCACCGCAGATGGCACCAAGAGAGTCCCAGAGGTAAAAAATGTGATTTGAGGGAAAAATGGCAGGAGATAGAGGCATCGGTGTGGACCCCTGCGCTGCAGCCAAGTGAGGGGGATAAACACCCAAGCTTGGAGTCGACGGCACCGAAGAATGCACCATGTGACTAGGAAGGCCCAAACGCCCTACCCGTCCCTCCGAAGCTGAATGGCCCGAAGGCCCTGGCATCTGAGTGACTGGCTCGGGCAGCTGGACTAACCTACGAGCCCACTGCTCCATAACAGCGGCCCACTGGTGAAACTGCTCATCGGAGACTCCTCCAATAGGCAGGGAGGAGCTCTGGTGTTGAGGAGGTCCGCTACCAGAGAAAGAAACTGGCAACTCCAACAGATGTGGAGACTAGTGCCTGGCCCTAACAACCATCTACATACATACATACCAGAGGCGAGAATGGGACTGTTTCCTTTTATGCTTTTCGAGGGGACCGCCCATACCCCTGAGCACTGGACCGTCCATTGTCAGACCCCCTTCCGCGGAGGGCGGCGGAATGGACCTGGCCCGGCTGACTGAACAGCTTTCATACGGAGTCTCCCTACCATCACCTAACCCACTCATGGTCGACTCAGTCAATGGAAGGCTGAAGACTTCTGTTGTACGATTAAAATATATAAATGGTACTGATTCGAAATAATTCTACAAAACAATAAACTGAACTATTGCTGCTAGTGAAGTTTAACTCCCGGCGGGTGAGCAACGTGTCACTGATGCACACTCGACGGCGGGAAAAAAGGAACGGAGGTGGCTGGAGGGTTGACGCTGAGAAAGTCATTACCGCATGAGCCGGGGCTCGTGGTGCTGCTTCCTCGTGGCTCCATCTCAGGCGCCGGCCCTCCCAAAAAAAGTTTGCTCCTGCTGGGTCCTAGCGCCTCCGGTGAACTCCCATTAGTGCGAATGAGTGGTGGAGACTTTATGTCCAGGAAGATCTGCCTGTAGGTGTTCCAGGTGGCTTTTTCCAGTCTGGACTGTACACCACCACATCATGCAGGTACACAGCACAATAACTAATGTGAGGGGATAAAATTACATCCATGTACTGCTGGAATGTAGCAGGTGTACCATGTAAACCAAATGGCATGGTGGAGAACTTACTGAATTATATAGGAGTGACAAATGCACTTTTGTCCCCGGATTGTTTAGCTAGGGGGATTTACGAATAACACTTGGTGAGACTGAGGGTACTGATGTACTTGGCACTTCCTAATCTGTCCACCGAATCATCTATCCTGGGCATAGGATAACCATCAAATTCGGATGCTGAGGTTTCCTAAAATCAAGGCAGATTCTTACACCCCCTTCTTTTTTTTATTTACAATCACCATTGGTAATGTCCAAGCACTTCTCAACTCTTCTATGATACCCAATTATTTTATTTTTCATATTTCCTTAACCACGTCTGCTCTTAACAGCTCTGCTAATCTGTATGTCTTTTGTCTGACAGGGCGTGCAGTCCCTGGCACTACGTGCTCGACCCCTTTTGCTTGGCCTGGTACTGTGGCAAAAGTACTGTTAAATGTCTTTAATAAGTTACAAATTTCTGTGGTTTGTTTGGCGGTTAAGGAAACATTCACCTTTACAGCATCAGCAGTTACAGTTTGTTGTAGTGTCATAAGATACATCAATATCTTCTTTATCAGTTTCTGGTAAAAGCAGCAAAGCAGCCTTTGGTATTTTTTCAACCCATTTCTTCAGGAGGTTAGCATGGTACGTATCTTGCGGTATATCTAGGATTTTTCCTATGAGGGGTCTCAATCTCAGTTAACTGTACCAGTACATCTAAGCACCTTATAAGGCCCTTGCCACTTAATTAACGGTTTATTTTCTGTAGTGGGTAACAGCAGCAAGACCCTTTCACCTGGCTCAAAACCTTTTCCTTTTACCCCATTGTCGTACTATGCCATCTGCTGGTTTGGGGCCTCTTCCTGATTACTATGGGCAATTTCAACATATTTTGCCAGCTTCTTTTCTCAGGGCGCACATACAAGATGTAACAGATTTTTTCTGAGTGGGGTTATTGTCCCATGTTTCTTTTATTACATCTAGTGGCCCTCTAGGCTGTCTACCATACAGCATTTCAAATGGTGAAAAACCTGTTGAGGCTTGTGGCACTTCTCTCTAAGCAGAAAAGCAGGTAAGTATTGGTCCCAATCGTTCCCCTTCCCCTTTTACAAACCTTTTTAACATGCGTTTTAGGGTTTGATTAAAATGCTCCATAAGACTGTCTGTCTGAGGGTGATAAGGGCAGGTTCTTACGGCAGTGATACCTAGAAGTTGGTACAGCTCCTTCGATAATGCAGCACCAAAATTACTACCCTTTTTTATTTATGGCATTTTGACAACCGGGTGAGCCCACTGAGACCAGAGGTCCCTTTTTCAGGGGCGACCCGGATTTAGTTACATAGTACAAACAGGCAGTTCATGACATAGTAAATTACACAATACAAAAGTGAGACATCAAGAAAGGCGTAAGGTAACATCTAATGCACAGGAAAATTAGTTACATCAGGTACACTTTAGCAGCAGCAGGTTATAGATAATGGTTGGTGAGATTCATATGCTAACAAACTAGTTATAATTACGCATTTAGCTTAAAACAGTGAACTGTCAGGTACAGGGGACAGAAAGGGGTTCAGCGATAGCAGCTACAATGACAGCATTCCATAATAATCTCTTTAGGTATGTCCACCCTGCTGAAAATTTTGGCATGCTCTGCTGCCACTTCTGGGGCTATGACAATACACATAGGAACTGCCTATGGGTATCGAGTAGCATGGTCACATACTACCAAAATGAATAGATTACCCTTTTTACTTTTGTCTAAGTGGCCAACCACATCCATTGCAATGCTCTCAAAAGGCACATCTATTAAGGATAGGGGCACCTTAGAAACATAGAGGTTGACAGCAGATAACGACCGCAAGGCCCATCCAGTCTGCCCATTTCTTTTCCTACCTTATAAATGTGCCATCGGCCTTTGCTCTGTCAGTGGCCTATCTATTCATACTCATCTGTATTGCTCCCTTATGCCTATCCCATGCCTGTTTGTAGTCCCAGACTATATTCATAGTCATTCTTCCTGAGGTAGGCCGCTCCATGCATCCACCACTCTTTCTGTGAAAAAGAATTTCCTCACATTCCCCCTTAATTGGCCTCCCTCTAATCTCATGCTGTGTCCTCTTGTCCTGCTATTTTTCTTATTATTTAAACATGTTAGACTCTTTCACCTTGTTAATGCCCTTAAGGTGTTTGAATGTTTCAATCATATCACCTCTCTCCCTCCTTTGCTCAAGGGTATACATATTGAGCTCCTTTATCTGTCCTCATACGTCTTCTGATGCAGTCCCTGCATCATTTTGGTGGCCCTTCTCTGGACTGCCTCAATTTGGTTAATGTCCTTGTGAAGGTGTGGCCTCCAGTACTGCACGCAGTACTCCAGATGGGGCCTAACCAGTGTCTTGTAAAGAGGGATTATCATCTCCCTCTTACGACTTGTGATACCCCCTACTAATACACTCTAACATCCCCCTATCCTTACCTACTGCTTTAGAGGTCTGCTTGGATGATTTCAGGTCATCAGTGATGATGATGCCCAAGTCTCTTTCTTCCTTTGTGACTGTCAGCAACTCCCCTCCCAGCCTGTAGGTGACTTCAGGGTTTCTCTTCCCTATGTGCATGATCTTGCACTTCTTTGCATTAGATCCCAGTTGCCACTCTTCTGACCATTTTGCTAATTTATCCAGATATCTTCTCATTCTGCCCACCCCCATCTGGATCATCTACCCTGTTGCAGATCTCGGTGTCATCTGCAAACAGACAAGCCTTACCCTCTAGTCCATCTGCAATGTCACTAATGAAGATATTGAAGATGACAGGCCCCAGGACTGATCCCTGAGGTACCCCACTTGTGACTTGCATCTCTTCTGACTGTATACCATTTACCACCACTCTGTTTTCTGCCAGTCAACCAGTTTGCCACCCAGTTGACCAACTTCTGACCCACTACGAGCCTACCCAGCTTATTTATCAATCTTCTATATGGAACAGTGTCGAAAGCTTTGCTGAAGTCAAGGTAGGCGACATCAACTGTTCCCCCTTGGTCCACCACTCTGGTTACCCAGTCAAAGAAATCTATTAGATTAGTTTGACAGGACCTTCCTTTTGTAAACCCATGCTGTCTTGGATCCTGTGCCCTATGGATTCCAGGTGTTGCACTATCCTTTCCTTAAGGAGTGCCTCCATAATCTTGCCCACTACTGAGGTAAGACTGACTGGTCTATAGCTCCCTGCCTCCTCCTGCTACCACTCTTGTGGGCGGGATCACATGAGCCCTTCTCCAGTCTTCTGGGACCTCTCTGTGCTCAGAGACTCACTAAACAGTTCTGCTAATGGCTCTGCTAGTTCCACCTTGCTCCTTAAGTACCCTGGGATGCATGCCATCAGGTCCCATTGCCTCGTCCACCCTGAGCTTAGCGAGCTCTTGTAGGACCCTTTTCTTTGTGAAGGGAGTAGTCACCTCCCTCCCCTCTGTGTCCATGGTGCTGAGCTGTGGGCCCGGCCCCACCTTCTCTTCAGTAAATACTGAGCAAAAGTATCTATTTAGGATAGATTCTTTTACAGGGTCCTCCTCCTCACATGCCCCCTTTCCTCCTTTGAGCTTAGCAATACCCCCTCTGGACTTTCTCCTTTCCCTAATGTATCTATAGAAAGTCTTGTCACCTTCTTTTACTGTTCGTGCTAGTGTTTCCTCAGTTTTGGACTTTGCCTGCCTTACTGTCTTCCCTGCCTCCCTTAGGACAGTTTGGTATGCCTCCCTATCTTCATCCTGCTGTGTTCCCTTATATTTCCTGAAGGCCAGCCTTTTGGCTCTGACCTTTTCTGCTACTGTATTTGAGAACCAAAGTGGTTTCCTTCTTCTTTTGTACTTCCCTTTCTGTCTAACATAATGGGATGTTGCTTCAAGTATTGCATCCTTAATGCTTGCCCAGTTTGCCTGTATCCCCTCACCTGTGTTTCTTTTTGCCAGGGCTAGCTTAACTCTGTTGGTCATCTTATCAAAGTCAGCTCCTCTGAAGTCCCATATTTTTGCCTTGGAATGGGATGATTTAGATGTAGTGGCCAAATTGAACCATACCATGTGATGGTCACTGGCCCCCAGGGTGACCTTCTACCTGGAGATCTGTGATCCCTTCCCTGTTAGTCAGTACTAGATCTAGGATAGCCCTGTCTCTTGTGGGTTGTTGTACCAGTTGTTTGAGGCCCTCCCCCTGCAGGGAATCCACCATGTGTCTAGTTCTGGCAGATGTTCCTGCTGGTATTGACCAATCTGTATCTGGCATGTTGAAGTCTCCCATTATCAGAACCTCCCCTTTGGCTGTCATGTTTTGTATATCTTCTAACAGTAATGTGTCTATGTCCTCCCCCCTGGTCTGGTGGCCTGTAGACAACCCCACTTCTTATGGCTGTCCCATTTCCTGTTTCCAGGGTGACCCACAGTTCTTCTGGCTCCTTATGTGTATTCTGAATTTCTGTAGCTTTGATATTTTCATTGACATACAGGGCCACTCCACCCCCTTTGCACCTCGGTCTCTTCTGAACAGTACATAGCCAGGTACTGAAGTCTCCCAAGTGTGGTTACTGGTAAACCACATCTCACTAATTGCTACTATGTCCAGTTTAGCCTCTGACATTATTGCCTGCAGGTCTGGGATCTTATTTCCCAGGCTGTGAGCATTTGTGTATATGATTTTCCATTGGCCAGATTTCGGTGCGTTAGTTGGGTGAGGTTTGGCATTTCCCCTGTGCGTCGTATGGGGAGACAGACCTTGTTTCTTACCTGGTGATGCAAATGAACTGCAAACATGCTGAATCCCTGTTTGACCACTAGCTGAGGGGGGAGGGGTGTTCTTCCAATTCGATGTATGGGGTGCTGCACCCCTCTCCCCATTTGCTAGTTTAAATATTCTGCAACAATGTCAAACTTCTGCCCCAATGCACCAACTCCCTCCTTAGTCAGATGCAGTCCATCAAATTTAAAGAACTTTCGCTCCCAGAACTGTTACCAGTTCCCTACAAATCTGTGTCCTTTTTCCTGGCACCAGCCATTGAGCCACACATTTAGCTCCCCTGTCTCCCCTTCTCTGACCTTCCGTCCATCTGCCCCCCTCTCCCAGACTGGCAGGATCTCAGAGAAGGAGATGTCGGACGAAATGGATGATAGTTTGTCACCCAGCCTGGTCAGGGGTTCCTTGGTCTCCACAACTAACCGGCTGGCGAGATCATTAGTCCCTATGTGTACCAGGACGTCAATGTTTTCTCCTGCTTTGTGAACAAATTTATCAATGCGGTCAGTGTCTCTCCACGCTGATGTACCTGGGAGACATCTGACCATTATCCCTGGCTGGAGATGAGTATCGGCTCCCTGAATCATGAGAGTCTCCTATGATCAGAAGTTTTTTGGATTTCCCTTTTGCTTTTTTTATTTTGGTTCCTGATTTGGACGAGTTTTGTTGTGCTAGCTCCTGCTCTGCGTGTCCTCTGCCCCTTTGATTTTGGAGATAGAGGCAGATACCTGTTTGTAGTGTTTATATGGTTTTTGGAGGTAATATGTTGGAGAGTACAGAGTGATGGGGCACCCGATTTGCCCCTCCTAACCACCTGCCAACCTCCTTGACCAACTACCCTCTGCGGTCGAGGTTCTTCTGTTGGATGTTGGGGAAATGGCAGGTGGTTCTTATAATGTATTTCCTCTTGAATATGAAATTTGAGGCGAATCTCTGCCCATGCTGCCGGAGCTGAGCCCTAAGATCTCCAATGGCCCAGCATGTAGGACAGTGTCCTAAATCCTGTAAGACTGTCCTTCTGAAAAGTGTTCCACAGTACCTGCAGTTAATGATATCCATTCCAGATAAGTTGCTGGGTTTATAACCTGGTCAGAGTAATTTGAAGGAAGAAAATGCAAGTAATGGTTTGATTTTGTGTTTTGTTTTCGTATAACTTGTTATAACAAGTTAAATTACTAGTGCCCCTGTAAATGAGCTCACCTTGTGGATACCCCACTGATCCGCCCCTTACTGCTTTGCCACAGGAAATGTCACAACTGTGGTACCCTATAAAAGGAGTGTAGTGTTGGGTGGTTGGGGATGGGGGTGGGTGGCTGGGCCCTTCCCCTGCCGAAAAAGAACAACCACGGATCCCACTGCGGATTCTTTCTGACACTCAGCACAGGAACTGCAATAGGTATCAACATCTTCATGAATTCCAGGCCAGAAAAATTTGTACAGCAATCTGGCAAGGGTGTGATACCTCCCCGAGTGACCAGCCATAGGATTACCATGTGCTATCTGTAACAACTCAGATCTATACTTCTGTGGTATAACCAATTTTTCTATCTGTTCCTGTGTCTGAGGTTTAACCCTAACTCTGTACAGTAACCCGTTAAATTTTTTTAAACATTGGTTCACCCTATTTTGGTTTCACCCACAGCTGCTTAAAATAACTCTGGAGAGAAACATTGTTAGCTTGCTCTGAGACAAAATGACAACTGGTTATCAGTTTAGTTTCATCATTTTCATATGTTAACCCCTTATGTCCATCAATTTCTTCAGGCATCGTCTTTCTTTCCTGGACTTCTGGATCTTAGAGCTATGCTCAAACAAGTCTGAATCAAAATCACTGAAAGAAAAAAAAGAGTCCCCACCATCTGAGATTTTCTTTGCCTGTGCTCTTGTAATTACAGCTACTGAAACATCAGAATTTACTCCCTCTGTGATTAACTCAGTAAATCCTGGAAAGTCATTTCCAATAATCACAGGTACTACGCACACTTTCATTTGGTGCGACACCCCATTAATATTCAGAGTCACTTGCGTGGTAGGATAGTATTGAGTGTCCCAGTGGATGTAGATTACACCAGTACCTGGTCCTTTTGCACAGTGTTTTCTCAGCACTTCAACATGTACCAGGGTCAGTCTGCTTCCCGAATCAATAAGTCCCTTCACAGTCTTATCTCCCACCTTGACATTTGTTAAATACTTGCCCCAGTTTAATGACAAATACTGTTCCAGTGTTATCCTCCTTACTATGGCAGTTTCTTGCAATGTGGCCTGGACTATTACAGTTATAGCAAATAAAGTCTTTGGGTGCAGATTTGTTACCACCACCAGAGTTCTTATCATACTTGGGAGTTAAATCTTACTGGTGCTTGGCTGTTACTTCACTACTGTGGCATCTGTCTGGCCATTTGGTAGTCGTCTGCCAAAGAAACAGCCTTTTTTCCACTGAAGGCAGCGCAGGTGGGGAGTGACGCAAGGAATTGTGGGTGCTGTGGGACCGCAACGTGCGTGCCTCCACATGGGTGCACGTGCGGCAGGGACAGGGAGAAAAATGGAGCTAGCAGGCTCCATGACTATGCTGGGTGGATGGCTGGACTAGATGCCCCCGAGGAAGATGGTGTGTGTGTGTGTGGGGGGGGTAGAACCACCTGCCAGCTCCCCAGAAAATCCAGGAAAATTCTAAAATTAAAAGAAGTGGCTTTTCTAAGGAATTCAGGGATGGGAAGTATCAGCCCCTTAGTGGGGGATAAGCCCATCATATCCGTGAATTCAACCTCATCCTCCATTAAGGGCATTTTATTGTTATTCACTGTCGACTTCTTCAGCAGGAGGGAAAGCTACATGTTTTTTGCATGCACCGTCTCCGCAGTGAATGCTCTGACTTGTATTTGTTACTAGTTTCAATGTTCCCCCATTCAGACGCCCTGATGTCTGATCCATCTTTGCAGCTTTATCTTTTATTTCTGTTAACTGGCGTCTCCTTTGCTTCTTCAACAGGAGTAGTTGTGACATGTTTTTCTTTTAGCAGACACCACTCAGCGAACATTTTACTCTTACTAGTTTCAGAATTCTCCCTTTTGGACACCCTGACATTCATACCATTTCTAGCAGATTGTCCTACTGCTTGCTCTGTGGGTCTGGACCCTCCTCTCAGCCTAGTTATGATGTAGAGGCAGACTGAGAAGTCCTAATGGCTTCCATTTTTTTTTTTTGGTTAATTTTAGCCCATTGTTTTGTGTTTCAGGGCAAAGCTCTAAACAAATCTCACAATTGCTAAAATTGTGGTCTGGACCAAGGCACTTTAAGTACAACCTGTCACAGTCGGCCTTTACTAGGAGTTGAAAAGAACAGGTTACTCACCTGTAACATTAGTTCTAGCAGTGGTATATGTTGTTCATCCACACTTATTGGCATGTCCCCTTTCCCCTTAAGGATCCACCGGAAGTCTTCAAGCTGGCTCCTCCCACCCACCTGGGTGGTATATACCTCGGCTCCGCCCCATGAAGCCAGATCTTAGCCCGCTGGAAGCCAGGTATTGTGTGTCCGCAGCCGGGGAGGTCGGGTGGGTCCGTATGGATGAACAACATATACCACTCCTAGAATTACCGTTACAGGTGAGTAACCTGTTCTTCTAGGATCGTGGATATGTTGTTCATCTACACTTATTGGCAGACTCCTAGCAGTTCTCTGGGAGGAAGAAGGCAAGGCACACATCCCCCTACTTAGGGAACCAAGATTGGAGAACTGAGGCCCCAAAACCAGCATCCCAGCGTGACTCAAGGTGGATATGGTAGTGGGTGATGAAGGTGTTTGCAGACGTCCAGGTAGCAGCCCAGCAGATTTCCGGGATAGGGATGTGCCTGGAAGCAGCCACCGATGCAGCAGTATGGTGGGTAGAATGAGCTCTTATCCCTCTGGGAGGTTCCTTGCCCGCCAACTCATAACACAGACCTATGCATGATGTAATCCATCTAGCAATGATCCGCTTCACTGCAGGTCTGCCAGAAGTGGCTTCAGCGTAGGTGACAAACAGCTGGCGAACCTCTCCCTGAATTTCCACCGTCCTCTCTTTATAGTAGGAGAGAGCACTTCGCAGGTCCAAGGTATGGAGCCTATACATGGCCTCCGAGGTGTAGGTTGGGTAGTAAACCAGCAGAGTTAACACCTGGTTAAGGTGAAACTCTGACACCACCTTCGGAAGGAATTTAGTGTGTGGGCACAGGACAACTTTGTCCCTGTGGAAGACCAGATAAGGGGAGTCCACAGAAAGCGCCTGGAGCTCCCCTATCCTTCTGGCTGACGTGATAGCCACCAGGAAGGCTGTCTTCCACGACAAGTGTGACAACTCACACTTGTGCACAGGTTCGAATGGCTTCCCCATAAGCTTTGCCAGTACCAGCAGTAAATCCCATGGAGGTGGAGGTTCACGCACCGGAGGGGATATGTGATCCAGGCCTTTGAAAAAGTGCCCGACCACTGTCTCCTGTGCCGTCGGCTGACTGGCCCGCGCCCGGTAAACAGAGATGGCTGCCAGGTGCACCCTAAGGGTCGATGACCGTAGACCCCCTTTGGAGAGAGAGACCAAAGGTAGTTGAGAATGTTAGTCACTGGGCAGGACAGAGGGTCTAGGCCCTTGCCCTGGCACCAAATGGAAAACCTTTTCCATTTGAAGGCATAACACTTCCTGGTCGATTCCTTTCTAGATGCCTCCACCACGGTGTAGACATCTTCTGAAAGACCCAAAGCCTGGAACTCTAGCCGCTCAGGTACCAGGCTGTGAGGTGCAGGGATTGAAGGTCCAGATGGAATACCTTCCCCTGACTGAGGGATATCAAGTCTGGGCGTGTGCAAAGCTGCTCAGGGTTCCTGCAGCTGAGGCTGAGGAGATCTGGGTAACAGAACTGGTGCAGCCAGTCTGGGGCTACCAGGATTACCTTCGTCTTGTCCCTTCTCACCTTGAGGAGCACCTCATGGATCAAGGGAAATGGAGGAAAAGCATAGAGGAGGCCTGGGGTCCCCGGCCTCGAGAAGGCATCCCCCTGCAGCGAGCCCTGTTGAGGGGGATGGGCATGAAACAGCCTCAGCTTGGTGTTTTCCCTGGAGGCAAACAGGTCCACCATCGGTTTGCCCCAATGGGAGAAATGAAAATTATGTACCTACCGTAATTTTTGATCTTCTTGTATTCACCATTCAATACTGCTTGGGTTGGGCCGGAGGCACCAGCTCGCCACGGGAGTTTTTTTGAGTCGGCTCCAACGGGCGCTGGCCTCGAGCGACGATCATGCTGTGAGGGCGGCCGTTAGGTGCCGCAGAGACCTCCTATATCTCAGTTCTGTTAGCTGGAGAGGCAAGAATAAAGGGTAAGAAAAAAGGAAAGTGAGGCAAGAGAGCCGAGGGATAGAAAAAGGAAAGGATATAAACTGAAAAAGGGATAAGTCGGTAGAGAATAGACAGAGGAGAGAGAATTCCTACCCTAAGGGACTGCAGGGCCTCCTTTCTGGGGCGGCTCTAAGGGAGGAACAGAGAGAAGGAAAGAGAAAGTAGAAGAAGAAGGAGAAGAAGAAAAGAGGCATGTTGAGAGGGAGAACAGTGCCCATTGAGCATTGGTTGAGAGGCTTATAGGCTCGAGACTAACAAGGGAGCAAGAAACCCAGTTGCTAGGACTGAGGGGAGGTTCAACCGAACCACCTGAACAGATCCAAATGAGGGCAGACTCTCTGGACTCTCAACATGCCCAGTCCCTTCATCCTAGTTGAGGGCTCCTAGACTGTCCGCAGAACCTGTTCCGGTAGAGCTCAGCCAAGAAGGGACTAAGTCCCTTCGCAGACCTTGTTAGGTGCCAACACAGCAGTGTATGGAAAGACTATGCCTTCTTTGAAGGCAGTTTTGTATGAAAAAAGAGTGAACTCAATCAGACTCCCTAGGGCAAGGCAGGCAGACGCCTGAGAGCTGGCAAGTTCAGTCAGTAGCTAGAAGAGCTAGAAATAATACCTGCCAGGAGGAGTTTTGACTTTGCCGGGCCAGGACAGGCATGGCCACTTGGTGCGTGAAACTGCATGACCTGAAGAAGGTAAGGAATCGCACCCAAAGGGTGGTCAGAAAGAGTTCCCTCAGAAGTAGAGAAAATTATAACCGCTCTGCTCTCTTTACCTTGAGGAAAAGGGAGATCCATTCACTAAGAATGGAAAACAGAAAAGTTTTTTTTTTTGGCATAAAGGCCAAGGGAAGAAGAGGAATGAGACGGAGGGGAAGCCACAGAAGGAGGCCACTGAGGGGAAGGTGGGAGGGTATCAGTAATGAATGGTGAAGATACAAGAGATCATCAAGAATTACGGTAGGTACGTCATTTTCATATCTTCCCTTGTCAATCTTCACCATTCATTACTGCTTGGGTGAGTACCAAGCCCCCTCCCCCCTTAAAAAAAGGGGGGGTAGAACTCTGAGGGAACAAGACCCCCAGCCTCCTGTTGGTGAGAAACAGAAGGGGAAGACCCTGGCTAATGCAGAGAGAAGCCTATGTGGGAGAAGAGCTAGGAGGTGCCCCCCCGAGGACGGGGAGACGGAGGAAGCCCCTACAGAAGTCTCCTAGCTCTGGAGGAAAAGAGACGGGTCCCCCGGAAAGCGGAGCGAATCACCCTACGCCGTGGCCAGGGGTGACAACCTTGATAGATGAAGCCATGCCGTCCGCCTAATGCAGATCGCTGTCCCCGCAAGCCTGGAAGCCACCTCATTAACGCCATAAGATGCCCTTGCTTGGTGTCTTGCCAGCTCCAGACCTATAGCGGAGAGGGCAATAGCCTGTCTGGTGTGCTCCGTATCAGGCATTGATGCTAAGAGCTGGGAGAGCATCAACCACAGATGCCGATTGTAGGCAGCGTGGTGAGCCTGATGTGATGCAATGCAGGCCACCGCACGAGAGGAAGAGAATACTCTTCGCCCCCACCGGTCAAACTGTAGAGAATTCGAATCCGGTGGACGGTCGTGGGCCAGGTGGCGATGCCCGGAAGGAGTCTCTAGGTATACCAAACCCGAGGACAGGTTGGGAAGGGTACCCAGGGATTCCAAGGGGGCACAATACCTTCGTCGACAGTCTATCGGGGCTGTAGAAGGGGCGGCTGGTGACTGCCAGGAACGGATAGATGCCTGCTGGAAGGGGATAGGCCAGGAAGGTACCACCAGGTGCTGGGCACTGAATTCTCCAAGGAATTCACGCGTCTCCCGCTCAGTATTGTCTCGCCTAACGAAGAGATTCAAGATCCCCACCATCCTCGAAGGAATCGCTGATATTCAGTGAAATCAGCCGGAGAAAAGATGAGCAAGGGTTCCTCTCCTCAGAGAAGGAAGACGAGATGATGGGGAGCTCAAATGTCCAGAAGATTCCTCGCGCGGTGGGGAGAGTCGAAGACCACATGCACATATCTAATGTATGAGGGAAGGCCGCCAGAGAACCTCTGAACTGCTCCCAGGATAATGGACCCGAGAGGACCGATATGGCCTGGAAGAGCGGGGTGGCTGCAGAGGTACTGGAGAAGGGCACCTGCGAAGGGGCAACTGACCTCTGCTAGGGCTCTGAAATCCGGGGAACGGAGCCCGAGCTGGCGGGATCCCAGACAACAAACCAGGTTGCAAAATGGAACCCTGGGGATGCGACGCCTGGAAGAGCCCAGAAGGGGATCCTCCCCTGTGATGAACCTGGGACTGCATGGATCCAGAAGGGCAGTCCGCAGCAAAGCCACTGGAGGGAGTTCCGGGACCCAAGAGGGAAAGGCGGGATTCGGCGCTACGGCTCCTAGCCACCCCATGAGGGGTGGCCGGCCAAGACCGTGACGACCGTCACCCGCCCGCTCGGACTCCGAGAGAGCCCTCCTCCTGACTCCAGCATTCTCCACCCGAGAGGTGGCAACAGCACCCGGAAGGGTAGCTGTCACAGATCCCCTAGGATGGAGAGCCCCCCCCTCAGTCCCCACCACATCACCCTTCTGGGACCCGGGGCCACCCCTAGCCCGAGGGTCCTCAGGGGAGGATGGGAGCGGAGACAGTGGGAGGGGCCCGCTATGCCGCCTAGCACCACATGTTACAGGGGACCCCGACCCCGGAGAGTTAGGGTGCCAGGATGGGTCCACGTCCAAGTCATCGACCTCCGAAGAGGACGAGACCAGCAGAACCTCCACGCTGGCAACCCCGGGGATCCCCGGAGGAACGGCGCTGGTGCTAGAGATGGCGCCGGACGACCCCAGCCCACTTGGCGACTGCTAGGCCTGGTTCCGCCCCTGCTGCACCAGTTAGCCCACAGCGCCGCCCGCACCGGAACCCAACCCGCCGCCGCCGAGCGCAAACCACCTCCGCGCGCCAAAGGCCAGAGCGGTGCCACCGATCACTGCGCGCCAGGATCTGAAATGGCGCTCGGAGGGCGCGCGCCAGGGTCCACCAGTGCCAGGCCCAGCAAGCGCAGGCCCCGACACTGGGGAGCCTGCACCGCAGGAGGTGACGCCAAGGCGGTGTCCGCCGCGCCCCTGAAGGACCACGACGCCTCCGACACCGCGAGAGAAGCCTTTTCGCAAGAGAAGAGGAGGGAAGCCTCCTCCTCCTGGACCGTGATAGGCCCGGGAGGAGACCCAGGGGAAGGGCCTAGAGACCTTACCTGGGAACCCCTGGAGTGACGCCGTCCCCTGAAGGTCGGCGGAGCCTTGCCGCGCTTGAACGCGCCGGACTTCGAGGACCGACGGGTCCATGGAGAAACAGGCGCCGACGCTGGCCCGCGTTGTGGTTGGTCCCAGGCAAAGTTGACATACATCATGCCGGTCCGAGACGGAAAAATGCCGGCCACAGGAGCACCGACGCATAGGGGCGCGGCCCACCTTCGACTTACGCCTTGCTCCCGAACCTGACGTGATGCGAACTAAACAAGGAAAAAAAGCAATAAAGCACTCTGCGCCGTATTATAGAAAAACAGGAATGGTCTTACCGGTATACGGCGTTGAGAGTCTCGTCTGAGAGAAAACGAGGAGTCTTGAGGATTAGAAACCGAGAACACTATTCGCCACCGGTAGCAGGCTGAGCTCTGATGGGGGAGAAACAGAACTGAGATAGAGGAGCTCGCTCATGGCACCTGTCGCCCTCAGCATGACTTCCAGTATGCTCAAGGCCGAGGCGGGCGCCTGCTTGGAGCCGACTCAAAAAAAAACTCGTAGCGGGTGCGCACCTCCAGCTTAACCCAAGCAGTAATGAATGGTGAAGATTGACAAGGGAAGATCAGGCTGTAAGCTACCTCTGGATGGAGAGACAAGTCACGGGATGTCTGACCCAAGCGGCTGAGAGCATCTGCCAGATGGTTCGAGGCTCCTGCCACATGGATGGCTAGAAGAGCCACCTCCATCCGGCTTACAGGGGTCCAGATGCGGAGCGCCTCCTTGCACAGCAAATGAGAGTGCGTGCCACCCTGTTTGTTGAGGTAGTACATGGTCATGGTATTATCCGTCTGCACTTGAACCACTTGACCCTGGAGCTGAGGAGCGAAAGCTGACAGTGCCAGTTTGACTGCTCTGAGCTCCAACAGATTGATGTGGCATCGAGATTCCTCAGGGGTCCAGAGCCCATGGGCCCTTTCGTCCCCCATGTGGGCTTCCCAGCCCATGAGAGAGGCATTGGTCGTGAGGATGACCATCGGCTCAGGGCAGACAAACGAGATCCCTTCCTGCAACTGGTGTGGGGCGGTCCACCATTGGAGAGCATCCCACATCTTCTGGGTTACAGTGACCAGCTGGTCGAAATGACCATGGCACTGAGTCCACTGGGCAGCCAGCTCCCACTGAAGGGGGCACATGGGCAACCAGGCCCAGTGCACCACTGAGGTGCACGCCGCCATGTAACCCAGAAGGCGCAGAAAGTCCCGGGCAGAGCGCAACTGCTCAACCAGAAATGATTGCGCAAAGGAGGAAAGAACCTCCGTCCTGTCCCCTGGGAGCCGAGCTCCAGCTTGACAAGAGTCTAACTCTGCCCTGATGAAGACCATTGCCTGAGAAGGCATGAGCTCTGACTTGCCCTCATTGATTAGGAGGCAGAGTTGGGAGCAAGTCTGCAGGGCCAGATCCCTGGACTGCTCCACCTTCTGTAGGGAGTGACCTCCCAGAAGCCAGTTGTCGAGGTAGGGGTAAATTCTGATCCCCCGACGCTGTAGATGGGCAGCCACCACTGCAATGTATTTGGTGAAGACCTGTGGGGCTGATGACAGGCCAAACAGCATGGCTCAGAACTTGTACAGGGTCCCTTCGTCCCTGAAGAGGAGGAACCGCTGATGGGACAGACGGATTGGGACGTGAAAGAATGCATCCTGCAGATCCAGTGAACAAAACCACATGTTTCGCTTCAAGGATGGAATGATCTGGGACAGAGTGACCATCCAAAAGGTGCGAGACCTGAGATATTGATTCAGGTCGTGGAGATCTAGAATGGGGCACCAGCCTCCTGTCCGCTTGGACACCAGGAAGTACCTGGAGACAAAGTCTGGGTCTCTTGGAGGATCCGCCATGGGAGCTATTGCCTCCTTGAGGAGGAGCTAAGCCATGTCATCTTGAAGAGCTGACTGGGTGTGAGCGGATATCCGTTCCTCCTGAGGGGCGCGGGCCCGGCTGGGAGGGTACTACTCGAATTCTAGAGGCAGTCCCAACCACCTCGAGAACCCACCTGTCCGGAGTGACAGCGCATCAGGTGGAAAGGAAGTGGTAGAGCCGGCCCCCCACTGGAGGACCCAGAGCTGTCGTGACGGGAGTAGGGGTGGCTGCCCCCACCCCGTCACTGAGCAGGCTTGGAGGAGGAGGCAGCTCCAGGACCTGAGCCTTGGCCTCCTTTACGGGTCTGCTGGGGTCCAGGCTTGGGCCGAGGGCGCCAAGCTTGAGCCTGATGCTGATGCTGGTGCTACTGTCCTGCTTGGAAGGAGAACTGCTGAGCCGCAGGGGAAGAGTGCCGAAAGGGCTTCTTCTGCTGGTTCTTGGCAGAAGTGGCGTCCAAGGTGGCACTGGACTGTTCTATGCGCTGAAGGTGACCGGCCAATTCTGGGCCGAACAAGTCGGTCCCAAGGAAGGGCACATCAGCTAATTTGTGCTGAGTATCCGCCGGGAAGGAGGAGAGCCCCAGCCAAGCCCTGCGGCGAGAGGCAACTGCGGCAGCCATCAAGCGGGCATAAGAATCGCCAATGTCCAGGGCCGTCTGGAGCTGCTGTTTGGCAACAGCTCGGCCCTGGTCTCGGACCTGCTTGACCGTGGTCTGCATGTCCATGGGGAGATGTGGGAGGACTTTGTCTAATGACCAGAGGAGGGCATGAGAGAAGTGTGCCATGATGATGGCCGAACTTGCCTGACGAAGGCCCAAGGAGGAAGCCGCATAGACCTTCCTTGCCGAATTGTCCAAGAGCTTGGACTCTTTGTTGGGAGGTTGGTCATTGTCGGCAGAACTGCCAGTACACCTGAACACAGAGGCGGTCACCAGGCTCTCGGCTGAAGGGTGTTCTTTGAACCCCACAAGGGACCCCATGGGAACCACATACTTGCGGGCCATGTGGGCAGAAGGTGCTGGACAAGAGGCAGGATGCTGCTAGAGTTTGAGTGCCAGACCAACAATGGCTTCGGCCACAGGAAAGGCTTCCGTCAGGGTATCCTCTCTTTTAAGGATGTCCGTAAGAGGGTACTCCGCCTTTTTCTGGATGGGTTTCGGGGATCCCTGTGGACTCAGATGAGGCGAAAGATCCCTTGGAAGGAGGAAGGACCTTCCTCCATCCCTAGGCCAACGGACGACTTGTCATTCCCAGGATGAGTGTGAAGCCCGGTGACATCTGAATCTGAAGAGTCGGATACAGTGGCCTGCCGCCCAATCACCCTTGATACGCCGAGGGCGGTCCGGGGGGTGACCATGACCGATAAACGCTGGGGAAGCCTGGTGTCCGGTCTGTCTTCTTTTGAAGAAGCCCCTCCCACAGGTTGTTTAGGTGGCAGTTCCACCACGATGGGTTGAGAGACCGGTTTAGGCCAAAGAGGTGTATTTACCGGCCCCGTGGGCAGGGGAACCAAAGATTTCGCCTTCATAGAGGTTAAGCTTCGGCCTAGGAAGCGAAAGCCAAGTAATGGCTGGGGAAGGAGCCGGAGTAGGCTTGTGCCTGGACAAGATCAGCTGTTGCCACGAGGTCCCCGTAGCGCCGGAGTTTCCGCCAGAGTCTCTCCTCATCCGAGGAGGACAAGGATGACCGATGGTGTTGCCTCTTCTTAGCGCACTTATGGCTCTTCCTCGGCCTGTTGGTTAAGGAGGTTCTAGATCGCGACCGAGATCAGGTGGGCCGACTCGGTCGCTCCGGAGAAACCGGCAGGACCGGAACAGGGTTCTTGATGGGAACACCACCTGGCTGGGTCTCCTCATTGGGGAAGACAAGGACCAGAGTCCTTTCCAAGGAGTCGTTGGCCGGAGCCGTCGACAGTGGGTCAATGGGGTCGATGACAATCTCGACCTGGTCGACCGCATTTTCAGTTGTCTGGCCCGACGGAAGGTCTGAAAAGCCAGCGGCCGAAGAAGCGATCTCGACCGAAGCTGAGACCACATGCTCTTTGGACTGGGACCTCTCTTGGTCCCACTAGCGCCTTCGCCAAGATGAAGGTTTACTCAGTTCCTTCTCCCACTTATGGGATCGGGAGGAGTGTGAGCCTGCAGGCGCCTCCCCCTGGGTGGAAAGAGACTGGCACAACTCCCGGAAGGAGCCCAAGAAAGTAGAGCCTAGGTTAAGAGGAACGAAGAAGCAAGCCCAGAGTGTTGGCGGCATAAGCCGTTTCTTCCTCGAACACCTGCATGCATTCCAATTGTTCGGCGGAGCCCGCAGCCGTGGAAACCGCCCACCTAGCCTCCTTGGACTTCACCAGAGGGTTCCTTTTCTCCGGTCTCCCCAACTTTAAGCGTGCCAGGCGGTCGCCCAGAACAGTGGGATGGAAGGCCAGGCAAAATCTGCAGGATGAGGTGTCATGGCTGAGATGGGGATCAGTGCGCGACATCTTCTGGCCGCAAGGACACCGTTGAAATTAGGGGGAAGGTTTTTCTTCCATGATCGAAGACGCAAAAGCGCGATCGCTAACTCGAACGAGTTTTAATTTTGGTAAATCCGAAGCTTTAAAAGCCAGGGCCTACAAAATGTGCAAGCACGAGGGAGGCAAACTGCATCTTCCAGTGGAAAGGAAGATCTGGCATCATGGGGTAGAGCAGAGGCATATACCATACCGGTGGGTGGGAGGAGCCAGCCTGAAGACTTCCAGTGGATGCTTAAAGGGAAAGAGGACATGCCAATAAGTGTGGATGAACATATCCATGATCCTAGAACAAACTTTACAAATTTAAAAGCCTACAGGTCCCATCTTCCCGAGTCAGCCAGTCAAGGCAAACACTGATGAACCAGGGAAGACCAAGCGTTAATAAAAAGTAAATCTTTGAGAAAAAACCCTGTATGTTAAAAAAGGGTTAAAGTACGTGAAATGCAGTTCAGTTCCCTTAAAAATGAAGCCACAAATAGAAACAACATAACACATGATTCTGTTAGACTAAACTGTAAAATGATGACTCGGTTCCCAAGAAAAAATTACTTACAGTAATATTGTTTCTTCCAGGAGATCCCTCAATATGCTTGACTAATGCAGTTATGCCAGCTGGGTTCAGTTGTCCCAGAGGTAGAGTTTATGCTAATGATGCCCAAGAATTAGCCTATCAGGTTGCAGGAAGAGAGCGCTGCCTGTAGCTGGAGCTGTAAGCCAGTCAGATTCATTTCGTAGCCTGAGGGGCAAAAAGACCCAAATTTCTAACCTATCCTAGAACTAAGGGAAAAACAAGAAAGAACTTGCCTATAGGCTAACTACATACACCATGCTTCACTGTGGAACATTATGCATGTTAAAGCTCTACAGTAAGAAATTTGGCCTAAGTCATGGACTGCAGAACTATTCTCAGCAAGGTTATGTGAGGGGAGGATGGGTGGGACGTCAAGCATACAGAGGGATCCCCTGGAAGAAACAATATTACTATGGTAAATAATTTTTTCTTCTCACCTCAGGAATCTCTCAGTATGCTTGACTAATGCAGACTACAAAGCAGTGTCGTTGGGAGTAGGGAACAGAACCTACTTTGGAAACAGGTTCTGCAGGACTGCAGTGCCAAATCTGGCATCTGATCTGGACAGTACGTCCAAGCAGTAGTGCTTTGTGAAGGTGTGTACAGTCTTCCAGGTAGCTGCTTTGCAGATATCAAGCAGAGGTATGTCCCTTGCTGCTGCCACTGAGGCTGTGGTGCCCCTAGTGGAGTGGCCCCCAAGGTCTTGAGGTGGCTACTTGCCAGCCTTACTACGTACATACGAAATTGCCAGCAGATACAGGCCATGATAATCTATCGAGTCTGCTTGAGTGCGCAGCTAGTTATACCAAGTAGCTGCCTCCCCTACTCCTTCTGGAATTGTTCACCCACCCCTTCTCCCTCACTGTGCCCCATCCCCCTCGTGTTCCCCGTTGACCTAATCTTTTCTTCACCCTGTCCCAACCCCTTTTAAAACTGGTCACTGTCCTTGCCACCACCACCTCTGGCAACTTGTTCCACCTTTTCTGTGAAGAAGTGCCTTCTCATTTCCCTCCTGAATCTGCCCCCATCAATTTCAGGCCATGATTCCTCATTATACAATGTGGTAAATCCAAAGTCCCAAATCCTGCATCCCGAATGGTTGGCTGGCACAATTACCACCGGGATAAATCCTCCAGTGTACCCACTGGAAAAGGTGCCAGCCAACCTTTTTACCAATATCAGTACGACCCCCAAAATCAAAACGTACACCCGCCATCTTTATTCCCCGCTAAACTGCTCCACAAGTCCAGTCCGCAACTTGAGTACATAAACTACACTTGCTGTCCCAAAACAATTGGCAGAAAAAATACTTGAGAAGTGAAAAAAATTAAAAAAACAGCACCTTGTACCAAGACTAAATCAGTTCCTGGACGGGACAGTCATCCTTGCTGCCTCCCCAGACACTTTTCTCCTTGTAGCCAGAGTCCCTTCTAATTACCCGACACCAAATTCCCTACAACTCACAAACCGCAGCTCTGCACCAAACTGCTTGTAATTTGAGCCTCGCTCCATGTCTCCTTCGATATTGCTCGCCACATACCTCTTCACTTTCCTTTTTTTTTCCTGCTCCGGCTCCAGTACCACTTACTACCCGACTCTCACAGTGTCTTGTCGCTATCTCTCACGATTGCCTATATCGGAGGACTATTTCCTCCCTCCGCGTAACAATAAAATATTAAAAAAAAAAAAAAAAAAGATTTAGAATTAAAAAAAAAAAAGTTTTCTTTTTTTCCCCCAAAATGGAAGGGGGACATTGTATAATAAAAATGTATCCCTCCAGGGAGTGGGTACACTGGGGGATTTACCACGGCTGGTGTGGTTCGGTCACGAGTCGCAGCCTGGAGGGATAAATTGCTTAATTGTACCCTCCTTCCTTAGATTAAAGATGCCGTCTGTGCTGATCTTATGTATGCCCTTTAGGTACTTGAAGGACTCAATCATATCCCCTTCTCTCTCTCCTGTCCTCCTGAGAGTACATGTTCAGCACCCTCAGTCTCTCCTCGTATGTTTTGTCCCCCATGCCCTGGATCAGTTTAGTTGCTCTCCACTGTACCGCCTCCAGTAGTTTGATATCGTTCTTAAGGTAGAGGCACCAGAACTAGACACAATACTCCAGGTGTGGTCGCAGCAGTGACCTGTACAGTAGTATAATAACTTCCTCCCTCCTAGAGGTGATTCCCCTGGCTATGCAACCCAACATTCTGTTTGCTTTAGCTGCTGCCTTACGGCACTGTGCTGAATGTTTCCTATCACCCCTTACCAAAACCCCCAGGTCCTCCTCTTCGGATACTGTCACTTGAACTTCCCCTAGCCAGTAACTGGCCTTTGGAGTTTTGGCTCCCGTGAGCATCATCTTACATTTTTTAGTATTAAAATCCAACTGCCAGATGCCTGACCATGCCTCCAGCTTTGCCAGGTCCTCCCTTAGATCCTGTCTCCCTTCCACTGTGTCCACCCTCCCACGGAACGTAGTATCATCTGCAAACATTTTTTGCTCTTGACTTCCTGTGCTATGTCACCAATAAATACATTGAACAACATAGGTCCCAGTACTGAGCCCTGTGGGACACCACTGGTCACAGGCCAAGGTTCAGACAGCTCAACCCCACCACTACTCTCTGGTTCCTATCCGTCAGCCAGCTCTTTACCCTCTCCAGCAGTTTGTCCCCAACCCCCAGGTCCCACAGCTTGCTGATCAACCTGCCATAGGGCACGGAGTTAAATGCCTTGCAAAAGTCCAGCTACAGTACATCCACCGCCTACCTTTTGTTCATGATGGTCCTTGTAACCCAGTCGAAGAAATCCACCACATTGATTTGACCCCCTAACAAACCCATGTTGCCTGTCATCCTGGAGACCATTTTCTTCAATTAAGGACACAAGAGCCTTTCTTTCAGAATGGCCTCCATTAACTTACCCACTATGGAGGTTTATCCGACTGGCTTACTGTAACAGAACTGGATGCAAGAGACTATCCAGCAAGAGACAGTTCTCTTAGAGGCTGGCCTTCCTTTACACACCTTGCCATAGGTAAGGAAAGTACAGTTACTTAAAAAACATACCATAACAGTAGATCTTCGAGAGAGGGTCCTGCAGTAGGTCATAATATATAGGACTGTGCCCCCTGATGTCAGGACTGCATGGCAAACTTTTGCTAGCAATGTCTGGCAGGGGACCGCCCACCCGACGTCATGTGACTGAAGTCAGCGTGACCCTATATAGTGGGCTGTCCCCATGCCCGCCTTCCAGTTCTCCCGCCAGAGACCCAAAAGGGTATGACAGGAGAAAGGATGGAAATCCTGGCGCCCCATCCAGAAGAGCCTGTAAAAAATACAGAAAGTTGGGGGGAAGGAAGGAGGGAAAGTTTGACCTACTGCAGGAACCTCTCTCAAAAATCTACTGTTACGGTAAGTTCTTACGTAACTGTACTATCTTACTTCGAGAGGGTTCCTGCAGTAAGGCATAACATACAGGACTGAATCCCAAGCAGTCACCCTCAGTGAGACCCACTGAAACAAGGGAGGAGGAAGGATAACTGACTGACCAGAAAAGGTCTAAGACATCAGACCCTGCAAAACGGCTAGGCCAAATCTGGCCCTATGCCTAGAGGCAATGTCCAAACTGTAATGCTTCGTGAAGGTGAGGACTGAACTCCAGGTAGCTGCAGTACAAATATCAGCGGCCGAAACATTTTTTTTTTTTTATTAGGAAGGCTTCGGAAGTAGCCATCCCCCTAGTGGAGTGACCTCTGACCTCCCCTTAAAGAGGTTTATTGTAGTTCTGATAACAGAAACGGATCCAGTTAGCCAACCATTTGAACAAACACTGCTTAGAAACTGCCAACCCCGGGGTTCTGGGGCCAAAAGAGACAAACAACTGATCTGATCTGTGGACATCTTTGGTCCTGTGGACGTAGTAACACAAAATCCTATGTACATCCATTGTATGCAGAAGAGCCTCACCCTTATTTGAATGAATAGGGTAGTACACTGGCAGCTCAACAGTCTGGTTCAAGGTGAACTCAGAAAACACCTTGGGAAGAATCTTAGGATTTGTTCGCAGGACCGCACAGTCTCTGTGAAAAATTAAATAAGGCTCCTTACACATCAGGGCCTGAAGCTCAGACATCCTTTGAACAGAAGTAACA
This sequence comes from Neoceratodus forsteri, assembly GCA_016271365.2. Lineage (NCBI taxonomy): Eukaryota > Metazoa > Chordata > Ceratodontiformes > Ceratodontidae > Neoceratodus > Neoceratodus forsteri. Next base: position 621,902,988 of record CM057449.1, read on the forward strand.
GCAACTAAAAAGAGTGCTTTCCAAGACAGGTAGCGCATGTCACAGCTTACTGTCAGTTCAAACGGAGGTAATGTAAGCTTTTCTACAATAAAATTCAAATCTCAAGGTGGGGAAGGGTTACAGCTAGGGGCTTCAAGTGGAGGATCCATTTCAAAAAGGTTTTGGAGCTCTCCAGTTGTGCAAGTTTTCCTGTCCACCAATGTATGATGGGCAGAAATGGCAGACAGATGGACTCTCAGAGAGGAATAGCTTAGACCAGTCAGACAGGTGCAAAAGGTACTGCATTACCTGGGGCACTGAGCAGAAAAAGGGTTCCCAACCTTTGGCGGCCACTCAAATGGAAAAGTGCTTCCATTTCATAGCATAGGTAGACCTAGTGGAAGAATTTCTAGCTTCCACTAAGACTTGAGCGACCCTCTGGGAGAGTCCAAAACATGACACAATTATGTCTGAAGGAGCCACGCATGAAGATGTAGGGACCAGAGTCCTGGTTGCACTAGTCTGCCCTGTTCCTGCGTCAACAGATCGTGTTGAAGCGGGAGGGGTACTGGGAGTTCCACGGCCAGCTGTTGCAGGAGTGGAAACCAAATCTGCCTGGGCCAGAAGGGGGCTATCAGGAGCATCTGAGCGCCCTCTGCCTGAAGCTTCAGTAGGACACACTGTAGAATGGGAAAGGAAGGGAAAGCATACAAGTACTTCCCTGTCCTGTAGAGAGACAACATGTCTTGCCAGATAACACCAAGCCTTTGAACGAGTGAGCAAAACCCGGATAGTTTTGTGTTGGATGGGGAGGTGAAGAGAACTGTGTCTGGCATTCCCAAATGATGGAATAGAAGTTTTGCTACATCCTGATGAAGTTCCCATTCATGAGCTAATGTCGTTCAACTGAGGCTGTCCGCCAGGACGCTCTGGAGGCCTGGGCCGTGTACGGCCGTGAGGAACAGGTTGTGCTGGACTGCCCAGTACCACGCCAGCATCGCCTCCCTGCAAAGGGGGTATGACCAGGTGCCTCCCTGTTTGCTGATATACCAGATCACAGATATGTTGTCTGTCTGTACTAGCAGTGTTCCCACAGACAGGAGGGGCTGAAAGACCTGGAGGGTGTAAAGGACCGCCCTCATCTCCAGCATGGTTAGATAGTTCAAGTTCAAGTTTATTGCAGGAAAACTCCACTGAGCAAGCTCATTCACAAGGAGGTCCTGTGACATAAACACTTAAAGTACAAACACAGATCGGTAATAACAGTATATACATGAAATACACGTTACATGATACATGATACAATGATAGATAGATATTTTATTTATAAAGTGCCCAGTTCCAGGGACTCGGTGCTGTACAATACAATTCAAAAAACAAAATAAAGATAGCAGCAATTCAACATAGACATTAAAAAGTCTATCCATCCCATTTAAAATTTATCAATCGTTAAAAGCCTGCTGGAACAGATATGTTTTTAGTTGTCTCTTAAAGGCTTCCACCGAGGGGGCCTCCCTAAGATATCCAGGAGGGGAGTTCCACAGAGTGGGCGCCGCCACTGAAAATGCCCTAGCTCCAGAATGCGGCAGCCTCACTCTGGAACTCCAAGGAGGTCCCCCCCAGCAGAACGGAGTGCCCGGGGAGGACAGTAGGGGTTCAGGAGATATTGCAGATCGACAAGTCCCCCATTGTGTAGGGTCTTGGAGGTTAGGACCCCTACCTTAAAGACAATCCTCCACCTGACTGGCAGCCAGTGCAATCCGTGGAGGACCGCGGTAATATGATCACCGTGTCTTGCCCCAGTCAGTAATCTTGCCACCACATTGTGCACCAGCTGCACCCTGTGGAGGTTGCCTCCAGATAACCCTAGGTACAGGGCATTGCAATAGCCCAGCCTGGAACTGACGAAAGCATGTGCCAGTGTGGTCAGGTCCTCCAGCGGGATCAGGGCTTGGATTCGAGCAATGTTCCCAAAATGATAAAATCCACTTCTAACGACAGCTGACACCTGAGCATCAAGTGTCAAACTGTCGTCTAGGACCACGCCCAAATCCTTCACCTGCCTAGACAGAGTAAGGGGAACACTCAAAAAACAAACTTGGAGTAAGAACAAGGACGTGGTGCTACAATACCTAGTTCATATATCCAAAACACAAAAAGTAGAGCACACACACACTCTAATAACAAGGGCAACAGTCTAAATATAAGTTAAATTTTTATTAACACATGCCAAAAAACCTGACTCGTTTCGGATGAAAATTACATCCTGTCTCAAAGGTAAAACACCAATAGTGAAAAGGTCCCTTAAATACACACATATAACACCAATAACCAATAAACTTTAATTAAAACCACACTGTGATAGGTTAAAATATCAACAAGATAATTAATTAAATACAGATAAAACGCTTCTTTAACCTAGCAACTATAATATACTTAGAGAAACTATTTGTTGCTTCACAGATAATACAAAGGTTTCATAAAGAGACAGAAGTAAATAATATTGCTCCATTCATGAAGCCATAAGTCTCCTCATGTAAATCACAATATATGAACATAGGAAAACGTTGTTTTAATTCAAAGCATTGATAAACATTATGTCCTCCCAGGGAAAATTGACCAGACTAAAGCCAAAAAATTCTAAAGAGACAGATATAAAGCTACCTTAAAACCTGTGCTTTTTTAGGCAATGGGAATAACATAATATAAACATAGTCAAGGAATCCAATTCACAGATTGTTCTTTACTTAAACTTAAAAAAACAAATTCCTTTTCAAAAAATCTTTTTGTTGAAGGGAGGAAAACAAATATACATCAGATAAAAGAATTTAGCCAAGCGGACGTGGCTAATTTTTCATAAACAGAGCTATACATTTATAATTACAGCATTCATTCATAATCTCATAACCACTATGATAGAAAACGTAATGAAGCTAAAGCACAAAGAAAAAATAAAGCTGACTATTCTAAAACGAAACTCCGTATTTATCATTATAGACATACTTGTGTAATCTCATAGCTACACTCTATAAATGCATAACTAAACTAAAGAAATTCCAAGGTATACAGCGCATTCACAACTATTACACTTGAAGCCAATACTATGCTTAACATTGTTGCTTCTCCATCCAGAGGGGGGGATCAAGAGTTGTTATAAAGCGAAAAGCATAACAACCTCTCCAGCTCAACATTAAAGACTCCTAAATATAAAAAATTAATCTATCGCTGTCACAAACGCTTACTACTAACCAAATTCCCCACCATTTAAACCTCTTAAAAGCAATAAATATACTAACAATTGAGCCGTTTTTTATTTAATCTTTTTTGTTTAAGAAACGGTTTTAATTCAAAAAATGGGCAGCTGTAGCATATGTTAAATCTACTTTCTGACAGCGATTGAGAAAGTAGATTTAACATATGCTACAGCTGCCCATATAGCTACAGTGCATAAGAATATGGAACATGAATTTAAGTTCATTGGCATTGATAAAGTGCAACGCAAACCACGAGGGGGAGATTTTAATGACTTGTTGCTAAAGCGTGAAGCATTTTGGATTATCAAGCTGAATGCTACAAGGAATGAAGGGTTAAACGCGGGTTTTGAATTAAAACCGTTTCTTAAAAAAGATTAAATAAAATATGGCTCAATTGTTAGTATATTTATTGCTTTTAAGAGGTTTAAATGGTGGGGAATTTGGTTAGTAGTAAGCGTTTGTGATAGCGATAGATTAATTTTTTATATTTAAGAGTCTTTAATGTTGAGCTGGAGAGGTTGTTGTTATGCTTTTCACTTTATAACAACTCTTGATCCCCCCTCTGGATGGAGAAGCAACAATGTTAAGCATAGTATTGGCTTCAAGTGTAATAGTTGTGAATGCACTGTATACCTTGGAATTTCTTTAGTTTAGTTATGCATTTATAGAGTGTAGCTATAAGATTACACAAGTATGTCTATAATGATAAATACGGAGTTTCGTTTTAGAATAGTCAGCTTTATTTTTTCTTTGTGCTTTAGCTTCATTACGTTTTCTATCATAGTGGTTATGAGATTATGAATGAATGCTGTAATTATAAATGTATAGCTCTGTTTATGAAAAATTAGCCATGTCAGCTTAGGCTAGAATTCTTTATATCTAGTGATGTATATTTGTTTTCCTCCCTTCAACAAAAAGATTTTTTGAAAAGGAATTTGTTTTTTTTTAAGTTTAAGTAAAGAACAATCTGTGAATTGGATTCCTTGACTATGTTTATATTATGTTATTCTCATTGCCTAAAAAAGCACAGGTTTTAAGGTAGCTTTATATCTGTCTCTTTAGAATTGTTTGGCTTTAGTCTGGTCAATTTTCCCTGGGGACATAATGTTTATCAATGCTTTGAATTAAAACAACGTTTTCCTATGTTCATATATTGTGATTTATATGAGGAGACTTATGGCTTCATGAATGGAGCAATATTATTTACTTCTGTCTCTTTATGAAACCTTCGTATTATTTGTGAAGCAACAAATAGTTTCTTTAAGTATATTATAGTTGCTAGGTTAAAGAAGCGTTTTATCTGTAATTAATTATCTTGTTGATATTTTAACCTATCACAGTGTGGTTTTAATTAAAGTTTATTGGCTATTGGTGTTATATGTGTGTATTTAAGGGACCTTTTCACTATTGGTGTTTTACCTTTGAGAAAGGATGTAATTTTCATCCGAAACGCGTCAGGTTTTTTGGCATGTGTTAATAAAAATTTAACTTATATTTAGACTGTTGCCCTTGTTATTAGAGGTGTGTGTGGTCTACTTTTTGTGTTTTGGATAAGGGAACACTCCCCAACCTAAGACCAGGGGGTAGCCCCTCACAGCGCCCTTCGCCACGACGAACTGGATCCAAAACAAGCACCTCTGTCTTGTCTGGGTTAAGTTTAAGCTAGTTTTGAGTCATCCAAGCCTGGATCTCATTGAGGCAGCTTTTAAATACAGATGCCGGCACCTGGATATTGGGCACATAGGACAGGTACAGCTGGGTGTCATCTGCACAGCAGTGAAAACCTAGCCCGTACCACCTGATAATGTCCTCCAATGGCAGCATGTACACCATGAACAACAACAGTGACAAGACTGAACCTTGCGGCACCCCACAGCACAGAGGCTTCAGGTTAGATGAAGCTAACCCCACCGTCACCCTCTGCACTCTGCCAGTTAGGTATCACTTGAACCAGTTGATGACATTAACAGATAGGCCACACCAAAACCAGAGGTGATCAAGTAGCACCTCATGGTCCATGGTGTCAAATGCTGCAGAGAGGTCCAGGAGGACCAAGATGGTCCAGTCTCTCCTGTCCATCACCATCAGGTCATTAAGCACCCTCACCAGGGCAGTCTCTGTACTATGCCCTGCACAAATCCCCGACTGGAAAGGCTCATAGGTAGAGGAAGAAGCAAGATGTCTCTCAAAGTTGAATGGCCACCACTTTTTCAATAACCTTCCCTAAAAATGGGAGGTTTGAAACTGGCCTGTAATTGCTGAGGCAGTCTGGGTCCAGGGGAGGGTTTCTTCAAAAGGGGTCTAACCAAGGCCTCTTTCAAGGCCATTGGGAAAACCCCACTCCTCAAGCAACTCCAGACAACCCCAGCAATCACAGGCCCAACCATGTCCACACATCCGACCAAGAGTCGGGTCAGACCTGGGTCCAGATCACACTGGGTTGGCCGCAGCTTCAGGATTATCTTCGCCACCTCCTCCACCCCCAACGAGCTCAAACTCATCCCAGGCAGGAGGAGTGTCTCAACACACCTCAGGCTGGACCATGCATCCCCTTGAGAGGTGCTTGAGGAGACCTCATCCCTGATAGAGGACACCTTGTTGGCAAAGAATACAACCAGCTCCTCACATCTCGTGCTTGAACCTGCTCCCCCCAACACAGAGACAAGCAGGATGTAATAGCCTGCCCACTGTGGAGAAGAGCTGATCTGGTCTGTTCCTTGCCGCAGCAATCTCACTAGACAGATAACCTGCCTTTTTACGGGAGATTGCCCCCTGATAATTGGTATAATATAACCTCAGGGCCAATTTTTTCTCCACTAGGCCAGATCTCCTCCAGCACCTCTCTAACCTCTGTTCCCTTAGTCTTTAATCTCTGGAGATCCTCATCAAACCAAGGAGGTCTCCCAACGAGTAGAAGAAGGCTGGAGCGACCGCCCCATTATAGGCAGTCACTGCTTCTTCCGCTCCAATCGCACAAGCCACCTCAACACTCGATAGGTCCAATGCCAACAGTCCCTTCGAGGTCACTCCTCTTAATGGGTGACATTGGACCATCTCTACAGGGGCAGGACCATCTAGGAGGGTATCATCAAGCATGAACCTCACGATGCTATGATCCGACCAAACTACAGGATCAACACCGAGGTTAATCACATCTAAACCTAATGAAAACAAATCCAATGTGAGCCACCTGAGTGCGTGAGTTGTTACATTTTTCATACAGGCCCAGGGCCCCATGCTTCCTAAAACATCATTCCCAAAACCAGAGAGCCATTGCCGACCCAGGCATTGAAGTCCCCCAGAATTAACCACCTGGGGACTCCAGCACCAGGCTAGCAATGAGCTCCTCAACAACAAAGTCCCCATGCAACCTAGGGGACACTAAAGCTATTGGCGATCCTGAACCCGCCCCACATTCCTCGGCCACACACCCCAATGAACGTGTATGACCTACAGGCAGCACTGTGAGGTTCAGGCTGGTTTTAAACAAATAGCTACCCCCCACGATCCTCCCTTGGGTTGTGCATCATGCAGCCAGCTGGAACTGCTGCCTCCAAAATGGGGGCAGCATTTTCGTTCAACCAGGTCTCCGTGATGCAAGCCAGGTCAGTCGAGGATATTAAGTCTGCCATTATGGCAGTCTCATTCCTCATCGACCTGGCATTGCACAGCACAACCCGAGTAGGATGAGGTGAGGCAACGGAACCAGCTAACTACCCACAATCCCTCATGGAACCCTTGGGTATGGGAACTAAACAAGGTGGCCCCCTCTCCAGTTCCCATTTCGCCCCAGGGCGTTTCCTTGGCCTCACCACCCAAATCCCGGTCACACTGGCAGCCACTCTGGTACCACCACCACCCCGAGCTATTCCCAAGGCTCTACACCTCCTGTAGGTCATAGCTGGAAGTTCACGAAGCTTAAAGGGACAAAGACCGCAGAGGTGGCCCCCAGAGTAGCTGTGCCTTACTATTCCCTGCCCCAGACACATTTCACACAAATAATTTAAAACTACCCTTTAAACTAACTTTTTATACTTTCACAAAACCCAAATCAGATTGATAGTAACATATAATTCTAACAGTGTCCTAATGATATTACTGTCCAAGCCAGAAGTTCAATGAAAGCAAGGTCGAGGAGAAACAACCAGTCACCATATATTGCTACAGAGTAAAATAAAATCTGAACCCGGAGAGCTCCCACCACTCCAGGTGTATGACAGGATAAAACTTCAGTCCCAACACCACCTCTCACGTAGTGGGGATAGAAATTAACAGTAACTTGAAAGTTATAATAAAATAGCATGCAGAGTACTCTCACCAACCCTCCAAGGTCTAGGAGATCGAACCGGGAGATGGGCAATGGAACCCCAAGGCACAGTTCTTTAATGACCAGTCAAAGGGAGTGTGAAAATAGGCAAACCACAGTCGAAACCTTCAAAGTCCTCTCAAAAGAAGCAGGACCAGTCTGCACCAAAAGCTTCAACCCCTGAAAAAACTCCAAGGTCTCCCGTAGAGCTCTTCCTGGTTCCCAAAGCTTCTGCACTGGCTGGAACTACCCTACAGGTCCGCACCTCAGCCTGCAAGGGAGAACCAACAGTAAAGGCCCTGAGACTATAATGAATGGGGAAAAATCCAAAACATGGAGAGATGCTTCCAGCTGGGACCACGTCCCTTGTGTTTGATCATTCTCCAGGTGGGCCCCCAACCCAGACCCGAGACATCTGTGGTGGGTGTCCTGAAAGGTAACCCCTGAGACAGGTTCTGAGGATCCTGCCACAAGGTCTTTCCTGAGTGTGCTGGACACCATGACAGGATGATTTAGGTTGTCCAAACGGTGATCCCATTGCACTCAGAGTCCATTGGGCAACCCTCATGTGTAACCTGGTCAAGGGGTACAAATGGTCACTGCCATGAGGCCAAGAAGGCGCAAGAATGCCCTGGCAGGAAAATGCTGGGAGGAGACTAACAGACTGACTTGCTCCCACAAACTATCCGCTCTGTCCAAGGGCAAGAAGGCCCTGCACTGGACATATCCAATACCACCCCAATGAACTGGAGTCGTTAGGAGGGAACCAGGGACAACTTGGGGTAGTTGACAGTAATCCCCAGTCGAGTAAAAAGATCCAGGGTGAAGGAAAGGGATTCCACTAGGCTGTTCCTGGACGGGGCTGCCAAGAGCCAATTGTCCAGATATGGGAACACTGCAATGCCCCGACAGTGAAGAGCCGCTGCCACCACTGCTAGGCACTTGGTGAAGACCCTGGGTACCGAGGAAAGGCCAAATGGGAGGGCTTTGAATTGAAAGTGCTTCCCCTGGAAAAGGAAATGACAATGGCTGGGGAATACTGGGATGTGCAAGTAGGCACCCTGCATGTCCAGTGCACAGTGCCAATGGCCTTTCTGCAGCAAGGGCAGAAGACCCTGTACTGTCACAGCATGTGGAAAGTACAGTTACGTAAGAACTTACTGTAACAGTAGATCTTCGAGAGGAGCTCTTGCAACAGGCTATAACAATTAGGACTATGCCGCAGGCACTAGGACCCTCCGGAAAACTTTTCAGCCAGCAGTATACAGCAGGGACCACCCCTGACGTCGGCCCCACCCCGTCAGCCCTGGTACAAAAGGGGGCAGACCCAGCTCCACCTCAGTTCCCCCGCCAAGGCCCGTGAACAAGCCCTGACAAGAGAAGGAAACGTAGCACTCGATGAAGATGTAGATGAAGATCTGCACACCTCGAGGGGGAAGGCAGGTGGGAAAGTAACGCCTGCTGCAAGAGCTCCTCGAAGATCTACTGTTACGGTAAGTTCTTACGTAACTGTACTATCTTACTTGAGTGAGGCTTCGCAGCAGGCTATAACAATTAGGACTGAATACCAAGCAGTCCCACCAAAGAGGTAGCTCAATCGGAGGTGGAATATACTGACTCCAGAGGCCTAGGACAAAAGTCCCTGCAAAACAGCCAGACCAAAACCGGCACGGCATCTGGAGACGATATCCAAGCTGTAATGCTTGACAAAGGTATGCTCCGAATTCCAGGTAGCGGCTGCACATATGTCCCTTATAGAAACATTTCTCAGGGCGGCAAAAGAAGCAGACACTCCCCTGGTGGAGTGACCCCTGACTGGACCCAGTAGGAGTTTATTGTGCTTTTCATAGCAGAAGGATACGCAGTGGACAATTCACTTTGAAATCATCTGCTTGGTCACCGGTTTGCCCAAGCATTGTGGTGCAAAGGCCACAAAGCGTTGTTCCAACTGATGGTACATAGCCGTCCTTTTGAGGTAATACTTCAAAGTCCTGTGGACATCCAATGTGTGAAGGACAGCTTCCCCTCTATTAGATGGGGAAGGAAAATAGACTGGAAGGTCAACCGACTGGTTGAGGGTCAACTCCGAGACCACTTTCGGAAGAAACTTAGGATTTGTTCTAAGTGAAACCTTTTCCCTGTGGAAAACGAACTACGGCTCTTTACACATCAGAGCCTGAAGCTCAGAAACTCTTCGAGCTGAGGTAATAGCAACCAAAAAACACACCTTCCAAGAAAGATAACGAGCTCACAATCTGCTACCAGCTCAAAGGGAGGGAGGTGAGCTTCCAACACAAAAAGGAGATCCCAGGTGGGATAGGGGTCACGAATGGGAGGTCTCTATAAAATTCCTTCAAAAAGGTGCAGGCTACATCCAACTGTAAATAACGCCTTGTCCCAATCAAAGTATGATAGGCGGAGACAGCCCACATATGCACCTTAATAGAGGAGTAACTCGCCATGTTGGTACAAGGAGAGGAGGTACTGTAACGCTTGAGTTCACTGGACAGGTGACGGGTCCAAATGCTGTGACGAGGCCCATAAACAAAAACCGGCCCATTTCACAGCATAGGCGGAGCAGGTGGAGGGCTTCCTTGCTGACACTAGGACTGCCACCACTTCCAGGGAAACCCCGTATCTCTGTTGAGCTACGTCTGAAGGAGCCAAGCATGCAGATGTAAGGAACGAAGATCCGGATGCACCAGCGACCCCCGTTCCTGGGATAGCAACTGCGAGCATATGGGCAGCGGAGTTGGAGGTTCCGTGGATAATCGCTGCAGGAGTGGGAAACAAATCTGCCGAGGCCATCTGGGGTCTACTAGAATCATTCGAGCCCTTCTGCCTGTAACTTCAGCAGGACTCTCTGAATGAGAGGAAGGGTGAAGGCATAGAAACCTTCCTGCCCAGCAAAGGGATACGGCGTCTGGCCAGAAAAGTCCAGGCACGTGCTCTTGTGAGCAGAAAATTGGCAGTTTGGCGTTGCGTGGTGACACAAAGAGGGCCAGCTCTGGATGACCCTACTTGTCGAACAGCTGATCTGCTACGGACTGTAGCAGCTCCCACTCGTGCGCTCTGGAACGAGACCTGCTTAAGCTGTCGGCCTGATTGTTCAGGATGCTTGGAACGTGCACTGCGGACAGCAGAATGTGCCGCTCCAGCACCCACTGCCAGACTCTCATCGCCTCCCTGCAAAGGGGATACGAATGAGTACCCCCTTGCTTGTTGATGTAGATGTTGACCGCCATATTGTCTGTTTGAATTAGAAGAGAGCCTGGCACCAGGTCCTCTTGAAAGGCCTGTAAAGCATAGAGAACCGCTCGCATCTCCAATACATTTATATGGAGAGATCGCTCCTTGGGTGTCCAAACCCCTTGCGTTTGATAAGCCTCCAGGTGCACTCCCCATCCCAGATGCGATGCATCTGTTGTAAGAGTCTGACCTGGTGGCTCCAGACAAAACCTGACCCCTTTCTCCAAATTCCGGGGGTCCATCCACCAAAGCAAAGTTCTCCTGACTGGCTCGGTGATCCTGACCAGAAAGTCTAGATCGTCGTAGTCCTAGTCCCACTGCACCCTGAGCATCCACTGTGGGACCCACATGTGGACGGGCCACAGGAGTGACTGGAATGGCTGCCGCCATGTGCCCCAGTAGTAGTTGAGGAAGTTCCATGCTGGAACTTGAGGAGTTACTGAGATCCACTTGGACCTCGAGGCGATCCCTCTGTCCGGGGTAGAAGCCATGCCCTGGATAGAATCCAGGACCGCCTCCAATGAAGTACTCAGTTCTTGACTGGACTTGGGGGACGATTTCTGAAGGTTCAGGGTGATCCCCAGCTCTCGGAACAGAGTATAGGTGTCTCCGAGGGTGTGAAGTAGGCTTGACCTGGACGGGGCTGTAAGCAGCCAATCGTCGCGGTAATGGAAAACGTAGTGCCCCATGCGCCTTAGAGCCGCAGCCACAACTGCCAAGCATTTTGTAAAGACTCGCGGAGTGGAGGAGAGGCCGAACGGAAGAACTCAAAATTGGTAATGCTCCCCTTGGAAGTGGAACCTCAGAAACTTCATTGGGGAGGGAAGACCCCGATATGCATATATGCGTCTTGTATGTCTAGGGAGCAGAGCCAGTCTCCTTGGTGCAGCAGGGGGAGTAGCCCTGGAAGGGTCACCATCCTGAACCTTTTGTACTCTATAAAAAGATTGAGAGAACTGAGGTCCAGAATGGGACGAAGATCCTGCATCTTTTTTTGGACCAGGAAGAAGTGGAATAAAACCTTTTCCTGCTGATGCAAGGGACTTGCTGTCTATTGCCTTTTTGCAAGAGGGTCTGAATTTCTCCTTCTATCAGTGGGATGTGAGAAGGAGGATATCGGGAGTACTTTGGTGGAGTATTTGGAGGAAACTCTGAACTCTAGCGTGTGCCCTCTCCTGATAATGTCCAGGACCCATTAGTCTGCAGTTATCGACCTCATCCCTTCGAGATGAAGGGAGAAGCGGCCCCCGACTGTCTCCCCGGAGTCTTCTTTTGGAAGGGGGGGTGGAAGGGAGTCATTGGGCTCAGCCGGGCGTAGGCAGAGGCGCCTGGGAGGACTTGGGCCCACGGTTAGGAGCGCCTGCAGGTTGCTGGTTACTGGCTCTCCTATGAAAGCTGCCTCTCTGACCCTGCTGATTACCACGGGCTTGACCACCTGAGGGCTTTGCGAAATGGCCGTTTCAGTCGCTGGTCGCCATGGTACATTTGGTGGACCGACCAGATGGACTTTCTTTGACTCTGGAGACGAGAAATCAAAGCTTCCATCTCTGCCCAAACAATACAGTACTCCTGAATGGCAAACCTGATAATGACTGCAGATCCTGGTGAAACCCGAAACTCTTAATTCAGGCGTGAGCTCAAGGCACACTCCCCGGAAGCGGCTGCCCTGGCTGTCAGATCTGCAGTGTCGCATAAGGCTCTGGTATGAGAACCTACGCGGAGCCCGATTTAACAATGTCCAGAAATTCCGCCTTCTGCTTGGAATCTGGCACGGCTCTCAGTAGCTCTTGTCCCTCTCCCACAGTGCATTCTGTACTGGACCATAGCGCCAGGAAGTTAAGAGACTGGATGGAGAAGGTGGAGGCAGAGTAAACTTTCTTGCCCACCTGGTTCAAATACCGAGACTCCTGATCGGGAGGTGTGAGCATGAGTGCTTCGCTGCCTGACTTGCATCGCGGTTTCAAGAATGACCAAAGAGTCCTACTGAGGGTTCTCTACAAAGGCTTCTGCCCTCGGGCCTTATACAGCCTGTCCGATTTTTGGGAACAGCCGGATGGAAGCCGGACGCTTCCAGGTAGTCCAAGTCAGGTCCTGGAAAGTGTCCACTAAAGGAGGGACCGCCAATGGTTTCGGCTCCTTTTGCCTCAGGTATTTGGCCAACCTTCGGCGTTCCGGATCCAGGTCCGCCATTTCCCACTCATTGGAGGCCTGGATATGCCGCATGACGTCCATAAAGGTTGGATCGTCTGGAAGCGAGCGAGGCTGGTCCTTCTCTCCTGGGGACCGCTCCAAGTAGAGAGAGGAAGATGTCGATGTAGAAGAGGGAGATCGACTACTAGGTCTGGCATAGTCAGATCTCTCCTTATGACCAGACTCCCTCTGTCGTCGGTAGCTGGGGGACCGACGGTCCCGAGACCGTTGACGGAGCAAAGACCTACGTCTGTCAGAGGACCAACGTCGGAAGCGCTCTGTGTAGATCATCGAGAAGGGCTGCGAGTGAGAGACCTGGACCGGCAACGGTCTCCAGAGTCTTTGGAGCGTCGGCGGTGGTCTTTGGACCAGGCGAGGGAATGAGCCTGGGATGGAGGTGTAGTGGCCACCTGAGGATTCTCGGGAAGGCTCACCCAGGATGTGGTTTGCCTGCCGGTCTGGTACCGGTGTCTGGGCCGGACCTGTCCCCACCAAAAGGAAACTCCTCCTGCAGCTCGTCGTCCGAGAAAACCTCAGCAGCGCGGCCCAGAAAGGGAGTATCTGGGACATCGGCCCATGAAGGAGAGCCCTCTTGGGAGCCCAAGGGTGAGGAGGACTTGGGAGAAGAGGACGTCAGCTCTTCCGGGGCCATGCCCGCACCCTTCGCCCCTTCAATCGGCGTTGGTGGTGGGACAGACGACGGGGCACCAGAGAGTCCTTCAGCTCCGAAGGCGCGCTTTAGCAGGTGGGCGCGCCTTGGGAGGGGTCAAGCTTTACCTCCAGCGAGGGTAACCTCAACAGGGTTACCTTTAGGCTTGGCCGGGTTTCCCCGGATGGGCGGCCTGGCCTTAGAAGATTTTGGATGCTTGCCTGAGCTCGGGGAAACACAGCCCTCTAGAGAGGGCCGTGAGCGAGAATGGGACCGGGACAGGTTCCGGGACTGACTACGGTCTTTCCTGTGGCGCTTGGTCTTCTCCTTGCGCTTCCCCTCAGAGGAGTGCAGATCCATCTTCTTTTCCAAAAGGAACGCCTTCAGGGCCTTGAAACGTCGGATCCGGGTCTGGCTGGTGAACGCCTGGCAGGCTGAGCAGGCCGCGGTGTCATGGTCCGGCCCGAGGCAAAAGACGCAGCGCTTGTGCCCGTCCTTAGCAGGGATCTGCCTCCCACAGTCGCACTTGTTCTGGTGTGGCTCTGGAGAGGCCAATGACGGCGAAGACATCTGTCGAGAACTTTAGAAAAACTGTCAAAACCGGGTTGAAAAACAGCTACTTAGCTGTTTCTGGCAAGATGAAACTAAGATAACTTCTCACGGTGTGGACGCACGCGAAAAGAACTGAGGTGGAGCTGGGTCCGCCTCCCTTTGTACCAGGGCTGATGCAGTGCGGGTCGACGCTGGGGCAGTCCCTGCTGTATACTGCTGGCTGAAAAGTTTTCCAGAGGGTCCTAGTGCTCATGCATAGTCCTAATTGTTCTAGCCTACTGCAAGAGCTCCCACTCGAAGTAAGATCCTTTTATATTCCACAAAAAGATTCAGTTGGCTGAGGTCCAGGATGGGCCTGAGGTCACCCATCTTTAAGGGGACAAGGAAGAAATGGGAGTAAAACCCTTTCCCCCTTTGTGCCCAAGGGACTGGCTCTATGGCTGACTTGAAGTACTTTTGAAGTAGGGCCAGTATCTCTTCCCCGACCAGATATCTGGTTTGGAGAACAGCAGGATCGACCTGGAGGTGAGTCTGGAAGAATTTCCAGGAACTCAATGGTGTGGCCTCTTGACACTAGTTGCAAGACCCATGAACCTGACGTGATGCCCTGCCATTTCTTGAAGTGAAGGGCAAACCTTCCTCCCGCCTGCTTCACAGTGCTGTGAGGTGGAGGATGGGGAGGTCTGAACGAGTCAGGATGCGGAGGGATGGGAGGGGATCCCCCAGCTGTCCTCTGGGTTTTGAAGGCAGGGGAAGAGTTTACGGCCGAGCCCGATGCTCTCCTGTTGTTCTGACATCTGGCAAAGGGTTGCTTACCTTGCCGCTTCTTCTGGCTCCAAAAGGGCTGTTTTGGTTTAAAGCCCGCCTTGTACAAGGATTTTACGGATCTTAGGGCTTGCCCACTGTCCTGAAGACCCGTAATGATGTCCTTAGTGTCCCCTCTGAAGAGGACTGAACCTCAAAAGGGGGCATCCTGGATGGCTGCCTGTACGTCCATGGAAAGCCCGGAGATACCCAGCCAAGCATGACGCGGGAGGCATACGGCTGTGCTGGAGGAATGAGCCACTGCAGCCACTGAGTCATAAGCGGTTCTAAGCGCATGCCTGCAAGATATCTTGGACAGACACAGGTCCTTAGTAAGTTCAGCCTTGAGGTCTGAATCCTCCACAGTTTGAAGACGAGCTTCCAGTTTAGCTATTGTGGCCTTCTGGAAGGAAACCATGCGTGCTATATAGTTGAGCGAACAAACAGCACAGGTGGAGGCGGCGAGTTTTCACCCAAACTGGTCTAGCTGCCTTGATTCTTTATCCGGGGAAGAGTACTCATGTGTTTTGTTTGGCAGTACGATCATGAGCTGCAGCTATTATGATGGAATCTGCCTTGGGTTGGGAATCTAGAAAGGAAATGCCCTCCGGCGTACGGTAAATCCGGTCTGCCTTTTTAAGGGATGGCTGGAACAGAATGAGGCAACTTCCAAATGGTGGAAGTGAGATACTCGTGGGGAGCAGTCCAAGGAGGAATAGGAATTGGAAATACCTCTTCTAGGTCTAGGTGTTCAGCTAGACGCTTACGTTTGGGATCTTGTTCTTCCGTGTTCCATCCATTAGCGTGCTGGATGATGCGGAGAAGTTCTGTAAAGGAGGGGTCTTCGGGAGGCGATTTTAGCGACTCCTTGCCCTTAGCTCCTATGGTTCTGGACAGTCCGGAAGAAGAATCAGAGGAATCCTCCTCTGAGTCTGAAGGCTCTTCTCTGTCAGAGGTTCTAACACTTGGTAAGGTGACCTCCTAAGTGGCACCTCTGGATATGTACACCGTGGTCAACTGAAAAGAACCCATGGGTGACAAGGAGTGGGGGTAGCTACCGGTGCCGGCATCCTTTTCACCAGGTCAGAAACCAGCTGAGATCTGGCTTCCTGCCACCAGGACTGAATCATGGACTGAAAGTCCTGTTGTGGTGGTGGAGGAGGCGGAAGAGGCTGGTAGTAGTGGGTGCCCATCCCCGGGTACTGAGGGGGCGGGTATCTGGGTAGTTAGTAAAAGGGTGGTGTATAGCCTTGATACCTAGGATAATACCCCTGACAGAAAGGGGCCATCGTCAGGCCAGACGGCAGAAAACTGGACGTTGAAAAACCTGGATGGGGCAGTTGCCTGACGGATGGCCTTGATCCAAAGAAGGCCTGGAAGGGATCTGGTGCTGCAAAAATCTACGTCAGAGGGTCTGGCGTCGGGTCATCTGGTGTTAGGGAGAATTGTAAGGTTCCTGACAGTGACGTCGATGGTAGATTAGCAGTAGGATCCGGAGGCACAGCGGGCGCTAAGTGCCCGACGGAGGGACCTCTGGTGGTGGGGCTAACGAAAGGCTCGTCGGAAGTGAGAGGTTCTCTGGAGCTGGTGTCAGAACCGGTTCAGACATCGGAGTCCCAGGGAGAGTATCCGAGGGAGTGATGGGGGGTATCACTGCTGGATTCGGAGAAGGTGGAGCCACATTCAGGGGAACCTCATCCCTCTCCATCCCAGTCATAATGTCTAGGGCTGGAAGATCCACCTGGGAGGGCGGAGGGGAAGACACCTGCCCAGGGAGGAGGGCCTGGCAGGAGGGCTGACCAGTAGAGATCAGCCAACTTGACCAGGCCAGGGTCATGCTATCCCCAATGGGTGATTGTGCGCGGTCGCCAGAGACCCTGGCGGCTGATTTACCAGTCGATGGAGGAGCCGGGTAGACAGGGTGGTCCCCCGACTGGCTTATCAGCAGGCATTGTGCGGATTCCCTCTTGGCGGGAATCTGTCTACCGACCACCGGGCGGGCTCCAGAGAACCCAGAGTCCGACTTACCGGTGAAAACCGGGCGCTTGCCGGATGGTGGCTTATTGGTTAATGTGCCAGGTTTGGGGCCCATTTTAATGGGCCTAAAAGAATATGTACCTGGAGGAGACTTAGAAGCAGCCTGGACAATCACCAGGGAAGGCAGTGGGGAAATGGTCTTGCTCAACGTGGGGGTCATGGTCTTGGGCCCGGCAACCTTAACGGAGACCCACTCCTGGTCCTCCAAATTTTCCCCCTTCCTATGCTTCTCTTTATCTTTCTTTTTCTTCTTGAACTCTGAAGGAGGAGAAAAGGCGGATTCTCTCAGTTTCTGCATTTCTTTCTCCAAGGAGGCCATTCTGGATTTTAGAAGATGGGCTTCCAGGGCTTGCTGCCTGCATTTGCATTTGGCCTGGTTGAAGGGTTTGCAATCAGGACAGGCCTCGGTATCGTGATCTGGGCCTAGGCAGAAGAGGCAGCGCCAGTGACCATCCTTGTGAGGAATCTGTGCACCGCACTTCTTTAGACTTCATAGTCGGGGACGGCCCGCCGGCACAGCGGTTGGATTTCTGCTTGCTAGCATGGATTCAGGAATGGACCCAGGAACTGGAGGGTTGCAGGGGAGAAGGATTGAGCACCCTCAGGGCTGCTCTCCTTCTCCGGGGAGGGGTCAAATGCCCGGTGCGTGGTGGACTCCTGGGAGGTCAGGAGGAATTGCAAGTGCCGGCGCCTGATCTACAGAAGGGCGGCGGACGCAGGTCATCATTGCACGCCCCCACCCCAGGGAATGTATGGGGAAAAATCAGTAGTCGACACATTAGTGATGCCCACTCAGCCTGGCTAGCCTCCAGGCTGGCTCCCGAACTGGTCCCAAGATTACGCACTGAGCTCAGGTGCTGTAATCCCACCCCGAGGGACAAGCAGGGGCATTGGGACACGTGGCAATTTGGAGGTGGGGGTACAGGGGTCCGTGACCAGGCTGATGAATCAAGCCGTGGCAGCAAAAGGGCAAAAAAAAAAAGACTTCAGAGTCGGAGGTGAAGACTTAAATTTAATGAAAACAGTACTCTAATAATGGAGAAATAAGTAGTATACTTATACAAAATGGCAATCGACTGGAGCAACATTCACCACGAGGTCCTTACGCAGGTTGATGGGAAAGAACTGGAAGGCGATTGTGGGGACTGCACATTATATATAGTCATGTGACGTCAGGTGGGCGGTCCCCCGCCAGACATTGCTAGCAAAAGTTTGCGTTGCGGTCCTGACACCAGGGGGCGCAGTCCTATATGTTATCTACTACAGGAACCCTCTCGAAGTAAGGTGTACAGTTACGCAAAAACTTACCGTAACAGTAGATCTTCAAGAGGAGCTCTTGCAGCAGGCTGCTACAATTAGGACTATGCTGCCAGGCACTACGACCCACAACAAACTTCTAGCTAGCAGTCTCCAGCGGGGACTGCCCCCGACGACGACTCTGCCCTAACGTCGGCTGATGGTATATTCGAGGGTGGTCCCTGGCCCCACCTCAGTTCACCAGCGGGAGATCGGTGAAAGGCCCAGCAGGCGCACCGGGAGGGAGCATGCCACAGAGAGAGAGAGAGAGATGCAGAACTCACCAGGAGGAAGGAGGGAGGAAAAACAGCGCCTGCTGCAAGAGCTCCGTCGAAGATCTTCTGTTACGGCAAGTTCTTAAGTAACTGTACTATCTTACTTTGAGTGGGCAGCTCTTGCAGAAGGCTATTACCATTAGGACTGAATCCCAAGCAATCCTGGGAATAGGAAGAAGGTAAGACTGGGGGGCAGGCTAGAAGCACTGAAGCCCTCAGGAGACAATTATGACAGAAGGCCTTGGAGGACCGCAAGGCCAAAAATACAGGTTACTCACCTATAACAGGAGTTCTAGGAGTGGTATAAGTTGTTGATCCACACTGTCTGGCAGGTACCTTGCCACTTTAAGATGGGCCGGAAAGTCTTTAAGCTGGCTCCTCCCACCTACCCGGGTGATGAAACTCTGCTCTGCCCCATGATGCCAGATCTAGCCCACTGGAAGCCAGGTGCGCGCTGAAGCCGGGAGGTCGGGTGGGTCCGTGTGGATGAACAATATATACCACCTCTAGAACTACTGTTACAGGTGAGTAACCTGTATTTCTAGGGTGTGGATATGTTGCTCTCATCCACACTGTCTGGCAGACTCCTAGCAGTTCTCCGGAGGAAGGAGGCAAGGCGCACACCCCCTACTTAGGGAACATGGACTGGAGAACTGAGGTTCCAAAACCAGCATCCTGGCGTGACTCAAGGTCGATGTGGTAATGGAAAATTAAGGTGTGTACTGACTTCCAGGTATCAGCCCTGCAAATTCCTGGATAGGGACGTCCCTAGAAGCAGCCACCGACGCAGCGGTATGATGGGTGGAATGAACCCTAAGCCCTATGGGAGGCTCGCTACCCGCCAACCTATAGCAGAGATCAATGCAGGCAGTGATCCACCTGCCAATCGTCCACTTTGCTGCAGGTCTGCCAGGTAAGGCTTCACTGTAGGTGACAAACAGCTGGCGAACCTTTCTCCGAACTTCCCCCACACGCTCTTTGTAGTAAGCGACCGCCCTTCTCAGGTCCAAAGTATGGAGCCTATACTCAGCCTCCGAGGTGCCATTGGGGTAGAACACCAGCAGAGTCAACAGCTGGTTCAGGTTAAACTCGGACACCACCTTTGGGAGAAATTTCGGAAGGGGGCGAAGGACAACCTTGTCCCTGTGGAAGACCAGGTAGGGAGCTTTGATGGAAAGCATCTGGAGCTCCACAATCCTTCTGGCTGATGTGATAGCCACCAAGAAGGTGGTCTTCCATGATGGGTGAGAGATGTCACACCTGTGCATCAGTTCGAATGGCTTGCCGAGGAGCTTGGCCAATACCAGCAGTAAATCCCATGGAGGTGGTGGTTCACACCCCGGAGGGGATATGTGATCTAGGCCCTTGAAAAAGTGCCAGACCACAGTCTCCTGCACCACCGGCTGCTTGCCGGCCCGCCCCCGGCAAGCAGAGATGGCTGCCAGGCGCACCTTGAGGGTTGTCGACCGAAGCCCCTGCTGGGAAAGGGACCACAAGTAGTCCACAATGTAGGCCAGCGGAGAGGACGAGGGGTCCAACCCCTTGTCCTGACACCAAACAGAGAATGTCTTCCATTTGAAGGCACAGCATTTTCTGGTTGACTCCTTGAGGGACGCCTCAACAACGTTGAGGACCTCGTCGGAAAGACCCAAGGCCTGGAACTCTAGCATCTCAGGAACCAGGCCGTCAGGTGCAGGGATTGAAGGTCCGGGTGGAGTACCTTCCCCTCGCTGATGGACAGCAGGTCCGGGTGAGTTGGAAGCCGCCTCGGGAGCATGGAGCTGAGGCTGAGGAGATCTGGATATCAGAACTGGCGAGGCCAGTCTGGGGCTACCAGGATCACCTGCGCCTTGTCCCTCCTGATCTTGAGGAGCACCTTGTGGATCAATGAGAGGAGGGAAGGCATAGAAGAGGCCCGGGATCCATGGCCCGGAGAAGGCATCCTCCTACAGCGATCCTTGCTGAGGGAGGAGGGCATGGTACAGCCTCAGCTTGGCGTTCTCCCTGGAGCAAACAGATCCATCTGAGGTGTGCCCCAGTGGGAGAACAGGTCTTGTACTATCTCCAGCAAGACAGACCACTTGCGAGATGCATCCAGGCTGAGCACGAGAGACCAAACGCAAAGAACTTCCTTGCACAGAGGGAAGGAGTGCGTCCTGCTCTGTCTGTTGAGATAGTACATGGTTGTGGTGTGTCTGTCTGGACCTGGACCACTTGATCCCGAACAAACGGAGTGAAAGCGGTCTGGGCTAGTCGGACCGCTCAGAGCTCCAGCAGGTTGATGTGGCATTGGAATCCTGAGTGGACTAGAGTCCATGGGCTCTGTGCTCCGCCAGATGGGCACCCCAACCCATTAGAGAGGCGCTGGTCGTCAGGATGACCGTTGGCACAGGGCGGACGAACGGGATTCCCTCCTGCCGATGAGCCACCACTGCAGGCTGTCCCACATCTCCTGAGTCACAGAGACTGGCTGGTCTAGATGACCTGAGTGCTAAGACCACTGGTGGGCCAGCCACCACTGCAGGGGGCGCATATGCCAGCGGGCCCAGTGGACCATGCTGGTGTAAGCCGGCATGAGACCCAGAAGGCACAGGAAGTCCCGGGCAGGGCATAGTTGCCCAACCAGAAATGATTGGGCAAAGGAGGAAAGGACCTCAGCCCTGTCTGCTGGGAGCCGGGCTCTGGTTCAGAGAGTGTCGAGCTCCACCCCGATGAACTGAATCACCTGTGAGGGCACAAGTTCTGACTTGGCCTCGTTGATGAGGAGGCCGAGTTGACAGCAAGCCTGGGGGGCCAGATCTCTGGACCACTCCACCTCCAATCTGGAGGGATCTGATCTCACCCAGTCGTCCAGGTAAGGGTAGACCCGGACCCCTCGGCGCTGCAGGAATGCTGCCACCATCATGGCGCATTTGGTGAAGACTTTGGGAGCTAATAAGAGATTGAAGGGCATGGCCCGAATCTCGTAGAGGGTTCCCTCTGCCCGAAAGCAGAGGAACCACAGATGAGATGGACGGACGGATTGGGATGTGAAAGAACACGTCCTGGAGGTCGAGGGAGGAGAACCACATGCCCTGCTCCAGGGATGGTATCTGAGCCAGGGTTACCAACTGAAAGGTGCGCGGCCTTAGGAACTTGTTCAGGTCATGCAGATCAAGAATGAGGCGCCAGACCCCATCTGTTTTGGAACCAGGAAGTACCTGGAAACAAACCCTGGGCATGGAGGATGATCTGTAACCTTGCTGACCACCCCCTTATGGAGGAGCTGGTCGATTTCGTCTTGGAGAGCCAACTGGGAGACTGTGGACTCGGTAGCCCCCCACAGGGCATGGGCTTGAAAGGAAGGGACCTGCTGGAACTCCAGAGGCAGGCCCCTGCCGATCACTTCCAGCACCCAGCAGTCTGTGGTGATAGCGGACCAGGCGGAAAGGAAGTGGCTGAGCCGGCCCCCCATGGGGGGACCCAGGGGAAGTGAGACGAGGTTGGGGGCGGCACCCCGCAACTGGGCGGCTTGGAGGAGGAGGGACTGGCTGAGGAGCCGCCGGAGCCCTTCCCCCAGGGCTTCCTGACTGAGGAAGCGATGGACTTGGCTCTAGGGGGCTAAATTTGATCCTGCTGGCCCTGCTGCTGGGCAGGTCTTACCGCAGGAGCGGAGAGACGAAAGGGTTTACGCTGCTGATGGCAGCCTTTGTCCTTCTGTGCAGTTGTGACCAAATCCATAGTGGCATTGGATTTTTCAATGCACTGGAGGTGGCCCTCCACACCGGGCCCGAACAGGTCGGTGCCCAGAAAGGGAACATCTGCGACCTTGTGTTGGGTTTCTGTCGTGAAAGCTGAGATCTGCAACCAAGCCCTGCGGCGCATGGCCACTGTGGCAGGCTACCGAACAGGCACAAGAGTCTCCGATGTCCAGAGCCGTCTGGAGCTGCTGCTTTGCCACCACCCTTCCCTGATCCCGGACCTGCTTGACCGTGGTCTAGAGGTTGGCCGGGAGATGAAGGAGCACCTCATCCAGGGAGCCCAACAGAGCGCTAGAGAAGTGTGCCATCATAACAGCTGGGCTGGCCTGGCGAAGGCCCAAAGAGGCGGCAGCGTAGACCATTCTCCCTGAGTAGTCGAATTTCTTGGACTCAACTTGGGGCTTGTCCACGTCCCTTGTGTTATCCGAGCACCTTAAGACAGAAACTGCCACCAACCCCTCGACCAAGGGGTGCTCCGAGAATCTGGAGAGAGAGCCAGCAGGGACCGTGTACCTGTGGGCCATCCTGGCCGACGGTGCTGGGCAGGAGGCTGGGCACTGCCAGAGTTCTAATGCCAGGCCCACAATGGCTTCGGCTATGGAGAAGGCCTCCGTGGGGGAGTCCCCCTTATCCAGAATCTCTGTAAGAGGATATCTGGCACATTTCTGCACGAGTTCAAGTGGCATCCCGGTGGACTCCGAGATGAGCTGAGGATACAGAGGAACGAGGTGGGGGCTCTCGTCCACAGAAAGAACCCCCCCCACGAGGATCCCAGGTTGACTGGACGGGAATGCAACGAGGAGTGTTTGGACTCCAAAGATTCTGAGTACAGCTGGTGACCGCCTCAGCCACTCTCCACTCGCCGAGGGCGATCGGGGGGTGAGAGTGATAGACAACCGATGGGGCAAACCTTGAGCCAACCAAGAATCCCTGGTTGGCACCCCATTCTTCGGCTGGGGAGCCGGTTTTGGCTGGGCCGTCGGCACTGGGACCTCCACCAGGGAACTGGCGGCGGGAGTCTACTTCGGCCGTTCGGGTGATGGCCACTTAATTGCTGGTGTAGAAGCTGGCGTTGGCTTGCTGCTGGCCAAAAGGAGCTGTTGCCACATTAGCCTCATAGCACTGACGCAACTTGTGCTGGAGCCTCTCCTCAGCCGAGGAGGATGAGGAAGAAGAGCAGCAACACTGCTTTCTGTGATGTCGGGACAGAGACGGACGACAGCGGGATTTCCCCGAAGCGAAGGAGGACTGAGACAGAGATATTGACCATCGGTGGGCTGAGGAAGGAGCGGGGGGAACTGCTACCCCTCCGGTTCAGGGTCCTGGGCCGGGGACTTCAGCTCAATGGTCTGAGGCAAGTCCTCGGAAGGCACCGGTGTCTGACAGAGAGTTGTCGGCCTCATCGGTTGACAACCTGTCAGTGGGCTCGAGAAAAATCTTGGCACATCAACAGGTGTCTCAGCCGGCTGCTCTGACGGGGACACCATGAAACCAGCGGCCCGGGCCGCAACATCGACCAAAGTCAAGAGCCAATGGTCTGGAGAACGAGATCTCTCCCGCTGCCAACAGAGTCGACGGTGCGTCTTACCTTTTTTCAGATCCTTCTTCCAGGACCAAGGGATGTGAGACCCAGAACGACCCTCCCCTTTAGTCAAGAGGGACTGGCATAGCTCCCGAAAGGAAGCCGTGTAAGAAGAGACCAGTTGGAACGGAATAAAGGCCGAAGCCGAAGAGGAGCTTGCTGCGGCCTGGGCCGCCTCCTCCTCAAGGGCCGTGAACTGTTCAAGCTGTTCTAGTTGTTCCGCAGAGCCCACTGCCGCGGACACCACCCAATGGGCCTTCGATTTGACCGCGGTACTGCTTTCTCCGTCGCCCAGTTGAGTTGGGCATGCAGTCTCGAGCACCGACAGAGAAAAGGACAGACATCTCGCAATCCTGTGGATCGTGGTTGTGCCTAACGCACAAACACACGAGGCGTGGGGGGTCGGTGCGCGACATCTTCTGCCCGCAGGGGCACTGGCGGAATCCAGGGACGGTTTTGTCCTGCATCGCAGCCGTGAAGGAAGAGGGTGAAGACTAAACTCGAACGAGTTTCAAAGTAAGTTTAGGAAAAAATCTAAAGTTTTTAGAGCCAGGGCCTGCAAAACATGAGAGCACTAAGGAGGGAACCTGATGCTTCCAAGCGGTAAGGAAGATCTGGTGTCATGGGGCAAGGTGCCTGCCAGACACTGTGGATAGAACATATCCACGCCCCTAGAACCTGCCCGTCTCCTAGAGGCAATGTCCAGACTGTAGTGCTTGATAAAAGTATGCATTGAGCTCCATGTGGCTGCTGCACAGTTGTCTCCAAAGGAGAGGTTACGTAAAGAGGCAAATGAAGTAGCTACTCCCCTAATCAGGCTCAGTAGGGGCTTGTTATTCTTGTAACAGAAAACAATGCAGCTGACCAGTCACTTGGAAAGTGTCTACTTAGACACAGGGTTGTCTATGCAGTGTGGTGCAAAGGCCACAAACAACTGCTCCATTTTACGGAGCGGTGCGGGTAAGGTAGTAATGCAACACCCTGTGGACGTCCAAGGCATGCAGGATTGCTTCCCCTCCGAGCGATCTGGGTAGTAAACAGGGAGGTTGATGTCCTGGTTCAACGTAAGCTCGGAAACCACCTTTGGCAAAAACTTAGGATTTGTTCTTAAGGACACCCTGTCCTTATGAAAAATCAAATAAGGCTCCTCACACATCAGGGCCTGAAGCTCGGAAAATTTCCGGGCTGAGGTAACTGCAACTAAAAATAATGCTTTCCAAGAAAAGAAGCGCAGCTCGCAATCCACGGCAGGCTCAAACAGAGGAAGAGTTAACTTCTCCAGTATAAAAAGGAGATCCCAGGATGGAATTGGATCTCTAATTGGAGGATATGTAATATGCCCCGCAAAAAAGTACGGGACACGTCCAACTGCACAAGGGTTTTCCCTTCCACGGGTACATAATAGGCAGAAATAGCAGAAAGATGTACCTTTATGGAACAGTAGCTCAGACCTTGACTGGACAAGGAAAGGAGGTACTCTAAGACTGAGTTCACTGGACAGGTAAGTGGTCAAGGTGACAGGGTGAAGCCCATAAGCTAAATCGCTTCCACTTCACGGCACAGGTGGATCTGGTTGAGGGCTTTCTCGCAGCTACAAGAACGTCTGCTACTTCCTGGAAGACCTCATACCTAGTTTTGGCTAAGTCTGCAGGAACCAGGCATGAAGATGCAGGGATCGGAGGTCTGGATGGACCAGCCTCCCCTGATCCTGGGACAAGTGCGAACTCAGCGGCAGCTGTATCAGAGGCTCCACTGCCAGCTGCTGAAGTAGTGGGAACCAAATCTGCCGAGGCCACAAAGGGGCGATGAGAATCATCTCTGCCCCTTCTGCCTGAAGCTTCAGCAAGACCATCTGAAGAATGGGAAAGGGAGAGAATGCATACAGAAATCTCCCTGTCCAACAGAGGGACAAAGCATCTCACCAGAAAACACCAGGCATGGGCTGTAGCAAGTAAGAACTGGGCAGTTTTGCACCGAGTGGAGATGCAAAAAGGTCCAACTCCGGATGGCCCCACCTGTTGAACAGCTGATCTGCTACTGACTGACTACACACTCATGAGCCTTGGTCTGAGATCAGCTTAAGCTGTCGGCCAAGATGTTTTGGATGCCTGGAACATGAACAGTGGCTAGGTTTAGGCGGTGTTCCAGGGCCCAGTACCAGACCCTTATCTCTCTGCAAAGGGGCTAGGAATGTGTGCCACCTTGCTTGTTGATGTAAAACACCACCGATGTGTTGTCTGTCTGGATAAGAAGAGGGCCTGGTGACAGGTCCATGTGAAACGCCCACAGGGTGTTCAGGACCACTCACATCTCTAGAATATTGATATGGAATAGCTGCTCTTTTGGAGAAGATGTTTCCTGGGTCGGTTTGTCTCCCAGATGAGCACCCCAACCAGGACTGAAGGCATCCGAAGTGAGAACCCATCTCTGTGGTTCCTGCCAGAAAGGAACCCCTTGTGCCAGGTTGGAGGGGTCCAGCCACAAGGAAAGTGTCCTTCTGACCGGGTCGGAGATCCTGACCAGCTAGTCTAGGTCATCTGACCTTTGGTCCCACTGCACCCTGAGCATCCATTGTGAGACTTCTTACATGCAGGTGTGCCAGAGAACTGTGGGAATGGCTGCCGCCATGTGCCCCAGAAGTCTGAGGATGGTCCTTGCTGGGACGTGTGGAGCCATGTCTACAGCTTGGGCTATGTTCCTTAGACAATCTGCTCTTTCTTGTGGGAGGAAGGCCATGCCCTGGAGGGTATCCAGGACTGCTCTGATAAAGAGGAGTCACTTACTGGGCTCTGGGGATGACTTTGTAAGATTCAGGGTGATCCCCAACTCTTGAAAGAGAGTAAAGATGTCTCCGAGTGCGTGAATAAGTTGAGCCCTGGAAGGGGCTGCCAGGAGCCAGTCATTTAGGTAGGGGAAGATGTAAAGGCCCTGGTGACAGAGCCGCTGCCACAACCACTAGACACTTGGTGAAAACTCGAGGAGAGGCAGAACGGTAAGGCTTAAAACTGGTAATGTTTCCACTGGAAGCAGAACCTCAGGAACTTCCGATGGGGAGGAAAGACCCCGATATGCAGATAGGCGTCCTGCATATCCAGGGAGCAGAGGCAAGAGGACGATGAGGCCTGGTAAGGTAACCATCCTGAACCTTTTCTATTCTATAAAGAGATTTAGTGAGCTGAGGTCCAGAATGGGCTGAAGGTCCCCGGTCTTTTTTAGGACCAGAAAAAAAGTGAGAATAAAAGCCTTGCCCCTGTTGCTCCAGGGGACTGGCTCTATTGCCCGCTTCTGCAACATGGCCTGAATCTCTCCTCCTATCAAGGGGTGTGCGAAGGAGGATATTGGGAGAACCCTGGTGGTGTATCTGGAGGGATCTGTGTGAACTCGAGAGTATGTCCTCCTCCTTATGATGTCCAAGACCCAGCTGTCTGAAGTGATGTTGCTTCAACCCTTCGCGTGAAGGGAGAAGCAACCCCCTACCGCCTCCCTTTGGGGGGGGGCTGGTAAGGAATCATTGGGTAGATCCGGGTGTGGGCAGAGGAAGCTGGGAGGACTTGGCGCCTCTTGAGGCAGAGCTCCCAGAAGTCTAGACTGGTGCCTTACTCTTGAAACCGCCCTTCTGTTGAAACTGTCCGTGGGTATTCTGCTGAGGTCTTACGAAATGGCAGCCTACGAAAAGATCTCAGGTCCCCCTTATACATTTTTCGGATGGACCAGATTGACTTCCCGGAATCTTGGAGATGTGAAATAAGTTTCTTAGTCTCCTCCCCAAAGAGGACGGAAACCTTGAATGGATGGTCCAGGATCCTGGACTGCAGATCCTTGTAGAATTCTGAGACTAAACCAGGCATGGTGCCTAAGGCAAATGCCGGATGCCGCTACCCTAGAGCCCGTATCCGCAGTGTCGTTCTGAGGGCCTACGTCTGAACCCAACTTTAACACATCCAGGGGCTCTGTCTTTTGTGCAGAGTCTGGCAAGGACTGAGCAACCTCTAATCCCTTCTCCCATAACACATTCTGGTACTGCACCATATGTGTAAGGAAATTTAGGGAGTGGATACAGCAGGTGGAAGCAGAATATACCTTCCTGCCCACCTGATCTAAGTACCTGGACTCTGTGTCAGGAGGCTGAGAGCTAAGGTGCTTCAGCTGCTTTGATTTGTCATGGGCAACCTCAATCACCATGGAATCCACCTGAGGGTGTTCCGCCAGAAAGGGCTCCTCCCTCAGCGCCTTATACAGCCTATCAGACTTTTTCGAGACCGCCAGAGTAGTGGCAAGATGCTTCCAGGTGATCCTCGTAAGATCTTGGAAAGCATCCACAAGAGGAGGAACAACCAAAAGTTTTTGCTCCTTCTGCCTCAGGTATTTTGCAAGTCTCCGGTGCTCGGGATCCATATCCTCCATCTCCCATCCATTGGAGGACTTGATATGCCTCATAGTGTCCATGAAAGTGGGATAGTCAGGAGGTAACCTAGGAGCATCTTTCTTGTTCAGGGACACCGGCCTGTCCCTGGACAGGGAATGGTTGGAACTCGAGCTGGGCTCTGAACTCCTACCCCTAAAGGAAGTGGAAGCTGGTCCCGAAGAGGATCTGTGCCTTCCATAACAGCGCCGCCCACTGCTGGACGGACTACGGCTAAATGACTGGCGACAGGAGTGGGACCGGTGACAGCCGGTCGATCGCTGATGGCTGCGAGACTGATGACTGCTCGATGACTGTCCCTGGCTATAGGAGTGGCGGTGGTCAGAACTCTGACCTACAGCGACATTGGTGTCACTTCGTCTTGTGCAAAGTTCGCCCACG
Organism: Neoceratodus forsteri; assembly: GCA_016271365.2. Taxonomy (NCBI): domain Eukaryota; kingdom Metazoa; phylum Chordata; order Ceratodontiformes; family Ceratodontidae; genus Neoceratodus; species Neoceratodus forsteri. The sequence continues at coordinate 621,931,705 of CM057449.1, forward strand.
GGAGTCCTTGGAGCTTTGTGAAAGACTTTGCTTTCACCTTCGAGGAAGACTGCTTAGGCGCGGTAGCCGAAGGTTCCGAGACAGGGTTTTTTTTCTTTATCCTTATCCAAAGCTGGTTCAGGTCAGGCTACGTAGGAATAATGTCTTTCTTAACCTGTCCCCACCAGAATTGGAACAGTTCCGTGAATTCTTCCTTGGTGAACTGTGCCATGGCTGAACCTCCTGAAGAAGGCTGCTCTGGCACAGGAGGGGTAATAAGTGATGATGGGAGGTTTGGAAGATCCTTCGGTGAAGGAGTGGACTGACCCCCCCCTTGTCCTCTGGTGTGTACGCCCGGTGGACCGGCGAACGCTCCAGCATAGAGGGAGTCTTGCCCGTCAGGCATTCTTTTTCCTGGACCGATGGCCTGGAGCCGGTGGGCTTGGAGGCCGTCGGTTTAGAAACCACGGCAGACACTGGTGAGGACTGGTGAATCACAACCGGTCGAGAGACTGACTCCCAATCCTTGGAAGCCAAGGCCTTACAGCATGGCGGGGAGGGCCACGTCGGGACCTTATGGAGGACCCGAAGTCCCGTGGATGAAGTGGAGGTCCGGCCCCTGAGGTGGAGGGCGTCTGTAAGGGATTGCATTCACCTTCAGGGAAGTCTGGGCTGAGGGAGACTCAGAGCACTGCTTGCCATTCCCCGATGCTGGTGTTTGGCTGGGAATGGAAGCCTCTTGCCGCCCTGTAGAATGATGAGAATGGCGGGAAGAGTGGTTGGATCCTCCTGAGTTTGTCCCCGAGGAGGACTTCTTTCAGTGAGGGGACTGGGAGCGCGACTGACCCTGGTCCTTTTCTCAGGATTTCCGATCAGAGTCCTTCTTTTTCTATTTATGCTTCCGAGAAGAGGAGGACGAAGGTTTTCCAGCCAGTGAGGCCTGCATCACTGCCACCTGCTGCTCCAGAAGATGGGCCTTGAGTGCTTTCAGGCGGTGTATTCTAGTCCGGCCGGTAAAGCCTCTGCACACTGAGCAGGCCTTGGTGTCGTGGTCTGGCCCCAGGCAGAAGATGCAGGTGTCGTGTGTATCCTTCGCTGGTATCTGGCGGCCACAGGTGCACTTTGTCTTCTTCTCGGAGGAAGAGATGGACAGAGAAGATGACATACAGCAATAAAGACAGACGAAAAGTGAACTTTTCGACTGAAGAAATAAGCAGCAAAAATGAAGACAAACTAGTTCTCCCAGAAGTTCACCAATGAGTCAGTGTCAACGGGTCTGCGGCGGGAAAGAACTGAGGTGCGGGCCGAGGACTGCCCCCTGATATACCATCAGTCGATGTTGAGGGCGGTCCCAGCTGGAGACTGCTAGCTAGAAGTTTGCCGTGGGGTCTTAGTGCCTGGCGGCATAGTCCTAATGGTAATAGCCTGCTACAAGAGCTCCCATTCAAAGTAAGATCAGTTGGGTATGAGAGGCCCTGAGTTGCTTAATATGCTCCAGGTAGTAGATCAGTGCCCTTTTTACATCCAGACTGTGGAGCTTTCGCTCACCAGGAGTGGATTTGTCTGTGAAAAAGACAGGAAGTGTTATAGATTGATTCAGGTGAAATTCAGACACCACCTTGAGAAGAAATTTCCTGCTGGTTCTGAGAACTACTTTATCCTTGTGGGAAATAATGTAGTTTGGTTCAGTGCATAGGGCGTGCAGTTCTGAAATCCTTCTGGCTGAAGTGATTGCCACTAGGAGAACAGTTTTCTGGGTGACATACTATAAATCTGCAATGGCCATGGGCTCAAATGGAGACTCCATCAGCTTGGCTATACACAGGTTCAAGTCTCAGCGGGGGAACAGGTTCCCTGAGTAGGGGTTGAAGATTCAGAAGGCCTTTAAATCATTTCTTAAATATGGAATGAGAAATTATGGATTTCTCCTTACCAGCAGAAATGCAGGCCGAAATGGCTGCCAGATGAACCTTCAGAGATGAGGCTCTAAGGCCTGATACTTGTAAGTGTATCAATAGACCAGCAAAGAAGACAGGCTAGCTTGCAGTGGGTCAATTTGCTTGTCTCTACACCAGAAAGAAAATCTCTTCCATTTGGAAGCATAAGTCTTTTTGGTAATTGGCTTCTTGGCTGGTCGAAGGATTCTCAGGATCTGTTCTGAATATTGAGAGTCTTGGAACTCTAGCTCCTCAAGTACCAAGCTTTGAGGCAAAGAGAGACTATGCTGGGGTATGTAATCCCCATCTGAGGCAAGGTCAGGAGACTGTTGGTCAAGGGCAGGCGAATGGGCCGTTTGGCTGACAGGGCAAGGAGCAGAGAATACCAAAGCTGCCTTCTGAGTTTTAGTAGGATCCTGAGAATCGGGGGAACAGAGGAAAAGTGTACAAGAACCTTCCTGTCCAATCTAGAGTCACAGTATCCACTGACACTGAGCCCAGAGCTAGAGGCCTGCAGCAGTACAGTGGCATCTGATGATTGAGGCTGGAGGTGAAGACATCTATTCTCTGAGGTGCCCCCACCTTCTGAAGACTGTGGCCAGCACTTGTCTGTTTAGGGTCCACTTGTGGTGGCCCAGACTGCTGCGGCTCAGGGCGTCTGCCTGCACTGCACATTGTCCTTGCCTGTGAGATGAATGGCAGTGAGGTGCATGTCTAGAGAGTAGGCCAGAGACCAGATCTTCATGGCCGCTGTGCAGAGCTTTGTGGCACTTGTGCCCCCTTGTTTGCTGATGTAAAACATGGCAGTTGTGTTGTCTGTCCTGATTTGGACAGATTCGCACTTTAGCTGGGGGGCAAAGACTTTGATAGCCAGGTACACAACTCTGAGCTCGAGGAGATTTGTGTGACACCTGTACTCCTTGGGAGACCACACCCCTTATGGACTGGTCTGCCAGGTGTGTACCTCACCCTAGGAGGGAAGTATATGTAGTAAGCACTCTGGAGGGTTCCTTTTGCCGGAAAGGGATTCCTTACCTGGGACTACAGCTGTAGTACAGGCCACATGCCCTAGAAGCCTGAAGTAGTGTCTGGCTGGCCTTGGTTAGTCCAAGACAAACGAGTTTGCCAGGCTTTGGAGGTTGTGTACCTTGTCTAGTGGAAGCAGGGCTCTCCCTTAGTGGGTATGCAGCTCTGCTCCAATGAACTCCAGTAGCTGAACTGGCTCGAAGTGGGACTTTTCTGAGTTGATCAGGAAAGCCCAGGGACTCCAGGGTGTACTGTGTGAGGCTGAGGGAGTCTCTGACCTTTTGGGGAGACGTGTCCACTATCAACTAGTCGTCCAGGTAGGGAAAGACAGACCTTCTGTTTTCCGAGATGGGCTACCACCACTACCAGGCACTTTGTGAAAACTCTGGGAGCTGAAGAAAGGCCGAATGGCAGAGCTGCAAACTGGTAACAGCCAGAGGGCAGACTGAACCTGAAATACTTTCTGTGGGAAGGGCTGATTGGAATGTGGAAATAGGCATCCCTGAGATCTAGGGAGGCTAACCAGTCTCCCTGTTGTAAGGAGGGAATCACCACTGACAGGGTGACCATCTTAAATTTGGGATTGAACAGGTGTTTGTTCAGGTACCTGAGATCTGGAATAGGTTGCCAATACCCATTTTTCTTTTGGGTGACAAAGTACCTGGAACAGAGGCCTTTCCCCCTTTGGGAGACAGCAACTCTTTCCACTGAACTGGGTCAATTAACAACTCGGCACCATGTAGGAAGGCAGCTGCAAAGGCCAACAAAATGCTGGGTTGTATTGCAAGGGGTATATCCTCGAGAAGGGAGGAAGTGATTCTGCCACTGTATAGGTCTTTAGTTAGACTGCACCTGGAGTACTGCGTGCAGTACTGGCGCCCCGTATCTGAAGAGGGACATTAAGTTACTGGAGGGGGTGCAGCGCAGGGTGACAAAGATGATCAAGGGGCTGGGGAACTTATCATATGAGAAGAGGCTGAGGGAGTTGAACATGTACTCGCTGGAGGAGAGGAGGTACATGATTGAAACCTTTAAGTACATGAAAGGAATAAACAAGACAGGTACAGAGGGGCTGTTCAAAGTAAGGGAGGGGAGGGACACCAGGGGCCATGATATGAGACTGGAGGGAGACGAGGAGACACTTTTTTACAGAGGGTGGTGGCTTGGTGGAATGCATTACCTGCATAAGTGGTATCCAGTAGAACAGTGGACTGCTTCAAAAGGGGATGGGACAGGACAAGAGGGAGGATCAATGAAGGGGAAGGGTGGGGCAGCTGCAAAATAAGGGGTACTAGCTGCACATTCAAGCAGACCTGATAGACCTCTAGGCCTTTATCTGCTGGCAAATTTTGTATGTACTGTATTTGCTGACAGGAGAAACTTTACATCTAACTCCAGCAGAAATCTTTCTGAGGGGGTTAGGGGTTTTAAACTCCTGTGACCCTGCTGATTGGGAAATCTTTTGAACTGCAGGTAAGTCTATGACCCACGACCTCCAGCACCCTTCTGTCTGTGGTGTTGTGTTGCCACTGGTGGAGGTAATGGGTCAGCTTTCCTCCTACTGGCAGAGGGGAGGGGATCTGGGCCTTCCAGTCAGGGGTTTTGTTTAGTCTGAGTTTTTGTTGAAGGGGTAGGATCAGCATGTTTTTGAGTCCTTCTACCCCTTCCCCTAAAGAACCTTCTCATCTGAGAGTAATCCAAGGGCATGGGCACTGGCACAGGGTAGAAGATCCTGGGATAGTAACCCCTGCCTCTGCCCTCCTACCTTAGGGCTTGTAGGAAGTAGAGGCTTTCCCTTTAGCTGCATTTCTCTGATAGGTGGTCTTGTTTTCCTTCACCTTTTTCATGTATGCCTCCGCTTTGTCCCCAAAAGGAGAATTGTTCTCACAGGGGAAGTCCATAGCGTTAGTCTTGGTGTCCTGGGAGAGACTGGTAGTTCTCAACCAGGCAAAGCGCATGAGAGAGATGGCTTGAGCCATAGCCCTGGAGGCAGTCACTGGCATCCACGGCCATATGAAACTGATATTTCAAACATGAAGTCTTGCTGTATTCTGACAATATGCAGTTAGCCCCAGCACTTGAACTGCCCTGGAGAGGAAGGAGTTAACTCTATGCAGAAGCATAGAACGTTGAGCTCGAGCTCGGATTTCAAAACTCTGTCTCTGGTACTTACTAGTGTACCCTTCAGATTCTTTACTCTGCCTAACAGTGAAGTCGCTCTGGAGATTTCTTCTCTGCTCAGTTCGGTAGAGTTTGAATCAGCGTTCGGTTTTTCTAACCGTTTTATTTTCAGATTTCTAGCCTCCGTCTATGGTACTGGTAGTGTGGTAGATAGGTGATGACTTGCGTTTTATTTAAATTCTGTGGAAACTGTTTTTGTCTCAGTTTCTCATGGGTCGGTCCGGTTAGGAACCAACCTTTTTCGCTGGTTTCTGATTGTTTTAATTTTTTCTGGGATTTAGTGTGGTGCTCCGGTGACGATCGGTTTCAAAAGAAAGTACAGTTACGTAAGAACTTACCGTAACAGTAGATCTTCGAGAGAGGCTCTTGCAGTAGGTAATTACATATAGGACTGACCCTGGCAGGCGACAGGACCCCACGGAAAAATTTCTAGCTAGCAGTCCCTGGCGAGGGACTGCCCCCACGTCAGGAGACGTCAGTATAAAGGGGCGGTCCCGGACACCCGCCTTCAGTTCTTTCCCGCCACAGGCCGAAAGAGGCCTGACGAGAGAGGAGCGGATGTTTCCCTAAATGGAAAAGGAGCTGAAAAAGCCTAGGAGGACGGAGGGCGGGAAGGTACTACCTACTGCAAGAGCCTCTCTCGAAGATCTACTGTTACAGTAAGTTCTTACGTAACTGTACTATCTTACTTCGAGAGGGCTCTTGCAGTAAGTAATTACATATAGGACTGAATCCCAAGCAGTCTGGAACAAAGAAAAGGCACGGGAGGAGGAAAACTACTCCAAGAAGTAATTCTAGCCGTGCAAGCCTCAAGATAGGAGGCCTTGCAAAACAGCTAGCCCGAAGCCTGCTCTACGGCAAGAGGCAATATCCAAACTGTAGTGTTTCATAAAGGTATGGACGGAAGTCCAGGTGGCGGCAGCGCATGTGTCTGCCGCAGACACATTCTTGAAACAAGCCGCAGAGGCAGCTACTCCTCTTGTGGAGTGACCTCTGACTTGACCCGGGAGGGTCTTGTGGTATTTGTCATAACAGAAAGTGATGCAATGAGCCAACCTCTTAGACAGGCATTGCTTGGAAACAGCATTGCCTTCCCTTTTGTGAGCAAAAGAGACGAACAACTGATCAGTCTTTCTGAGATACTTTGTCCTGTTAGTGTAGTATCTCAGAATCCAGTGAACATCCATAGTATGGAGTAAATATTCCCCTTGATTAGAGTACTGCATAAAAAAGGCAGGTAGCTCTATGGACTGATTTAAGGCAGACACTGCTACTACTTTAGGTAGAAACTTAGGATTTGTGTGAAGAGCAACTCGTTCCTTGTGAAAAAATCAAGTAGGGGATTTTACACATCAGGGCCTGGAGCTCGGAGATTCTTCAAGCCAAAGTAATGGCCACCAAGAAGAGCGTCTTCCTGAAAGAAACTTCAAATCTGCAGAAGCTGCAGGTTCGAAGGGAGGAAGGGTAAGTTTCTCGAGAACAAAATTCAAGTCCCAAGGGGGGGCAGGAGTACGGATGGGGGCCTCAGATGGAGAACCCCTCTGAGAAAGGTCTTGGAGACCTCCAGTTGAGCAAAAGTCTTGTTTGCGAAGGGAACATGATAGGCCGAAATGACCCCCATGTGTACCTTCAAAGAGGAATGGCTGAGACCAAGGTCGAACAGATGACATAGATACTCCAGCAGAAGCCCCGCTGAACAGGAGAAAGGTTCCATGTTCTTGGAAGCGGCCCAAATAGTGAATCTTTTCCACTTCATGGCATAAGTGGATCTGGTGGAGGGTTTTCTGGCCTCCACTAAAATCTCTGCCACTTTGGGAGACACTCCAAAACGGGATTGGGCTAGGTCTGCAGGAGCCATGCATGCAGTTGAAGGGATTTGAGGCCTGGATGGACCAGGGTCCCCTGATCCTGGGTCAACAAACCTCGAGATAGAGGAAGAGGAGGATCCTCTGAATATTGTTGTAGAAGACAGAACCAGATTTGCCTGGGTCAGAAAGGAGCGATCAGAATCATTCTCGCTCCTTCTGAAGCTAGTTTCTGCAAAACTCGTGGGATAAGAGGAATTGGGGGAAAGGCATAGACGAATCTGTCCTTCCAGTCTAGAGACAGAGCGTCGCTCCAGAAAGCGCCTCGCTCTGGAACGAGCGAGCAGAATGTGGGAAGTTTTGCGTTTAGGGGGGATGCGAACAGGTCGACCTGTGGTGTTCCCCAAAGTTGGAAGATATTGTCTAGGACCCCTTGGTCCAGTTCCCACTCATGAGTCAGAGCAGAAGAGCGACTTGTCTGCCAGGGTGTTGTTGACTCCTGGAACGTGAATCGCCATGAGGGGAAGGTCGTGTTGTGTTGCCCGATCCCAAATCCTCATTGCCTCCCTGCATAGAGGGTAGGACCGAGTCCTTCCCTGCTTGTTGATGTACCACACCACACACATGTTGTCCGTCTGGACGGCAAGGTGGCCGGGAAGGATGTATTGGTGAAGGGCTTGGAGAGCGTACAACACTGCCCGAAGCTCGAGCACACTGATGTGGAGAGCTTGTTCTAACCTGGACCAGGAGGCCTGGGTCCGATGAGGACCTAGATGGGCTCCCCAACCTTCGCCTGAGGCATCTGTGGTTAGAGTCTTGGGGGGGGGGATGAAAGAAAGGAAGCCCCCAAAATAGGTTCTCTCAAACCATCCACCATTGTAAGTCTCGCATCATCGGCGAGGAGATCAGAACTGAGTCATCTAGGTCGTCCACTAGCTGATCCCACTGAGAGTGTAAAGTCCACTGAAAGATCCTCATGTGGAGTCGAGCGCGAGGGACCGTCGGAATAGCAGCCGCCATGAGCCTGAGAAGGCAAAGGACTGACCTTGCCGAGACCATCCTGCGGTCGGACAACAGACTTATCTGGGTCTGAAGGGAGGCCGCCCTGTCCGGAGGCAGGAAGGCCTTGCCCAGGGTCATATCGAAGGATCGCCCCAATAAACTGTAGCCTCTGGGATGGGTCCAGATGAGACTTGGAATGGCTGATGGTAATACCCAGGCAGGCAAAAACTTGCTGGGTAAGGGAGAGAAATCGCAGGAGTTCCTCCCTGGACAAGGCCGCCAGGAGCCAGTCGTCCAGGTAAGGGAAAATCTGTACTCCCATGGTACACAGGTGGGCCGCCACCACTGCCAGGCATTTGGTAAATACTCGGGGGGCCGAGGATGAATAGCGAGAGCCTTGAACTGGTAGTGGTCCCCTGGAATCAAAACAAAGGTATCTGCAATGAGATGGCGAATGGGAATGTGCAGATAAGCATCCTGCATATCCAGAGCACAAAGCCATTGACCCGCTGGGGGGCAGAAGGCTCTGCAAGAGAGCAACCTGAACCTTTTGTACTCTACATAAAGATTCAGGGAACTGAGATCTAAAATTGGTCTGAGATTTCCCGTCTTCTTTGGGACCAGGAAGAAATGGGAATAGTAACCCGTCCCCTGAAGGTGAAGGGGGACTATCTCTATCGCTTGCTTCAGCAGAACAGCCGAGATTTCCTGCTGGACCAAAGGAAGATGTTCCCGTGAATACGACTTCAAAGGGGGGTGGCGGGGTGGTTTTTGAAGAAACTCTATGGAGTGTCCTTCTGCTATGAGCTGGAGCACCCAAGAACCCGTGGTTATCCTCTCCCATCCCGGAAGGTGGAGGGAAAACCTCCCTCCTACCGGTTCCTCTGGGGAGTCCAGAGGCAGTGGGAGAGGAAAGGAGTCAGGTGGTGTGGGGCAGAGCTGCAGCTGAAGCACCCGCTGCTTTTTTGGGCTGGGGGGGCTTAGCAGCCTCGGGGGCCCGACGTTTTGTGGCCCGCCTTCCCTGGGGTTTTGCCTTTGGCCGATTCAGTCTTCGAAAGGGATGGCGCTGCTGCTGATGGGGACGGTACATGGAATCAACTGACTTCAGAGCCGTCCCCTTCTCTTGCAAACTGGTAATGATATCCTTGACATCACCCCTGAAAAGGTGCTTCCTGGATAGCAGATTGCACCTCTGGGACCAGACCTGACACGCGGAGCCAAGCATGACATCGTAGGCCTACGGCGAAAGCTGAGCTCCGCCCAGCAGTGTCCACTGCGTCGTATGTCGCACGTAACATGTGTCGACTGGCCGAACGAGCAGAGCGGACGAGATCAGCCAACTCCTGCTTGACTTGTGAGTCAGGCAAGGAGTCCAGCTTGGCTTCCACCTGAGTAAGGATGGCCTTCTGGTAGTCCCCCATGTGGCCGACATAGTTCAGGGCCCTAATCCCCAGTGTGGAGGAAGCGTAAATCTTTCTCCCATACTGGTCCAGAAGGCGAGATTCCTTATCAGGAGGTGACGAGCTAAGATGTTTAGGGTTCGCCAACTGGCCGTGAGCGGTGCTAATCATGACAGAGTCGGCACAAGGGTGAGAATCCAGGAAATCAACACCCTCTGGAGCCTGATATAGCCTGTTCGACTTCCTAGGAAGTGGAGCCAAGGCAGACGGTTGTTTCCATATCGTAGTAAGAAGGTCAGCGTGATGCTCTATCCAGGGTGGCACTAATGTAGGAGCTGTCATGGGCAGATCCAGATGTTCAGCGAGCTTCAGACACTGAAGATCTGGTTCCAAGGAGTGCCACTGATGAACCTCCTGGATTTTTCTAAGCAACTCCGTAAAATAAAAGAAGGATCCTCCGGAGGAGTCTTTGGCCGGGGCTTCGACGGAGAGCGTGGCTCGTCGTCTCTCTCGGAGCAGCCGCCTGAAGAGTCCAAGGAGTCCGAGAGTGAAGAGGAGGATGAAGAAGAGTAAGACTCCCTTTCCCGACCCGGGGGAGGAATGGGCCCCTTGGGGAGTCCCCGGGGACACGTGTCCTGTCCTCTGGATCCAGATGGAAGAACTCTGGAGTCCGGAGGTGGTGAGGGAGTGTGCCGCCTGAGGCGTACGGGAACCTGGGATGGCACCATCGCCGGAAGGTGGCTCTCGACCTCTTTGGTGAGCTGAGCCTTGGCCTCAGCCCACCAGGAGGCCAGAGTCTCCTGCAGGTCCACCGGCGGCCGCAAGGGCGGTGGAGGAGGAGGCGGGGGATAAGAATACGGGTTATACCCATATGGAGCGTATCCAAAACCCGGCTGCGGGTAACCCAGCGTCGGGTATTGAGGCGTCGAGTACAGCAGCATTGGGAAGCCCGGCGTCGGATATGGCGCTCCCAGGTACACTGGCATCGAATAAGACGGAGGATACCCAGAAGCCAGGGGTGCTGCCTGAGCAGACGGCCCGGCCGGGAACCTCACGGGCGGGTTGGTAGTGGAGAGTCTGGAGGTTGGAAGGCCCGATGGGAGCAAAAGATCTCCCTGAGTCGGTAAGACCGCGTCAGGGCAGAGCCGGCCACATACCGATGCTGGAGGGGCCGGGCGTCCGGGAGCCGGCGCCAGGTCCGCGCTCCCAGATGGAGGAAGGACCGGCGGAAGCAAAAGATCCCTAGCTTCGCCTGGGGACGAGGAAGAAAAGTCCCCGGGTTCAGGTTGGGGGGCTCTGGCTCCCCAGACGGCAGCGAAGGCTGCGGGGAACCGGGAACGACGGATGGAGGGAGGTCCGTCGTCTGTTCCTTCGCGGGCCGGACGTCAGGCGAGCTGATGTGAGGCTTAGTGGCGAGCTCTCAGTGGACGCCGGAGGAGCCGACGTCCGACTTACTAGAGCCGTCACCGGAGACAGGTCGAGAGGAGGGGTTGGCCTGGTCCAGTGGGGAAGAAGCCGCGCATTGCCCCGGAGGGTCATACGTCTTACCAGCCCTCTCTGGGCGGACGTCAGAGGAGCAGACGCCCGGCTTACTGGAGTCGCCCACGATGGTAGGCATGAGCCTGCGGCCAAACCAGGGCGGAGCCTCCAACTGCCGGAGGCGCCCGCCAAGGCCTGAGCTGAGCCAGGCAGGCGGGCCAGCGCCGCCTCAGAAACCTCCGGTGGCCGTCGAGGAGCGATCCCCGGAGGGTATTTTACCTGCGTCCCAGCGACTCCCGAGGGAGACGCGGTGGAGAAGCCTTTGTCTCGGTGCCTCTCCTTGTCCTTCTTCTTTTGATGGCCTTCAGGGGAAGTGGACGCCTGCCTCAGTTTTTTAAGCTCCTTCTCCATAGAGCTCATTTTCTTCTTTTAGAACATGGGCTTCCAAGGATTACTGCCGCCTTTTTCGGGTGGCTGCGTTAAAACTGAGGCAATGCTGGCACTACTCGACCAGATGATCGGGGCCTAAGCAGAACAGGCACAGGAATGGCTGTCCTTGTGCGGTAGTTGGGCACCCATTGCAATCGCACCTATTCTTGTGCTTGGAGGGTGTGGGGATGACATACACGATGTTAGTCGAAAAATAAAGTTTTCAGTCAAAAAAAGCAGCGAAGGAAAGGCGGAATGACATAAACTTTTCAGCGAGCCTACATGGCGAGCTAACGGAAAAGAACTGAAGGCGGGGCGTCCGGGACCGCCCTTTATACCGACGTCTCCTGACGCCGGTCACCTGACATGGGGCGGTCACTCGCCAGGGACTGCTAGCTAGAAATTTTTCCGTGGGGTCCTGCCGCCTGCCGGCGTCAGTCCTATATGTAATTACCTACTGCAAGAGCCCTCTCGAAGCAAGATCTGGACTTTCTCTGGTTCTTTTACAGAATCCGTAACACGGTTTGTAACTGATCGGTTGGTTATTACCTGACTTAAAAGCTTTTAAGGGTAATTGTTTAGGTTGGCCATGTCTGAGAAACCCAAGAAAAAAAAAAACGATCCCACTGGGTTTCAACACTGTACTGAGTGTGGGGAGGCCTTTGCCAAGGCTGACCCCCACCTCATCCGTGTTTATTCTCTGGGGTTTTACCACCTCAAAACAGACTGCCAGATTTGTAAGAACTTTCCTAAAGCCACTCTGGAAAAAAGGTTGAGTAGGCTGAAGTAAAGGGAGGCCGAGAAGTCCATAGATCCGGATGGCCAGCTCGGTTTGGTTGCGGCCCGAACCTGAGGACGTGCCTACTGACCTAGGCGATACCTCCTCGGGCAAAAGGAGACCTGACTCCGAGGGGTCGGTTCCGTCGAAAAGGAAACTTAAGTCAGTCGGTTCGGATCTAGCACCGCATACTCCAACCACTGATGAGATAGCCTAAGCGATTAGTATAGTTTAATCAGTTCGCCCGGTTCCGTCTGAACTGGTACCATCAGTTACGTGGTCGGTTCGTCGGATCAGACTCCATCGGATTACGATCCAGATGCTTTTTATGAGGAGTGGGAGGGAGACGAAGAATATCCCAAAAATGAAGACAATGACTTTGAAGATCTGGATGTGCCCATTGAACCAGACAGACCCTCCAATGTCTCCCCTCCCAAGCTTTTTGAGTCCCCCTTCAAACTTCTTGTTTTACGAGAAGGTGGCTGAAACCCTCCAGATCCCAATGATTGGAGCTGCTGAGGAGGAGGAAGAGCCTGATTTTGTAGAGATGATGGACATCCCAGAGTCCAAAAGATTGTCTATCCCTCTTCACAAGTCCTTGGGGAAACAGACAAAAAAGATTTTACAGACACTTAACTCCTTACCTCCTGTGGATAAGACAATGGACAGGAATTATATGCTAACAGGCTGAGGCACGGAGTTTTTATACAGTCATTGCAGCCATGTTGGGGCAGTGCAGACTGCAGCCTGTGACAGGCTAACATTCCTTTGGCTTCACACCCCCCAAAGACTCCAGGAAGATCGATGCCATGGCCAAAAAACAGTATTTGGCATCTTCTTTGGGACTCACAAAATGGAGTGGAAAGGATGAGAAGGGATTTGGCAAGGTTGGAGGAATGGTCAAATGTATGGCAGCTCAGATTCAATGCAAAGAAGTGCAAGGTAATGCACCTGGGAAACAAAAACCCAGGGGAAGAGTACACAATGGGGGTGAGATACTGACAACAGTACAAATGGAAAGGGACCTGGAGGTAATTATATCAGATGACCTAAAGGTGGGCAAGCAATGTGAGAAGGCAGTAAGCAAGGCTGGGGTGGATACTGGGATGCATAGGGAGAGGCATCAATAGCAGAAAACAGGAAGCTGTTATTCCTCTGTACAGAGAGTTGGTGAGACCCCATCTCTGCAAAGACAGAGTGGAGACTGTCCAGAGGAGGGTAACCAAAATAGTGCAGGGTCTGCACCAGATGACATACGAAGAAAGACTAAAGGAACTTAATATGTATACCCTTGAGGAAAGAAGGGAAAGAGGGGACATGATAGAAACTTTCAAGTACCACAAGGGAATCAACAAAGTCCAAGAGGGTAGCATCTTTCAGGAAAAGAGATGTGCAAGAACAAGGGGGCACAATTCGAAGATAGAGGGGGACAGCTCAGAGGTAATGTGAGGAAGTATTTTTTCACAGAGAGGGTTGTGGATGCATGGAACAGCCTCCCTGAGGAGGTCGTGGAGTCAAGAACAGTGGGGGAAATCAAGAATGCATGGGACAGACTTAAGGCAGTCTTAGTGAGGGGTAGGAGGAAGTAAGCTGTTGGTTAACTAGGATCTGCAGCTTATATGTTAGGTAGGAAAATGGTCAGACTAGGTAGGCCAAGCGGTCCTTATCTGCCGTCAAATTCTATGTTTCTATGTTTAGGCAGGCTAACTATATGGCCTACACAGCCAGGTACCAGAAATCCAGGTGGGATACGGTTCTGGAACTGGCTAAACAGGGCTCCCCCTAGCTAGTCAAAGAGCTGGAGGAGGTGGCTGCTGATAGAATTGAGGCATCCAAAGTGCAATTTCATGCTGCTGTGGACTCCAATGATGTGGCATCAAGAGTCATGGTTACATCTGTGTCTCTCAGGAAACATGCTTGGCTCAGACGTACTAGCCTTTCGCAGGATACCCAGGCCAAGGCTATGGATTTCCCTGTAGTGTGTAACTCTCTGTTTGGGGAGCAGACAGAGGCTTACATGAAGAAAATGGATGAGTACAGGACCACCTACAGGAGTGCACAGGCCAAAGAGAGGCAGGCCACTCCTCAGAAGCAGCAGTCTAGGGGCAGGCCTTTCCACCAAGCTCAGGCTTCCTCTTCCTTTCCACAGAGGGGGTTCTTTCGAGGGAGAGGCAGGAGGAGGATGATGAGCAGGGCTGCATCCTCTTCCCAGTCCAAGGCTCCTGCCAAGCAGACACCCTGATGTGTCAGCCCAGGTCGACTCCCCCATTCCAGCAGGAGGCAGGTTGGCTTACTACTTCCAGGCCTGGAAGTCTGTTACCTCAAACAAGTGAGTCCTGGAGGTAGTAAGCCAGGGACTGGCCCTCAGCTTCAAAAGGTTTCCAAAACTGAGAGCCAGGTCATTCCCACCTGCATCCATCTCAAAGACCCTTGCCCTAGAGGCAGAGTTTTTGTCTCTTCTGGCTCTCAGAGCTGTAGAGAAAGTTCCTACTCCGCATAGGGGCAAAGGCCTGTACTCCAGGTACTTCCTTACCCCAAAAAAGACAGGGGAGTGGCGACCCATCCTAGACCCAAGGTATTTGAACAAACACATCTCAAAACCAAAATGGTGACTCTGGGAATGATTCTTCCCTCTCCAAGGCTAGGGGGTTGGCTAGCATCCCTGGACCTTAACGATGCCTATTTCCATATTTCTATCAGGTGCTCCCATAGAAAGTACCTCAGGTTCGAGTTGCCTTCAGGCCACTATCAGTTCAGAGCCATGCCATTCGGCCTAACATCAGCTCCAAGGGTGTTCACAAAGTGCCTTGCAGTAGTAGCTGCCTTCCTCAGAAGACAGGGTATTTCCATTTTCCCATACCTGGACAACTGGCTAATTGTAGGTCAGTCATCCGACCAAGTCAAGTCAGCTCTACAAATTACTCAAGATTCGTTCAGTTCTCTGGGGTTTCTTCTCAATCTCCCAAAGTCTGTTCTCAAACCAGTACAACTTCTTACTTTCATAGGAACAGAATTGAATACTATTCAAGCAAAGGCCTTCCTCCCTCTGGCAAGGGAAAGGGTCCTAACAAATCTTGCTTCCTCTTTTCGACCTCTGTTCTCTCATCCAGCAAGGCAGTTTTTCTTCAACTCCTGGGCCACATGGCAGCTTCCACTGCAGTGGTGCAAGGAGCCATATTTCAGATGAGGAACATTCAGTTCCACCTAAGGTCCCTTTGGTCTCAGAAAAAAAAAAAAGAAAGACTCTCACCAAATTGATTCCAGTGACTCAGACTCTGGTCCAAGCTCTCCCGTGGTGGCTGGACCAGGACAACCTCAGACAAGGAGTTCCATTTCTCTCTCAAGTCCCCTTAGTAGTCCTGACTACAGATGCTTCTCTCCTAGACTGGGGAGCCCATTTGGGAGCCCTTACGGCTCAAGGGGTTTGGTCTCCACAAGAGTCTCTCCTTCATATCAATCTCCTGGAACTCAGGGCAGTTTTTCTGGCACTTCCGCTCTTCTTGGAGTCAGTCAGGGCAAGATGGGTGGAAGTCAGAACAGACACCATCACCACAATGTGGTACATCAACAAGCAAGGAGGCACTTTGTCCACGGCCTTGTGCACAGAGGCCATGAAACTGTGGTCTCTACCCTATTCTCTTTATACTTCCCTGATAGCAGTTCACCTTCCAGGAAAGGACAATGTACTGGCAGATGCTCTGAGCAGAATCTCCCAGGGGCATCACAAATGGTCCCTGGACCCTCCCATACTACAGGTCATCTTCTCCAGATGGGGCACCCCAGAGATAGATCTCTTTCAGCCCCAGACAATCACCAACTTCCTCTGTTTTGTTGCAGACCTCCAGTCCTGGGGACTGTTCCTCTGGATGCTCTCATTCTGGAATGGAAGGGCAGGTTTCTGTATGCCTTTCCTACCTTCCCTCTGTTGTTCAGAGTCCTGATCAAAATCAGGTCCCAACCCTGCACAGTGATACTGGTGGCTCCAGATTGGGCCAGACAGCCTTGGTATCCTCTGCTGCTGTCTCTGGCAGTGTCACGTCCCCTGTCTCTCCCCAAGAGATACAATCTCCTAACATCCTCTCAGGGGAGGATTTGGTACTCCAATCTCCAGTCTCTCAACCTCAAGGCCTGGCTCTTGAAGAGTTAGAATATGCAGGCCTGCATCTTTCTCAGGGAGTTCTGGATATTTTGAAGGTTTCAAGGAAACCTTCTACTAGAAAAACTTATAATTCCAAATGGAAAAGGTTCAGCTTTTGTTGTTCTCAGAAGGGCATTGTGCCCGATTCTGCAGATATTGCTATAGCCTTAGATTATCTGGTTCATCTTAATGGTCTAGGCCATAGGCCTGCAACTCTGAAGGTTCAGCTAGCAGCTGTCTCTGCATTCCTTTCATCAGGGAGCTCTTCCCAGGCATCTCATCCTGTTTCCAGTAAGTTTTTCAAATGTCTGGTTCATATTGACCCTCCCTTTCGAGAGCCTACTCCTGCTTGGGATCTTAATGTCTGCATTGCCCAGCTTATGCAGCCACCCTCTGAACCTCTGGCTTCGGCTGAGCTTAAGTACTTGACCTGGAAAACTGTGTTCCGGGTAGCTATTACTTCTACCAGGCGGATTAGTCAATTACAGGCCCTGTCAGTCAAACCTGACTTAATTTCCTTCTATAGGGATAAGGTGGTCCTAAGAACCCAGAGGAGGTTCTTACCCAAATTGGTATCAGATTTTCACCTGAATCAGTCTATGTCTCTTCCTGTGTTTTTCACTGACCACTCTTTTTCAGGGGAAAGAAGATTACACAGTTTGGATATTAAAAGGGCTCTTAGCTACTACATAGAGCATACTAAGGCACACAGGCAGGACTGTCTTCAATTGTTTCTCACTTATGGTGAAGGGGGGAAAGGTAAGCCTGCTATTAAAATAACTATTGCCAGGTGGATTGTCTCTTGTATACAATTCTGCTATGACAAATTTGGAAAAACACCTGCTCCAGGCCTGAGGGCTCACTCGACTAGGGGTACAGCTGCCGCTAGAGATATACCCTTGCTAGAAATCCTGTAAAGCAGCCACCTGGAAAACAGTCCATACATTCACCAAGCATCATTCTCTGGACATCCAGGCTCGGAGTGATGCTAGGTCTGGCACAGCAGTGCTGCAGAGTCTGTTCCCTAAGTAGGTTCTGCATTCCCTCTTCCTGTGGGGAACTGCTTGGTAGTCTGCATAATGTCAGAATACAGCAAAACTTCATGTTGTTTGAAGAAAAAATTACTCACCATAGTAATGTTGTCTCTTCTAATGGAGTCTTGCTGTATTCTGACCTCCCTCCCTGCCTCCCCTCTCAGAACCTAGCTTTTGGGAGGTGGGCTGGCAGGTACAGTGTTGCTCCTCAGTGGTGTACCTTGTACCCTCCCACTTCAGGGTGGGGTAGTCGTTTTATTGTTACTATTGTTATGTTTTATATATATTTATATATTGTCACTACCTTTTTTCCTTGGGTTCTCGACTTGAGTCTTTTTGGACCCAAATTGTTGCCTTTTGGCTCTATATTAAACAATTTCCATAGTGTAGTACTTAGTTTGCTTGTAAGAATCTGACGGTTACACTGGTAAGTACCAGAGACAGAGGTTTGAAAACCGAGCTCGAGCTCAACGTTCTATGCTTCTGCATAGAGTTAACTCTTTCCTTTCCGGGGCAGTTCAAGTGCTGGGGCTAACTACATATTGTCAGAATACAGCAAGACTCCATTAAAAGAAACAACATTACTATGGTGAGTAATTTTTTCTTTGTGGCTTCCAAGGCAGTTTTTACAGTTTCTGCCAAGTCTTGAGCCACTGTGTCTGGGGCTTGCTGGCTGATAGCCAGTACAGAGTTCCAGAGTGCCTTCTGGTATTGAGCTGTGTACACCATATAAGTAGAGAGGCTCTGGTGCAAGATTTCTTGTCCATAGTATCCAGCATTCTATATTCTTTTTCTGGAGACTGGGATGAAAGAGGCACTGTCCTATCATAGGCTGCAGCCTGCACCACTCCGTCATGATCTGGATGTATGTAAAGGTACTCGGCATTAGTTTTAACTAGCTGGTACATTTTATTTCCTTATCCATCCCTGGGATGAAGGTAGGATTCTGGAGTAACTTGAAAGTAGCCCTGTGGGGCCGGCCTGGTGGCGCTGAGGGTTGAGATGCTGGGCGCCTCACCTCGCACCATGCTGGCGACCCGGGGTCGGGAGTGACCTCTAGTTGCCGGGGGTTGGCAGGGGAGGGAAAGGATCGAGCATCCAAAGGACTGCTTTCTTCTCCCGGGAAGGGGAGGGTTGTCATCCCATTCCTTGGCTGCCCCCTAGTGGAGGCTGGAGGTCAGGAGACACAGAAGCGTGGTTCCATGACATGCGAGTGCCTCCGCACACGTTCACGCTGTTTTTGGGAGGGGGTGTACAGGGAGAAGAAGGAAAAAGAAGGGGGGGAAGTAGCCCTGCGAAGGGACTTATGAATTGGAAGGAGTAGCTTTTTAAGGGGAAGGGAGACTCATATCCAAAAAATCTGCCTCCTTGTCCTCCTTAGTGGTCTCTTGAATAGAGACCCATAGTGTCCACCATATGCTGGACAAAGGTATGAGAGGTGAAATCCTCCTGGCCATTAGAAGGGAGAGCCAAACTCCTGGTCAGGGGATACATCTGGTTCCAAAGGTTCACCCTCCTCTTCATCATCTCCAGCAAAGAAAATTCCCATGCCAAGCCCAGACTCAGAGGGGATAGGTGTGGTAGGACCAGATGGGGCACTAATGAGGTTGCCCACAGCCTGAAAGGTTTGATATAACTGCCAAGCCTTAGCCATTTCCTCCACAGATGGTATATCTTCTTGTATCACTGGCATCTCCCTTTGCTTTTCAGCGTTGGGGGCAGTGATATGTTTTTCTTTTTGTTTCTTTTTTGCAGGCACTGAATCAGGAACCTGCTCGTCGTTACTTTTTTGGCTTGGTCATTATTATTTTTATCAGACTTATTTTCTAGGGGGTCCTTGGTGGACCTTTTAGATTTTTTGATGAGAGGACTCCTCTTCTAAAGTTTTATTTGGGGGCAGGCAGATTGAGAACCATTATGTCCAGCCTTTCGGCTCTATTCTTAACAGTTTTGAACAAAATTTAGTGCAAAGTTCACAGTTAGCAAAGATATGGGCTGGACCCAAACAATTTAGGCAAAGGTTGTGGCCATCTGCCTTGGCCACAATTTTAAAACATTAAACACAATTTTTAAAACCAAAGGGTCCAGTCCTCTTTTTGGGTCTGACATGACAATTGGTCAGAAGACCTTGAAAAAATGGTTCCCCAAAAGGGAAAAATATTACATTTTGGTCACTTCCCAAGTGCTGTGGAACCGTAAGAAACTGTTCCCAGCTGAGGTAAAATAAAGAGAAAATTAGCAGAAAACAGTTCCCTTCAAAAATAGGGAACCACGATAAAAGTACTGTTAAAATATAAAAAGTGCATCATTTTTACCTCAGAAGTAGTATTTCAGTCAAAAAATAAAGCGCAGGAACAGCAGGAGGAGTTGCTGTGAAGAGAGATTCCGCAGTTCCAGGGAACCAAATAGAACCGTGGAAAACCCACTAAAAATAGGAAAAACACTAAAGGCAGCACAGACTTAAAGAAAATACTAACCTTATAAGAAATAAACTTCTTCAAGCTAAGATGTGAAGAGAGAGCTACACGGCAAACTTGTCCAGTCAGCAGAGAAATGAACCTGATAGGCTAATTCTTGGGCATCACTAGCATAAACTCCACCTCTGGGGCAGCTGAACCCAGCTGGCATAACTGCATTAGTCAAGTATATGGAGGGATTCCTGGGGTGAGAAATAAGAGGAATCGAGAAAAACAGACAGTAAAAACTGAAAAACAGTTTAATTTTGTAGTAATTTAGAAAAAACAAAGTGGTTTTAAAAGTAGTTCCCCAACAGTGGGAACTGCGCTGAAAAATGGCCTTCTCCAGATCCAAGGAACCAAAGAAAAGTTAAAACATAGATAATGAACAACTTAACTAAGCAGAGTTATCGATAAAATAACTAAACAGTATGCTATGGAAGAGTTTTACAAAATAATAAACCGAAAATAAATCTGAAGCTGAAGAGAAGACTTCGAGGCAACTGCTTCTTCAGGTGGAGAAATAAATCTGCCATTAGAATGTGAGGGTGAGCTTGACCACACAGCAGAGTTTGAATTTCATTCCAAATTCCAAAATTTGCATAAAATTCTAAGTTCTGTGGCAGCTCATTCCAAGGGAATGATGAAGTTAAGCAAATGTGAAGGATTCCTGGGGTTTGAATTGGTTATTTTGCCATGTTTCCAATCTCCCGAATATAGCGAACTGTTAATCTTCCAAGTTCTGTCTCCTAGCTGCTGCTGTAGGTGGAGCCATCCAAATGTTGCCTGGATCAGTAGACGTGGAGTAAGAAAAGCATATGAAAGCGCACACAAACCATGTTTAACCTCTCAGAACTTTTATTAGGTGGTACAAGGGTTAAAAGGAAATGAAACTTCTAAAACATTCACCGTACTTGGTGCAGGGTATTAACAACAGAGCATCTTTTCCCAAAACACAGTCTATTCAACTTTAAGAGGGGAGAAGGTAAAGATCTTTGCTCTAATTGGCTCTGATAATCGTGGTGAAGATTTTGTGTTTGAAGGAAGGGAGAGGGAGATAAGAGTAACGCCAGATATTTCATTTACAAAACCGCTACACAAATTGAGCTTCTGCATTTAAGAAATAAATACTTCTTCAAAACATCAGTATCTTAAATGACCCTTGTAATGGCATTGAAATTAAAACAAAAAGTTAAAAATAAGACGGTGACTGTTGCTTATGACCACATAAATCAGTTTCCAAAGTGTCCATCACATTTTTTTTTGTTAAATAAAATTATATGAGACTTTTCAGTGATAATATAAAACTTATACATTCTAACATCTGAATGGGGGCAAAAACAAAAAGCAGTCCACAAGATAACCTGATTTCTTTTTCTGTTTTGCTGGGCCTTTCACATTCTTAGCTACAAAAACTGCATTAAATAAAGAGGACCCCAAATTCAACACTGCACAGTTAAAAAGTTCATAGAGCTTGAACAGAATATGCATTGTTGCAGATGGGGTTGGGGTGGGTAGGTTAATTTCCCCTACAAAGGAAAAAAAAAAGCTGCAAAATGCAGAAACCACATATAGGCTCTACTATTACATGTACAAATACATACATAAATATATTACATACAACAGCAAATCAAGGAAGCGGGCAATAGTCATCACATCTGTGGATGTGTTTGAAGTCTCTGTCTCTCCCCTTCCCCCCCCAGCAGAGACGTTTGGCTGCGCCCAGTTGCTTTTTATCATCAGTCAATAAAGATGGGTCCCAAGAATGGGCGTCTGCTTTTAGTTTTTTTTTTTTTTTTTTTTTAAATCCAGATCTTAGTTTGTCCAGTAAGGAGAACTGCTATAGGTGGTTTTGTTAGCCTGAGTCTTCTGCTGCATGTTGCTTTGCTGGCTGCGCTGACCGGATCCACCCTAATAATTAGAAAAAAGAGCATTAGAAAAAAGGGGAATAGCTACTCTAAAAGCATGCATTTGGGGTGGAGGCTCATTGATTTGAAAGAGAATCCACTCTGAGTCGCATTATTTGTGATAAACTCATTTTCTCAGACATGAATTCCTCTGGCAGGAATTACATGACACCACCCCACTGCCGCCCAAACCCAGGTCTCGAGTCTTTCCTTTCACAGCACTACAAAGACCGCTACATGGATATACAAGCCAGATAACTTCAGAGCCAGAGAAGCCCCACTATGAACAATATATCGGATTTCAAAGAGGACTCAAGCTTCAAGCTTTTAAAGAGTTGCGAAAAACAAGTAACTTGCCGTAACTCTTGATCTTCTACAGTACAGGATCTCCTCTATAGAGCCACACTCTTTACTCTTCAAGCTGCAGGCACTAGGACCCCATGGGCATTCGAACAGTTGGGGCTGGCTCTGAAGTATGATGCCAAGTGCACAGACAGCGTAAGTATTGGTGCCAGCCCCTAATACCTCAGTACCTTTTTGTACCAGTGAAGAAAGAAAAAAAACACACTAAACGACAGACTATTTAAAAAGTTTTAAAAGCAACATTTTTTTTTAGAACTACTGAAGACTATAAATGATCCCTTAACTGCCACTGCAGGCAATTCCTGGAGATGAATAAAAGGGCAGATAAACCATACATATAGATAAATGCCCAGGAGTCTCGGGGAGAGTCGAGTGAGACTATGGAGAACATACTCTAGAAGATCAAGAATTTTCCAGTCTTTCTAGAGCCAGTCTTCTCCATACAGCCAAGTTCTTTGGTTAAGTGTATGTACAGTAGTTTAAAAACCAAAACAAACCAAACCTAGGGAGGTTGAGACAATGGGAACTGCTAACAAGGCAAGACCTGCAGTTTAGCCTACTCAAATCTTTTATGCCTCCTAGACTGTACCTCTAGGATGCAGTGTTTGAAAAAGAGTGAATGCTAATAGGTAGGGGCCCTACTTAACTGGCAATAGGGACTGAACAGAGTGAAGCCACCAACGTGCACTGGAGAACAGGAATATCTCCATATGAGTGTCCAGAGACCTAAAATAAGTAATACAGGAATGGAGGCCGGCCCGGTGGTGTTGAGGCGCTGGATGCCACACCTCACGTCACGCTGATGACTCGGGGTTGGGAGCAACCTCAGATGTTGGAGGGTCGGCCGGGGGGGGGGGAGAGAGGATTGGGTGTCCCAGGGACTGCTCTCCTCCTCCGGGGAGGGAGGGGTGGGTGGTGGCTGGGGGGTCAGTGCAGGCTGTAGTTAGAGGAGTCAGAGCGGAGACGACGTCGGACGTGCAGTGCACAGAAGCGCGTACGGCAACATCATTGTCACTGCATGCCTGCGCTGTGTGTGTGTGTGGGGGGGGGCTTTGTAACCAGAACAAGGAAAACAGCCAATCCTCCGGCACTCGTGATGGTCGGCCCCCGACGGTGCTGCACCGAATGCTCTCAGGGTGCTTCCTCTGAGCCCGACTCCCCAAAAGGTCTTCTGCTATTGGGATGAGCGACGTGGCCAAGAGAGGGTGAGGGAGTGAGCTTGGGCACGGCGCCTGGTACGGTGCAGCTGGGGTAAATCGGAATAAGGGGAACCATAGGACCACCCCTACCAAGGAGGTAAGGCAGACCAGAAAAATATATACAACAAATACAGGAATGGAAATATGAATAACCTCGAAAGAATTCCTGAAAGGGGTAAACACCATCACTGAAAAGGGAGGAAACTGAAGAGGGTTCTACCAAACTTCTCAAGATAAAAACAGAAATATGAAACTGGAGTTCCATCACATGGAATTGTAGGGAAGATTTTTTTCCATATAGCTTTACCTTGCTGGTTGCTGCAAGCGGGCTCTCAGCCCTGCCCCCACTTCCTCACACCCAGCACTTACCTCCCCTGGACCACCAAGCCCCAGATCCCCCAAGGACTGCCCTCTGTGGCAGGGCCGGAAAGGGGAGGGCTGTCCATCCCACTCAGTGACTCTCATCCAGACTAGGATTGTGGCCAGGAGATGACGTGGAACAGAGGTCTCACGTAGCCTTCATGTAGCCTGCGCCAACCAAGTTTCCATTTTCTCCCTCGGTCCTCTGCCGTGTTAGCACATAAGGGTGTCCGTGTGGAGGAGTACATGTGCTACAGAACTGCAGCCCCATCCTTCGTGTCATTCGAGCTGCTGGCGCTACTCCCTAGGCCTCCACCCAGGGACAGCCAAGGACCAAGTTGGCATGCCTTCCCACCCTGGGAGAGGAGAGCTGTCCACTGGACGCTCAACCCTCTGCCTGGCGACTTGAGCTCATTCCCGAAAAGCCCCAAAGTGGGGTGAAGCAGCTTACCTGCAGACAACACGAGTGTGCGATACCACAAGCCGTCTTTAGGGATGGCTAAACATGAGAAGGGACGTCTCCAACCTGCCCTGGATGCCTCCTCAAAGACTCTAAGCCATGGAGGAAAGACAACAGAGTCAACACTAGGAAGTCTGAGCCGTTCCAATGGCAAGACTGCCATATCGCGACTTGTGTATGCATACAAGTTGAGCACCTGGAACATCTCCACCAAGAATCACTGGTACAGAGCATACTCAGACACAAGGCAGGTGGACTGATGACTCACTGCCCTCAGAGGGGGATGTTGATGGGAGATGAGGCGCTGACTACAGGGGTTGCTGCTGCTGGAGAGAAGGGCCTAAACTGGGCCACATCAGACTCCCTATGAAAAAAGTTTAAGGCACCAACAAATTCCCTGTGTTGCTCCCACGTTAGTGACCCCTCAGGGCCCATGAATGAAGGCAACCTGTCCATTAAGTGGTGAGGCCCTACTAGATGGGGATGAGACTCCTGGTCTCATGGGTCACGAACTGGGTTGTGGAACTGTGCAAGAGGCACTGCCTTATGGGAGGGCCTGGCAGAGTAACCTAAAAGGAGTCCTCCTACATTCGAGGAGTGACCCAATTGGTGCCCACTGGGGAACCCCCAGGTGAGGAAAGCAGGGCCATATAGTCCCCATAAGGCAGCAACAGTCCTCACTGGTGACTGTGTTGGCCAGCGGCTCCATAGAGAATTCCATCTCCAGGTCACCATCTGACTAAGAGTAGGTGCCGCTTCCGGCACTGGGATCAGGATCAACAACAGCCTCAGAGATGGGTTCATTCCCGTCACGGCGGTCGACACTACCCTCGGTACCAGAGTCTGAGTCAGCTTCGATGCTGAGCCTAGAGTCATACCCCTCCCCAGTGTTGCAAATGGTACCAGGGTTAGGGACAACCTAGGGGATGACACCATCGGTCTCACTTGGATCCAGGCTGAGAACCAATCACCATGGCCGTCACCACGTTCTTCACCAGAGGAGACAAATCCCCTAATGACAAGTCCTGATAGGAGGATTCTGAGGACTGGTACAAGTCTGAGCAGGAGACTGAGGAAGACCAGTCAGTCGCCTTTTCTTGTTGCCACATCTGTCAGGGGAGCTTGAAAGGCTCCGTGACCTGGATCTGTGGCATCACTTCCTAGAGGCCTTCCTTTGGGCTTATCCCTAGGAGTAAGCTCTTTACCATGGTCCTCATCAGATGGCGGTTGAGGAACCTTCTCTTTGTCCTGAGTTGGGGGAGGGGGTTCTGCGGGCTCTCCCCCATCCGGATGTGTCATAACTGGATTCATTGGCGTAACAGGTATTGCCTTTGGGGGGAGAATATCTGGCTTAATGGTCTCCAAACAGTGGCTAAATAAATATTTAACCTGGGTTAGGTTCGGTCGGGGCTCTGGACCCGGCGTCTGGTCTGGCATCGGTCCAGTACCTGTGCCAGTCCCAGTGTCTGTACCATCGTCGGGTTGGTCTGGCCTCCGGTGATCTACCGGGGGCAGCATCGGGAGGACGGGTATGTGCTCGCCTTGAGGGACCGACATTTGGTTCCTCCTCTTTCACCTGGGTGTCATCGGTTTGGTCGTCAGTTGGAGGAGGAGGGGACGCCGGAGGCAATGGAGTTCCTGCCGGTGGGGCTGGTATATGAGTAACATTAGAAGCATCGTCAGTGGTTCAGCATCGGTGGTGATCTGACGAGGACTTGGAGGGAGGACACTTGTTGGACGACTGCTTGTCTGACTGCAGTCTGGGAGATTTTTCCACCAATTTTTTAGGTTGTTTGGGTGGAAAAGAAAGAAAAAAAACACTCACCTTAGTAATGTTGTTTCTTCTAATGGAGTCTTGCTGTATTCTGACATATGCAGTGATCATCAACCTTTGAACTGCCCAGGAGAACAAAGAGTTAACTTTCCATGCAGGGCATGGAATGCTGAGCTCGAGCTCGATTGAAGCCTCTGTGTGCTGCTGTTTAAACTCCAACCGTCAGATCTTTTCGAGCTATACTCACTAGGCATTCTGTGTGGAAACTGTAAAACTCACACTAGCCAACTGGCAACTAAATTTGTTAAAAAGGGGTTTTTTTTGGTTTCAAAGCAAAGACTCAAGTCAGAAACCCAAAAACAAAACACAACACACACCCAAAATAAAGAAGGGTGAGAAAGGGGCACCTCTAGGTGCCAACACTGCTTCTGCCCACCCACATCCCAAAAACCAGGTTCTGAGAGGGGAGGTCAGAATACAGCAAGACTCCATTAGAAGAAACAACATTACTAAGGTGAGTATTTTTTCTTCAAACAACATGAAGTCTTGCTGTATTCTGACTATTGAAGACTACCAAGCAGTACCTCCAAGGAGGAGGACAGAACCTACTTTGGGAAAAGGCTCTGAAGTACTGTTGTGTTAAACGGAGCATCACTCCTAGCCTGGATATCCAGAGAGTAATGCTTGGTGAATGTATGGACTGTTTTCCAGGTGGCTGCTGACAGATTTCTAAGATAGGAATATCCCTGGCAGCAGCCAGAGAAGCAGCTGTACCTCTAGTAGAGTGAGCCCTCAGGCCTCAGGGTGGGGTTCTACCCAATTTTTCATAGCAGAATTGTATACAAGAAACAATCAACCTGGCAATAGATCTTTTAGTGGCAGGTTTGCCCTTACCGACCTCTCCATAAGTGAGGAACAACTGGAGGGACTCAAACCTGTGACCCTTGGTGCGCTCTATGTACAGTAGTAGCTAAGAGCCCTCTTTAAGTCCAGGCTGTGCAACCTCCTCTCTCCAGAGAAGGAATGGTCAGTGAAGAAAAAAGGGAGAGACATAGACTGACTAAGGTGGAAATCTGAAACCACCTTAGGCAAAAACTTCCTGTTAGTTCTTAGGACCACTTTATCTCTATAGAAAGAGATGAAATCAGGCTCCACTGACAGGGCTTGCATTTCACTGATGTGCCTGGCAGAGGTAATGGCTACCAAAAACACAATTTTCCAAGTCAAGTACTTTAGCTCTGCAGAGGACAAAGGCTCAAAGAGGGGTTGCATAAGCTAAGCAATGCAAACATTAAGGTCCCAAGCAGGAGCAGGGTCCCTAAAGGGAGGATTGGTGTGCAGCAATCCCTTGAAGAATTTACAAAATACAGGATGGGCTGATAGAGGAGAGGGCTTGCCTACTGACAAAAAGGCAGAAACAGCTGCCAGATGTACTTTAAGTGTAGCTGGTCTAAGTACCAAGCCATTAAGATGAACCATATAGTCCAGGACTGTAGGCAACCCAGCAGATTCTGGAGAAATATGCTTATCAGAGCACCAAATACTGAACGTTTTCCATTTGGAGTTGTAAGTCTTTCTGGTGGAAGGCTTTCGAGAAGCCTTAAGAATATCCAGAACACCTTGAGAGAGGTGCAGATCAGCAAACTAACTCTTCAAGAGCCAGGCCTTGAGATTGAGAGATTTGAGATTCGGATATCAAATCCTTCCCTGAGAGGATGTCAACAGGTTGTAATTCCTGGGAAGAGACAGGGGAAGGTGGACTGCTAAGGACAGCAACAGTGGATACCAGGGCTGTCTGGCCCAGTCTGGAGCGATCAGAATCACTTTGCGTGGTTGACACCTGATCTTGACTAGCACCTTGAACAGGAGAGGGAAGGGGGGAAAAGCATACAGGAACTTCCCTTCCCAATTCAGAACCAGAGCATCCAGGGGGACTGAGCCCAAGACTGGGGGTCTGCAACAAAAGAGAGGAAGTTGGTGATTGTCTGGGACTGTAAAAAGATCTATCTGTGGAGTGCCCCATCTGGAGAAAATCACTTTCAAAATTAGGGGATCTAGGGACCATTCGTGGTGGCCCCGAGATATCCTGCTGAGAGCATCTTCTAGGACATTGTCCTTCCCTGGGAGGTGAACTGCTATCAGAGAGGTTTGCAGGGAATAGGCCAGAGACCACAACGTCATTGCTTCTGTGCACAAGGCCGTAGACAGACTGCCTCCTTGCTTGTTGATGTACCACATTGTGGTGGTATTGTCTGTTCTGATCTGGACCACCTTGTTCTGTACAGATTTGGAAAAAGCTTGCAGTGCCAGAAACACTGCTCTGAGTTCCAAGAGACTGATGTGAAGCAGAGATTCTTGAGGTGACCACAGCCCTTGGGTGGTAAGATCCTCCAAGTGGGCTCCCCAGCCCAAGAGGGAGGCGTCTGTAGTGAGGATTAGTGAATGAGACTGAGTGACAAAAGGAACTCCCTGTCTTAAATTGTCCTGATCCTGCCACCACTGCAAAGCCTGGATCAGGGTTCGAGTCACTGGGACTATTTTGGTAAGAGAATCCTTTCTTTGGGACCAGAAGGCTCTTAAGTGCAACTGAAAGTCCCTCATCTGGAATCTTGTCCCCTGGACCATTGCTGTAGAGGCCGCCATGTGGCCCAGGAGCTGCAAGAAGTGCCTTGCTGGTCGAGACACCTGAAGGGTGAAAGGAGAGGCCAGTTCTATAAGGGTCCTTGCCCTGTCCAGGGGAAGGAAGGCTTTTGCTCTTATTGTATCCAGCTCTGCCTCTATAAAGGTGAGGAGCTGTACTAGCTCGAGAACTGACTTTGGAAGGTTTAGGAAGAATCCTAAGGAAGTGAGCAGTTGTTGAGTTATCTGAAGATGTGACTTGACTTGGTCTGGAGACTGACCCACTATGAGCCAGTCGTCCAAGTATAGAAAGATGGAGATCTTTTTTCTCCTTAGGAAAGCAACCACTACTGCCAGGCACTTTGTGAACACCCTTGGGGCTGATGTTAGGCCAAAGGGCATTGCTCTAAATTGATAGTGGCCTGAGGGCAACTCGAACCTGAGGTACTTTCTGTGGGAGCACCTGATAGGAATGTGAAAACAGGCATCTTTGAGGTCCAGGGAGACTAGCCAGTCCCCTGGCCTTAGAGAGGGCAGAGTTATTCCCAGAGTCACCATTTTGAATTTTGGCTTTAAAAGGTGCTTGTTTAGATATCTCAGATCCAGGATGGGCCGCCATTCTCCTGTCTTTCTGGGGGTTAGGAAGTGCCTGGAGTAAAACCTTTGCCCCTGTGTAGGGTAGGAACCCTTTATGGCTCCGAGAGCCAAGAGGGAAGAGACCTCTGCCTCTAGGGCAAGGGTCTCTGATGGATTTGCAGGTGGAAAGGATCTGGTTCTCATCTTGGGAAATTTTTTGAAGCTGAGAACCAGTCCCTGGCTTACTACTTCTAGGACCCACTTGTCTGATGTTAAAGACTTCCAGTCCTGGACAAAGTAAGCCAGCCTGCCCTCTACAGGTATTGGAGAATCGGCCCGGGCAGACCCATCAGGGTGTCTGTTTGGCAGGGTCTTTAGGCTGAGGGGTGGAAGCAGGCCTGCTCATACCCAGTCTGCCTCTCCCTCTAAAGAACCCCCTCTGAGCATAAGCAGAAGAGGAGGCCTGGGCTTGGTAAAAAGGCCTTTGAAAGGGCCTGCCCCTGCCCCTGGAATGCTGCCTCTGAGGAGTGGCTTGCCTTTCTTTGGCCTGAGCACTCCTGTAGGTGGTCCTGTATAAATCCATCTTCTTCATGTAGTTCTCTGTCTGCTCCCCAAACAGAGAATTACCAATGACAGGAAAATCCATGGCCTTAGCCTGGGTATCCTGTGATAGGCTAGTACATCTGAGCCAAGCCATCCACTGAAGGCCACAGATGTAGCCATGACTCTAGATGAAACATCACTGGAGTCCACAGCAGCATGAAATTGCACCTTGGATGCCTTAATCCCATCCACAGCCACCTGCTCCAGCTCCTTGGCAAGCTGGTCAGGGGCCTGTTTAGCTAGAGCCAGCACAGTGTCACACCTGGACTTCTGGTATCTAGCTGTGTAGGCCATATAGTTAGCCTGCCTGAGTCCCAAAGATGCTGCCATGTACTGTTTCTTTGCCATGGCATCAATCCTCCTGGAGTCCTTATTTGGGGTGTGTGAAGCCAAGGGAATATTTGCCTTATCACAGGCAGCAGCCTGCACTACCCCAACATGGCTGCATTGCTGGGAAAGGAACTCCGTGTCCGAGCCTGAAAGGGTATACCTCTTGTCCCTTTTTCTGTCCACAGGACGTATGGAATTAGCAGTTTTTAGAATTTTAAATGTCTGTTTCCCAAAAGATTTACGGAGGGGAAGAGACAATCTCCTGGACTCTGGGATGTCCATCATCTCAACAAAATCAGGCTCCTCCTGATCCTCTACTGCTTCTTCCATAGGAAGCTGGAGGGTTTCAGCCACTTCCTTTTAAAACATAAAGTGGGAAGGGGACTCAGAAAGTCTAGGAGGAGAAACACCTGAAGGTCTGTCTGGGTCAATAGGCACATCCAGACTTTCATAATCACCATCATCATCATATTCATACTCTCCCTCCTCCTCCTCCTCCTCCGGTTCATAAAATTCTTCTAAAGTATAATCCAGAACTGGGGGAACTGACCAAACCGAGCCCCTGACAGATGGTGCCGGTTCGGCTGGAACCGAAGTTAGCGATTGAACTATCCTTATCGCTTTGGCTATTTCATCAGCGGTCGGAGAAAGAACTTGTGGATCCGAACCGGATGATTTTTCCCTTTTCTTTCTTTTAACCGGAACCGACTCCTCAGAATCTGTTCTCCTTTTGCTCGAAGAAGTTTTGCCCTGGTCAGAGGGCACTCCTTCTGTTTCGGTCGGAACCGAACCGGGCTGGCCATCTAGGTCAGTGGACTTCTTGGCCTCCCTTTCCCTCAGTCTACCTACTCTCTTATCCAGGCTAGCTTTGGGAAAACTTTTACAAATTTGGCAGTCTGAATTGAGGTGGTCAAACCCCAGACAATAAACACAGGTGGTGTGGGGATCAGCCTTAGCAAAGGCTTCCCCACACACACTACAGTGTTGAAACCCAGTGGGCCCGGTTTTTTTCTTGGGTTTCTCAGACATGGCCAATCCTAACCACAACTTCCCTTTTTCGGCAATCCACCAGGGCAAGACACCAGACGTTCCTGACCGTGTTACGGGTTTTGGAAAAAAACAATCAAATCCGTTTTCTTTTAGAACCGATACGGACCGGTTACCACACACTGAAAAAGACAGAAGTTTTTTTTAACACAAACCTGATCGGTTCAAAGCGAACCGATCCAATGTCTATGTAAGTTCCACACAGAAACTAATACAAAAACCTATCTAGTACTCACGGTACCACAGACAGAGACTTAGACAGATTCAGTAGCAGAAATTCGGTCGAAACCGAGTGAAAAAAAAACAACACTTTAACCGACTTTTTTGAACTAAGCGAAGGAGAAATCTCCGGAGCGACTGTTCAGTGAGGCGGAGTAAAGAATCTGATGGTTGGAGTTTAAACAACAGCAGACAGAGGCTTCAACCGAGGTCGAGGCTCAGCGTTCCATGCCCTGCATGGAAAGTTAACTCATTGATCTCCGGGGCAGTTCAAAGGTTGGTGATCACTGCATATGTCAGAATACAGCATGACTTCATGTTGTTTGAAAAGACCTCCCTGAGGAGCCAGAGGTCTTTTTTCCTGTCCCGGGGGCCAGTGCTACATACAAAGGCCAACCGGGCAGGCTGATGTCCCATACTTGGGTCCAAAGAACGGCCTGTCGGTGGAACTGGAGGCCAGATCTTGATAGGCTGGAGAGAAGGTGCAGATGACCCAGAACCCTTATCCTTGTACCCCGAGACGTGGGCCGCCGCCGGGGCCTTCATGAAGGTAAGCCTGGTGTTGTGGCTGGCGGAGAGTCGGAGTTGCCCTTA
The DNA here is from genome assembly GCA_016271365.2 of Neoceratodus forsteri. Lineage (NCBI taxonomy): Eukaryota > Metazoa > Chordata > Ceratodontiformes > Ceratodontidae > Neoceratodus > Neoceratodus forsteri. The sequence goes on from CM057449.1 coordinate 621,963,400, forward strand.
GAGGCAGAGTGCAATCCCGAGGATCTCAATCTAGAATGGGATCTTTCCTGCTCTCTCAGTTTTTCCTTATGTTTATCAGAAGAATGTTTCCCCAATTTCTTGTGGGAGTGGTGGGAAGATTCCCTCTCTGAGGAGGAGGAGTCCCACTGCATGGTGGCCAACTTTAGTTGAGTGAGACAGGCCTGCAAGGTTTTCTGTCGTCGGGTCCGGCTGCTGAAGCGCTGGCAGGACTCGGTATCGTGGTCTGGGCCCAGGCACAGCAGCCAGGCTGAATGGCTGTCTTTTGCAGAGATTTGCTTCCCACAGGCACACTTGTTAGCGTGCCTGTCAGTGTGCATCGAAGAAGGAGACGGGGTGATGACATAAAGAAGAAGGGGCTTGAAACAAGCGAACTATTAGTAGAAAACAAGAAAGTTATAACGATAGAGAAAATGGTGTACGGAACTGGCGTGAGTCAACCATGGAGCTGATGTATGCATGTCGGAGGCGGGAAAAGAACTGGGGCATGCCGGGGACCGCCCACCCTTTATATCACACGTAGGACGTCGGGGCGGTCCCCACCTGGTACTGCTGGCTAGAAGTTTGCCGTGGGGTCCCGATGCCTGCCGGCATCAGTCCTAATTGTATTACCTGCTGCAAGAGCCGACTCTCTAAGTAAGATCAAAGGCTTCTACATCCCAGCGCTACTTAAATACTCTCTCCCCCCAGGTGTAGCAAAACAGTACACAGGTAGAAGAAAAAGGGAAAAACACGGACTTAAAAAAAAAAAAAAAGTGCTTCCTGACTTTTTTTTATTTATATAGACAACAAAGGGAAATTAGCAGGGTAAGAATGGCCCTGAAAAAAAGCCCCCTCCCTTTTTTTGTTGTGAAACCCGTAAGGCGTGTGGAAGAACAAGCTCCCAAGTGGTCTGCCATTTAAATGCCCCCCCCTTTTTTTTTTTTAAACAAGAAGGGGGCAAAGCTGCAAAGGAAAGGAGAGAAGAGACTGCCCAGAAGCCTGGCCACTGCGGTGGAAGGTGGGTGGGCTGCAGTGATGAATGGTGAAGATATTCTAGAAGATCAAGAAATGGAAATTACGTACCTACTGTAATTCTTTATCTTCTTGGACGAAGTCTCCACCACGCATTCACACTAATGGGACTACACGCTGGAGGCGCTAGGACTGAGTGGGAGTTAAAAATCTTCAGGTGGGCCAGCGCTGAGGTAGAACTATGCATGTGTGGTGCCATGACACTGGCTCGCGCCATGTAAGCTACCTCGGCGTCTACCCTCCAACCGCCTCAGTACCTTTTTTTTTTTTTACAGAGGAGGTGCAGTGTAAACTAACCTATGTCAGACATAAGATTGTCCGAATGACCTGTATAAGAAGGGTCAACCCAACAGTCTTCACAGCCCAGCTACCAAGGAAGTGAAGACCATCAACAGACACGTGAGCTTGGGGGATGAAGGGTGGGCATGTGAATGAGTGGTGAAGACTTCATCCAAGAAGATCAAGAATTCCGGTAGGTATGCAATTTCCATATCTTCCTGGACATAAAGTCTCCACCACTCATTTACACTAATCGGAGAGTACCGAGCTAAATAAATAATCCCCCCCCCCCCCGATAAGGGTGGCAGGAGAGAGAAGCTCACTTAGGACAGAAGTCCACTAACAATTGACCTGCCGAAGGATTGATGCTGTCTGGCATGGACATCCAAAGCACAATGCTCACAAATGTGTGCACGGAGCTCCAAGTAGCTGCACTGCAGATTTCTGCAATGGGCACGTTCTGTATTTCTGCCAGAGATGCCGCTGCTGCTCTGGTAGAATGGGCGTATACCCTGCCTTCCAGCTTAACCTGTGCCATGGAATAGCAGTGGCGAAGACATGCCACTAGCCAAGCCGAAATACATCTGATAGCAACAGGCTGACCCAGCTGGGCCATGCTGAATGAAAGAGTTGCTTTGACTTGCGGATCTCTTTAGTTCTATCTAAGTAGAAGCGCAAGGCCCTCTTAACATCCAGAGAATGCAGGGTACGTTCTCCTTCATTCTGGAAGTTAGCAAAGTAAGTCAGAAGAACCAAGGGCTGGTTCACATGGAATTCTGAGACCACTTTGGGGAGAAACTTACGATGGGTCTGAATAACCACCTTGTCTTTATGAAATACTGTGTAAGAAGGGTCTGTGACCAAGGCATGTATTTCAGATACTATGCGAGTGGAGGTAACGGCTACAGGGAAGGCGGTCTTCCAGGTCAGGAACTTCAGCTCACATGTGCTAGAGGCTCACAAGGTTTACTGGTGAGCATGTCTAGCACCAGGTTAATATCCCAGACGGCTACTGGTCTCCTGACTAGTGGCCTAGTAGATTTTGACGGCAGATAAGAACCACTTGGCCCACCCAGTCTGCCCATTTCCCTACCTACTGGATAAGCTGCAGATTCTAGTTAACCAACAGCCTACTTCCTGCAACCCCCCACTATAATCGCCTTATGTCTGTCCCATGCATGTTTGAATTTCCCCACTGTTTTAGACCCCACAACCTCTCCAAGAAGGCGGTTCCATGCATCCACCACTCACTCTGTGAAAAAAAATTTCCTCTCATTACCCCTGAGCCGTCCCCTCTCTATCTTTAAATTGTGCCCCCTTGTTCTTACACATCTCTTTTTCTGAAAGATGCTACCCTCCTGGACTTTGTTGATTCCCTTGAGGTACTTAAAAGTTTCCATCATGCCCCCCGTCCCTCCTTTCATCAAGGGTATACATATTAAGCTCTCGGTCTCTCTTCATATGGTTTCTGATGTAGACCCTGCACCATTTTAGTTGCCCTCCTCTGGACTGCTTCCATCCTGTCTATGTCCTTGCGTAGATGAGGTCTCCAAAACCACACGCAGTACTCCAGATGGGGTCTCACCAACCGTGTGTGTAGAGGGATAACCACTTCCCTTTTTCTACTTGTGATGCCCTTCCCTATGCATCCCAGTATCCCCCTGGCTCTCCTTACCGACTTCTCACATTGCTTAGAAACACAGACTTTGTCGGCAGATAAGGACCGCTTGGCCCATCTAGTCTGCCCATTTCCCTACCTACAGGATAGACCGCAGATCCTAGTTAACCAACAGCCTATTTCTTCCTACCCCCCACAAGAATTGCCTTATGTCTGTCCCATGCATTCCTGAATTCTCCCACAGTTTTAGACCCCACAACCTCCTTAGGAAGGCTGTTCGATGCATCCACTACCCTCTCTGTGAAATAATACTTCCTCACATTGCCCCTGGACCGCCTCCCTCTATCTTTAAATTGTGTCCCCTTGTTCTTGCATGTCTCTTTTTCTGAAAGATGCCACCCTCTTGGACTTTGTTGATTCCACTGAGGTACTTAAAAGTTTCTACCATGTCCCTCCTCAAGGGTATACATATTAAGCTCCTTTAGTCTCTCCTCATACGGCTTCTCTTACAGACCCTACACCATTTTAGTTGTCCTCCTCTGGACTGCCTCTATCCTGTCTATGTCCTTGCGGAGATGGGGTCTCCAGAACTGGACACAGTACTCCAGATGGGGTCTCACCAACTGTCTGTACAGAAGGATAACAACTTCCTGTTTTCTGCTGCTGATGCCTCTCCCTATGCATCCCAGTATACCCCCAGCTCTCTCTACTGCCTTCTCACATTGCTTGCTAACCTTAAGGTCATCTCATATGATTACCCCTAGGTCCCTTTCCTTTTTTGTTGTTACTACCCCCACCCCCACCCATTGTGTATTCTTCCCTGGGTTCTTGTTTCCCAGGTGCATTATTTTACACTTCTTTGCATTGGATCCTAGCTGCCGTACTTCTGACCATTCCTCCAACAGCCTATTAACAGCCCAAGTCCCTTCTCATCCTTTCCACGCCTCCTTGTGTATCAACCCTGTTGCAGATCTTTGTGTCATCTGCAAAGAGGCATACTTTTCCTTCCAGTCCCTCTGCAATGTCACTTATGAAGACATTAAAAAGGACTGGACCCAATACTGAACCCTGCGGTACCCCACTAGTAACCCCTCTTTCTTCAGAGTGGACTCCATTTACAATTACCTTCTGTGTCCTGTTGTCCAGCCAATGTTTTACCCAGGCTACCACCCTGGGACCCACTCCCAGGCTGGTTAATTTGACTATTAATCTTTTGTGTGGGACCGTGTCAAATGCCTTACTGAAGTCTAGGCAGGCCATGTCCACAGCCCCTCCTGGTCTACTACTTTGGTCACCCAGTCAAAGAAATCTATTAGATTCATCTGACATGACCTTCCCATCAGAACCCATGCCATGGGTCCTGCATGCCCCACTGGCCTCTAGGTACTCAACTATTCTTTCCTTCAGAAGTGACTCCATCACTTTCCCTACCACAGAGGTCAGACTGACAGGTTTGTAGTTTCCTGCCTCTGTCTTGGTCCCACTTTTATGAAGGGGAATCACATCTGCCTTCCTCCAGTCCTCGGGTACCACACCATCCTCCCATGATTTATTAAAAAGAGTAGCCAGTGGTTTCACTAGTCCCCCTTAATTCTTTCAGAATTCTGAGGTGAATTCCATCAGGCCCCATTGCTTTGTCCACCTTCAGTTTTAGGAGTTCTTGCAGAACCCTTTCTTCTGTGAAAGTACTGGGATCGACCCCCCTATCAAGAGTGCTTCTGTTAATTAGATTAGGCACTTCCCCCTCCTCTTTTGTGAATACTGAGCAGAAATATTCGTTCAGTATCCCTGCTTTTTCACTGTCCCCCTCTGCCAACCCACCGTCCATTCTATTCAGCCTCACTATCCCTCCCTTTGTCTTTCTACGCTCGCTGATGTACCTATAAAAGGTGTTATCCCCCTTCTTAACCGAGTTGGCTATTTGTTCCTCAGTTTGGGCCTTTGCTATTCTGACTTCCCTCCCTGCTTCCTTCTGCCTTAACTGGTACAGCTCTCTGTCCTGCTCCTTCTGTGTTTCCTTATACTTCCGGAATGCTATCTTTTTTTCCCCGACTTTCACAGCCACCTCTTTTGAGAACCATAGTGGCTTTTTCTTTCGTTTTGATTTATTTGCTTCACACAAAGGCTTGTTGCCTCTGTGATGGCAGTTTTGATGATTCCCCATTGTTGCTCCATACCTCCTTCTAGCCTGTTTGCTAGTGCTTACCCACCTTTAGGTCATCTGATAGGACAACTCCCAGGTCCCTTTCCATTATTGTTGTTGTTAGTACCTCCCCTGCTATTGTGTCCTCTTCTCCTGGATTTTTATTTCCCAGGTGCATTACTTTGCACTTCTCTGCATTGAATCTAAGTTGCCATATGTCTGACCGTTCCTCCAACCTTGCCAAGTCCCTTCTCATCCTTTCCACCCTCCCTTGTGTATCAACCCTGTTACAGATCTTTGTGTCATCTGCAAAGAGGCATGCCTTTCCTTCCAGACCCTCTGCAATGTCACCTATAAAGACGTTAAAGAGGACTGGACCCAGTACTGAGCCCTGAGCTACTCCACTAGTAACCCCCCTTTCTTTAGAATGTGTTCCATTCACTATTACCTTCTGTGTCCTGTTGTGCAGCCAGTTTGCTACCCAGGCTGATTAACTTGATTATTAATCTTTCGTGTGGGACTGTGTCAAATGCCTTGCTAAAGTCTAGGTAGGCCATATCCACAGCCCCTCCCTGGTCTATTACTTTGGTCACCCAGTCAAAGAAATCGATTAGATTCGTCTGACATAACCTTCCTGCTGTAAATCCATGCTGCTTTGGGTCCTGTGCCCCGCTGGCCTCTAGGTACTCAACAATTCTTTCTTTCAGAAGTGATTCCATAATTTTCCCCACCACTGAGATGAAACTAACAGGTCTGTAGTTTCCTGCTTCTGCCTTGCTCCCACTTTTGTGAAGGGGAATCACATCTGCCCTCCTCCCTCAGGTACCAGCCCATCCTCCCATGATTTGTTAAAAAGTGTGGTCAGTGGTGTCACTAGGTCCTCCCTTAGTTCTTTAGGATTCTAGGGTGAATCCAGTCAGGCCCCATTGCTTAGTCCACCTTGAGTTTTAGGAGTTCTTTCAGGACTCTTTCTTCTGTAAATGGACTGGCGTCAACCCCACTACCCAGAGTGCTTCTACTATTTGGTTTAGGTAACTCCTCCTACCTTTAAGGAATCTCAAACAAGGGTAACTGAGCTACAGACAATGTGTGTATAGGTTTGTGATAAGCTGAGATCGCGCAGAGATGGACTTTCACAGTTGAGTACTGCAATACTGTTTTAGATAGGTCTAGAAGATACTCGAAGATTTTGTTTGATGGGCAAGAAAAGGGATCCAGGGAGGACTTTGCGCACCAAATGGAGAAGCACTTCCTCTTTGCCGGGAACGTTTTCCTAGTAACTGGCTTACGCGCTGCTAAGAGAATGTCTGAGACTCTACGTGAGACATCAAATCTACCCACTTTTATCTCCTCAGGAGCCAAGCATGGAGGTGAAGGGATCTCGGGTTGGGCTGGACCACTGGGCCCTGGGTCAGAAGGTCTGTATAGAGTGGAAGTTGTTTCGTTGGAACTTCCGATAATCTGTTGATCAAGGGAAACCAAATCTGACGAGGCCAAAATGGGGGCGATGAGAATCATTCTGCCCCCTTGTGCCTCCAGCTTGAGCAGCACCCTCTGAATTAAGGGAAGAGGAGGAAATGTGTACAGAAAGCATCTTCTCCACTGCAGTCTGAATGTATCCTGACAGAAAATGCCAGGTTCTGGATTTCTGGAGCAGAATAGAGGTAGTTTTGCATTGAGTGGGGATGCAAAAAGGTCCAGGTCTGGTATGCCCCACTCTTTGAAGAGCAATCGCACAATATTTACATCGAGAGACCCTTCGTGAGGATCTACCTCTGTTCTGTTGAGGTGAACTGCTAGATTGTTCTGGACTCCTGGAAGGTAAACTGGCTGGATCAGGGCTTCGTGCTCTAGGCACCATTCCCACATTCTCATCGCTTCCCTTCACAGGGGGTAAGATTGTTCCCCGCCGTGTTTGTACATCACCGCTTTGTTGTCCGTTTAAAGGAGAATTATTTTCCGACAGAGAATGTCCTTCAGGGCTCAGACAGCGTACAGGATCGCTCTCATTTCCAGGACATTTATGTGGCGTTGAGATTCGTCCTTACTCGACAGACCTTTGGTGTGGAGATCCTGACAGTGAGCTCCCCATCCAAGTAGAGAAGCATCTGTGGTGATGATGATCTGAGTCTCCAGAGGAGCAAAGGGAAAGCCTTTCAGAAGTTTGTCCTCTTGAGTCCACCAGGTGAATGACTGCTTGAGAGGCTGCGTTACCTTGATGTGAAAGGACTGGGGGGTGTGGTCGGAGACCACTGAATACTGAGCATCCACTGAGTGGTTCTCATGTGAAGACAAGCCAAGTGCACCGTGAACACTGAAGACACCATGAGACCCTGCATCCGCTGCATCGACAGAACTAGGACTGAGTTATTCTCTTTGATGAAGCGAGCCATCTGGAGAATATCGTTCCTCCTGTCCTTCGGGAAGAAGGCCCTTGCATTGGAGGTATCCAGGAGGGCTCCTATAAAGAGGAGTTGCTGGGAAGGCTGTGGCTGTGATTTTTCCAGATTCAGTAGGACTTCCATGGATGTGAGGAACCTAGAAGCTGTGGAAACTGCTTTCTGTGCTCCTAGTCTGGAAAGACTTGCCAGAAGCCAGTCTAGATACTGGAAGACTTGAATTCCGAGTTTACTTAGGTGCGCCGTGAGAACTGCAAAGCACTTCGTAAAGACTTGAGGTGCCGAGGAAAGCCCAAAGGGCAGTACTCTGAATTGGTAGTGCTGATCCAGGGCCACAAATCGAAGATACTTGTGGTGGCTTGGGTGCACTAGTATGTGTTGGTAGGTGTCTCGCGTGTCCAGGGAGGCCAGGAAATCATTTTGATGAATCAGCGGTAAATGTGTACAGAGTGACAACATTTTTAATTTTTCCTTGAAGAGAAACTTGTTCAACTTCCTTAGGTCTAGAATAGGGCGCATGCCGCCCATTTTCTTTGGAACCAAGAAGTAGTGGGAGTAGAATCCTGTGTTCCACTGCTCCTGCAAAACTACATCTACTGCCCTGTTATTCAGAAGGCCTTGAATTTTGGAAGCAAAGAGGTCTGACTGAGTTACTGACAGCGTGGGCTGTCGTTTCGGTGGATGATCCGGAGGGGTATCTGAAAAATTCAGAGAACAGCCCTCGCGAATTATCTTGAAGTGACTGACTTCTACTGATTGTAAAACTGAGTGAGACGCCCCCCTACGGCTGAGAAAGGGTCCCCGTTGGGCAGATGAGAGACATGGACTAGATTTTCAGAGGGCGGCACTAGGCGCTTTGCCTTCTTTACCACTGTGCCTTCTGCTGCAATTTCTTTTGCGGTTGAGGGGCTTGATTTTTGTTGAAGCCCCTCTGCCTTTGCCATGAAGGGACTGACTGTTACGAAACTGTCGACGGTTCCCGCCCCGTTGAGGGGCAGTGGGGGCAGGTCAGCAGTCTTGATAGCCATTCTAGTTTTCTGAGTGGCCTTGAGTGCCTGCTCCACCTGTGGGCCAAACAGAGAAGCACCATCAAATGGTAAGTTCATGACTCGTTGTTGGGCATCATTTGTGAACCCCGAGGTCCGTGGACCACGAGTGGCAACGAGTACATATCCCAGCTGCTGCTGCTCTAGAAGCAGTGTCAAAGGCCTCCATAGCAGCCTTAAGTTGCTGATTACTGGACTCAATATCTCCAGTAATAGTTTGGAGGAGCTCTGAGGAAACATTCGACTCTGGAAGAGTCTCCACGGAAGCTTTTAGCGAATGTCAGAGGGTATACTCATATTGTGAGAAACAGCAATGGTAGCTAGCAGTACGCATATCCAGGGTAGCGGCAGCAAAGACTCGCTTCCCTAATGTGTCAATCTTATGAGATTCTTTGTTTACTGGACGAGCTGTGGACTCCTGAGGGAGGATGGCTATATCATTTTCTGCCAGGACCACTACGGTGTCAGCGAAGGCTCGAGAGGCAAGGATTGGTCGATCTTTAGGGGGAGCGTACTTCCAGTCTATGGACTTAGCCACGGAAAGAATAAGTGCCGGATTGTCCCACACCATTTGTGAGAGAGTCTCAAAAGAGGGGTGTACCGGAGGAATCAATTCCGCAGGGATCTCTGGGACATGCAGATACTGAAGGCGTAACTATTTCCCATGTCCACCTCCGAAGCCTGGAGAGAGAGAGAGAGAGAGAGAGAGAGGGGGGAGAGTGGAATTCATATTCTTCTGTACAGACTTAAAGAACATGTCCTTGACCAGAAGCTTCGGTGAAGTAGAGGGTTTATTTTCCACTCAGAGATGAATCCGCATCAAAGTCGTCTCCTAATCATAGATCAGGATCAGGCTCAATGTCATCTCCTACTATCCCAGGAAAGATAGTATAAAAAGGAGAGAGAGCAGGAGGAGGTGCTTCTCGAACCGGAGTCGAGAATCCAGGATTCCGTGGCTGCAGCGGCCCTGCAAGCAGCACTGGTGCGGACCCGACAAAACTGGAATCGGAACTGCACCAGCACCCAAAGACTCCAACTCAAGTCTCGGTTCAAAGGATGAAGATTTGAAAACATGGGTAAGAGAAAATGGTACCTGTGCTGGCCCCTGTGCCATAGCCATGTGAGGGGGAAAAGCACAAAAGTGCGGTGTAGACGGCACCGGAGGGGGTGCCATGTGACTAGGCAGACCCAACCGTCCTGACCACGGATTCAAAGCCCCTAGACCCGAAGGCCCCAGGGCTGATTCCGCAGGCTCAGAAAGCTGGGACAACCGCCGAACCCACCGCTCCATAAAAGCAGTCCAGTGATGAAACTGATCCCCGGAAGACCCCCCCGGGACAGGGAGGCACTACGGAGTCGAGGATGTTGGTCACTAGGAACAGAAGTGGCAGGCGACCCTGTTATAGTCAGCCTTCTGCCCCCCCCTCATTCCCGACAATTGTTGTGCAGACATACCAGAGGGCGACCTCGAGTGGTACCGTTTCTTCTTCGACCAGTGGGACAAAGAAGAACTCTAGGCTGAGCGGTGCCGGGTTCTCAACGACGATCGAGAAGGGGCCCGCTTCTTTCCATTCTTCTGGAAGGACCGCCCTTCTTCCTGAGCACCAGACTGCCCGTAGTCAGACCCCCCCTCCATAGAGGGTGGCGGATCGGACCCAGCCCCACTGAACACACAGCTTTCATGCGAAGTCTCCCTACTGTCACCAGCCCTGTTCATGGTCAACTCCGTCGAAGGTGGGCTGAAGAGGACTTCTGTATTCTTTTTCAATAAAAATCTTTTTTTTTTTAATAAATAAATAAATACTGAATGTTAAAACTACAAATCAAAACTAAACGAATATGCTGCTGTTGTACAGATGTGAAGATTTGACTCGGCAAGAAGTGTCGTCACCAAGTGCACTCAGCCGGAAAAAACTAGACTGTTGGAGGGTCAACACAGAGGTAGCCTATCTGTGTGAGCCAATCTCGCACATCGTGGTCTTACCTCAGCGCCGCCCTCATGAAGATTTTTAGCTTCCGCTCGGTCCTAGCACCTCTGGCGTAGTCTCATTAGTGTGAATGAGTGGTGGAGACTTTATGTCCAGGAAGATTTATGGTGAGCACATAACTTTTTGTATCTACCAAGAATCAATCTTCACCATTCATCACTGGTAGGTTTGAGTGCCAAGCTTACCACCAAGGGTGGTGTTAGCAAACCCTGAGGGAAATGGTTGTCCTTCAGTCTCCTGTGGGAGAGATGCAGAGAGGCGGGGACCCCTCATGGGCCTAGCGAGTCCCGAGACTGGTCAGGTCAGGTGGAGGCTCCTGTAGCCTGGGAGTAGGAATGCGCCCCGCGAGCTCACACCTGGCCTTGTGGGAGAATAAATAGGCCCTCTGGAAATGTGAGGTGATTACGCTGGGTCAAGGGTGACAACCGAGAAAGACACAGCAACGCCGTCTGCCTATTAGGCAGACTGCAGTTCCCACTAGTCTGGAGCCCACCTTGCTGGCATCATAGGACACCATTACCTGCTGTTTCACCAGCTCCAAACACTGTGCAGAAAGTTGAATGGCCTATCTGGTTGCCTCACAATCTGGCAAAGATGCTAGGAGCTGGCCCAGCGGTGCCTACAAGTGCCTGCCATAGGCTGCCTGGTGTGCAGCAATGCACAACATGGTGCGTGCCACTGAGAAAACTCCATGACCTCAGATGTCAAACTAGGCTGAGTCAGACTCCTGAGGACAGTTGTACCTTGGGCGCCAATGCCCAGAGGGAGTGTCCAGGAGCTGGACCCCAGAGGAAGGGTATGGCATGGCTCCTGGAGATCTCAAGGGGTGCGCAATATCTGCACTGGGCGTCCCTTGGGGCGGGAGAGAAGTTAGAGGGATGGAGTCATACATTTCTTGATGCCTCCACAAATGGCCGAGGCCAAGGAGGTATGACTGTGGAGTCATGCCTGTACTCTCCAAGGAAAGACAGCGTCAGGCGTGCAGGATTGCCGCTGGAAAAATGGGACAGTCACAGCTCCCTCATCACCTCTGAAAGGAACTGCTGGTAACGGGTCGGAGTAGAGGTGCATGGAAAAGTCATCTTCATCAGTGAAGATGAAGATGATGTGGAGCTGGATTCGGGAAGTGACGGAGCCAGGGTTCCAGGCTGAAAGATAGCCTGGTCCATCGCCCTCAGGTAGGTTGCAAAAGCCCTGAACTGCTCCCAGGTCAGGGGTCCCAAAGGACCAAAAATGCCTTGGAGAGGAGGAGGGACAGGCAGAGGAGGAGGAGGTGGGTCGTCACTGACCAGGCCAGGTTCTCTGCCAGGGCTATGACAGCGACCAGGGGACCTTGCCTAAGGGGAGGGGTTGTGCATCTCGTCCACCCTCGAACGCCCAACCGTGGAGGGGCAATCCGGATGGTGCCCTTGGGGGGAACCCCCTGGTTAGGAGATCGGAGCCACAGTGGTTCCATAGGGCAGCCCCTATCCCCACCTACCGCAGGCCCAGATGGTTCCCGGGGGCAAAGGACCCTAGTCAACACTCTGACTCCTGCTACAGCCCCGGTCACTCTATACATGGAGCATGGTGTTGATGGAACCTACCATCCCCACCTCACCTGAATGGGCTCTGCCTCTTGGGCTAGGCCAAAGAACATCATCAGCATGAGAATACTGGAGCAATGGAGATCTGGCACCACGGGTGGTGTTGGACCCCCAGCATTGCAAGCAGCAGTGGAGTCAGATTTGGTGCCAGAATTGGCACTGGAAGCATCCCAGCACCACAAGCGGCACTGCGAGACACAGGGGAGGTGGCAGCACAGCCGGCACCAGGCCAAGAACCACCCCTCGACACGCAGACACAAAGCCTAGGGCTAGGTCCAGAAAGGTCTCCCCCCTCACCAGAGCCTGGAAGCCACCCTCCGGATCCTCCAACTGCTTGGAGGGTGAGATCTAGAAGATGTCCAATAGGTGACTGGCTCCAGCGAATGCAACAGGAGGGGACCCGGCCATGTGGATGGCAGTGGCCTTACTCCAGGAGCCAAAGCGGCGCTGGACCGCGGCCCAAAGGGACCCACTGGTGCAGGCCCAGATTATAGCTGCAACTCCGTCACCAGGGGCATCCAGACCCCTGAGAAGGTACTGGACTGGAAGGGGTGCGCAGGCGGCCCCTTTTTTTGGGGGGGGGGGGGTGTCTGTCCCACAGACCCCTCCCCCAGGCCTCCTTTCTTAGCAAGACAAGGACCAGCGGAGGTCTAGTCTTCCTAGGTGCATACAGACTCAGGGAGGGGCTCAGGGGAAGAGTCCAGGGACCTTATCTTAGAGTCCAGAGTGTGATGCCTGCCTCTGCAGGTGGGGGGTCCCTTCCTCACGTCATCATATGAATTTCCAAGGTGTGAAAGTCCATCGAGAAGCAGGCACTGCATTGATTCATGTTATGGTACGCTCCAAGGCAGGTCCAGCAACAATCATGTCTGTCCTGGATGGACATGTTTCTCCCACAGTGGCACCAACGCATGGGAGGAGTTTCCATTCTCTTGGTCGCCGTCTTCTGCTTCTTAAGCCCCTGAGATCCAGACATGATTGATTGACAGAAAACAGGAAAAAAACAGCAAAAAATAGGGGCTTGGTGCCATAAAAAGAGGGGATAGAGAGGAGAAAGGCAGGGAAGAAAAAACAAAAAGTGCTATATGGTGTTGAGTGAACAGCGATGAACAGAACTTAGGTTGTTGGACTCAGCAAAAATGGTGAATGCTACCACAGAGTGCTTTCCTCGACAGCGGGAAGAACTGAACTGAGGAAGCAAGGAGGCAGACACTGGTTACTGGGCAGCTCATGAGCGCCACGTCATACATTCACCTCGTGGGTGGCGCCGTCTCAGACATCGGTGCCATACCTCCAAAGCTTTAAAGGCACATGGCTCCCCGAGGAGGGGGGTGGGTCCTAGTGCCTACAGCATAGACCCATCGGCGATGAATGGTGAAGATTGATTCTTGGAAGATCTTGATCAGATTCTTTTGACATAACCTCCCAGTCCCGTGAATCCATGCTGCCTTGAGTCTTATAACCAACTGGACTCAAATATTCCGCAAACCTTTCTTTCACCAGTGATTCCATTAACATTCCCACCACCAAAGTCAGGCTGACTGGCCTATAATTGCCAGCCTCGTCCCTGCAACCACTTGTGTGAAATGGCACTACATCTGCCCTCTTCCAGTCCTCTGGGACTTCTCCTGTTTCCAGTAAGCTGTTAAACAGAGCCATCAGAGGTGCAGCCAGTACTTCCTTGAGCTCCCTCAATACACTTGGGTGGAGCCCACCTGGTCCATTGCTTTGTCCACTTTCAGATGTGCGAGACCCTTCAGGTCTTTCTCTCCTCCGAAAATGGACTTGTGTTGACTTCCCTACCTCCCTCCTTACAATGTTCCTGTTACATTTTTGTAGGCTCTCCCTGTCTGTTTCCTCTGAATGAAAATATTTATTCAAAACTGAACAAAAGTATTTGGTTCAGGATGTTTGCCGTTTCCTTTTCTCCCTTTGCTCAGCCCCCCCTTTAACCTTACAATCCCACTCTGGTCTTTTTTTCACTTACATATCTAAAAATGTCTTTTCCCCCTTTTGTTATTTCCTTGGTTATTGTCTCTTCAGTTTGCGCCTTTGCATTCCTTACTGCTCTCCCTGCTTCCTTCCGTTTTCCCTGATATACCTCCCTATCCTCCTCCCTCTGCGTCTCCCTGTACCTTCTGAATGCTGCCCTCTTGGTTCTTATCCTTTCTGCCACCTCTTTTGAGAACCATACTAGTCTCTTTTTCCTCTTTCTTTTGCTCCCTTGCTTGACACAGAGGTTTGCTGCCTTCACTATGGCCTTTTTTAGTTTCCCCCACTGTTCCTCCACCCACCCAGTTCATCTACCCCCTCCCCAACCAGGTCACCCCAGAGGCATTCATTGTCTTTTTAAAATCTTCCCTCCTGAAGCCCAGGACCCTCACCTGTGTGTGGTTCGATGCCGCAGTCGTCCTTATACTGAACCATACTGTATGGTGATCCCCAGGTGGCTCCACCCATGAAGTCTGCAACACTGTCTCTGTAGGTGAGTAGCAGGTGCAGTTACTGCCCCATCACAAGTGGGTTCACTGACTAGCTGCCTGAGGAATACCCCCTGCAGGAAGCCCAAGATTTCCTTGCTTCTAGCTGAAGCCACAGCTTGGAGGTTCCAATCTACATCCCACCAACAGCACCTCCTCTTTTTCTGCCATCTTACTAATGGTTTCAATCAGTTCCTTATCTTTTTGCATAACAAAATTTTATTGGAGCAATTTCCATGTTATACTCAGCAGATACAGCATTACACTTTCTCCATCACTTTTAACATATTAGACAAGCTAACAATACATCTACAAACATTAAGACAAACACAGACATCTTGAGATTATACATTAGGCCCCTAAGCTAGCAGCATGGCAATTAGGCCCAAACCCATCTACCTGAGAGAGAGAACTCTCTTTACCCTTTACCTCATGGTGGTGGTGGTGGTGGGGGGAATCTCAGCCCCTGGCCGTCCTGA
This sequence comes from Neoceratodus forsteri, assembly GCA_016271365.2. Classification (NCBI taxonomy): domain Eukaryota; kingdom Metazoa; phylum Chordata; order Ceratodontiformes; family Ceratodontidae; genus Neoceratodus; species Neoceratodus forsteri. Next base: position 621,978,450 of record CM057449.1, read on the forward strand.
CACGGTACACAACTATGTCTGTTACCTTGTCCTCTCGTACTAGGACTGCTACTAGTTAATTACCCTCCCTAAGTATCTGCGCTTCTTCCATAGAGAAGGATTCCACAAATGGCCCCCACTCCTGCCAGAACCTTTCTTCCTTATTTTTAAGTGTGAAGGACCATTTCTCTCAAGGGCCAAGGTGTAAATAATTAGGGACTTCCACTGCCCCACCATCTGAGTGACTGCTGACACCCATGTATTCAGGATGCATTGCCTTGGCAGGGCCTGCAGGACCCTCACCCACCTGGGCAGGGTTTCACATTCCTTTTGTCCAGCAGTCTCCATCCCAAATAACACTGTCAAGGGCTGTAACTCTAATCTCCTGCCCAGCATTCCCTCAATATCCCTCGTCCCCCCCCCCCCCACCACGGAACTGAGCCAATTTCGGGCAACTCCAGAAATAATGCATATATATTCCTAAGTCTCTGTTACATCTACCACACACACACTGGAGAAATCCCCAGCTTGAACTTGTGTACCATCACTGGGGTGGGGGGGCAATGCAGCCTATGCAGGAATTTGTAAGTGGACTCCTGAAATTACATATCAAAATTCCTCTGTACATTTCTAAAATTCTATTCCATGTTTCCTCAGACATATTTCTTCCCAGGTCTACCTCCAATGTTGCCTGACCTTTTGCGTATAATACGCCAAAAATGTTCTCCCTATTCTGACGACCTTACCTATCATTCCCTTCATCTCCATTCTCGCCAGCATCACCACATGCTCTATCTGGGATATAGGTGATTCCGAAGCTCTTTCTCTGCCTTGTCCTTTGATATAGGCCCTCACCTGTAGCAGCCTATAAAACCGTCCCATAGGCAGTTCCAGGCCCCTAATCTCTTCCATAGACGTCAGTTGATCCCGAACATAAAAATCTCAAACATTTGATTCCGCCCTACTCCCATCTCTCAAATTCCCTGTCCTCCATTTCTGCCAGGAAGGCCGGATTTTCTGCCACTGGCAATCACAGTGTTTCATCCTGCAGGGTCCCCGTCAGCTTTTTAATCTATCCTCATGCCATGAGAACTGTCTCCACCAGTGGGTTCCTGTGTAGTCCTCTCCGATATTTTCTGAGACCCTCCATACACAGGTAGGCCGAAAGTCTGCCCTGAGAGGGCAGCTCCTCCAAACCCAACCATCCAGCCACCTCTGGCTTATGCACCCAGTCACTGATGAACCGGACTTGAGTTGCTAGGTGGTAAAGTCTAAGGTCAGGGAAATTCAAACCTCCCCTATCCTTGTCCGCCTTCAGCCGTTTTAGGCTTGCCCTGGGTCTTTTGCCTTTCCAGAGGAAGCCCGAATATGCCCTCTCTAACCTTTTATTGTCTCCTTTATTAAGGCCCAGATGTAACATCTGCATCAAGTACAGAATCCTCGGAAGAATATTAATTTTGATGATATTAATTCTCCCCATCCACGATATCCGAATCTCTCTCCATCTTCGCAGGTCCTCCTTGATTTATTTAATCAATGGGACATAATTTAATTTATAAATGGAAATCAGGTCCTTACCTACATGGATCCCCAAATACTTGAAAGAGTGTGTCACTCTCAGCAGACCTGTTTCTCCACTAAAATCGCCCTCAGGTTTCCCCATACAGCCACCTCTGACTTAACAATATTAATTTTATACCCCGAAAATACAGTGAATTGAGCATTCAAATCCAACAATGACGGAACAGATTCCCCCAGGTCCCTAACATACAACAATATGTCATCTGTATATTATGTTATCTTACTCCGTATGCCACCCCTTCCGGTCACTCCCTTCATACTGAGCTCATCTCTTATACTGTTTGCCAATGGCTCAACTGACAGGGCAAAGAGCAAAGGCAACAGAAGGCAGCCCTGTCTTGTCTCTCTCTCTGCAGGAGGGCCCGTCCCGTCACTGAACCGTTCACCAAGATCTTGGCCATAGGTGCAGTATATAAGGCATGCAACCATCTAATAAAGTCTTCCCCTAATCCGTAGTCCCCAAGCACCAACATAAGATATTCCCACTTGATCCTATCGAAGGCCTTCTTGGCGTCCATAGACAGCACCGCTGTTTTCCCTTTTGCCCTGGATGGCCAGCCATACCACATTCAATAATGTCCTCATATTATGGTAGGACTGCCTTCCACACACAAAACCTGTCTGGTCTGGGTGGACCAATTCTGGTAGGAACCGGTCCAACCTACCTGTAAGGATCTTGGCGTCACAATTCAGGAGGGAGATCGGTCTATACGAGGCGCACTCTGAAGTGTAGTTATCCGGTTTTAGAATTACAACATATCACAGCCTCCGTGAAGGAGGTGGGCAATGCCCCCCCCAAATCCCTGACTTCCTTAAATATCTCCTGCAGGTGATCGACCACTTGGTTCTGCAACACTCTGTAAAATTCTATTGGGAAGCCATCTAGGCGGCTTGCCTTCCCTACACTCAGCTTCTGAACTGCCCCTTGATTTCAGCTTTTGATATCTCCTTCCCCAACACTTACACTGATCTGGGGAGACCTTCGGCAGGTCAGGATTATTTAAGAATGCCTTAGCCTTTTGCTCCGTACCCCCGCACTCAGAATTATACAACCACTGGTAAAATTGTTCGAAGCTACACTCTAGCTCCCTCTTACTACTAACCAGTGCTCCAGTCTTGGTTTTCATGCCAGTAAATATAGGTGACTCACCTGTAACAGGAGTTCTAGGAATGGTATATGTTGTTCATCCACGCTGTCTGGCAGGTATCCTTGCCGCTTTAAATCTTGCCGGAAGGTCTTCAAGCTGGCTCCTCCCACCCACCCGGGTGGTAAAACTCGGCTCCGCCCCATGGCTGTAGATCTGGCCGCTGGAAGCTCAGGTTGTGCGTTGGGCTTGGGGAGAGGTGGGTGGAGTCGTGTGGATGAACAACACACCATTCCTAGAACTCCTGTGAGTGAGTAAATACAGGTTACTCACCTGTAACAGGAGTTCTAGGAATGGTAAATGTTGTTCATCCACACTGTCTGGCAGGTTCCTTGCCGCTTTAAATCTTGCCGGAAGGTCTTCAAGCTGGCTCCTCCCCCACCGGGTGGGAAAACTCGGCTCCGCCCATGGCGCAGATCTGGCCTGCTGGAAGCTCAGGTTGTGCGTCAAGCCGAGGGAGTCGGGTGGAGTCGTAGGATGAACAACATATACCATTCCTAGAACTCCTGTTACAGGTGAGTAACCTGTATTTCTAGGGACATGGATATGTTGTTCATCCACACTGTCTAGCAGACTCTAGCAGTTCTCCGGGAGGAGGAGGCAAGCGCACACCCCTACTTAGGGAATAAAGACTGGAGAACCGAGGCCCCAAAACCAGCATCCGCGTGACTAAAGGTCGATGTGGTAATGGGTAATGAAGTGTGTGCTGACTTCCAGGTAGCAGCCCTGCAGATTTCCTGGATAGGGATGTCCCTGGAAGCAGCAGTATGCAAGGTAGAATGAGCTCTTATCCCTCTGGGAGCTCCATGCCCGCCAACTTATAGCAGAGATCTGCGGGAGGTGACCCACCTGCTTATAAATCCAGCTTGGCTGCAGGTCTGCCAGGTGCGGCTTCAGCGTGGGTGACAAACAGCTGGTGAACCTCTCCCCGAATTTCAGCCGTGCGCTCCTTATAATAAGTGAGCGCCCTTCTAGGGTCCAAAGTATGGAGCCTATATTCGGCCTCCGAGGTGTGATTGGGGTAGAACACCGGCAGAGTCAACACCTGGTTAAGGTGAAACTCCGACACCACCTTCGGAAGGAATTTCGGGTGGGGGCACAGGACAACCTTGTCCCTGTGGAAGACCAGGTAAGGAGACTCGATGCAGAGCGCCTGGAGTTCTCCCATCCTTCTGGCTGACGTGATAGCCACCAAGAAGGCGGTCTTCCACGACAGGTGAGAGAGTTCACACCTGTGCATTGGTTCGAATGGCTTGCCCATGAGCTTTGCCAGTACCAGCAGTACATCCCACGGAGGTGGAGGTTCTCGCACCGGAGGGGAAATGTGATCAAGGCCTTTGAAAAAGCGCCAGACCACCTTCTCCTGTGCCACCGACTGCTCCCCGGCCCGCGCCTGGTAAGCAGAGATGGCTGCCAGGTGCACCTTTAGGGTCGTCGACCTAAGCCCCTGACTAGAAAGGGACCATAAATAGTCCAAAATGCTTGCCAAAGAACAGAAGGAAGGGTCCAAGCCCTTGCCCTGACACCAGATGGAAAATCTCTTCCATTTGAAGGCATAGCATTTCCTGGTCGACTCCTTAAGGGACACCTCAACAACATTGAGGACCTCGTCGGAAAGACCCAAGGCCTGGAACTCTAGCCGCTCAGGAACCAGGCCGTCAGGTGCAGGGATTGACGGTCCGGATGGAACACCTTCCCCTGATTGACTGAGAGCAGGTCCGGGCGAGCTGGAAGCTGCCTCGGGAGCCTGGAGCTGAGGCTGAGGAGATCTGGGTACCAGAACTGGCGGGGCCAGTCTGGGGCTATCAGAATCAGCTGCGCCTTGTCCCTCCTTGCCTTGAGAAGCACCTAGTGGATCAAGGGAAATGGGAGAAAGGCGTAGCGAACCAGGTCCACAGCCTCGAAGGCATCCCCTGCAGCGAGCCCTGCTGAGAGCCGGGCAGAAACAGCCTCAGCTGCGTTCTCCCTGGAGGCAAACAGGTCCACCTGAGGTGTGCCCCAGTGGGAGAACAGATCTTGTACTACCTCCGGCAGGAGAGACCACTCGTGAGATGCAGCCCCTATCCGGCTCAGGGCATCGGCCAGGGTGTTGGAGGCTCCTGCCACATGAATGGCTAGGAGATCGGCCTCCAGGCTGCGCACGAGTGACCAAATGCAGAGCGCTTCCTTGCATAGAAGCATGGGCCGCGTCCCGCCCTGGCGGTTTAGGTAGTACATGGTCGTGGTATTGTCCGTCTGGACTTGGACCACTTGACCCCGGAGAAACGGAGCAAAGGCGGTGAGAGCTAGGCGGACCGCTCGGAGCTCCAGCAGGTTGATATGGCATCGGGACTCCCGTGGGGACCAGAGGCCGTGCGCTCAGTGTTCCCCCAGATGGGCACCCAACCCATCAGAGAGGCATCAGTCGATAGAGACCGTCGGCTCGGGCGGACAAGCAGGATGCCCTCCTGCAGATGAGATGGAGCGGTCCACCACGGAGCGTTCCACATCTCCTGGGTCACCATCACTAGCTGGTCCAATGGATCGCAGCGCTGTGACCACTGGCTGGCCAGACCCCACTGAAGGGGGCGCATGTGCCAGCGTGCCCAACGGACCACGCTGGTACAGGCCGCCATGTGACCAGGAGGCACAGGAAGTCCCGGGCAGGGCGCGATTGCCCAATCAGAAATGACTGGGCAAAGGAGGTAAGAACCTCGGCCCTGTCCGCCGGGAGCCGTGCTCTGGCTCGAAGAGAGTCGAGCTCTGCCCCGATAAACAGAATCACCTGCTTCGGCTCGAGTTCCGACTTGGCCTCGTTGATGAGGCCGCCGACTTGAGAGCAAACCTGGAGGGCCAGATCTCTGGACCGCTCCACCTCCTGTCTGGAGGGGGCTGCTATCAGCCAATCGTCCAGGTAAGGGTACAACCGGACCCCCTCGGCGCCGCAGGAAAGCTGTCACCACTGCAATACATTAGGTGAAGACCCTGGGGGCTGAAGACAGGCCGAAGGGCATGGCTCGGAACTCGAAGAGGGATCCCTCCGCTTGAAAGCGAAGGAATCTCCGATGTGACGGACGGATAGGGATGTGAAAGAACGCGTCCTGCAGGTCCAGAGAGCAGAACCACATGCCGTGTTCCAGAGATGGTATTATCTGTGCCAGAGTGACCATCTTGAAGGTTCGAGACCTTACGACTTGCTGAGTCGTGTGGAGGTCGAGAATGAGGCGCCAACCCCGTCCGTTGAACCAGAAAGTACCTGGACACAAACCCGGGTCTGAGGGGGATCTGCCACCTCCTAATCACCTCCTTGGAGGAGGAGCGATGTCGGCCCGACGAGCCGACAGTGAGACTGCGGACCCGAGGCCCCGAGTGCGACGGGTCTGAAGGCGGGGCCTGCTCGAATTCTAGAGGCAGGCCTTTTCCACCACCTCCAGTACCCACCTGTCCGTGGTAATAATGGACCAGGCGGAAAGGAAGTGATCGGAGCCATCCCCACGGGGATCCAGGGGTGAGTGACTGGGATGGGCGACACCCTCAGCCCATCACTGGGCAGGCTTGGAGGAGGGACCAGCCGAGGGACCTCCTGGGCCTTTTCCTCCCTGCTTCCTGTTGGAGAGCCGGCCAGCTTGGGTTTGGGATGCCAAGCCGAGCCTGCTAGCCCTACGTTGCTGGGTCGGTGGCAGAAGGACGAAAGGGCTTAGGCTGAGGCTTGCAGCCTTTGTCCTTCTGGACGGAAGAGACTGAGTCCAAGGTAGCATTGGACTTCTCGATCCTCTGCAGGTGACCTTCCACCCCAGGGCCGAAGAGGTCAGTCCCCAAAAGGGACGTCAGCCAACTTGTGCTGGGTATCCGAGTAAAGGTGGATATCCTCAGCCAAGCCGACGGCATAGCCCACTGCGGCCGCCACAGACCTGGCACATGAGTCCCGATGTCTCAAAGCAGTCTGGAGCTGCTGTTTGGCCACTGCCCTGCCTAGTCCCGCACCTGCCTGACCGTAGTCTGCAGATCCGCGGGAAGATGAAGGACGACCTCATCCAGGGAGCCCAACAGGGCATGAGAAAAAATGTGCCATGAGGGCCGAACTGGCCTGGCAGAAGGCGAGAGAGGACGCACTAGACTTTCGCCCGGCATAATCCAATTTCTTGGATTCCTTGTCGGGAGGTTTATCCACATCCTAGGCGTTCCAGTGGCGGCGCTATCTGTAACCAACCCTCAGCAGAGGGTGTTCGAAAAAAACCAGACAGGGAACGGTAGGGACCGCATGCTTCCCTAGCCATCCTGGCCCGAGGTGCAGGGCAGGAAGCAGGGGGGCGCTGCCAAAGCTCCAAGGCAGGGCCCACTATGGCCTCGGCCACGGAAAGGCCTCCGTGGGGAGTCCCTCGGTCAGAATCTCCATGAGGGATACCTGGCCCGTTTAGAAACGGGTTCGAGCTTCATCCCGGTGGACTCCGAGATGAGCCGAAGTAATCCTAGGAAGGACGAAGGGCTATCGTCCACCGACTGTCCTCCTGAGGACTCCAAGTCCATTCGCTTGGAGAAAAGGGAGGAATCGTCCTCGGACTCGGAAGAGTCCTCAAAGAGCTGCCTCGGGCCTGAGCCACCCTCCACCTGCCGAGGCTTATCGGGAGTGAGGGTGACAGACAGCCTATGGGGCAGTCCCTGAGCCGACCGGGAATTTTTGGTCAGAGCCCCAAATAACGGCTGTGGAGGTGGAGGTTCCACCAGAATCGGTGGGGCAGCTGGAATTTGCCAAACAACCGGCCTGGGAACAGGCTCCTCGTCTGAGGGTTGTTTCGCCGCTCAGTGACAGCCACTTAATGGCCGGGGAAGACGACTGGGTCGGTTTATTCCCGGTCAGAAGGAGCTGTTGCCACATGAGTTCCTCATACCTCCGACACAACTTGCGCCGAAGTCTCCCCTCGTCCGAGGAGGAGGAGGAAGAGCGGCGGCGCCGCTTGCGCGGTGCCGAGACCAGACCGCCTATGGCGGCGGGATCGGCTGGACCTGAGCGTCAGGACGAGACCTAGAGACCTCGGCTGGGCGAGGACGTGCGGGAGGTGTCGGAATTGGCACTCCCTGGTTCGGACTATTCCACCAAGGCTCCGGAACCGGAGGCACAGACGCAGCCGACGGGACCCTCAACTCCCACCGGGGAGGGATTCTCAGCTTCTCCAGCCGACAACCCGTCCAGCGGGTCGAGAAAAATCAGCCTGGGGACACACGAAGCCAGTGCCCGGCCGAGGGGGGCGAAGTGGCGCTATCGACTACTGGGAGGAAGTCTTTCCGCTCCCAAGAGAGTCGACGGTGAGACTTACTTTGCTCTTTTGGACCGAGAAAGGTCCAGAAGAAGTTGGACCCTCACTTTCGTCCGAAGGGTCAGACAAAGCTCCTAAAAGAAGCGAGCTACGAGGCACCGAGAAGCGGGACAAATGCCGCAGAGGGTAGAAATAGCCTCGCCGCCTCCTCTTGAGGCGATCATCTGCTCGAGCTGATCCGCCCGAGCCCACCGCCGTGGACACCAGCAGGCCTCTTTAGACTTAACCGGAGGAAATCTTTTCTCGGGACGCCCCAGCTGTAAACGGGCAGCACGGTCTTCGAGGACGTAGGCCGAAAAAGAAGAGCACAGGTCGCAAGCCTGCGGGTCGTGCTCAAGGTCTAAGCAGTAGAAGCACGTGAGTGCGGATCTCTCGAGACATCTTCTGCCCAAGAAGGGCATCTCGAAACCGGGAGTCGATTGTCCATCGTGAGCCACGAGGGAGAGAAGACCAAAGTCTTTAGCAAAAAACTTTTAATTTGAAGATTTGAAGAGTTAGGAACCAGTCTTGTACTTGAGAGCGTTAAGGAGGGAACCTGACCTTCCAAGCGATAAGGAAGATCTGGCGTCATGGCGGAGCCGAGGTTTTACCACCGGGTGGGTGGAGGAGCCAACAAGACCTTCCGGCAAGATTTAAAGCGGCAAGGAACCTGCCAGACAGTGTGGATGAACATATCCATGTCCCTAGAACCTGTATTTCTGAGGACATGGACATCTCATCACACTGTCTAAGGAACCTCTAACAGTTCTCCGGGAGGAGGGAGGCAAGGCCTTTGGCCCTACTTAGCGAATAGAGACTGGAGAACCCGAGGCCCCAAAACCAGCATCCGGCGGACTCAAGGTCGATATGGTAATGGGTGATGAAGGTGTGTGCTGACTTCCAGGTAGCAGCCCTGCAGATTTCCTGGATAGGGACGTCCCTGGAAGCAGCCACCGATGCAGCAGTATGGCGGGTAGAATGAGCTCTTATCCCTCTGGGAGGCTCCATGCCCGCCAACTTATAGCAGAGATCTATGCAGGAGGTGACCCACCTGCCTATCGTCCGCTTGGCTGCAGGTCTGCCAGGTGCGGCTTCAGCGTAGGTGACAAACAGCTGGCGAACCTCTCCCCGAATTTCAGCCGTGCGCTCCTTATAGTAAGCGGGCGCCCTTCTAGGGTCCAGAGTATGGAGCCTATATTCGGCCTCCGAGGTGTGATTGGGGTAGAACACCTGCAGAGTCAACACCTGATTAAGGTGAAACTCCGACACCACCTTCGGAAGGAATTTCGGGTGGGGGCGCAGGACAACCTTGTCCCTGTGGAAGACCAGGTAAGGAGACTCGATGCAGAGCGCCTGGAGCTCTCCCATCCTTCTGGCTGACGTGATAGCCACCAAGAAGGCGGTCTTCCACGACAGGTGAGAGAGTTCACACCTGTGCATTGGTTCAGATAAACTTGCCCATGAGCTTTGCCAGTACCAGCAGTAGATCCACGGAGGTGGAGATTCCTACCGGAGGAAATGTGATCAAGGCCTTTGAAAAAGCGCCAGACCACCTTCTCCTGCGCCACCGACTGCTTCCCGGCCCGCGCCCGGTAAGCAGAAATGGCTGCCAGGTGCACCTTAAGGGTCGTCGACCTAAGCCCTTGCTGAGAAAGGGACCAAAGGTAGTCCAATATGCTCGCCAAGGAACAGGAGGAAGGGTCCAGGCCCTTGCCCTGACACCAAATGGAAAATCTTTTCCATTTGAAGGCACAGCATTTTCTGGTCGACTCCTTACGGGACGCCTCAACTACGTTGAGGACCTCGTCGGAAAGAATACCATCCCCTGACTGACTGAGAGCAGGTCCGGGCGAGCTGGAAGCTACCTCGGGAGCCTGGAGCTGAGGCTGAGAAGACCTGGGTACCAGTACTGGCGGGGCCAGTCTGGGACTATCAGAATCACCTGCGCCTTGTCCCTCCTTGCTTTGAGCAGCACCTTGTGCATCAAGTAGAACGGGGGAAAGGCGTAGAAGAGGCCCGGGGTCCACGGCCTTGAGAAGGCATCCCCTGCAGCGAGCCCTGCTGAGGCGGGCATGGAACAGCCTCAACCGCATTCTCCCTGAGGCAAACAGGTCCACCTGAGGCGTGCCCCAATGGGAGAATAGATCTTGTACTATCTCCGGCAGGAGAGACCACTCGTGGGGACGCAGCCCTATCCGGCTAGGGCATCGGCCAGGGTGTTGGAGGCTCCTGCCACATGAATGGCTAGGAGATCCGCCTCCAGGCTGCTACAGTGACCAGATGCGGAGCTTCCTTGCATAGAAGCATGGGCGCGTCCCGCCTGGCGGTTTAGATAGTACATGGTCGTGGTGTTGTCCGTCTGGACCGGACCACTTGACCTCGAAAGCAGAGCAAAGCGGTGAGAGCTAGGCGGACGTTGGAGCTCCAGCAGGTTGATGCGACATCGGGACTCCCACGGGGACCAGAGGCCGTCTTGCGATGTTCCCCAGATGGGCACCCCAACCCATCAGAGAGGCATCGGTCGATAGAGACCGTCAGCTCGGAGCAGACAAGCGGGATGCACTCCTGCAGATGAAATGGAGCGGTCCACCACTGAGGCGTTCCACATCCCCTGGGTCACCGTCACTAGCTGGTCCAATGGATCGCAGCGTTGGGACCACTGGCTGGCCAGCCCCCACTGAAGGGGGCGCATGTTCCAGCGGGCCCAACGGACCACGCTGGTACAGGCCGCCATGAGACCCAGGTGGTGCAGGAAGTCCCGGGCAGGGCGCAATTGCCCAACCAGAAATGATTGGGCAAAGGAGGAAAGAACCTCGACCCTGTCCGCCGGGAGCCGTGCCCTTGCTCGAAGAGAGTCGAGCTCTGCCCCGATGAACTGAATCACCAGCTGGCTCGAGTTCGACTTGGCCTCATTGATGAGGAGGCCGACCTAGAAGCAAACCTGGAGGCCAGATCTCTGGACGCTCCACCTCCCTGTCTGGAGGGCTGCAATCAGCCAATCATCCAGGTAAGGTAGACCCGGGACCCCTCGGTGCCGAAGGAATGCTGTCACCACTGCCATGCATTTGGTGAAGACCCTGGGAGCTGGAGATAAGCCGAAGGGCATGGCTTGGAACTCGAAAAGGGATCCCTCCGCTCGAAAGCGAAGGAACCTTTGATGGGACGGACCGATAGGGACGTGAAAGAACACGTCCTGTAGGTCCAGAGAGCAGAACCACACGCCGTGTTCCAAGGATGGTATTATCACAGCCAGAGTGACCATCCTAAAGGTTCGAGACCTTACGAACTTGTTTAGGTCGTGTAGGTCGAGAATGGGGCGCCAGCCCCCCGTCGGTTTCGGAACCAGGAAGTACCTGGACACGAACCCCGGGTTTGAGGGAGGGTCCGCCACCTCTCATCACCTCCTTCTCGAAGAGGAGAGCAACGTCGGCTCGGTGAGCTGACAGCGAGGCTTCGGACCCCGAGGCGCGACGGCTCTGAAGGGTGGGGCCTGCTCAAACTCCAGAGGCAGGCCCTTTCCTACCACTTCCAACACCCACCGGTCTGTGGTAATAGCAGACCAGGCGGAAAGGAAGAACCGGAGCCGTCCCCCCACAGAGGGAACCTGGGGTGAGGTGACGAGGTTGGAGGCGACACCCCTCAACCCGTCACTGTGCAGACTTGGAGGAGGGACTGGCCGAGGCACCACCTGGACCTTTACCTCCCTGCTTCCTGGAGGAGGAAGCCGCGAGCTTGGGTTTGGGACGACAAGAGCGAGCCTGCTGGCCCTGGTGTTGCTGGGCCGGACGTACTCGAGGCGCAGGCGGACGAAAAGGGCTTGGGTTGCGGTCTACGCCCTTGTCCCTCTAGGCCGGATGAGACCAAGTCCAAGGTGGCATTGGACTTTTCGATCCTCTGGAGGTGGCCTTCCACTCCAGAGCCGAAGAGGTCCGTCCCCAGGAAGGGGACATCCGCCAATTTGTGCTGGGTATCTGCTGTGAAGGTGGATATCCTCAGCCATGCCCAATGGCAAATAGCCACTGCGGCCGCGACTGACCTGGTGCATGAGTCTCCAATGTCCAGAGCAGTCTGAAGTTGCTGCTTGGCCACTGCCCTGCCCTGGTCTCGCACCTGCCTAACTGTGGTCTGCAGGTCAGCCGGGAGATGAGGGACTACCTCGTCCAGGGAGCCCAACAGGGCATGGGAGAAATGTGCCATAAGCACGGCCGAGCTTGCCTGTCGAAGGCCAAGGGAGGGGCAGCGTAGACTTTCGCCTGGCATAGTCAATTTCTTGGACTCCCTAGCCGGGAAGTTTGTCCACGTCCCTAGCATTTCCGGCACGCGGAAGCGCTGTCGGTAACCAACCCCTCGGCTGAGGATGTTCCGAAAAACCGGACAGGGAACCGGTAGGGACCGCATACTTCCTGGCCATCCTGGCCAAAGGCGCAGAGCAGGAAGCAGGGCACTGCCAGAGCTCCAAGACCGGGCCCACAATGGCCTCAGCCACAGGAAAGGCCTCCGTAGGGGAGTCCCCTCGGTCCAATATCTCCGTGAGGGGATACTTGGCCCGCTTGGATACGGGCTAGAGCTGCATCCCGGTGGACTCCGAGATAAGCCTGAGCAAACCCAGGAAGGGCGAGAGGGCTGTCGTCAGCGACTGACCTCCAGAGACTCCAAGTCCACTCGCTTGGAGAAAGGGAGGAATCTTCGTTAGACTCAGAAGAGTCCATAAAAGAGCTGCCTCGGCCTGAGCCACCTCCATCTGCAGAAGGCGATCGGGAGTGAGGGTGACCGACAGCCTATGGGGCAGACCCTGAGCCGACCGAGAGTTCTTGGTGAACCCCAAACAGCGGCTGTGGAGGCAGAGGTTCCACACGGGATCGTGGGGCAGCTGGTTTGGCGAACAACCGCCTGAGAGACAGGCTCCTCCGGTAAAGCGAGGTTGTTTGGCCGCTCGGTGACAACCACTTAATGGCGGAGGCGGCGGCGTTGGCTTGTTCCGGTCAGAAGAACTGTTGCCACATGGGGTTTCTCGTATCGTCGATGTAACTCGTCGAAGCCTCCCTCATCCGAGGAGGAGGACGGGCCGCTACACGAGTGCCGAGACTGCTATGGCCGGTAGGATCGGCTGGACTCTGAAAGAAGTCTGAGACCGAGAACCTCGGCCTTTCCGAGGATGGTGCGGGGAGGGGCGGGTGGAACTGGCTCCTCCTCGGCTCGGAGGGATCGCCCGAGGGCTCCGGAACCGGAGGCACTGAAACCGCAGAGATCCTCAACTCCCACCGGGGAACGAGGAGAGGATTTTCGGCCGCGGTCGACCAACCCATCAACGGTCAAGAAAGATCTCGACTGCGTCGGAGGGTCTCGGTCAACTGACCTGGCCGGGGACACCGTGAGACCAGTGGCCAAGCTGAGCGATGGGCAGAAGTCGGTGGCCGACAACTTCGGAGAGAGGACCTTTCCGCTCCCAAGAGCGTCGACGGAGGGACTTACCCTTGTCTTTCTTCTTGGACCAGAAGGCGGTCCAGCAGATGTTGGTCCCTCTCCTCTAGTGGAGAGGACAGACAAAGCTTCGTTAAAGGAAGCTGTGTAAGAGGAACCCAGGGAGGACGCGGGATAAATGCAGCGGTCGGGAAGATGCGGCCCAGCGCGCCTCCTCTCGAGGCGATCATCTGCTCTAGCTGATCGCCGATCCGCGCCCCGCGGAAACCGTGGCCGGGCCTCTTTTGACTTTACGGAGGAAAGCGTTTCTGGGGCGCCCCAGTTGTAAACGGGCAGCCGCGGTCTTCGAGGACGTAGGCTGAGAAGGAAGAGCACAGGTCAAAGCCTCGCGGGTCGTGCTCAAGGCCTAAACAGTAGACACCGTGGAGTGCGGATCCGTCCGAGACATCTTCTGCCGCAAGGCACTGCGAAACCGAGTCGTTGTCCATCGCAGCAGCGGGGATGAAGACCGAAGTCTATAATGCAAAATCTTTTAAATTCGGAAAACCGAAGAATTAGGAACCAGTCTTATACGCAGAGCGTTAAGGAGGGAACCCGAGCTTCCAAGCGGCAAGGAAGATCTGGTGTCATGGGGCGGAGCAGAGAGTTTTACCACCCGGGTGGGTGGGAGGAGCCAGCTTGAAGACCTTCCGGCAAGATTTAAAGCGGCAAGAATACCTGCCAGACAGTGTGGATGAACAACATATCCATGTCCCTAGAATCCATGTTTTTACTCTTCCCCCCTTTAATAAGCCGTACCAAGAGCGGACCCAGCTTATTGCCCCATTCAAAGAATCCATTTTTAGCAAAAAAACAAGAAGTGCGTGCCTCTGTCAAGATATGAGCATTTAACGTCTCCCTTGCTACTGTAATCTGTTTAAGTGAGTCCTCCCCAGGGTTTGCCACCGCCTCTTGTTCCAGCCTTTTCACGTTGTCTATTAATTCTTCTCTCTTCTGTTTTTTTTCCTTTTTATGCTTGGCTGCAAACCCAATGATGGCCCCTCAAATTACCACTTTCCCTGCCTCCCAGAAGACTCCCGCTGAATCCACAGTCCCTGCATTTATTCAATTTATATTCTCTCCATTTGTCCTTCAGATACTTAAGGAACTCCTGATTATTCAAAAGATATCTAGGGAACTTCCATGGTGGGAGGGCTGCCCTCTTGGCCTTAAAATAACATTCCAGAGAGACCACTGAGTGGTCTGAAACATATATGGGACTATGCTAAACCTTCCTGATTCTGTGCAACCATTCCCTAGGGATGTACAGGTAGTCCAAACGGGACCAGGATTTGTGGGGGTTGGAGTAAAAGGTATACTCCTTCACCCCGGGATTTGCAGTTCTCCAGCTGTCAACCATATCCAGATCTGTCATTCCCGGATTCCATTTTCGAATCGCTCTCGAATCCCTTCCCCGTCCCGGAGAATGGTCCATAACCGGGTGCACAGTAAGAACAGGTTACTCACCTTTAACAGTAGTTCTAGGAGTGGTATATGTTGTTCATCCAGACTGTCTGGCATTGTCCCTTTCCCCTTTAAATATTGCTGGAAGTCTTCAAGCTGGCTCCTCCCACCCACCCGGGTGGTAAATATCTCAGCTCCGCCCCACGACGCCAGATCTAGCCCGCTGGAAGCCAGGTTGTACGCTTAAAGCCGGAGAGGTCGGGTGGGTGCGTGTGGATGAACAACATATACCACTCCTAGAACTACTGTTACAGGTGAGTAACCTGTTCTAGGAACGTGGATATGTTGTTCATCCACACTGGCAGACTCCTAGCAGTTCTCCGGGAGGAGGGAGGCAAGGCACACACCCCCTACTTAGGAAACAGAGATTGGAGAACCGAGGCCCCTAAACCAGCATCACGTAGTGACTCAAGGTCGATGTGGTAATGGGTAATGAAGGTGTTCGCTGACTTCCAGGTAGCAGCCTGACAGATTTCCTGGACAGGGATGTCCCTGGAAGCAGCAGTATGGTGGGTAGAATGAGCTCTTATCCCCTTGGGAGGCTCCTTGCCCACCAATTCATAACACAGACTTACGCATGATGTAATCCATCTTGCAATAGTCCACTTAGCTGCAGGTCTGCCAGAAGCGGCTTCAGCGTAGGTGACAAACAGCTGGCGAACCTCTCCACGAATTTCCGCCATCCTCTCCTTATAGTAGGAGAGAGCACGTCTCATATCCAGAGTATGGAGCCTGTACTCGGCATCCGAGGTGTAGTTAGGGTAATATACTGGCAGAGTCAACACCTGGTTGAGGTGAAACTCTGACACCACCTTCGGAAGGAAATTCGGGTGGGGGCGCAGGACAACTTTGTCCCTGTGAAAGACCAGATAAGGGGAGTCCACCGAAAGCGCCTGGAGCTCCCCTGTCCTTCTGGCTGACGTGATAGCCACCAGGAAGGCAGTCTTCCACCACAAGTGCGAGAGCTCACACTTGTGCATGAGTTCAAAGGGCTTGCCCATGAGCTTTGCCAAAACCAGCAAAAGATCCCACAGAGGTGGAGGTTCACGCACCGGAGGGTATATGTGATCCAGGCCTTTGAAAAAGCGCCCGATCACCGTCTCCTGAGCCAACGTCGGCTGACCGGCCCGCGCCCGGTAAGCAGAGATGGCTGCAAGGTGCACCCTAAGGGTCGATGACCCCCTTTGGAGAGAGAGACCAAAGGTAGTCTAGAATGTTAGCCACAGAGCAGGATAAGGGGTCCAGGCCCCCCGACACCAAATGGAAAATCGTTTCCATTTGAAGGCATAACATTTCCTGGTCGATTCTTTTCAGATGCTTCCACCACGTGTAAACATCCTCAGAAAGACCCAAAGCCTGGAACTCTAGCAGCTCAGGAACCAGGCTGAGAGGTGCAGGATTGAAGGTCCGAGTGAAAGACCTTCCCTGGTTCAGTGATATCAGGTCCGGGCGTGTACATAGCCGCTCCGGGGCCCTGCAGCTGAGGAGATCTGGATACCAGAACTGGCGTGGCCAATCTGGGGCTACCAGAATCACCTTCGCCTTGTCCCTCCTCGCCTTGAGTAACACCTTGTGGATCAAGGGAAATGGAGGGAAGGCGTAAAAGAGGCCTGGGGTCCACGGCCTTGAGAAGGTATCACTCTGCAGCGAGCCCTGCTGAGGGGGGTGGGAATGGTACAGCCTCAGCTTGGTGTTCTCCCTGGAGGCAAACAGGTCCACTAACGGTTTGCCCCAACAGGAGAACAGGTCTTAAGCTACCTCTGGATGGAGAGACCACTCGTGGGATGTCTGGCCTATGCGGCTGAGAGCATCTGCCAGTTGGTTCGCGACTCCTGCCACATGGATGGCTAGGAGATCCGCCTCCAGCCGGCTGACGAAGGTCCAGATCCGGAGCGCCTCCTTGCACAGCAGACGGGAGTGCGTGCTGCCCTGTTTGTTGAGGTAGTACATGGTCGTGGTATTGTCTGTCTGGACTTGAACCACTTGACCCCGGAGCTGAGGACCGAAAGCTGACAGTGCCAGTCTGACTGCTCTGAGCTCCAACAGGTTGATGTGGCATCGGGACTCCTCGGGGGTCCAGAACACGTGGGCTCTGTTGTCCCCTATGTGGGCTCCCCAGCCCATGAGAGAGGCGTCGGTTGTAAGGACTGTCGGCTCGGGGCGGACAAACGGAACCCCTTCCTACAAGTGACTTGGGATGGTCCACCATTGGAGAGCATCCCACATCCTATGGGTGACTGTGATCAGCTGGTCGAAGAGACCCTGACGCTGAGACCACTGGGCAGCCAGCTCCCATTGAAGGGGGCGCATGTGCAGTCTGGCCCAGCGGACCACTGAGGTGCACGCCGCCATGTAACTCAAGAGGTACAGGAAGTCCCGGGCAGGGCACAAGTGCCCAACCAGAAATGATTGGGCAAAGGAGGAGAGAACCTCCGCCCTGTCCTCTGGGAGCCGAGCTCTGCCCCGATGAAGCCCATCACCTGAGAAGGTACGAGTTCCGATTTGGCCTCGTTGATCAGAAGGCCCAAGTGAGAGCAGGTTCGGAGGGTCAGGTCCCTGGACCTCTCCACCTCCTGAAGGGAGGAACCCGCCAGGAGCCAGTCGTCTAGATAGGGGTAAATACGAATTCCCTGATGCCGTAGATGGGCTGCCACCACAGCGATGCATTTGGTGAAGACCCTTGGGGCCGATGACAGGCCGAACTCGTACAGGGTCCCTTCGACCCTGAAGTGGAGAAAACGCTGGTGGGAAGGACGGATTGGGACGTGGTAAAAAGCGTCCTGAAGATCCAGTGTACAGAACCACATATTTCGCTCCAGGGATGGTATGATCTGGTTCAGAGTTACCATCCGGAAAGTGCGAGACCTGAGATACCGATTCAGGTCGTGGAGATCTAGAATGGGGCGCCAATCCCCCATCCGTTTGGGCACCAGGAAATACCTGGAGACGAAGCCTGGGTCTGAAGGAGGATCCGGCACCGAGGCCACCGCCTCCTTGAGGAGGAGTACTGCAATGTCGTCCCGAAGGGCAGACTGGGTGCCAACTGTGATCCTTTCCTCCCATGGGGCACGGGCTCGGCTGGGAGGATACTGCTCGAACTCTAGGGCAGACCCTGCCCGACCACTTCCAGAACCCACCTGTCCGAAGTGATACCGGACCAGGCGGAAAGGAAGTGGCGGAGCTGGTCCCCAACGGGAGGACCCAGAGATGGCGTGATGGGTGCGGGGGAGGCCACCCCCGATCCATCACTGTGCAGGCTTAGAGGAGGAGGAGGAGGCACCTGGACCAGCACCTCGGCCTCCTTTGCGGGGCTGCTGGGGACCTTGCTTGGGCCTAAGGCGCCAAGCTTGAGCCTGCTGCTGTTGTTGCCTTCCCTGGAAGGAGGGCTGTCTGACCTCAGGGGAAGAATGCCGAAAGGGCTTCTTCTTGCGCTTCTGCTAGTTCTTGCCTGAAGAACCCTTAGCCGAGGTGGCATCTCAGGTGGCATTAGACTGCTCAATGCGCTGGAGAAGACCTGCCACTCCCTGACCGAAGAGGTCAGTGCCGAGGAAGAGCACGTCAGCTAGCTTGTGCCGAGTATCCACGGAAAGGAGGATAACCTCAGCCAAGCCCTGCGGCAGAGCTACCACTGCCGCTCAGTGAGCGGGCACAGGAATCACCAGTGTCCAGAGCTGTCTGGAGCTGTTTGGCAACAGCCCGGCCTGGTCCTGGACCTGTTGACCGTGGTCTGCATGTCTGCTGGGAGATGAGGAAGAACTTCATCCAACGACCCCAAAAGGGCATGAGAGAAGTGTGCCATGATCACTGCTGAGCTTGCCTGACGAAGGCCCAGGGATGATGCCGCGTAGACCTTCCGGGCTGAGTGGTCCATAAGTTTGGACTCCTTGTCCGAAGGGCGGTCAGTATCCGCAGAGCTGCTCGTTCGCCTGAATACTGAGGCAGTCACAAGGCTTTCCGCCGAGGGGTGCTCAGTAAACCCTGCCAAGGACTCTGTGGGCATCGTATACTTGCAGGCCATGCGGGCAGATGGAGCCGGGCAGGAGGCTGGACGCTACCAGAGTTCCAGAGCCGGGCCAACTATGGCTCCGGCCACAGGAAAGGCCTCCGTTGGGGTATCCCCCCCCTTAAGAATATCCGTGAGGGGATATTCTGCCTTCTTCTGAATAGGCTGCAGAGGCATTCCTGTGGACTCTGAAATGAGTTGAAGGATGCCCTGGAAGGAGGAAGGCCCTTCTTCCAAGCCTGACACCGACAGCTCATCATGAGAATGAAGGCCGGTATTATCCGAATCGGAGGAGTCCAGATACAAAGGCTTCCCACCTAAATCTCCCTTGATACGCCTAGGGTGATCAGGGGTTACCGTAATCGACAGTCTGTGAGGAAGACCTGAAGATTGTCGGTCCCCCTTAGAGGGAACCCCTCCCAGGGGCAGTTTAGGTGAAGGTTCCACCAAAATTGGCGGGGAGCCTGTATCCGGCCAAGCCGGAAGGCGCACGGGGCCCCCGAAGGGACCGGAGCCTTAGAAGCTGAAGAAGTCGGTGTCGGCCGAAGAGGCTGAGGCCAAGTGATAGCCGGAACCGCCGGGGTAGCCGTCTTCTGGCCTGTTAGCATAAGTTGCTGCCACATAAGATCCTCATAGCGTCGACGGAGTTTCCGTGGAAGCCTCTCCTCATCAGAGGAGGATGAGGAATGTTGGCTCGTATACTCTTACGAGTTTCAAAGCGAGAAGATGCGGTGAAAACCGTCAATTAGACTCCAGGGCGTCAATCGCTGCAAAAAAGCACGAGGGAACCTGTATCTTCCAGCGGAAAGGAAGATCTGGTGTCATGGGGAGGAGCCGAGGTATTTACCACCCGGGTGGGTGGGAGGAGCCAGCTTGAAGACTTCCGGCAAGATTTAAAGGGGAAAGGGACAATGCCAGACAGTGTGGATGAACAACATATCCACGCTCCTAGAACAGTGAAATCCCCATTATCAGGCCCTCAAACTGTTCCTTCACCAGCAGGTCCATTATTTTTTGATAGAACTGTGGGTCAAACTGCATGGGGGCATAAACACTCGCCACTGTGATTTTATCCCTAAATAAAACTTCCACAAATACAAATCTCCCCTCCTTGGGGTCTGTTGGATTTTAAGGGGGCAGACTTTGGGAAAATGGGGAGATACTTGAAAGAGGCATTAAGGGGAATGGGACAGGAATCAGGGGTTGAGGAACAGTGGGCAGTATTTAAAATGGGGATTACAAGAACAACAGAATTATGTATTAAGCAGGTTAGCAAGAGGAAAAGGAAGAGGAGACCATTATGGTTTTCCAAAGAGGTAGCAAAGAAAGTGAAAGCCAAAAGATTGCATTCAGGCAATACAAAAGACACAGGCAGAAGGGGATAGGGAGAAGTACCAGGAGAAGCAAAGGGAGGCAGGGAGGGTAGGAAGCCAAAGCTCAGACAGAAGAACACATTGCAAAATCAGTGGGTAGAGGGGACAAAACCTTTACAGGTACATAAGTGAAAAAAGAAAGACAAAGGGAGGGATAGTGAGACTGAAGGGGAGGATGGGGGCTCGTGGAGGATGACAACAGTAAAGCTGACATACTGAACAGGTATTTCTGCTCAGTCTTTACTGAGGAAGAGGAGGTAATGGGTCTGAAGGGAGTACAAGGAGTGAGAATGGTGCAGAAATGGACACAAGTCCTTTACAGAAAAGGTCCTGAAGGAACTGGAGTAATAAGAGTTGATAAAGCAATGGGGCCAGATGAGGTGAACCCCAGGGTCCTTAAAGAACTAAGAGAGGTGGTGGCTGAACCCTGGCTATCTTGTTTAGCCGATCACTGGAAACAGGGAGTACCCAAAGACTGGAGGACAGCAGATGTAGTCCCCTTACACAAAAGTGGGAACAAGGAGGAAGCAGGGAACTACAGACCAGTCAGCCTCACCTCGGTAGTGGGGAAGATCATGGAAGCACTACTGAAGGAGAGATTGGTGGAACATCTGGTTGTCAATGGACTACAGGACCCAAGGCATCATGGTTTCACCAGGGGAAGGTCATGTCAGACCAACCTCGTTGAATTTTTTGACTGGGTGACTAGGGAGATGGATCAGGGGAGGGCAGTGGACATGGCCTATCTGGACTTCAGCAAGGCCTTTGACACTGTGCCACATAGAAGACTATTACACAAACTGGGGAATATGGGTGTGGGCAGGACAATAGTGTGGTGGGTAGGTAACTGGCTGGGTGGCAGGACACAGAGGTGGTGGTAAATGGTGTCACTCCACAGAGGAAGAGTGACCAGTGGGGTACCACAGGGATCAGTGCTGGGACGGTCCTATTCAACATCTTCATCAGTGACATGGCATGGGACCTAGAAGGCAGAATTTCACTGTTCGCTGATGACACAAAGCTCTGTAACAGAGTAGACACACCAGAGGGTGTAGACAGAATGAGAAGCGACCTGCAGAAACTTGAAGAATGGTCAGGGTTTGGCAGTTGAAATTCAATGCAAAGAAGTGCAAGATAATGCATATGGGGCACAAAACCCTGGCACAATATATCAGTTGGGGGTGAGGATATAGCATGCCAAGCAGGAAAGGGATCTTGGGGTTATCATCTCTGATGACCTCAAGGTAGGAAACAGTGTGACAAGGCAGCAGGTAAAGCAAATAGGATGCTGGGATGTATAGGCAGGGGCATCACTAGCAGGAAAAGGGAGGTCATAATTCCGCTATACAAGACACTAGATGAGGCCCACCTGGAATACAGTGTACAGTTCTGGAGACATACCTACGTAAGGACACAGACAGGGTAGAGAAGGTTCAGAGGAGGGCAACAAAGATGGTGCATGGATTGCATCACAAGTCCTATGAAGACAGGTTGAAGGAACTGAACATGTACTCCCTGGAGGAGAGGAGGAGAGAGGAGATATGATAGAGACATACAAGTATCTTATAGGGAGGAACAGGGTGCAGGAAAACACTATCTTTAGCAAAAAGATGCTCCAGGACTAGAGGGCATGGGATGAAGTTGGAGGGAGGACGATTCAGAGGAAACATGAGAAAGAATTTCTTCACAGAACGGGTGGTGGACAAGTGGAACACCCTGCCAGAGGAAGTGGTGGGGGCTGAAACAATCACGGGATTTAAGAATGCATGGGATAGACATAAAGGAATTCTGGAGGTCAGGGGTAAGGTGCAATAGACTTCTAGGAAAACAAACTGAACTTACAAGCTCAAATGGGCAGACTGGGTGGGCCATAGGCCCTTATCTGCCGACACTGTCTATGTATCTATGTATCTATGTTACCACTCTATTCACCTGTATAGGAAGGTGTTTGCTGATCAAAACTGCCACTCCCCTTTTGTGCGAGTTATACAAAGCCACATAACAAGCCCCCACCCAGCTGCCCACCAGCTTTTGGTGCTCTTGCTATGTAAGGTGTGTTTCTTGCAATAACGTAATCTGCGCCCCCTGTTTTCTTAAAGAGGATAACATACTCTTCTTCTTCACAGGTATGGAGAAACCTCTTACGTTCCAGGAAACAATTTTCAGTACAGGTCTGCTACCCATTTGTTGGCAGCCATCTTTTCCCTACCAGACTCCAAGTGCCCCTCCCACACAGCAGTCCCCCCATGTGCATTCCAAACCTGTTGCCATCTGTGCTGCAGTATACATTCATCTTCCACAGGATGTCAAAGTTAAACAGAAACAAGACAAGAAAAACTTTTGTAACATTATTTACTCAACCACCCCCCCTTGAACGTACCCATTCTTCCCCCCTCCCTCCATTTCCCTTTGAGCTCAGCCTCAGGAACATTTTTAACATTAAAACAGCCCCCCAGAGCACTCCCCAACACAACTTGGTGCCCCTCACCCCTTCTTTTCTCATAAATCTGTTGCAAATCTGCCATGACGTGGTCACTTGCACCCCCTTCCATATCGTGGACTTGAGATCAAGCCCCAGCTTTCCCTTTTCTTATATAAAGAAATCTCCCCCTTTTGAAATCCCCAGCATCCAACAACATGCTTAACTATTTCCCTTGTATAAAACATACTCTCAATTTATAATTCGTGACCGTAACTCCAGGGAACTGCTCTCAGTCCCCCACCCCGAACACCCGCTTCATTCTGTTTGGTTTAATGGGACCATAAGCTCCCCACCCCACATAGGGCGTTAGAGGAAGCACTGTCACAGCCATTTCCAGGGCCAGTCCCGGAGCACCATGCTGTATCTTCTGCCACACTCGACCATACTTGCCCCTCCCCACAGCACTGGTCCTCTACTGGAGCTTAAATCTGATTTTAATAGGACATGCCTTCCCCTGTCCGCCCTTAAAACTAGGCCAAACAGAGCACCTGTCCGCATCAGCCATTCCTTTCCCGGCCCAGGACACGGAGAGCAGAACCGGAGCCCGTGAAGATAAAAGAAAACACACGGGCTCACAGACAACCCCCCCCCCATCCCTACCTTGCCGTAGATCTCCTCTCCGGCTTCCGACTGATTTTCTCCTGCTCTCCTCCGGGGCACACACTCTTCTACCACAGCTAGATAACTCTGGGATTCGAGCTGGCTTCCGCACCTCCATTTTCCATGCGACCAGATGCTCGGGTGGGGGGGTGGGGGTGGGGAGTTCATTAAAAATGTGGGTAGTCCATGGGAAGAGCCAGGAGATAAGAGTCACGAAGAAACCTCTCTTTCCCCTGGGTCTGGCCACATTTAATGAATTCTCATAAGTCCCAACACAACTTTTAATATAAACCAGTATATGCAGAAACAATTCAGTCCTTGTGCATCTCTCCTCTTCTCCCCTGCACCGCCCAGCTCAGCCCACTTTCTTCTTTAATTCAGACATGAATCTCTCGGCCTTCTCAACTTCCTAGAAGGAATACGTAGCGCCCTCCGACTATCTTCAGGGTGGCTGGATAAATTATCAAGTGTTCCACCTTCAGATACCTGAGCTGGGCCATTACTTGATTAAAGGCTCTGCGTCACTTCAAAAACCGGGTGGAGTAATCTTGTAAAAGATACAGGCGCACCCCCGCAAATCTCAATTCTGGTCGATTCTGATATGTGACCAGTACTTTCTTTTGGTCCTGATAATTGTGAAATCTGAACACAATTTGTCGAAGGGGCTGACCCGCTGATGGCTTGGGGGTGACCGCCCTATGGGGCCCTCTCGAGCTTCAGCTTGTCTCCCTTCATTTGTAGGCCCAACATTTTCGGAAGCGCGACTGCACAAAACTCTATTGCCGACGGACCCTCACTCCCCTCAGGGAGCCCCGATCCTCAAATTCAGCTTCCCATGATAATTCTCCTGGTATTCCAGGAGATCCTTTGTTTCTTCCAATTCTCTCTCGAGCGCTGAGACCCTCCCTGGGAGAGGATCTACCATATCCTCCAGCCGAGATATACGGTCCTCCGTTTCTGTTAGACATGCCGCCTGGGCTTCCACCTGGTCCACGATCGAGTACAGCCTGGAGTCTAAGGTGTTTTCTAGTTTATTCAAACGAGCATCCAGCGCAGTCATGAGCTGTTCTGTGACCTCACGGCCCAGAGATGACATCTCAGCTGCTGAAAGGGAAATCTTGTCCCCTGCTGAGGCCTGGCTGTTAGCTGCTTGCTTCCTTCCACCTTTTCCAGGTCCCTTGCCGATTTACTTCAACTGCTGGTCAGGTATTCATCCATTATCTTACTACTGCGTGTTTTGCACAAAATCTGCTATTTAAAACTGATGGATGCCTAGGACTTCCAGGGATTTTATTGCTGGAACTCAGGAGCTGAAAAAATCGCGTCCTCACTCCAACTGCTCATTATCCCCCAGTACCTTATCTAACTCCTCCCTCTGTGCTGAGGTCTGCAGATCACATTAAACCGAACAGAGGCTTCATTCCCCGTCGTGGAGGTGACACTCGCACACAACCTCTGCCCCCACCCCTCATATTCCCTGTATCTCGGTCGCTTTAAAGCCCTCCCTCACATAAAGTACCACAGCCCCTCCTTTCCTTCTCACTCAGTTCTTCCTGAACAGAGTACTGCCTGGTATGGCCATATCCCAGTCATGGTTTTCAGTGCACCATGACTCGGTAATGGGCACAATATCCAGGTCAGCCTCTGGCATTGTGGCCTCTAGATCTGGAATCTTAATTTCCTAGACTTCTCGCACTTGCACACATGACTTTCCAGTTTGTTTTTTGTGAGTCTTTTCACTTAATGTAACCGGGGTGGTGGCCTCTGTCAGGTGTTGTCCTGGTTGTCGCCCACCCAGCCTGAACCCCAAAGCATGAACACCTAACCGCCTGTGTGAGGGACCCCCTGGCTTAAACCCCAGGGCGGGGCCTTCACTCCTGAGCGCCCAAGACATCTAATATCATCCAGGAGGTGATGCAGAGGATTAGGTGCGGGTGTGGTTCGGCTGGTGGGTGTGGTGGCCAAGTGCGCCATCACCTACCACCCCGGGATTTTCCTTGTTCTGGTGGTCCGCCCCTAAGCTCTCCCTGGGCGACACGATGTGCATTGATGTCCCGTGAGAGCGCCGCTGGCTCCTTGTGCATTCCTGCCAACATCTGACATGCTCCACCTCTCCACTTGCTAGCAGGCTGTGGCACCGTGCTCCCTATCTGCCATCGGGAGGCACCAGAATGCTGAGCCCCGCAACCCTCCTTCCTCAGGGAGAAGGCAAGCTGTCCAGCGGACCAGCAGCCTCTCCTCCCTACTGACCCCGACGTACGCTCATTCCCTAACAGGGGTCGCTGGCGTGGCGCAAGGTGTGGCGTCCAGCGCCAAAACCCTCAGCGCCACCAGGCCGGCTCGACTGCCCAGGTTTTTTTACTACTCTGTTACCCTCCCTCTTTTTTCCTTCCCTCCTTCTGCCTTCTCTTTAACCGCACCCACTCCCAACTCCCTTCATTTCTTCCACCTTGCTTCCTGTATTTTGTTTTTAATTTAGTATGCTGTATTAAAGAAGAGAAAAAGTAAATACAGGTTACTCACCTGTAACAGGAGTTCTAGGAATGGTATATGTTGTTCATCCACACTCATTGGCAGTATCCTTGCCGCTTTAAATCTTGCCGGAAGGTCTTCAAGCTTGCTCCTCCCACCCACCCGGGTGGTATAACTCGGCTCCGCCCCATGGCGCCAGATCTGGCCCGCTGGAAGCTCAGGTTGTGCGTCAAGCCGGGAGGTTTGGAATGTGGATGAACAACATATACCATTCCTAGAACTCCTGTTACAGGTGAGTAACCTGTATTTCTAGGGACATGGATATGTTGTTCATCCACACTCATTGGCAGACTCCTAGCAGTTCTCCGGGAGGAGAGGCAGACGCACACCCCATATACTTACTTGGGAAGAGAGACTGGAGAACCGAGGCCCCAAACCAGCATCCGGCGTGACTCAAGGTCGATGTGGTAGTGGGTAATGAAGGTGTTTGCTGACTTCAGGTAGCAGCCCTGCAGATTTCCTGGATAGGGACGTCCCTGGAAGCAGCCACCGTTGCAGCAGTATGGCGGGTAGAATGAGCTCTTATCCTCTGGAGGCTCCATGCCGCCAACTTATAAGAGATCTATGCAGGAGGTTACCCACCTGCTTATACGTCCGCTTGGCTGCAGGTCTGCCAGATCTGGCTTCAGCGTGGAGTGACAAACAGCTGGCGAACCTCTCCCGAATTTCAGCCGTTGCGCTCCTTATAATAGCGGCGCCTTCTAGGGTCCAGAGTATGGAGCCTATATTCGACCTCCAGGTGTGATTGGGGTAGAACACCGGCAGAGTCAACACCTGGTTAAGGTGAAACTCCGACACCACCTTCGGAAGGAATTTCGGGTGGGGGCGCAGGACAACCTTGTCCCTGTAGAAGACCAGGTAAGGAGACTCGATGGAAAGCGCCTGGAGCTCTCCCATCCTTCTGGCTGACGTGATAGCCACCAAGAAGGCGGTCTTCCACGACAGGTGAGAGAGAGCACACCTGTGCATAGGTTCGAATGGCTTGCCCATGAGCTTTGCCAGTACCAGCAGTAGATCCCACGGAGGTGGGGGTTCCCGCACTGGAGGAAATGTGATCAAGGCCTTTGAAATGCCAGACCACCTTCTCCTGCGCCTCGACTGCTTCCGGCGCGCCCGTAAGGCAGAGATGGCTGCCGGTGCACCCTTAGGGTCGATCGGCCTAAGCCCTTGACTAGAAAGGGACCCAAAATAGTCCAAGATGCCTGCCAAGGAACAGGAGGAAGGGTCAAGCCCTTGCCTGACACCAAATGGAAAACCTTTTCCATTTGAAGGCATAACATTTTCTGATCGACTCCTTGCAGGGACGCCTCAACTACATTGAGGACCTCGTCGGAAAGACCCAAAGCCTGGAACTCTAGCGCTCAGGAACCAGGCCGTCAGGTGCAGGGATTGAAGGTCCGGATGGAACACCTTCCCTGATTGACTGAGAGCAGGTCCGGGCGAGCTGGAAGCTTCCGCGGAGTCCTGGAGCTGAGACTGAGGAGATCTGGGTACCAGAACTGGCGAGGCCAGTCTGGGGCTATCAGAATCACCTGCGCCTTGTCCCTCCTCGCCTGAGAAGCACCTTGTGGATCAAGGGAAATGGGGAAAAGGCGTAAAAAGGCCGGGGTCCATTGCCTCAGAAGGCATCCCCTGCAGCGAGCCCTGCTGAGGCGGGCATGAAACAGACTCAACCCGCGTTCTCCATGGAGGCAAACAGGTCCACCTGAGGTGTGCCCCAAAGGGAGAACAGATGCTGTACTACCTCCGGCAGGAGAGAGACCACTCGTGGGATGCAGCCCTATCCGGCTCAGGGCATCGGCCAGGGTGTTGGAGGCTCCTGCCACGTGAATGGCTAGGAGATCGCCTCCAGGCTGCGCTGCAGTGACCAAATGCGGAGAGCTTCCTTGCATAGAAGCATGGGCGCGTCCCGCCCTGGCGGTTTAGATAGTACATGGTCGTGGTATTGTCCGTCTGGACTCGGACCACTTGACCCCGGAGGAAGCGGAGCAAAGGCGGTGAGAGCTAGGCGGACCTTCGGAGCTCCAGCAGGTTGATGTGGCGTCGGACTCCCTTGAGGACCAGAGGCCATGAGGCAGTGTTCCCCAGATGGGCACCCCAACCCATCAGAGAGGCATCGGTCGACAGAGAGACCGTCGGCTCCGGGCAGACGAAACAGGATGCCCTCCTGCAAATGATCTGGAGCGGTCCACCACTGGAGAGCGTTCCACATCCCCTGTGTCACCGACACAAGCTGGTCCAAGGGATCGCAGCGTTGTGACCACTGGCTGGCCAGTCCCCACTGAAGGGGACGCATGTTCCAGCGGGCCCAACGGACCACGCTGGTACAGGCCGCCATGAGACCCAGGAGGCGCAGGAAGTCCCGGGCAGGGCGCAATTGCCCAACCAGAAATGATCGGGCAAAGGAGGAAAGAACCTCGGCCCTGTCCGCCGGGAGCAGCGCTCTGGCTCGAAGAGAGTCGAGCTGCGCCCGATGAATAAAATCACCTGCTTGGCTCAAGTTCCGACTTGGCCTCGTTGATAAGGAGGCCCAGTTGAGAAACAGACCTGGAGGCCAGATCTCTGGACCACTCCGCCTCCTTCCTGGAGGAGCTGCTATCAGCCAGTCGTCCAGGTAAGAGTACACCCGGACCCTCGGCGCCTGAGAATGCTGTCACCACTGCCATGCATTTGGTGAAGACCCTGGGAGCTGGAGACAAGCGAAGGGCATGGCTTGGAACTCGAGAGAGATCCTTCCTTCAGGCGAAGGAATCTCTGGTGGAGCAGACTGATAGGGCATGAAAAATCATCCGTCAAGTCCAGAAAGCAGAACCACACGCCGCGTTCCAAGGATGGTATTATCTGAGCCAGAGTGACCATCCTGAAGGTTCGAGACCTTAGGAACTTGTTTAGAGTCGTGTGGAGTTGAGAATGGGCGCCAGCCCCGTCATTCGGAACCAGGAAGTACCTGGACACAAACCCTGGGTCTGAAAGAGGGTCCACCACCTCTCTTACCACCTCTTCTGGAGGAGGAGGCGATGTCGGCTCGACGAGACGCCAGTGAGCTGGGGATCCCGAAGCCCCGAGCCGGCTCCTGAAAGGTGGTGCCTGCTCGAGATTCCAGAGGCAGGCCTCTTCCACCACCTCCAAGACCCACCTGTCCGTGGTAACAGCGGACCAGGCGGAACGGAAGTGCGGAGCCGCCTCTCCGGGGACCCAGGGTAAGGTGACGGGATGGGGCGACACCCCTCAGCCCGTCACTGGGCAGGCTTGGAGGAGGACCGCCGAGGGACCTCCTGGGCCTTCCTCCCTGCCTCCTGTTAGAGGAAGCCGGCTTGGGTTTGGGATGCCAAGGCCGAGCCTGCTGGCCCTGACGTGCTGGGCGGCGCGCCGGGGCACAGAAGGAACGAGGGCTTAGGCTGTGGTTTGCGGCCTTTGTCCTTCTGAGCGGAAGAGACCGAGTCCAAGGTGGCATTGGACTTCTCGATCCTCTGCAGGTGACCTTCCACCCCAGGGCCGAAGAGGTCAGTCCCCAAAAAGGGAACATCCGCCAACTTGTGCTGGGTATCCGAAGTAAAGGTGGATATCCTCAGCCAAGCCCGCCGACGCATAGCCACTGCGGCCGCCACCGATCTGGCACATGAGTCCCCTACATCCAAAGCAGTCTGGAGCTGCTGTTTGGCCACCGTTCTGCCCTGGTCCCGCACCTGCTTAACCGTAGTCTGCAGATCGGCGGGAAGATGAGGGATGACTCATCCAGGAGCCCAACAGGGCATGAGAAAAATGTGCCATGAGGACGGCGAACTGGCCTGGCGAAGGCCGAGAGAGGGGCATGGCGTAGACTTTTCGCCCGACATAGTCCAATTTCTTGGACTCCTTGTCAGGAGGTTTGTCCACATCCCTGGGCGTTGCCGGTGCGCCGAAGCGCTGTCGGTAACCAACCCCTCAGCAGAGGGTGTTCCAAAACCGGACAAGGAACGGTAGGGACCGCATACTTCCTGGCCATCCTGGCCGGCGCCAGGGCAGGAAGCAGGGCGCCGCCAAAGTTCCAGTGCTGGACCCACTATGGCCTCGCCACCGGAAAGGCCTCCGTGAGAATCCCTCGGTCCAGAATCTCCGTGAGGGGATACCTGGCCCGTTTGGAAACGGGTTCGAGCTCCATCCCGGTAGACTCCGAGATGAGCCGAAGCAGTCCTAGGAAGGACGACGGGCTATCGTCCATTGGCTGACCTCCTGAAGACTCCAAGTCCAGTCGCTTGGAGAAGAAGGAGGAATCATCTTCGGACTCGGAAGAGTCCTCGAAGAGCTGCCTCTGGCCTGAACCACCCTTCACCTGCCGAGGTCGGTCGGGAGTGAGGGTAACTGACAGCCGATGGGGTAAACCCTTAGCCGACCGAGAATCCTTGGTCGGAGCCCCAATTGGTGGCTGTGGAGGCGGAGGTTCCACCGCAATCGGTGGAGCAGCTGGTTTTGGCCGAACAACCGGCCTGGGTATAGGCTCCTCGGGCAAGTCGAGGGGTTGTGTCGGCCGTTCCGGTGACAGCCACTTAATGGCCGGGAAAGGCGCCGGAGTCGGCTTATTCCCGGCCAGGAGGAGCTGTTGCAACATAAGGTCCTCGTACCGTCGACGTAATTTACGCCGAGGCCTCCCCTCATCCGAGGAGGAGGACGAGGACGAGCGGCGACGCCGCCTACCGCGGTGCCGAGACCGAGACCGCCTATGACGGTGGGAACGGCTGGACCGCGAAGAGGTCCGAGACCGAGACCGAGAGTCCCGGAATTTCCGGGGTCGGTGCAGGGAGGTGTCGGCCGGAACCGACACTCCCTTCGGCTCGGAAGGTCCATCCGAGGGCTCCGGAACCGGAGGCACAGGCGAGCCCACGGGATCCTCAACTCCTCCCGGGGGAACCGGGGAGAGGGGAATCTCGGCTGCTAAAGGCGACAGCCCGTCCAATGGGTCGAGAAAAATCTCGACTTCATCAGTGGGAGTCTCGGTCAACTGACCTGACGGGGACACCGTGAGGCCAGTGGCCGAAAAGCGGTCGACAAGCCGACGGTCGACGGCCCGGGGAGAGGGACCTTTCCCGCTCCCAAGAGCGTCGACGGAGGGACTTACCCTTGTCCTTCTTTTGGACCGAGAAAAGGTCCAGCAGACGCAGGCCCTTCTCCTTAGTGGAGGGACAGACAAAGCTCCTTAAAGGAAGCCGTGTAGGAAGAACCCAGAGGCGGGATAAATGCATGCCGAGGAAGATACGCCCGCGCCGCCCTCTTCGAGGGCGCACCATCCGCCGAGCTGATCCGCCGGAAGCCCGCCGGGCCGACACCGCCAACCGGGCCTCCTGGATCACCGGAGGGAACGCCTCGGACGGCCCAGTTGCAATCGGGCAGCACGGTCTTCGAGGACGAGGGCCGAGAAAGATGAGCACAGGCCTAAGCCCGCGGGTCGTGCTCAAGGCCTAAGCAGTAGACACACGTGGAGTGTGGATCCGTCCGAGACATCTTCTGCCCGCATGGGCATCTCCAAAATCGAGTCGATTTATCCATCGCTGAGCGCGAGGATCAAGACTGAAGTCTTTTGCAAAATATTATTTTAAAATCCGCAAACGGAGAAATAGGAACCAGTCACAAACGCAGAGCGTTAAGGAGGGAACCTGAGCTTCCAAGCGGTAAGGAAGATCTGGCGTCATGGGGCGGAGCCGAGAGTTATACCACCCGGGTGGGTGGGAGGAGCAAGCTTGAAGACCTTCCGGCAAGATTTAAAGCGGCAAGGATACTGCCAATGAGTGTGGATGAACAACATATCCATGTCCCTAGAACAAATATTACAGTAACAAAATACACTAAACGTTACCAATACAACATACTTAACACAGGACCAAACAATAATACTGATCCAGCATCCAAGGGGATTCCACTGCTCTCGTGTTCTCCCTACTTCAGCCTCTGTGTGTGTGGCACAGTTTCTGCCACCACCGTCGACTAATTTAAATGTTCATCAGAGTAATATTTAAACCATCCACCAAGGACTGTGGTTCCCCTCCCAGATTGATGCAGGGAGACCCAACAGCAGGTGGCCAGCATTCAGATGGAGCCAGGCTGTTTTCTCCCCTGCAGTACTGCCCTACCAACACTCTGTCAAACACAAAAGCATCTGTCGGCCTTCCCAACATGCACCTTACCTGCGAGTGCAAAGTGAACCTTCCAGAGCCTTATCACAGGGGTTGCTGAAGTGGTGGAAGCACTGCACAATCCCACCCAATGGAGGAAATGCTGCTGCCAGCAGTACTCCTTGATCACTCGCTGCCCCGCTGTCAGTCTTAGGCTCATTCCTGATCATAAGTCACCATCATCTGAGTACAACGCATGACCTACTGGGCCACTGGCTGGCCTCTTTTTCTTTTTTTGGGTTACATTTTCTGTTAATTTCTCATCATATGGTACCATGGCTTCATCATCAAATGTATGCAATTCAGCTTACAGGTGCGCTCACCCAGCTCAGAGATGCAGGCTGGTGGTGCACTGCACCACTATATAGGAGGTCTGGGTTCGTGCCACCCTGGGCAGGTAAGGTCTATATCATGATGTGAAAGCACTGCGAACGCACCCTGGTGGAAAGATGAGAAGCATTAAAGATGGAAAGCGAGGCTGGCACGGATGCCGCAGGTGACCACACAGCTTCAATAAACCCCACCAACAGGGCAGCATCACGGGCATCTATAGGCAGACAGCTGGGGAGGTGGGAAGGCCAATGGGGGAAACCCCACAGCAGCAGTGAATGACAGCAATGATTAACCCACCCACCCCAGTGCAGTCTAATGCCCTGGCATCCATCTTCCTGACCTACTGTATAAGTACTGTTTCTCAGCAGTTTGCAGTGGGAGTGTCCATCATCAGGCCGCTTCCAGGGTAACCAGATATGTGTAAAGGGTAATGGGTAGTCAAAGACTTGATGTTGTATATGTACATGCTGACTGAAGTAAAGAAAAAGAACAGTTACATGAGAACTTACTGTAACAGAAGATCTTCAAGGGACTCTGTCATGAGGTCACACTTATGGAACTTAGCCATCAGATCACATGGAAGCTTTCTCTGCGGCAGTTTATTAGGGGCCACCCACACCAACATCAGGATCCGTCACATGCCCTATATAAGTGCAGGCAGCCCCGCACCCCTCCTCAGTTCTTTTCTTAGCAGGAGGCAATAGGAGACAGGAGTCCCACAAGGGAATCGTTGAGAGAGAGAGAGAGAGAGAGACAGAAGGTGCTAGTCGTCGAGGCACAGGTCAGGAAGCACAGGAAAACCAGGAGCAGTTTCAAACTTTGCAAACAGCGTTTCATTTTTCTCAATAACAGCAAAATAAAAAATAAAAATTATTCTGTGTAACTATTTACAAACGCAGTACAAACAGAGAAAACAAAGCCCTTAATTCCCAGTTTCAGTCTCTCACTTTCCTCGTCTTTCCGGCAAAAGCATTGCTGCTCTTTTTATAATTCTTTGTCTGGGAATTTAAGAGAGCCTGCTTCTCACAGAATGTTCTTGTAAGTTTATAGAATGTTCTTAAGTCAGTTTTGTTCCTTGCAGGTGCAACAAAACAGTACATAGACCCAGAAAATGGAAATTACGTACCTACCATAATTCTTGATCTTCTTGGACGAAGTCTCCACCACTCATTCACACTAACGGGATCTACGCCGGAGGCGCTAGGACCCAGTGGGAGCAAACATTTCAAGAGGGTTGGCACCAGAGATGGAGCTGCGAGGAAGCCACACCGCGATCCATGACTCATGCAGTAAAGACTACCTCGGCGTCGACCCCCCAACCGCCCCAGTACCTCCCCCCCTCCCCCAGGAGGTGCAGCTTAACTAACCTAGAGGTCTAACCTAACAAAAATCACACATAAGATAGTCCGAATGATCTGTGTAAGAAGGGTCAACCATAGAGTCTTCACAGCCCAGCCATTGAGGGAGTGGAGACAAAAAACAGAGATGTGAGCTCGGGGGATGGCGTCTGGGTGTGTGAATGAGTGGTGGAGACTTCGTCCAAAAACATCAAGAATTATGGTAGGGTACGTAATTTCCATATCTTCCTGGACATAAAGTCTCCACCACTCATTCACACTAATGGGAGAGTACCTGAGATGGGCAGCAGGAGAAACTAAGAGCTCACATACTTAGCATAGAAGTCCAATAAGAATAGTCCTACCAAATGACAGATGTCATCTGGCATGGACATCTAAAGCATAGTGCTTAACGAAAGTATGCACTGAGCTCCATGTAGCCGCTCTGCAATGGGCACGCTGTGGATTTCCGCCAGAGATGCCGCGACTGCTCTAGCAGAGTGAGCGCACACTCTGCCTTCTAGCTTAACCTGTGCCATAGAATAGCAGTGGCGGAGGCATGCTACCAGCCACGCTGAAATGCACCTAATAGTGACAGGTTGACCCAGCCGGGTCTTGATGAAGAAAACAAACAGTTGTTGAGCCTTGCAAATTTCTTTTATTCTGTCCAGATAGAATCGCAGTGCTCTCTTAATATCCAAAGAATGAAGGGTATGTTCCCCTTCATTCTGAGAGTTAGCAAAGTAGGTAGGTAGGACTAAAGGTTGGCTTAGATGAAATTCTGAGACAACCTTAGGAAGAAACTTAGGGTGAGTCCTAAGAGCTACTTTGTTCTTGTGAAATACAGTTTACAGGTGGTCTGTGACCAGAGCATGTATTTCAGAAACTCTATGGGCCGAAGTGATGGCCACCAGGAAGGGCGTTTTCCAAGTGAGGAACTTCAACTCGCAGGTAGCTAGAGGCTCGAAAGGTTTCAGAGTGAGCATGTCTAGCACAAGGTTAATGTCCCAGGTTGCGACTGGACGTCTGATAGGAGGTCTGGTATGCAGAATACCCTTCAGAAACCTCTTAACTACAGGTAACTGAGCCAGAGACAAGGAATCTACCGGCTCATGATAAGCTGAAATGGCACAGAGATTGTCTTTGAAAGTAGAGTATTGCAGACCTGAATTTGAGAGGTCTAAAAGGTACTCCCAGACTATCTGTTGGGCAAGAAAAAGGGTCTGAAGAGGATTTTGCTCACCGAAAGAGAGAAACGCTTCCATTTGGCTGAGTAGATCTTTCTAGTGGCTGGTTTACACACAGCCAAGAGAACAGCTGAAACCCTAGGGGAAACATTGAACCTATTCACCTCTATTTCTTCAGGAGCCAAGCGTGAAGGTGAAGTGCCTTCAGATTGGGAAGGACCATGGGCCCCTGGGTCAGAAGGTTCGTCTGAAGGGGAAGTGCCTTCGGGAGGGTTGCTGACAGACTGTTGAGCAGCAGGAAACATATCTGCCTAGGCCAGAAGGGAGCAATGAGAATCATTCTGTCTCCCTGAAACTCAAATTTGAGAAGTACCCTCTGAATTAGACGAAGAGGAGGAACGGTGTATAGAAGGTGTTTTGTCCACTGCAGTCTGAATGCATCCTGACAGAAAATGCCAAATCCTGGATTTCTGGAGCAGAAGAGAGGCAGTTTTGCGTTGAGTTGGGATGCAAAAAGGTCCACTCTTTGAAGAGTGACTGAGCAACGGTTGAGTCGAGAGACCACTCGTGATGATATGTCTCCGTTCTGCTGAGATGATCTGCCAGTTCGTTCTGCAACGCCTGGTAGATAAACCATGTGGATTAGAGCCTTATGCTCCAGGCACCATTTCCACACTCTCATAGTTTCCCTGCATAATGGGTAAGAGTGTGCACCGCCCTGCTTGTTGACGTAATACATCACTGCTCTGTTGTCTGTTTGAAGGAGAATGTTCTTGTGACAGAGCATGTCCTTCAAGGCCCGGACTGCATAGAGGATGGCTCTCATTTTCAGGACGTTTATGTGAAGCTGGGACTCGTCCTGAGTCCACGTACCTTGGGTGTGGAGATTTTGGCGGTGAGCTCCCTACCCCATCAGGGATGCGTCGGTGGTAATGGAGATCTGATGAGACAGAGGAGCACAGGGATACCCTTCCGGAAGATTATCTTCCTGCGACCACCAGGTGAGTGACTTCTTTAGAGGTTCTGTGACCTTGATGGGAAAGGTCTGAGGGTGAGTGGCTGGAGACCACTGAGTACTGAGCATCCACTGAGAGGTTCTCATGTGGAGATGTGCTAGGGGTACAGTGAACATCGAGGATGCCATGATACCCAGCATCCGTTGCATCGAGATAGCTTGAACCAAGCTGTTTTCTCTGATGTATCGGGCCATCTGTAGGATATTGCTCCTTCTGTCCTCTGGGAGAAAAGCTTTCACACAGGAGGTATCCAGAAGAGTTCTTATGAAAAGGAGTTTCTGGGATGGCTGCAACTGTGATTTGCAGGACTCCCATGGACGTGAGGAAGTCTGAAGCCTTGGCTATGGCATCCGGAGTTCCCTGCCTGGAAGGGTTTGCTAGAAGCCAGTCATCCAGATAGGGAAATACTTGAATTCCCATTTTCCTGAGACGCGCTGCAAGAATTGCACAACACTTTGTAAAAACTCGTGGCGCCGAGGATAGCCCAAAGCACAGGACTCTGAACTGATAATGTTTACCCAACACCACAAACCTCAGGTATTTGTGGTGCTTTGGGTGTATAAGAATGTGTTGGTAGGCATCCTGCATGTCCAGGGAGGCTAGCTAATCGTGTTGTTGATTAAAGGTAGAAGGGTACCTAGAGATATCATCTTGACCTTTTTCTTATGAAGGAATTTGTTTAACTTTCTGAGATCCAGAATGGGGTACATGCCTCCAGTTTTCTTCGGAACTAGAAAGTAATGGGAGTAGGTCCGATGGAACTACTTCTACTGTCCTGTTGTTCAGAAGGCCTTGCACCTCGGAAGCAAGAAGGTCTGACTGTACTGCAGACAGCGTGGGCTGTCGTTTGGGGGGTGGGGGTTTCTGAAAGATTGAACGAATACCCCTCGCAGATTATCTGGAGGACTCATTTGTCTGATGTTATAGACTTCCACCGGTCGTAGAACTGAGTCAGATGTCCTCCCACCACTGAGGAAGAGTCCCCCTCAGGCAGTTGAGGTGGGACACGGGCCAAGAACTCAGAAGGTGGCACTGGGTGCTTTGGGGCCTTGTGCCTTCTGCTGCATTTTCTTTTGTGACTGCGGGGTGTGGCTTTTGTTAAAGCCCCCCCGCCTTTGTCCCAAAAGGACTGATGGTTGTGAAATTGACGCTTACTGGCACCCCCCCACCGAGAGGGGCCGGGTGCGGGTCGAGCTATCTTAATGGCTGACCTAGTCTTCTGTGTGGCCTCCAAAGCTTGTTCTACCTGGGGTCCGAACAGATACATACCAAAGGGTAAGGCCATGACCTGCTGCTGGGCATCACTCGTGAAGCCCGAAGTACATAGCCAAGAGTGGCGATGGGTACAAATGCCTGCCGCCGCTCGAGAAGCAGTATTGAAAGCGTCCATTGCAGCTTTAACCTGTTGGTTATTGGACTCGATGCCCCTGGTTATGGTGTGAAGTAGCTCTGAATTAGTTTCCAACTCAGGCAGAGCTTCTACCATTTGCTTGAGCGAATGCCAAAGGACATACTCATATTGAGAAAAATAGCCCTGGTAGCTGGCAATACGCATACCCAGGGTGAAGGCAGCAATGACTCTTACCCAAGGTGTCTATCTTATAAGATTCTTTATTTACAGGCAGGGCTGTAGGTGCCTGAGGGAGGACGGCCTTGCCATTCTCAGCTAAGACTACAATGGGATCAGCAAAGGCTTGGGAGGACAAAATAGGTCGATCCTTGGGAGCAGCATATTTCCTATCTATGGACTTAAACCACAGAAGCGATAAGAGCAGGATTGTTCCATACCATCTGAGAAAGGGTCTCAAAAGATGGTTGTACCGAAAGAGTTAAATCCACAGGGATCTCCGGGACATGTAGGTATTGGAGTCTTAAAAGCTTCCCAGGATCGATTTCTGTAGTCGGGAGAGAAAGAGTGGAATTTAAATTTTTCAGCAGAGACTTAAAGGAAAGGTCTTCGACCACAGACTCTGCAGCAGGATTAATCCCTACTCCTTCAACATCATCACCCAGACGAAGATCTGGGTCAGGCTCAAAATCATCTCCTGACAGTCTGGGGGGACTGTATGGACAGGAAAGGAGTGAAAATCAGAATGGAAATTAGAAGAGGAAAGAATCAAAGTCAAAAAGCTCTGGAGGCTGAACAGCACTGCACCAAGCATCGGCTCAGATGAAGAACACGGTGCTGAACCCAAAGAAGTCGGTGCCATCGGAAACAGCCCAGCATATGGCGCCGACAAAGCTCTCACGCTGCGGACGGCGCAGACAGAGCCCTCGGCACCGCGGACGGTTCCAAGAGTGTCCCAAGGTTCCGAAAACTGCGATTTGAAGGAAAATTAACAGGAGATAGAGGCATCGGTATGGACTCCTGAGCCTCAGCCACGAGGGGGGAAAAACACCTGAGTATGGAGTCGATGGCACTGAAGAAGGCGCCGGACGACTAGGAAGGTCCAACCGCCCCACCCGGTCCCTCGAGCGGCCCAAAGGCCCCGGCCTGACCGGGCCATGCAGCTGGACCAACCTCCGAGCCCACTGCTCAATAAGAGCAGCCCACTGGTGAAACTGCTCATCGGAGGCCCGTCCAATAGGTGGGGATGGGCTCCGATGTCAAAGAGGTCAGGCACCGGAGCCAGAAACCGGCGACTCCGAAAGAGGATGACACCGGTGCCTAGCCCCAATGACTGACCGTCGACGCACAGACAAACCAGAAGGCGACCTCAAGTGATGCCTTCTCTTTCTCGACTTCTGCACCGAAGAAGAACTCGAGGCCGAACAGTGCTGCTTCCGGGGGGACCGCCCATCTCCCAGAGCACTGGACCGCCCGTTGTCAGACCCACCCTCTGGGGAGAGCAGCGGACTGAACAGCTTTCTTACGAAGTCTCCTTACCATCACCTGACCCGCTCATGGTCGACTCAGTCTATGGAGGGCTGAAGACTTCCTTTATTAATCAATAAAATTAAATCTACTTGGTAATTTCGAAGATAAATTACAAAACAATAAACTGAAAACTATGCTGCTAGTTTGAAGTTTGACTCTCGGCAGACGAGCGATGTCGTCACTGAAGCGCACTCGACGGTGGAATAAAGGAACTAAGGTGGTTGGAGGGTCGACACTGAGGTAGTTTTACTGCACGAAGCATATGGCCTCGCTATGTTACTTCCTCGCGGCTCCATCTCTGGCGCCAACCCTCTTGAAAAGTTTGCTCCCGGTGGGTCCTAGCGCCTCCAGCGTAGATCCCATTAGTATGAATAAGTGGTGGAGACTTTATGTCCAGGAAGATCTGATCTCGTTTACAGCTCTGCAAAAGGCTTAAAAACTGCAGCTCAGGTTAACCCCTTGAGTTCCAAATAGCTTTTTGGAATTATTTCAACAGTATAACTATATGCAGTTTTAAACAAAGGGATCCCAATGTCACTGACATTTCCACATTAAGAGTCACAGATATTTTTATACCCGCAGATATGCAAGGGGGAAGAAAAGACAGAAATAGCAAGGGAAGGCAGAGAAATAGCAAGAGGTGGAGCACTGCAAAACCATCGGAGTGATCAATTCCTAGGTCTCTCAAGAAAATTTGGTTGCACAACCAGAGAAGAGAGAAAAGGAGAGGACAGATCTTTGCATTTAACGCTTTTTGCATAACAAATGGGACAGGGCCTTATTTAACCCAGTCACACTGCCCAGCTAGTAGAAAGGTTGGAGCAACAGAACAGCCAAGCTGTAGAGAGAGAGAGAGAGAAAGAGGGATGGACGGCATGACTTGATGACAGAGATTCCCTTGAAGAACTACTGTTATGGTAAGTTCTTATGTAACTGGTCTCTTCTTTGGGGATATCTCTGTCATCTGGACACATCTATGGAATGAGTCCCAAGCAGTGCTGAGAACAAGGGCAGTCTAGGTGGCGGGGGGCCAGAGGTCTGAGAGAGAATGCCCTGAAGCAGAGCTAGGCCAAAGCCTGCCCTTCTTCTGGAAGCAATATTCAGACTGTAGTGCCTGGTGAATGTGTGGACAGTACTCCAAGTGGCAGCAGTGCAAATCTCTGCTGCAGACATGCCCATGAAACAGGCAACAGAAGTGGCCATACCCCTGGTAGAATGGTCTTTAACAACCCCAGTAAGTTCCTTACCAAACTTCCTGTAACAAAAAATGATGCAACTGGCCAACCATTTGGACAAGCACTGTTTATACACTGGAGCATGCTCTCTGTCAGGGGTGAAAGAAACAAACAACTGAGAGGACTTTCCGCAGTCCTTGGAACAGTGTGTGTATTGCTTCTGAGAATTCTATGCACATCCAAAGTATGGAGCTATGCTTCCCCTGGACTGACATGCTCAGGAAAATAGACAGGTGGACAGACTGATTTAAAGTAAACTCAGACACCACCGAAGAAACTTAGGATTAGTACACAGAGACCTGGTCTTTGTGAAAAACCAAATAAGGCTGCTTACACATGACAGCCTGTAGCTCTGAAATTCTTTGAGCAGAAGTTATAGCAACTAAAAATAACGTTTTCCACAACAGAAAGCATAGCTCGGAAGACGTGGATGGCTCAAAAGTAGGCAGGGTAGGCTTCTCTAAAACAAAATTCAGGTCCCAAGCCAGAACTGAGTTATGGATAGGAGGCTTCAAGTGGAGAATGCCTCACAGAAAAGTACGGACCACATCCAGCTGTGCCACAGTATGTTCACCAATGGGCACATGAAAAGCTGATACAGCGGACAGGTGCACTTTCAGAGAGGAGTATTTGAGTACTGCTTCAGACAAGGACAGGAGATACTCCAGAACCTGGTTCACCGGACAGGTGAAAGGGTCTAGGCTATGAGAAGCAGCCCAGACAGCAAACCGCTTCCACTTCATAGAGTAAAAGGGTCATGGTGGAAGGTTTTTTGGCGGCCACCAGGACACCAGCCACCTTCTGAGATGCACCAATCAATCAAATATTTATTTATCCAGGCGGTCACCATTGAGCAAACTCATTTACAAGGTGGACCTGCATCACACAAGGTCAGAAACATTGCATTTCAGGGTTTTAAATAATTGATTAGCAGTTTTTTTCTTGGGACTATACTAACTGTACAGAAAGTATTTATATAGATTTTCTAGAAGTGCTAAGTTTGCTAAACACAGTGAGGCAAGAACTATGCATTTTCACAAAGATTTAGCACATTTATGAGCAAAACGCTAATCAATTTTTAGAGTTAAATAAATCCCTGCATTTATGTACAGGCACGTACACAACATGTATATACATAATAAAATCAAACAAGGTGACAATAAAAAGTAATGTAGTATTCAAGTACATGGTACACTATTTCTAAGTAGGTACATAACCTATTCAAGGAAAAAGGAGGATGGTGGAAGGGAAGCAACAAAAAAGAAGAAAATGCTGTATCAGATTAACAAAACCTAACACAATGCGGAGGTAAAAGGGGGTAGAGGAGGTAAGGCGGGCATGGGTGAGGATGGTGCAGGGAATATACACTTTGGGGAGAGGTGGATTTACAAGCTGGGTACTTGCAAGGAGGGGCAGGAAAAATGGAGGATTTGGGATATAGTATTCCTAAGTAGTAATGTTCAGTGCGGGCAGAACGAAGGAAATGGGTTGATAATAAGCAGGCAAGAGCAATCTATAGGCGGTGGTAGCTAAACCAAGCAATGGCTATGTCCTCAGGAGTGATACATGCAGGTGAAGGGACCTGGGGTCTGGATGGACGTTCTACCAAGCCGGTTTGACAGAAAAACAGTCAACTGGCTTTACAGCAACGTGCACAATGTTGACTGCGATCACTGTGCTGCCAGGAAGAGAAGTGTGTTTTCTGTGCACCCCCCAGACTTTATAATAATATAATCACCTCCACAGCAGGGGTGTTTTAGGGAGGGAGCGCAAGACCTGGAGAAGCTGTGCCAGGGTCCCATCTCGCTGTAGCGCAACCACTACAGCGATCCTCAATGACTGGTCGTTTTGTCGATGATTCTGCTGTATACCCTGGACGAACTAGGGTCCTCTGAGCCTGTGCCAGCAGGTTCTGGCAGAGGGCAGTGGATTTGGAGGTTCCACAGCCAACTGTTGCAGTAACAGAAACCATAACTGCCAAGGTCAGAATAGAGCCACTGAATTAGGGTGGCACCCTTCATCTGTATCCTAGGAGGTGCAGGAAGTCAGCAGATTGGACTGGGGGGGGTTAAGGGGCAGATTGGATGGGCTGGGAGGTCCTTTTCTGCTGTCACCTTCTATGATTCTAAGTTCCGAGCAGGGCACAACTGCCCAACCCAAAATGATTAGGTAAAGGAGGAGAGAGCCTCTGCCCTGTCTGCCGGAAGCCAAGCTCTGCCCTGATGAATTGAATCACCTGCGGGGGTTCAAGTTCAGACTTGGCCTCACTGATCCAAAGGCCAAGGAAAATGCGGGCCTGAAGGGCCAGATCCCTGGACCTCACCACCTCCTGCCTGGAGGGACCCACAATTAGCTAGTCGTCCGGGTGGGGGTATACCCGGGACTCCTCAGTGCCTCAGGTAAGCTGCCACCACTGCTATGCATTTGGTTTAGACCCTGAAGGCCAAGGATAGGCTGAAAGGCATGGCCTGGAACTCGTAGAGGATCCCCTCCACTCGGAACTGGAGGAACTGTCGGTGGGGCGGATGGACTGGGATACGAAAGAACGCGTCCTGAAGATCCAGAGAGTAAAACCACATGTCCTGCTCAAGAAATGGTATGATCTGAGACACACTGACCATCTTGAAGGTGCGCAGCCTGAGAAACTTGTTCAAGTTGTGCAGATCTAAGATGAGGCGTCAGCCCCCTGTCTGTTGTGGCACCAGGAAGTACCTGGAGACAAACCCTGGCTGTATTGGAGGGTCCGAGACAGGAGCCACGACTTCCTTGTGGAGGAGCTGGGCGATGTCGTCCCAAAGTGCCGACAGGATGTCGATGGACACTATGTCCTCCCGTGGGGCATGGGCGTGGCAAGGCGCATAAGCCTCAAACTCTAGAGGCAGACCCTGACCAACCACTTTGAGGACCCACCTGTCTGTGGTGACAGTGGACTAGGCAGAAAGGAAGTGGCTGAGCCTGCCTCCCACGGGAGGACCCAGGGGAGTCAGGAGGGGCATGGGGAAGGCACCCCCATCCCATCACTGGGCAGGCTTGGAGGCGAAGGAAGGATCACCTGAGAAGCCATCGGGATCCTGACCATCTGGCTTCCAGACAACCGTGGCCACAGACTGACTGGGGATGCCAAGTCTGAGCCTGTTGTCCAGCCTGGGCCGGTTTGGCCGCAGGGGAAGAGAGGGGCCAAAAGGGATGCTTTTTCTGCTGTTTAGAGCCCTTGGGATCCTCTGGGCAGAAGTCACTGAGTCCAAGGTGGTATTGGACTTTTCAATGCAGATAAAGTGCCCCTTGACCCTGGGTCTGAACAAGTCGGCACCCAAGAAGTGACATCTGCCAGTTTGTGCTGGGTATTTGCCGTGAAGGTCGAGATCCTCAGCCAAGCCCTGTGGCGCATGGCAACTGCAGCTGCCATGGACCTAGCGCATGTGTTGCCAATTTCCATGGCAGTCTGGAGCTGCTGCTTAGCCACCACTCAGCCTTGATCCCGGACCTGCTCAACTGTGGTCTGTAAGTCCGCTGGGAGATAAGGAAGCACCTCATCAAGTGTGCCCAGAAGGGGATGCGCAAAGTGGGCCATTAAAAGGGCCGCATTTGCTTGCTGAAGGCAGAGAGAGGAGGCAGCATATACCTTTTTGGCCATGTGGTCCAGTTTCATGGACTCCTTGTCAGGAGACTTATCTACGTCTCTCATGTTACCTGTGCACCAAAACAGAGTCGGCCACGAGACCCTCATGCAAGGGGTGCTCTGTGAATCTTGAAAGGGAACCGGTAGAGACCAAATACTTGTGGGCCATCCAGGCCAAGGGCACAGGACAAGAGGCCGGATGCTGCCACAGCTCCAATTAGGGCCAAGAATGGCCTCCGCTACTGGGATGGCTTCGCCAGAAGAGTCACCCCAGTGGGGGATCTCTGTGAGCGGGTACTGAGCCCGCTTCTGGAAAAGCTCCATCGGGAGACCCATGGACTCCAAGATGAGGTGGAGAAGACCCATGAAAGAAGTGGGTCCTTCCTCCGTCGACAAATCCTCGGCCGACTTCATGT
The DNA here is from genome assembly GCA_016271365.2 of Neoceratodus forsteri. Lineage (NCBI taxonomy): Eukaryota > Metazoa > Chordata > Ceratodontiformes > Ceratodontidae > Neoceratodus > Neoceratodus forsteri. The sequence goes on from CM057449.1 coordinate 622,022,509, forward strand.
CTACTGAACGAGAGTGGAAGGAGAAGCCCTCTATCTCCAAGGATTCATTAAATAAAGGTCAACCGCCCGAGTCCCCGCTGAACCCTATGGGGTTGGTTGGGAATAACGATGACCGACAGCCAATGAGGAAGTTTGGATGCCGGCTGGGCCTCCCTAGATGGAGGGCCAGACTTCTGTTGTTTTGGAGGCGGCTCCACCAGAATTGGCACAGAGGCCAAGCCACAATCTGTTGGGTCAGCTCCTGCTGAGGAGGGGAAGGCTGCAGTCTCTGTGGAAAAGCCATGTAACGGCCGGGCTTGAGGCTGGCATGAGCTGCTGCACCATCAAATCTTCGTAGGGCTGATGCAACTTGCGCCGGAGCCTCCCCTTGCTCGAGGAGGATGAAGAGGAACAGCGGTGCCACTGCTTGCCCTAATGCAGAGAACGCGAGCGTGGATGCCAACACAGGCTACTCGACTTGGGGCTACGGTATCAGGACTGTGACATCTACTGTCGGGGCCGCAGACAATGGATCTCAAAGGGGGCTGGCGAGGGCCAAGCCTCCTCCTGAGTGAGAGGTGGCGGATCAGCGGACTAGTCTGTCCCTCCTAGAGAGGTAAGCAGTAGGACTGGAGTCCTAAACAGGGAGGTACTGGCCTAGTCTTGTGATGACAGATCAACTGGCTAGAGAAAAATCTCGGCCGGAAGATTGACCTGCATCTCAACCAAATGGCCTGATGGGGAGACAGTGGAGCCGGCGGCCTGGGACAAAGGATTGACCGAAGTGAGAACCTCCGAAGAATTACGGGAATCTGAGGCCCAAGAGCGCTCATGATCCCACAATTGATGAAACTGTTTCTTGGCTCTTTTGTAGATTTCAATTTGGACTTGGTGCCCGAGGGACCCAGCCTATGGGTGGTAAGGGCCTGGCACAAGTCTCTAAATGCCCCCATGAAGGAAGCACCCAAAGAGAGCATCAGAAAGGCCTTAGCTGAGGAAGCTTGTGCTGCAGCCTGGGCCGCAGCTTCCTCAAAAGCCACAAGTTGTTCGGCAGACTCCGCAGCCACGCTGACCACCCAATGGGTGTCCTTGGACTTAACGGGAGGATCCCAGTTATCCGGATGACCCAAATGATGACGGGTGTGCTTGATCATCTATTGTGGATGGATGCAGGGTGTGGCGCAGGCCGCAAGCCTGGGGACCGTGCACGTGGCCCAGGCAGAAAACGCGCATGATGTGCGGGTCTGTCTAGGATATTTTCTGCCTGCAGGCACACTTCTTAAAACCCGGCACTGACTTTGTGTAGTCCATACTGGATGAGAGAAGTAGTCGCTTGATGACAAAGTTTTATAAAAAGGTTTTTAATAAGCAAAGGGCCTACTCAGCATGTCAGCGATAAGGAGAGAACCTTCTTCTTCCAGCGGAAAGGCATATCTGGTGTCACAGGGTGGTGCTAGGGGAGTTACCACACAGGTGGGTGGGAAGAGCCAGCTTGAAGACATTCTGGCTGATTTAAAGGGGAAAGGAACACTGCCTGAAGTGTGGCTAGATCATATCCATCTCCCTAGAACAAACTGTTGTATGAGAGACGTGGTAATTGAGGAAAGAACTGCATTAAGGTCGATGGTGGGAAAAGAAAGCATCGTCGACACAGGCATTGATGGAGGGGCATGGAACCCAGCTTCGATGAACCGCTGCTAACTATTCTAGAAGTGATGGGGCCCAGTGCCTGTGGACCTCGTCAACAGTGCAATCCCAGGAGAAAAGGAGGAAGAATCCAGCAGGGACTGAAATCACTGTTGGGAGAACGGTCCTTAGGCTGGTCCTTATCTTGACAAAGAGTATATCCCCATGGGCCTGTCCCAGGGCTTGGTGGCCTGAGTGCCCAAAGACGATGCCAGTGACCCTTGTTCTCTGCTGGCTGCCTGCTGCTCCATTCTGCAGGCTTTCTGACTTTCTTGCATTGGCACCGGGTAGTGAGGTTAAACTTCAGGCAGAGCTCACAGGCAAGAACGCTGTGACCATGCCCAAGACAGCAGACAAGTAATTGTTTGAATAAATCTTACCTCAGCGACAGAAGACAGACGACTAAGGAGTAGTTCGACATATAAAGACAAAAGGAATCACTTTAAAATAAAGTGATTTGAAGGCAATTACTAAAGAAAAAGGTGAGTGGTTCTGGCGGTTGAACTGAGCAATAAAGCTTCCATGGTGGGAAAGAACTGAGGAGACAGCGGGGCCGCACACTCTTATACAGGGCATGTGACGTTGGAGCCCTGATGTTGGCATGGGCGGCCCCTAATAGACTGCTGCAGAAAAAGCTTTGTGTGATCCTAATCCTTGACAGCTAAGTTCCATAGGTGCGACCTGATGACGGAGATATCCCTGAAGATCACTTTAAACATATGGGTACTTGCAGGAAGAGAGTCTGTGACTCTTGCAGACTAACCCAGTAACTAACAAACACAACTGTTGCTTACTTGTCCATCTTGCTGTAGGTGGTGATGCAGCATCTGGGAGTGAGGTTGCTGATGTGCCGGCAGGATGTGAAGGAAAGGAGGTGGAGCAGAGCCTGGGGCACCACCAGGATTTAAGGGCCCAGTCGACCCAAGAGCTGAAGGTAGATTAAATGGAGGTGGTGTGCCAGCATGGAATCCCTGCTTATCAAAAGTCTTGACGTGGTGAAGGGTTAGTAATAAGAAAACAAACAAACAAAAAAAACAAAACACACACAATGTTAAGATATGCAGAACCGTTTGAAAACACATTTCAAGCAATATAAGACATACAAAACAATAACTGGGCCTGAACCAAATTAATCAGTGGGTGGCATTAAAGACATAAAAAAAAAAAAAAAAAAAAAACAGCACCTTACCTGAGTTTTGTTATATACTGAGCCACTAATGTCAGGTACACCCGCATTACTTGATGCCACTGAAACTCCTGTCAACAAAGATAGAGGAGTAAAACAATTAGGAGATGGTACTAATGCCCCTAAAATGTACTCATACAAGCACCTCTACTGAAATTTCCATATTTATGGTTATCAGAGTTGTAAAACCACTTGATTTCAATTTTGTAGCTTGCATGAATATAACTGCATCCATCCCATCTCTAGGTAGCACTTCCATCCCTGGCTGCCACTGTGCAGTGATCTGGACTTAAGGATGGAACATGGGTCATCTGCATTGTACAACTGGCTACCACCCACAGTTAATATCTTTTGAGACCTTGTGTAAGAATGACTGTGTTGTTGTTCATGTATATGTCAAGAAAGACTTCATTTATCTTGTGACTTTCGAGGAGTTCAAGACACTGCATACAGACTGAACACAAGACATCCTAACATTAATCACTACAAATGTAATCAAATAACTACATCAGATACAAGAAAATAAAATCCATTCAACTAGCTACAAAAGTATAAAGTACTCTAATCTCTGCAGTTAATTATTCAGGTGAAATATTAGACAAGCTAGTCAGTCAACGAATACTTGATTGAAAAGCTCATCTTGAATATTAAAATAATGTATTCACCATAATTCTTGATCTTCTAAGAATATCTTCGCCATTGATTCACACTAGTGGGTCTTACCCAGAGGTACTAGGACCCAGAACTTTTATGAGGGCTGGCGCCGAGGTAAGCAGTGAGCATGCGCAACACCATGGGTCAGCGTACGTGGGTGCTTGTTTACCTTGGCACCAGCCCCCAACTGCCCCAGTACCTTTGTCATCGAGAAGGTGCAACATAACCTAACAAGCATCTGTGCACTTAACCTAAGGGTCTAAGATAGTCCTGTCAGCCTGTATGAGAAGGGCCACCAAAACCAGTAACAGTGTCTTCACAGCTCAAAACCAATCAAAATGGGGTGAAGACCAAAACAACCATACTGGAGTGAGTTCGGGGTGGGGGTTGGACGTGTGAATCAATGGTGCAGATATTCTTAGAAGATCAAGATTATGGTATGTAATTTTCATATCTTCAAAGAATCAATCTTCACCACTGATTCCCACTAGTGGGTCAGAGTACCAAGCTCGAGACAAAGTCCCCTGGACTAGGGCAACTAGAGATGAGGGCTCAACTCAGGATAGTAATCCATTCAGGATTGCCCTGCCGAAGGTGGCATGTTGCCTGGCATGGACATCCAAGACACTGTGCTCCAAGTTACAGCTCTGCAGCCTTCTCCAATAGGCACAGAGCATATCTTAGCCAGGGACGTGACAAGTACTCTGGTGTGTGCTGGCCTGGTAGTGCTGAGGGTTGAGGCGCTGGATTCCACACCTTGTGCTGCGCTGGCAACCCGGGTTCGGGAACAAGACCAGGACATCGGGAGGAGCTGGACTGAGCTGTTGTCCAACAGCTCTCCTCCCCTGGGGAGGGTTGGGCATGACCCGATTAGTGGATGGCTTCCCGCCTGGACTTCGGTCCTGCACCCTCATGGGGGGGAGGAAGGGTTAGGGATTGCAAAGTCATTCACGTAACCAAGTAAAAAATCCCTTACCCACTGCCGTGCCGAATGATCTCCGAACAGGGAGAAAGGGCCATAATACTGAGCCCTTGTTGGCAGGTGAGGGCAAAAAAAAAAAAACAACTACTCTGGTGGAGTGGGCATGTACCTTGCCATCTAGTTTAACCTGAACCATGGCATAGCAGTGGCAAAGGCAATTTACAGTCCAGGCAGAAATGCACTTGACTGCAACATGCTGCCCCTTCAGATTAGGATCGAAGACGACAAAGTGATGTTTGGATTGTATGAAGTCCTTAGTTCCATCTAGGTAAAACCCGAAGACCCTCTTAACATTCAGAGAGTGGACATATCTCTCCCTCATTCAGGAGGCTGGCAAAGTAACTATGCAGGACTAAAGCCCCGTTAAGGGGGAACTCAGACACCACTTTCGGCAGAAACTTCAGGTGTGTACAAAGAACTACCTCGTCTCTGTGGAAAACAGTACACTCAGATCTATGAAGAAAGCACAGATTTCAGCTACTCTACGAGCAGAGGTAATAGCCACCAGAGATGCAGCTTTCCAGGTTAAAAAACTTCAAGTCACACATCACAAGGGGCTCAACAGGCTTATGAGTGAGCATATTTAACACAAGCTTGCTATCCCAGGCAGCTGCTGGCTTCCTAATGGGAGGCCTTGTGTGATAAATGCCCTTCAGGAACCTCTTGAACAATGGCAACTGTGCTATGTAGAGGGTGCTGATGGGCTCGTGGTATGCTGAAATGGCACACAGGTGGACCTTCACTGTAGAATACTGCAGACAAGCATTAGAAAAGTCCAGTGGGTACTCCAGAGCCTTTGTAAGGTGGGCACCTAAAATGCTCCATGCAGGTTTTGAACCACCAGATGGATGCGCAGCCAAAAGTATTTCAGAGACCCTCTGAGATGCGTTGTACTGATTCACTTCAATTTCTTCAGGAGCCAGGCCTGAAGGCGAAGGGAGCGCAGGCAGGGATGGAGCAGGTGACCCTGAGTCAGTAAGTCTGTCCTGAGTGGTAGAGTCCTCAGTTTGCTGACTGAAAGCCTGCTCAACAGAGGCAACCATATCTACTGCAGCCAGCAGAAGGCCACTAATATCATCCTGATCCCTGCGCCTCCAATTTGAGCAATACCCTCTGAACAAGAGGGACTGGAGGAAATGCATACAGAAACCGATTTTGCCACTGCAGTCTGAATGCATCCTCACAGGAAATACCATGTACTGAATTTCTGGAACAGAATCCAGGTAGTCTGGCACTGAGTGGGGAAGCAAAAATTTCCACATCTGGGGCACCCCACTCATCGAATAGCAATCTCACGATGTCTGGAGCTAGTGACCACTCGTAAGGATTAGCCTATGTTCACGTGAGCTCATCTGCCAGAGTGTTCTGGATTCCTGGCAGGTAGATTGCTTGGAGAAAGGTCCCTTGCTCCAGGCACCATTCCTACACTTTCACTGACTCCCTGCAGAGAGGGTAAGAGTATGCTCCTTCTTATTTCTTCATGTAGTACATGACAGACTTGACTGTGTGGAGGAGGACTGTGCTGTGGCTCACTAGATCCAACAGGGCTCACAGACTGTAGAAAACAGTATCTCCAACACAATGATGTGGAGATGAGTCTCTGACGGGTGCCAGATACACTGTGTTTGTAGGCTCTGACAGTGGGACATCCATGGCCAGTGTCACCTGAGGCTCCGGTTGGGACAAGGAGAAGACCTGGAGGAGGCTGTCCTTTACTGACTACAATGTAAGAGAACAAAACAGGGGCTTGGTCACCCTGAATGGGTTAAGTCTGAGGGTGTAATGCCTGTGACCACTATGCACTGAGCAACCACTGGGTTGTCCTTATATGCAACCGTGCCAGGGCACTGTAAACACCGAGGAGGATATCAGACCCAGCATGCACTATATGGAGTGGGCTTGCACAGTCTTGTGCTCCATGATGTAGTACGCCATCTGAAGAACTGCTTACAGTCTGCTCTCTGGAAGGAAGGCCCAAGCCTGGGTTATGGCCAGAAGAGCTCCTATGAACAGCAGCTGCTGTGAGGTTTGAAGCGGAGACTTCCCGAGGTTCAGCAGGACCCTCACTGAAGTCAAAAACTGAGCAGCAGTCCTGCCTGTTCAGTTTCTTGTCTGGACCGGCTTTTAATCAGCCAGTTGTCCAAATATGGGAAGACTTTGGAGTCCTAATTTCCTCAGAAACACACTAAGCACTGCAAAGCACTTTGTAAAGACTTGTGGTGCCAAGGAAAGCCCAAAGGGCAGAACTCTGAACTGATACTGTTGGCCTAGCACTATGAAACTAGGGTATCTGTGGTAGCTGGGGTGTACCAGTATGTGCCGGTATGCATCCTGCATATCCAGGGAAGCTAGCCAATCCTGAGACTTCAGGAAGGGTAGCAGAAAGCACAGAGAAATCATGTTCCATTTTTCTCGATCCATGAATCCGTTAAGAAACTGTTAAGATCTCTGAGGTGAAGAACACAGCGCAGTTTCTGGTGACATCACCAAAATGGCAAGCGTTTAATCCAGAGAGCTCCGAGTGCCGTCTGATTAATCTAAGCTAATCCACCTCAAATTCGTCTCCAAACCACAATTCTTGCTAAGCAATATAAAGTACAACATGGCTGCGAAGATAAATAAGGCTAAAAATCAAAAAAAAAACCAAAGCATCGCAGTTAAAAATGAAGCAGCTTACGCTAGACAAGGAGATGGAGGGATTTGCGGCCTGCTCCCGCCGTGACCGATCGCCTTCTGTCTCATCAGTGGATTTGGAGGACAAAGAGTTATTGCTTCCACGCAAAACAGAGAGGACATCCTTAGTACAGAAAATAGAATGGTCCCTATCAGATCTCCGCCAAGATATTTGGAACATGGACACAAAAGTGACAGCCAACACAACGAGGCTATCGGAGATCTCGGAGGCACAGGCACGAGAAGAGGGTGCTAATGAATCTTTTTGCAATGAGATCGAGAAACCCAAGGCAGGCTCAAAGATACTGAGAATAGAGCCTGCCGAAATAATTTCCGTATGCACGGAGTACCAGAGGGAACGGAGGAGGGGTTCGCTACCCCTACTGACTTCATCCAACACCTACTCAGATTATTACTCACAATTCCTTCGGATCTGGATCTCACCATGGATCGTGCCACAGATCACTAGTACCAAAACCGACCAGTGCCACAGCTTGGCCTAGATTCTGGGTAAATCACATGGTACTGTTTCAAAGTAAAGACTGGATACACAGGGAGGCTTGGAGACGTTGTGATTTAAAATACCAGACCACCAACATTTTCTTTGAGTGAGATTTCTTGCCAACTCTGCAGGCACAACGCCAAAAAGAGCCACCATTAAAAAAAATAAAGGAAACAAAGAACATTAAGGCTCAACTCTTATTTCCAGCTAGACTCTGCGTACACCTAGAATCTGGGCTGAAAACCTTTCCAAATTTGGTTGAAGCACTACCGTTGTTAAAAGACTGGGGCCTCACCCTGCCAGATCTTGCAGTAAATTTGCTAGAACACATCTTAATGAAGAATGCCTGGCAGGTAGTGGGTCGAGGACAAAAGCGCAGCTCTCCAGGGACCCTACTTAAGTCTCTGGTTACAGATGCCCACAAATCATACAACGTTCCTTTAGCAAGAAGCAAGGAAAAGATCTGGAAGCAACATCACAACTGTCCCCGAAACGGTGAAGGGGTATGAACTGGAACTAACTGCAGGGACATAACTTTACTTTGCCATATCTAGCTGAGAGACTATTACTAAAATATATAGATATTTAAAAAAAAAGTAAAACCCTCAGTGATTCTTACTTATCAACAATCATTTCCTTTGATTTTTTAGAAAGCGAGTTATAGTATCCTTGGGGAGGAGGGGCAGAGAATGATGATTGTTAAAGAAAAAGGGTAATCAGATACTGAGACGTGTTAATAAAAAAAATAGGCTTCAATCTTATCACAGGCAGACTTGGTAACAAGGGGTGGGTGCTAATTTCCTCCATCTTCATGACCCAAACCATTTAAATAAAGGTTGTTTGAAGTAGAGATTTGGAGGAGCACCACCTGAACTGGCAATGTACGAGGAGCCAATGCACTACCCTCTCCTCATGGACTGGGAACTTTTGAAGGAACTAAGCTCCAGCAGGATAGTTTTCTTTTGGTAGCCCCCCAATCCCCTCCCCGAGGTTTTTATTTTGTGTTTAATGGGAGCTCTTAATTTTATAGGGATATGAAGGCTCAGCTGAGCACACACAAGAATGCTGCTTGAGGGGTTGAACATCACTTGTATCCCAAGCTACAGATGGGAGGAGCGACCTGAGTCACTCCTGATCCTGAGGATCCCCCCCCCCTCCCCCCGGTACATTGAGCAAATGTGTTGTTATCTAAGGGGAAGGAATATATCATCTCCTTAACATTTGTTAGAACAAAATTAAATTAACCGGAGATAGAACAGAGGAGAAATGAGGAGCGGAAGCTGATCTGAGGAAAAGCATGAGATTTAATAATCTAATGACATAAAGGGGTGTGTGTGTGTGTGTGTGTGTGTGTGTGTGTGTGTCTGTGTATGGGGGGGGGGGGGGCCTTATACTCCAGAAGCAAGCTGTTCTACTGCAGGAAAGGAGGCAGATTTCTGTAACTGAAGTTGATATGGAATAAGAGTGCGGGACCAGGGGAGTAATTTGGGAAAATTTCTTATTCGTTTAATCTTCACATCAAGTGACATGGATATTTCATTAAAAGGCAGTACCTCAAGTGGCTCTGCTCTTGGTCCCAAAGGCATCGGGACATATAGTGTGTTTTCACACAATCCACTGATAAAGTGAACCTAGGTGGTGTTTTGTGAACTCACTAAGGAGAACACCTAGGAAGCTAAATCAACACGCTAAGCCACAGTTAAGAAGGATCTCTCTCCATAGGTGGCTTGATGACTTAATTGAATTTGTCAATACTGGATAAGATGTTAACGTTTTTTGCTAAATCACTACATGATGGCCATGGATGGATGTGGCAAGATGGCGGCGGTATGTGTGAGCGGCCTGAGCTCTGAATAAGTGTGGTGTGTTTTTGAGTTCTTTTTCGTTTTATACGTGTTATTTTTGTGTTTTTAAAATAGTCTGTTTTGTGACTTTTCTCGTTTTGCTGTTTGTTTTTTCGGCTATCGTCGGGAGCGTGTGGAGTGAGCGTTAAGCTGCTGTTTGTAGCTGCTGGGGTGAAAAGTGCCTCTTAGTTCTGGCAGCTCCGTTTTTTACCGCGGCACGTCAGGAGGAGATAATACCCGGCTTCTGTGGAATTTGAGTGCGGACCCTTGTGGTCTTGCTCCAGTCGGCTTGTCTGTTTAGCCATTTTTTTTTTTTTTTCCAGCTATCGCCGGGAGCGTGTGGAGTGAGCGCTGAGCTGCTGTTTGTAAGCCGTTGGGGTGAAGTGCCTCTCGGTTCCGGTGGCTCTGTTTTTTATTGTGACATATTTGGAGGAGATAATACCTGGCTTCTGTGGGATTTGAGTGTGGACCCTCGCGGTACTGCTTCAGCCGGCTTGCTGTATTCTGGGAAACTGTTGGAGGCTGGAGTTGGGGAGTTCCCCGAGGAGTGTGTGTTTGCGGACTTTTGCTCTCTCGGACAGGCTCCTGGATTATTGAGTGGTGCATTATTTGGGCTCTTTTTATGGACTCTATGGACTGACTTGTCTGGAAAGCTGAGGAGGAGATCTGCTGATCGGAGCCCTGAAAACTGACTGGTGTTTTATCGGAACTAAAAACTGGGATCGTGAGTGGAGATTTCTTTCGTTTGTAGCTTCTGATGACTGCTAATTGCCCTAAATATTGGTCTGGGTGGTGAGAGCACCCGGGGCCTGGGGGCCATTAAACAAAATCTGTCCCTTGTCTTTTCTATTCTGGACACTTTTTGTGGCATGTTATGGCCACAGGGAAATCTTCCTGCTTGTTTAGGAGAATGCTCCCTCTCCCCTGCTGTGGGTGACTCCCTGTGAATTTTTTGGCCATCTTAGGAGGAACCACGGGGATTCTGGCTGGAGGGCGGCCCTCCTCTGTGGTTGTTGGTTGGGGGATCTCAGCGGCTGGTGGGCGGTTGAGATCTCAGGTTCCCCTCCTGGGGTGGCCTGCTTTCTCTGTGGATCTCATTCCTGTTGGGGGTAGGGGTAGGGGGTTTGCATTCCCCTTTTAGGTCCTTCCAGATCATAACACTCTGACCTGATCTTTGCCTAGGTGTTTGGGCCTGGGTTTTGAGGATTCCGTTTTTTGGAGAAGAGCCGGTTTTTAAAGGAACCTTTTCAATGATCAGATTAAGAGGGAATGAGAGACCCTCTTGCTGTCAGCTGGATTTTGAAATACACTAGCACTTTGTTCGAAAGTCTGCTGTTTTTTTTGATCCTCCATGACTCTTGGATTTAATTGGTTTATTTAACGCTGCAGTTGGATTCGCCTCGACTTCTCCTACCATTGGTTGACTTCTTTCCCAGACTTTCTATTTTTCGGTCTCCCGGTTGGTGAGAGGACCAGGACACCTGTATTTATTTTTCTTTTGTTTGTTTTTGTTTATTTTTTTGTTTGATTATTGTGTGTATTTTGGGTAGTGGGAGTGCCCAAATTTTCTCCCTTTCCCTTGGCTGTGAGAGGGTTTGGGGGGGGGGGATTTATATTTGTATATGTATTTTATCCTGTGAGAGAGGATGTTTTATTTATTTCATTTATTTTGTTGTTTCTGGGTTTGAAGTCTATCCAGTTGGGGAGGAGGGTGGTTTTGTAGGTTTTATTGGGTTGGGTTTATTGTTTAAGTTATTATTGTTTTGGAGGATTTTAGGATTTTAATTACAGGCATTCAGAGTTTTAGATTAGTTTAGTTAGATTTTTTTTTTTATTTTGTCTAGTTTGAGCTAAATCACGTGTTGGCCGTTAGGCTCCACGGTGGTCACTATTCATCCTCCTCTCTTTGCGCCCTCCGCCCTTTTTATACTCCCTCCTTACAGTTTGAGACATACCAGCGTAGGAGAGTGAGAAGGGCGGGGGTGGGCGAACAGGAGAGGATGAAAGAGCGAGGCCACCGTATCGGGGTTATTAAGTCCAGAAGGCATCCTGGGGCAAAACAGAATCCAGACCGGGGCTTCCCCTGTCTGGTGCCCATACCCAAGGGCACTGCTGAATTTAGTGGGCAGATAGGCCGGACAGCTTCCGAGGTTTGTCCAACTCGGGCGGTGTTATGCAATGCCAGGTCTGTTAAGAATAAGACCGCTATTTTAGCTGATCTTATTGGTTCGACTGACCTGGCTTGCATCACCGAGACCTGACTGGATGAAAATTCAGGTCCCATAGTGGGGGCCATGATTCCGGCCGGGTACTCGGTAATACACCGCCCGAGACTGGACCCCGGTGGGGGGGTGGGGGGTGGCAGTCTGTTTTAAGACTAAATTGGGCCTTACGAATGTGGTAGTGGGTGAGGCTGAATCCTTTGAGTGTACAGTTGTAGCAGGTGTAGGCGTTCGAATCGTTCTCATCTACCGTCCACCCGGAGATGGGAAATGCTTCTTACAGGAAGTAGCAGACTTACTCGTCAATGTGTCGTTTGAGTCGCCCAAATTGATGGTTCTGGGTGACTTTAATGCCTGGGTCGACGATGAACTCTCACAATTAGGTAATAACTTCCTCCAACTTATGTCTTCTTTGGGCCTTAGACAGGTAGTTTCCACTGCTACACATAAATCTGGGCACTCTTTGGATTTAGTCTTCCTCTTAGGGATTGACTCATCCGACGTGGGGGTGGAACCAGTCGCCTGGTCTGACCACCACACCGTGAGGTTCAATTTTTACACCCCTCTGAGAAGGCCTTCCCCTGTGGAGATGGTCAGGTACCGCCCATTACCTAATATTACTTCCCAGGGCCTTGTGGCGGTCCTTGACCTCTCATCCCTCGTGTTGACTAGCAGTGACCCAGAGGTGCTGGTGGTGGCCTATAATATGGCCATTACGGGCGCCCTAGATTTTATTGCTCCTGTTCGTGAGCGCCCCCTATCCCTTCACCCCAGGTCCCCCTGGTTCGATGGGACTTTGAGGGAGTTGTGGAGACAGGGCGAAAGTTAGAGCGTTGTTGGCGCAAATCCACCCTTGATGCCGACCACCTTAGATTGATGGAATATTATTCTATCAATCAATCTGCAATCACCCATAAGAAGGCAGAATTCCTGTCCAGGGAGATTGCAGTTGCACAGAATCGAACGGCTCAGCTGTTTCGGACTGTAGACAGACTGTGCAACCCAGCCTGTCTGCAAGTCCGAAAAGCCTTTTCACAAATAGAGTGCGAGGAGCTCGCTCGGTTCTTTACAACTAAGGTGGCTGACATCAGGGCGGGCTTGCGTCTAGCAATCTCTAAGGGTGATGTTGCGAATACCTCAATTCTCTTGGGAGTTCCCTTCACTGACTGAAGACGTGGATATTATGAGGATCATCCATAGTGTGCGGCCTACGAGCTGTAGTTTGGACCCTGGACCAACTCCCCTAATTCTGGGTTGTTTTGAGATCATTGGTCCAGTTATAATGCAAATAGTCTGGTGTTCCTTAGAGTCTGGGGAGTTTCCTAACTCCCTGAAAGAGGCGGTGGTGACACCCCTCTTGAAAAAAGCTACTCTGGACCCAGGCTGTTTTTCAAACTACAGACCTATCTCTAATCTTCCCTTTATTGGGAAGGTTATTGAGAAGGTAGTGGCAGCCCAATTGGAAAACCATTTAACCATCCATAATGTCTACGAATCCTTCCAATCCGGTTTTCGTAAAAGTCATAGCACCGAGACTGCGCTGGTTCGGGTGTTTAATGATCTTCTGAGGGCGAGAGATCAGAAGAAACGTTCCATTCTAGTTCTTCTTGATCTCTCGTCAGCTTTTGACACTGTGGATCACTTGGTGTTGTTAGCACACCTGAGGTCAATTTGTGGAATGTTGGGAACTGTTTTAAAATGGTTCACTTCATTTTACTTTGGGCTTTCTGGGGTTGAAATCCGTCGCCTTCAGCTGGTGCAGAACGCTGCAGCCCGGGTGCTGACTGGCACAAGGAGATCCAGTCATATTACACCGGTGCTGTGCGAACTGCACTGGCTTCCTATACGGTGGCGGATCACCTTTAAAGTTAATTTTATTGACTTTCAAAGCCCTTCATGATCAGGGTCCGACCTATCTGAAAGAACTTCTGGTGTCTTACTGCCCCAGCTGATCGCTCCGCTCGGCCGACGGGGGGTTGTTAGAGATTCCAAGAGTGAATTTAAAATCTTCGGGTAGCAGAGCATTTTCTTATGCTGCACCCACTCTTTGGAATTCTCTACCTCGCCGGTTAAGGGAGTGCACCTCCGTGGAGATATTTAAGAAAGATTTAAAAACCTACTTATGGGATTTAGCTTATCTGGATGATTCATGGAAATTATTTATAAATACCTGTTATTGTTTGGATGATTGTATGGCTTGTTCTAACTAAATGCTGTTTTCATGTATTTTTATATGTTTTATATTGATATTGTATATTGTGTTTGATGTAAAGCTCACCGATATTCTTGAAAAGCGCTTTAAAAATAAAGTTATTATTATTAAATATAATGTTTGTTCTAATAAGTTTAATTTATGATGCTGTGCTGGTTCGACCTAATTCTACCCCAACTTAGATGGATTACACAATATTGTAGGCTGGGAGATCTCTGATGCCCCAAACGGACAGAAGATAGTCCGGAAGACAAGTATAAGAAGGGTCAAAGAAAGAAGTCTTCACAGTCTAAAGAGTGAGGGGTATCAATTCCCCCTATAAAGAGCGTGAGGTTGCTACAGGAATTAAAAAGGCTCAATACCGATGTGGCATACCTGCAGGAGACATCTGTCTGAAGGGGAACACAAAGTTACATCACACTTGGGTGGGTCAGATGCTTGCAGCCTCTCATCCCAAAGCAAAAAAAGCGGGAGTAGCGATCTTGCTAAGAAGAGATCTGTCTATGACAGTAGAGTCCTCAGAGACAGGTCTGCAGGGTAGATACTGTATGTGAGGGTTACAGGGGTAATAGGGTAGAACAGTGCATCTTGTAAACATATATGCATCTAATATAGATCCTCAAAAATTTCTTTCTGTTGTTTTCTCTAAGATAGCAGACCTCCCTTGGGGGTGACTAACATGGCACCTCACCCAGAAAGGGATAGATCCTCCGGGGCAACTTCCACAAACAGAGTGGCTTCAAAACACTTGGCCTCTCTTGCAGGGGAGATGGGACTAGCAGATATCTGGAGGGCCCAGCACCAGAAGAAAAGGGATTTCACATTCTTTTCCCATTCTCACTGGTCATACTCCCGTATTGACCTTTTCTAAACTCAGATATCAGAATTCTATACCATCTCGGAATCTTTTATACATAATATTACTCTATCTGACCACTCCCCAATTTCACTTCGATTATCAATCCCTACGGAGACTAAATGTCTCATTACTTAATAACAAGGCCTTTGTCAAAAAATTTATACACAGCATCAAAGACTTCTCCTCGATTCATAAGTCTGAGGACTCCTCCCACCTACTTCAATGGGATACCCTTAAAGCAGTCTTATGGGGAGAAATAATCAGTTTTGCCTCAGGCCAAAAGAAACTTTCTAAAATAACACAAAACAAGCTTATACAAGACCTAGTCAGACTAGAAAAACAAACTATCTCCCAGGGATAAACAAATTAGTAAAGAGCTAAATCAGGCAAGAGAGGCTCTACATGCTTTTGACAATAAACGGGCAGAAGGACAACTCCTTTTTGCTAACCAGCAATATCATAAGGTGGGAGGTAGAGCCTCGAGACTGCTGGCATTTCACCTCAGGAAGGCTCAATCAGACAGATTTATTCCATATCTTAAGAAAAAAGAACTTCCAGGGGAGAGACCTTGAGATACTGCTGAGCAGTTTTTTTTTTTTTTTTATCACACCCTTTATTGGGATGACAAGGACCTGGAGATAGTCCACGCAAAGACCCGATAATTTACAAATTCTCTAAAACTTCCAACTCTGCCAGAACAAGTCAGGGCTAGCCTACACACTCCTATTACAGGAGTAGTACAGGATGTCATTAAATATCTACATACCGGTAAAACACCAAGCCTAGATGGGCTCAGTGCAGAATTTTATAAAAACTGTCTGCCTCGGTAGCGCCCCTTCTGGTCAAAGTATTCAACCAGTGTCTTTTTTAATTTTCTTTATGCTCCTGCGTCCAGCCCCCCAGCCTGTCACCCCGGCCACTGGATTTACCTCTTACACTAGCGATGTGCCAGCTGGCCGGGTGCGGAGCCTGCGAGGGGCCGGCTTTATCCTGCCAGCCGATGTTATTTTCTCCTCCTTCAGTTTTTGTCCATCCCATGAGCGCTGCGTGCAATGACACCAATGGCCAAGCCATGCACGCTTCCATACGCGGAATGCTGGGCATCTGCCACGCAACCGCTTCTCCCACATGTAGCCCACTGTGCCAGCCCCTGCTGCTGCTAGGGGTCAGGCAGGCAGCGGACTCACCCTCACTCTCTCCCTGGGAGAGAGAGCTGTCCTTTGGATGCTCAATCCTCTCCCTCCCCAGCCAACCCTCCGTGGCCTGCTCGCACTGTGAACACGAGTCGCCGGCGTGGCAGGAGGTACGGCATGCTGCCTCAGCCCTCCACGCCACTGGGTTGGCTTATTTAACCAGTGTCTTGAAGAGGAGAGTACACCAGGCACCTGGCTGAACTCCTTAGTAACAGTCATACTTAAACCTGGCAAAGATATAACAACCTGTGAGGCCTTTCGTCCTATAGTCCTACTTAACCAAGATTTAAACATTTTTACCAAAATATTATCACTTCGCCTTCAAAAGTATATAGAGCTCCTGATTCAACCGGATCAGGCGGGTTTTATCCCTCATCGTCATCTTGGAGATAACAGGAGACTGCTCAATATCTTGAGTGACAAATCTCTCACAGCCCTTTCTAGACTAGCCATCTTTCTTGATGCAGAAAAGGCTTTTGATATGCTGAACTGGTCAGATTTGTTTCAGGTCCTGGAAAAAATGAGGTTGGGGGAAATTTTTTAAAATGGTTAAAACTTTGTTAAAGGGAGCCAAGGGGTCGGGTAAAGGTTAATGGCACGATTTTATCCCCTTTCAATATCTGGCGAGGAACCAGACAGGGGTGTCCTCTCTCCCCACTATTATGTTCCATTAGTGTAGAGCCTCTAGCACAAGCTGTAAGGCAAAACAAACTCATTAAGGGGATAGACACCCACAATAAAATGCATAAAATATCACTTTATGTGGATGACACACTGATGTACCTGGAAACCCCCCCACACCTGTCTACCACCCTTTCTTAAACTATTAGATAGCTATGGCCAGATCTCAGGTTTTCAAATAAACAAAGACGAGATGGAAGTTCTTCAAGTGGGGGGAAAACCTGATGGGGAACAGAGGAGACTAACCCCCTTTAGATGGGTTAAACATAAAATTCGATATCTGGGAGTTCAAATCCCAACCCATTTGGCTAAATTATACCATTATAACTAGGATGCCCTTAAGCAACATATCTATGCAGACTTACACAGATGGAAGATCTTACCTTTAACATTTTTAATAGAATTGAAACAGTTAAGACGAATTTATATTCATATTTATGTCTTTTTCAGCCCTGCCTATCCCAATTCCAGAGACTGGAAAGACTTAAAAAAGAAACTATCTGATTTTGTGTGGGCAGGCAAACGTCCAAGGGTACGCTGGGATATACTCACTGAAGTTAAAGGAAAAGGAGGCCTGGGCCTCCCCAACTATAAAAACTATTATATAGCAGCCCAACTACTTTTTATTAAAATGCTGACCCCAGGAAAAGGAGAGGGTTGGTTAGAAACAGAAGAAATAGCTTGCCCTATGGCTCCTCTGCAAATTTTGCCCTGGGTAATACTACCAGCAGATCTGAAAAAAATACAACATGGTCTGCCAAGACATACCACCTTGGCGATGTGGTTAACAGCTAGACAGGAGTGGGAAATACCACAACCAGTGTGGAAACATCTCCCCCTTTCATACTTGCCTGGCTTTCCAACATCTCCAGGAGATCCTTGCTTCTCCAGGTGGGCACTTCAGGGTCTAAAATACTTGCACCAGCTAATGATCAAAGACAGAGTGAAACCCTTCCCCCTGCTGCAACAAGAATTTTACTTACCTGACACAGATTTCTTCCGATACAGCCAATGTTCCCATTATATGCAAATAATTCCAGGCTTAATAGCTTTGGCTCAGGAGCCTTCCGCCCCTATGGTATTAACCCACTGGAAAAGTTTATTTGAGGGACAACAGAAATTTTATATCACAAATACATACAATTTTACAAGACGACTGGCATTTTGGCAATCCAGAGGATATATGACCGCTGGCATACA
Source organism: Neoceratodus forsteri (assembly GCA_016271365.2). NCBI lineage: Eukaryota > Metazoa > Chordata > Ceratodontiformes > Ceratodontidae > Neoceratodus > Neoceratodus forsteri. Next base: position 622,040,382 of record CM057449.1, read on the forward strand.
GAATAGGGGACAGACATCTCAGAGGACCAATGGCAAAGGGTTTGGTGATGGTGGTGGGGGGTTCAAAAAACAACTAACTCCCCCCTTATGGCAAGAGTTTCGCTGGAAAGTATTGATCAGATTTTTTTAAAACTCCAGTGGTATTATATCACTATGCCATCTACCCATCGAATAAATGTTGGAGAAATTATAATGTGACGCGTTCCCACTACCACATATTTTGGGACTGTCCGGCTGTTAAGGGCTTCTGGGGAGAGGTGGCAAGGAAAATTAGTTCTATTTTAAATCTGGAATCTGGGTTGGGATTTGAGAATTTAATACTGGGAGCCCCACCAGAAGGGATGAAATCACCAGCTGAGAAGTACTTATTTTATATCCTGATTATGGCTGCCCTTAAGGCAGTTACGCACTAATGGTCATCTCATAACCCCCCCCACTAAATCTAACTGGTATAAGAATATCCATATCATATCAGACATATGGAAGCGGTCGCTGCTCAACTACAACTTTCTATCAAAAAATAGAATTCCAGATGGTTACCCTTCTTTAACCACATAGAGGATGAAGAGGGCACATCGGTGTTGGACCAACAACTTTAAGCACGACCAAAACTGGCAAGCACAGTTTTTGTGGTGAAGTTATATCATTTAGAGGGGCAGAAAATCCGAGGAGAGGGGAAATGGACTTCTCCTCTATCAACTGGGGCTGGGACAGGGAAGTACCAAGCATTGGTGCAGCATCACTTTCTTTTTCCTTTCTTCTTTATTCCCTTTTGGGTTTACAACAGACTGGATTAAGAAAATGAAATAAAATCATACAACTGTTTTTTAGATTGTTTATAGTTATGGTTTAAACTGGTGTAAGAGTTCTGAACTTAATCAAAGGAAATACAGAAAAAAGGACATGTAAAAATAACAGACAAATAGGATCCACTCAAGTTTATTTTTGTATTGTTTCCTTTTTCCCTTTGCAAGTGAAGGCTAATAAACTAGTGGATTGCTGGAAATATAAATACTTCTTAAATGTACCTCTTTAAAGATCCTCTGGACACATGATGAATAACTACAGTGCCTTCAGAAAGTATTTACCCCCTTGGATTTTGTCACATTTTGTGATGTTGCAACTCAAATTAAAATACATTTATATGGAATTTTTTGTCACGTATCTACACAAATTACTCTATAATGTCAAAGTGGAATGAAACTTCTGGAATTTTTGTACATGTAATTTAAAATAAAAACCTGAAATGTCTTGATTTGATAAGTATTCACCCCTTTGCTACGACATCTAAATTGGAGCTCAGTGCATCCACTCCCTTGTGAGATCACCCAAACTTGAATGGAGTCCACCTGTGGTCAGTTCAAATGGTTGACATGATTTCAGAGGAAATACACCTGTCTATATAAGCTCCCACTGTTGACAGTGCATGTCAGAGCAGAAACTCTACCATGAAGACCAAGGAGCTGTCCGTAGAACTCCGTGATAGAATTGTGAGGAGGCACAGATCTGGGGAGGGGTATAAAACATTTCTAGGGTGTTGAAAGTCCATCATTAGGAAATGGAAAGATTACGGAACCACCTAGACTCTTCCTAGAGCAGGCCGTCCTCCGAAACTGAGCAACCGGGCAAGGAGGACCTTGGTCAGGGAAGTGACCAAGAACCTAATGACCACCCTGACAGAACTACAGAGTTCCATGGCTGAGATGGGAGAACCTGTCCAGAGGACAACAATCTCTGCAGCACTTCACAGATGTAGCTCTATGGGAGAGTGGCTAGATGGAAGCCACTCCTGAGAAAAGACCACATAATAGCATGCCTGGAGTTTGCAAGAAGGCACGTGGCAGACTCGAGACCATGTGGAAAAGATTCTCTGGTCTGATGAAACAAAAATTGAACTCTTTGGCCTGAATGCAAAGCGCTATGCCTGGCGCAAATCGAACACAGCTCATCACCCGTGTAACACCATCCCTACCATGAAGCACGGTAGTGGCAGCATCATGTTATGGGGATGCTTTTCAGCGGCAGGGACTGGGGCACTTGTCAGGATAGAGGGAACAATGAATGGAGCCAAATACAGGCACATCCTTAAGGAGAACCTGCATCAGTCTGCAATAGACCTTGGACTGGGGCGAAGATTTACGCTCCAACAGGACAATGACCCCAAGCATACAGCCAAAGCAACACAGGAGTGGCTTCAGAACAAGAAGGTGAATGTCCTTGAGTGGCCCAGCCAAAGCCCAGACTTGAATCCCATTGATAATCTGTGGAAAGACTTAAAGATTGCGGTTCACCGACACTCCCCCATCCAACTTGACAGAGCTTGAGCAAATCTGCAAGGAAGAATGGGCGAAAATCCCCAAATCCAGATGTGCAAAGCTGATACAGACATACCCAAGAAGACTCAAAGCTGTAATTGCGCAAAGTGCTTCTACAAAGTATTGACTCGGGGGGTGAATACTTAAGTAAACAAGATATTTCAGTTTTTAATGTTTCATAAAGTTTTGTTACACAATAAAAATATTTTTGCCCCTTTAAATTGTTGAGTATGCTGTGTGAATCAAGGGGGGAAAAAATCATTTCAATGCATTAAAAATTCTGGTAGTAACACAACAAAATGTGACAAAATCCAAGGAGGGTGAATACTTTCTGAAGTCACTGTAACTCAGAGCACTCATGGACATTCTCCATCCTGAGAAAGGATATATGGACAGGACTTCAGCAGTAATCAATTTATAACTAAGGCAAATTAATTTCCTTATATTTATTTTTTCTGTTCTGTTTTCACCGGTTAATGTGTCTAATATGTTCTGTATCATTGTACACTGCAATCGTCCTTAATGCCGAATAAAAATCTTTATAAAGGACAAAAAAAAAAAAAAAAAGAATAGAGCGCAAGCCTCCCGATTTCTTTTGGACCAGAAGTAGGGGAAGTAGAAGCCTGTGTTTCATTCTGACTATGGCACTATTTGCACTGCCCTGTTGCTCAGAAAGCCCACAATCTCCTGTGTCAGAAGCTCCAACATATGAGCTGACAAAGGGGTTAAATCTTTTGTGTGGATAATCTAGAAGGATTTCTATAAAATCCAGGGAGTATCCCTCTCAGATGATCCTAAGGACCCATTTGTCCATTGTGATGCACTCCCACTGATGGTAAAACTGGGTCGGGCTCCCCAAAGCATTGGGGAGGAGAGATCCGCTTCAATCAGCTGAGGCAAGATTGGTGCCAGGGCTTCAGACAGCAGTACAAGCTGCCTGTGCCTTCAGCTGCGTCCTTTCCTGAGGCTGGGGAGGCCGACCTTTGTTTTGGGCTCCCCTGCCTTTGCCATGAAAGGACTGCCTGTTCTAAATAAAAGAACCATGTCTCTTGCCTTTTTGAAGGTCGAAGGGAGCTGGTCTGGAAGTCTTAAGGGTCATTCTAGATTCAGCTGTCACCTTAAAAGACTATTCCACCTGCTGTCCAAACAAGTAAGCTCCATCAAAGGGAGCATTCATCACCTGTTGCTGGACATCCTGTGTGAAGCCAGATGTCCGCAACCAGGAATGCCGCCTGATGCAAATGCCTACAGTAGCAGAGCAAGATGAAAAAGTTACCATAGTAACCGTGTTTCTCCCAGGGGATACTCCAATATTCATAACTCTTCTGCAGTGTGCCTTTAAGTCAGATCTGCCCGGAGAGGGAACGTTATGCTAATGATGGAATCATTGGCATGAACCACTTTTCAAATGCTGCCACCTATCAACTGCCTACATTCTAACCCTCAGATTTTGTGGACGCCTGGAAAGACAGGGCCCAATATTTACAATATAAAGAATTAAATGTAAAAATTCCCACACCCAAACCTCCAACTGGAGGAATAATATAAATATATATTGAACAAACCACACAAACTCCTATGTCAGAATCATCTGAAAAGGAGAAAAACCAAAGAATAAGTTCCAATAAAAAGTAGAATGTGGCATACATACTCTCTATTACAGTATGGAATGCAGAGGCCACTGGTTCTTAACAGGGGAGGTGGGGTGGGAGAGTTATGAATATTGGAGTATCCCCTGGGAGAAACAAGGTCACTATGGTAAGTAACTTCTCACCCCAGGAATACTCCAATATTCCTAACTCTTCTGCAGACTAAGCAGCAGTACCTTTGGAGGCGAGAAGAACCCATTTTGGAAACGGGCTCTGCAGGACAGCTGTACCAAAACTGGCACCGGATCTAGCCTGCATGTCCAAGCTGTAATGCTTGACAAATGCATGTACTGTTTGCCAGGTTGCTGCTTTGCAAATATCCACCAAGGGAACATCTCTTGCTGCTGCCAGTGTGGCAGCTGTACCACTTGTGGAGTGGGCTCTGAGCCTTGCTGGTGCTTCCTTGCCCACCTTTGAATAGCAAAACTGGATACACTGAACAATCCAACGAGAAATGGACCTTTTAGATGCTGGATTTCCCTTTTCCACATCCCCATAAGTGAGGAAGAGCTGTGTCCCGTCCTGTCTATGGTGCTTAGTAGCTGTCATGTAGTAGCCCAAAGCTCTTTCGACATTCATGCTATGAAGCTTGCATTCACCAGAAGAAGAATGCTCAGTGAAAAACACTGGCAAAATGATGGACTGATTCAGATGGAAGTCTGAAACTATTTTCGGAAGGAATTTCCTGTTGGTTTGAATGACCACCTTATCCCTGTGAAAGGCAACATAGTCCTTTTCAGTACATAAGGCCTGAAGCTCACTAATCCTTCTAGCCGAAGTAATGGCAACCAAAAACACTGTTTTCCATGTGACATACTTCAAGGCTGCTGAAAACACGGGCTCAAAAGGAGGAGCCAAAGTTAAGCAATACAAATATTAAGATCCCAGGCTGGCACCGGCTTCCTAACTGGTGGGTACATACGGGATAGGCCTTTGAAGAACCTCTTAAAAATAGGGCTCGATGCCAAAGAAACAGTCTTACCTGCTGAAGTGTAAGCAGAGACCGATGCCAGATGAATCTTTAACGTAGAAGGCTGCAAGCCTAGGGAATGTAGATAAACCAAATAGTCCAGCACAGGTGGCACTCCTGCCTGTGCTGGCACTATATCTCTGCTGGAACACCAAAAAGAAACTCTCTTCCACTCTGCAGCAGAAGTTTTCTTGGTAGAAGGTTTCCTATACCCCACTAAAGCATCCATGACTCCTTCAGAGAGCTGTAAACCAGCATATCCTAAGTCCTCAAGAGCCAAGCTTCGAGTCTGAGTGACTTGAGGTTCGGGTATAGGAGCCTCCCTTGATTGAAGGGTAGAAGATTGTGCCTCCTGGAAAGGTGTATTGGTTTGTCCACTGACATGGCTAGCAATAGAGGGTACCATGGTTGTCATCCCAGTCTGGTGCTATCAGAAGCATTGTGGCTGGCTGAAGCCTGATTTTCAACAGTACCATGTACACTAGAGGAAATGCATAAAGGGATTTCCCGGACCAATCCAAAATGAGAGCATCCAGCGGGATTGATCCCACTGCTGGAGGTCTGCAACAGTACTGAGGTAGGTGGTGACTTTGATGTGAGGCAAAAAGATCCTTCTCTGGAGTGCCCCATCTCCTGAATAGTGTCTGCACCACCTGCTTGTTCAGTGATCATTCGTGATGGGCCTGACTGATTCGGCTTAGGACATCTGCCACGACATTGTCCTTGCCTGGCAGGTAAATGGCTTGCAGCGAGGATCCCAGAGAGTAAGCCAAGGTCCAGATTTGCATTGCTTCTGTGCAAAGAAGACTTGACCTTGCTCCTCCCTGCTTGTTTATGTAGTACCTGGTGGTAGTGCTGTCTGTTCTGACCTGTACTACCTTTCCCTGCATTAGTGATTTGAAGGCTTGCATTGCCACAAACACTGTCCTGAGCTCTAACAGACTGATATGTAAGAGAGTTTCTGCACTTGATCAAGTGCTCTGGGTAGTGTGTTCTGCCAGATGGGACCCCCACCCTAATAGGGATGCATCTGTTATGAGAATCACTGATGGAAGCTCCTTTTGAAAGGGGACCCCTTCTCTGAGGTTGGCTTCCACCTTCCACCACTGGAGGGCCTGAATGAATGTTTCTGTTACAGGGATGAGCTTTGAGAGGGCATCCTTTCTTTGGCACCAATGAGCCCTTAAGTGAAATTGGATGTCCCTCATCTGAAACCTGGTGCCCAAGACTGGGCCTGTTGTAGCTGCCATGTGCCCCAGGAGTTGAAGAAATTTCTTTGCAGGTCTTGGGACATTTAGTTTGAAAGAACCTGCCAACTGCGGTATGCTTTTTACCGGGTCCCTGGGTAAGAAGGTTCTGCCCACTTAGGCATTCAATTCTGCCCCTATGAACTGCAGAATCTGAGAAGGGAAGAGAAATGAAAATTATGTAACTACCATAATTATTGATCTTCTCTTGTATCTTCACCATTCATTACTGCTTGGGTGTAGCCGGAGGTGCGCACCACCATGGGAGTCCCCCCGAGGAGCCAGGCCACACCGAGAGTGACGATTATGTGATGGGCGGCCATTAGGCACCGCAGACTCCTCCTCCATCTCAGTTCTGTTAGCCGGAGAGGTGAAATAAGGACAAGAAAAAAAGAGAGTGAGGCAAGAGAGCCGAGGGATAGAAAAAGGAAAGAATATAAACTGAAAAAGGAATAAGCCTGTAGGGGACAGAAAAAAGGGGGTGCCTACCCTAAGGGACTGCAGGGCCTCTCTCCTAGGGTGGCTCCTAGGGAGAAGCAGATAAAGGAGAAAAAGAAGAAGGAAGAAGGAGAGAGGGAAGACAAAGAGGATTGTTGGGAGGGGAGAACTCTTGTCAATTGAGAGATTGGTTTAAAGGCTTATAAGCTCGGAACCAAAAACAAGGGAGCAAGGATCCCACTTGATAAAACTGAGGAGATGGTTCAACCGAACCGTTTGCGCAGTTTTGACACAAAAGGCAGATTGTCTACACCTCCCACCATTCTCAACCCCTTAACTCTAGCTGAGAGCTCACAGACTGCCAAGGCAGAAATTCTGTTCCGAAAGGAGAGCGCCCAACTAGGAAGGGGAAAGCAGCCCAGCAGCATCTTGTTAAGTGATAACACAGATATGTGTGGGGTGGCGGTGGGGAGAGGCCCTACAGAGGGCACCCCTCTACATCAAGGATAGAGTGGGAACTCAATCGGACTCCCTGAAGGCAAGGCAAAGATCACCAGATCAAGGAAATTGTAGTGTCAGGACAGCGCTAAACCAGCAGAAGCTGACACAATAGGAGACTGAGACCTGCCAGAGGGGACCTAGAAAAAGGGGACCAAGCCAATTTAAGGGATGGTCTCAAACTGTGAATTTAACAACATGGCTAAGAATGGGCCAAAAGGTCACCCCTAGGGGCAATCAGAAAGAGTTCCCTCAGGACAGAGATAAGTCCTACTGGTCCCTTCCCCCCCTTTTTTATTTTTTTAGGAAAAAGGATCTGTCCAGGGAGAATGGAAAAATCTTTTTTTTTTTTTTTTGTGGCTTAAAGGCCAAAGAAGAAGAGGGGAGGAACAAGCAGGAAGGGGGAGACGAAGTAGAAGGCCCTTGAGAGGAAGGTGGGTGGGTATAAGTAATGAATGGTGAAGATACAAGAGAAGATCAAGAATTACGGTAGGTACATAATTTTCATATCTTCGCTTGTCAATCTCCACCATTCATTACTGCTTGGGTAAGCGCCAAACCCCACCCGGGGTTGGGTGGGAGGAGAGAGACAAGAGAAACCCTGAAGGAACAAGACCCTCAGCCTCCTGCTGGTGGAAAACAGAAGGGAGAGACCCTGGGCTAATCAAACGAGAAGCCTAAGGCTGAGGAGAGCTAGGAGGTGTCCCCCGGAGACGAGGAGACGGTGGAAGCACCTGCAGAAGCCTCCTAGCCCTGGTGGAAAAAAGACGGGTCCCCCGGAAACTGGAGCGAATCACCCTACGCTGGGCCAGGGGTGGCAATCTCGATAGACGAAGCCATGCCATCCGCCCAATGCAGATCTTTGTCCTTGCAAGCCTGGAAGCCACCTCACTGGCGTCGTAAGATGCCCTTGCCTGGTGCCTTGCCAGCTCCAGGCCTACAGCAGAGAGGGCACCGGCCTCTCTGGATTGCTCTGTGTCAGGCATTGATGCTAGAAGCTGAGATAGCATCTACCACAGATGCCTGTCATAGGCAGCATGGTGTGCCTGATGTGATTTGATACACAGCATCACGTGAGAGGAAGAGAACACTCTTTGCCTCAACCAGTCAAACTGTAGATTATCAGAGTCCGGTGGTCGGTCGTGCACCAGGCGGCGGCACCCAGAAGGAGTCGCTAGGGACACCAATCCCGAAGGCGGGTTGGGAAGAGAACCTAGGGACTCAGATGGGGCACAATACCTCCTCCTGCAGTCTGCTGGGATAGGGTCGGCTGGAGACTACCAGGAACAGACAGACGCCTCCTGGAAAGGACTAGGCCAGGATGACACCACCAGATGTTGGGCACTGAATTCATGCGTCTCCCGTTCAGTATTGTCTCACCTAACAAAGGAGATACAGAAGTCCCCAACCATCCTCCAAAGGAAGCGCTGATAATCAGTGAAATCAGCGTCGTCGGAGAGGTGAACAGAGGGTTCCTCTCCCTCCAAGGAGAATGGGGAACTCGAATGTCCAGAGGACTCCTGCGGCAGTGGAAATAGGCAAAACACCCACTCATGCATACATCTAACATATGAGGGGAAGGCTGCCGCAGTGCCTCTGAACGTCTCCCAGGATAACGGACCCATAGGACCGACATGGCCCGGGAGAGAGGGTGGTGGCTGCAGAGAAATGGAAGTAGGGCACCTATGAAGAGGCAACTGTCCTCTGCTAAGGGTCTCGAATCCTGGGAACGGGGCCCGAGCTGGCAGGGTCCCGGATAAAAAACCAGGTCGCAGAACGGAACCCTGGGGATGCGAACCTTGGAAGAGGATCCTCCCCTGTGACGTACCTGGGCTGCATGGATCCAGAAGGGCAGCCCACAGCAACGCCACCGGAGGGGTCTCTCCAGCCTAAGAGGAAGAGGCGGGGATAGCAGGCGAACTCGGCATGCCTCACCCCGGCCCCTCAACCACTCCGACTCAGAGGATGCCCTCCTCCTCGACTCCAGCGACAGAGCCCGTAGTCCACCCTGAGAAGGTGCAGCAGCACTGGAGACGGTAGCTGCTACAGCCCCTTCTGGGAGAACACCCCCCCCAACCTCACGCTGTCCCCTCCCAAGGACCCCAGACAACCCCCCAGCCTGGGAGTCCTCAGAAGACGACTGCTGTGGAGATGGAGGAATGGTCACGCTAGGCTGCTTGACACCGTGTCCCACAGCAGACTCCGATCCCAAGGAATCGGGGAGCCAGGATGGGTCCACGTCTGAGTCGTCTGCTTCCGAGGAAGAGGCGACTAGAAGGACCTCAATACTGGCCACCCCAGGAGTCTCCTGAGAAACAACGCCGCAAACGGTGCCGGTGCCACTCACGGCGCCGTTCGGCATCGGCGCACCGGAGACCATGCTGGAACCGGTCCCGACTTGCCCGCGGCTCCAGCAGAGTCCCCGGAACCACCCTCGGCGCCGGGACCTGACACGGCACCGCTAGCCAAAATGATGCCGCAAGCGGCACTGCCCCGATCATCGGCGGTGTTGGGATCAGAGATGGCGCCGGAAAGCAGCATCGAGGGTCCACCCACGCCGGGCCTGGCAACTGCGGGCCACGACACTGGGGGAGCCTGCACCTCCGAAGAGGTGACTGCTGAGGTGGTGTCCCCACCGCGGCCCCGGGAGGGACCACGGTGTTCCCCCAACACCGCGAAAGAGGCCTCTTTCTCGGCAAGACTTGAAGATGAGGAGGCCTCCTCCTTTCCAGATCGTATAGGCCTGGGAGGGAACCTGGAGGAAGGGCCTAAAGATCTGGCCTTGGGGGCCCGAGAGCGACTCCATCCTCCAAAAGTTGGCAAGGCTTTGCCGATTTTGAATGCAGGGACTTCGAGAACACGTTGGTCCATCGAGAAACGGGTGTTACATCTATCCATGTCATGGTTAGGTCCCAGGCACCGAAGACAGACATCATGCTGGTCCGTCATGGAAAAATGCCGGCCATAGGAGCACTAACGCATAGGGGCACGGCCTGCTTTCAACTTTCACTTAGCTCCCGAACTGGACATGATGCAAAATAACCTAAAACACAGCAAAGCTCCCGGCGCCGTCGAAAAAGAAAATGGAATGGACTCACCAGAGCCAACGGCGTCTGGAAAAACAAACCGGGATGAAGGAGTCGCTTCGCACAACGAACTAGGTCAATGGCGCAGTACTGAAACTCTCCACACGCGCAGCAGGTGCAGCCTCGATGGCGGGAGAAACAGAACTGGGATGGAGGAGTCTGCGGCACCTAACTGCTGCCCCTCGCACACCACTCGATGCGCCACTCTCGGGGGCTGTGTCGTTGGCGCTGGCTACACTGGGGAAAAAAAAAAAAACTCCCGTGGCGGGTGCGTGCCTCTGGCTTGCACCCAAGCAGTAATGAATGGTGAAGATTGACAAGGGAAGATCTGATTTCTCTGTGTTTAGAAGAAACCCCCGAGCTTCCAGGAGTTGCTGAGTGAGTTGAAGATGCTCTGTTAACTGCTGTGGGGATTTTCCCACCACTAGCCAGTCGTCCAGATAAGGAAAAACTGTGACACCTTGCCTTCGCAAGTGTGCCACCATTACAGCCAGACATTTGGTGAACACCCTTGGAGTGGAGGTGAGACTGAATGGTAGAGCTGAAAACTGATAATGCCCTGAAGGGAGTCTGAACCCGAGGTACTTTCTGTGAGACTCCCCTTATGGGGATGTGGAAATAAGCATCTTTTAGGTCCAATGATGCCAGCCAATCTTCTTTTAGGAGTGCTGGCAGAATCAGAGACAGTGTAACCATTTTGAATTTTGGTTTTGTCAAGAACCTGTTGAAGACCCTTAGGTACAAGACAGGCCGCAACTCTCCATTTTTCTTTGGTGTAAGGAAATATCTTGAATACAGTCCTATTCCCCTTTGCTGTGGAGGTACAGGTTCCATTGCCTTCAATGACAGCAGGTGTTTTACCTCCTTTTTTAGCAGTTTTCTCTCTAGAAGAGAGACTGGTTTGGAAACCCTGGTTTTTAGGGAGGGGAAGGACTTGAAACTTAAAGAGATATACCAAGATCAGCCCCTGCATCTAATAAATAGCTGCCTTACCGCCACAGCATTCTCCAGTTGTAAGATTTCCCCCAATCATGCCACAGATAAAAACTTACACCACTCGTAAATTTAATTAAACCGGGTCCCAAGGACTTCCCGATTGTAAGGACCGCTTACGCTCCGCCCCTGTGCTCACTAACGTTATGAAGAACTGCCAGTGAGAGCGCCGGGGCGCGCTCCATTATAAGCAATGGGCGGTGACAATACGATCTATTTTTAACATTGTATTGGCCAGATGATAATGAAAAGTACAGTTACGTAAGAACTTACCGTAACAGTAGATCTTCGAGAGAGGCTCTTGCAGTATGTAATTACATATACGACTGACGCCGGCCGGTGGCAGGACCCCACGGAAAATTTCTAGCTAGCAGTCTCGGTGAGGGACCGCCCCACGCCGGCTGACCGCGCCATACGCCGCCGGTAAAGGGCGGTCCCGGATGCCCGCTTCCAGTTCTTTCTGCCACAGGCCCAGAAGGCCCGGACGAGAGAGAAGCAGACATTTCTCAATGGAAAAGGAGCTGAAAAGCCTAGGGGGATGGAGGGCGGAAAGACAGTTTACTGCAAGAGCCCTCTCGAAGATCTACTGTTACGGTAAGTTCTTACATAACTATACTATCTTACTTTGAGAGGGCTCTTGCAGTAGGTAAATACATATAGGACAGAATCACAAGCAGTCTGGAACAAATGAAAGGCACCGGGAGGAGGAACTACTCCAAAAAATAGCCAATAATCTAGTAGGTCTCAAGAAAGGAGGCCTTGCAAGACAGCTAACCCGAAGCCTGCTCTACGGCGAGAGGCAATGTCCAAACTGTAATGTTTAGTAAAGGTATGGACTGAAGTCCAAGTGGCGGCAGCACAGATGTCTGCCGCAGACACGTTTTTGAAACAAGCCGCAGAGGCTGCTACTCCCAGAGTGGAGTGACCTCTGACTTGACCCGGTAGAGGCTTGTTGTACTTGTCATAACAGAAAGTGATGCAATGGGCCAACCATTTTGATAGGCATTGCTTAGAGACAGCATTGTCTTCTCTTTTGTGAGCAAAAGAGATGAACAACTGATCAGTCTTTCTGAGATCCTTCGTCCTATCGGTGTAGTATCTCAGGATCCTGTGAACATCTATGGTATGGAGCAGGTATTCTCCTTGATTGGAGTACTGCGTGAAGAAGGCAGGTAATTCAATAGACTGATTCAAGGTAGATTCCGCTACCACCTTTGGGAGAAACTTAAGATTCGTGCGAAGAGCTACTCGTTCTTTGTGGAAAATCCTGGAGCTCTGAAATTCTGCGAGCAGAAGAAAAAATTACTCACCATAGTAATGTTGTTTCTTCTAATGGAGTCTTGCTATATTATGACATATGCAGTTTGACCCAGCCTTCGAACTGCTCCGGAGGTGAAAGAGTTAACTTTCCATGCCAGGCATGGAATCTTGAGCGCGAGCTCGGTTGAGAACTCTGTCTGTTCTTCAAACTCAAACTGTCAGATCTTTACGAGCAAAACTCACTAAGATTCTGTGTGAAGCTGTAAACCTACACTAGCCAACTGGCTAATAAAATATTAACACATTTTTGGTCCCAAACAAAGACTCAAGTCAGGGATCCAAAAATAAAAACACAACACCCAAACACCCCAAAAAACGGGTGAAAAACAAGGTGGGCATCTACTAGTGCCAACATTGCACTGCCCACCCACATCCCAAAAGCAGAGGTTCTGAGAGGGGCATGGAGGTCAATAATAGCAAGACTCCATTAGAAGAAACAACATTACTAAGGTGAATAATTTTTCTTCAAACAACATGAAGTCTTGCTATATTATGACATATGCAGACTATACAGCAGTACTCTACATGGAGGAGGGACAGAACCTACTTAGGAAATAGGCTCTGAAGCACGGCTGTGCCAAACCGAGCATCACTCCTAGCCTGGATGTCCAGGGAGTGATGCTTGGTGAAAGTGTGAACTGTTTTCCAGGTAGCTGCTTGACGTTATCTCTATGATAGGGATGTCCCTGGCTGCAGCCAGGGACGCAGCTGTACCTCTGGTAGAGTGAGCCCTCAGGACTGAAGGGGGAACCTTACCCAGTTTTTGATAACAAAATTGGATACAAGAGACAATCCACCTGGCAATGGATCTTTAAGTGGCAGGTTTCCCTTTACCAGCCTCACCATAAGTGAGGAACAGTTGGAGGGAGTCAAACCTGTGACCCTTGGTACGCTTTATGTAGTAACTAAGGGCTCTCTTCACATCTAAAACTGTGCAGCCTCCTCTCGCCAGAGGAGGAATGGTCAGTGAAGTACACTGGAAGAGATATAGATTGATTAAGGTGGAAATCTGAAACCACCTTAGACAAGAACTTCCTGTTAGTCCTGAGGACCACCTTATCTCTGTGAAAAGAGATAAAATCAGACTCCACTGACAAAGCTTGTAATTCACTTATGCGTCTGGCAGAAGTGATGGCTACCAGAAACACAGTTTTCCAAGTCAAGTACTTAAGCTCTGCTGAAGACAAAGGCTCAAAGGGGGGTTGCATAAGCAGAGCAATGCAAACATTAAGATCCCAGGCGGGAGCAGGGTCCCTGAATGGAGGGTTGGTGTAAAGCAATCCCTTGAAAAACTTGGAGAATACAGGGTGAGCAGAAAGAGAAGAGGGCTTTCCTGCTGATATAAAAGCAGAGACAGCTGACAAGTGCACTTTCAGGGTAGCTGGTCTCAGCCCCAAAGTATTTAAGTGGACCATATAATCCAGGACTGTGGGCAAATCAGCAGATTCTGGGGAAATATGCTTTCCAGAGCACCATATGGAAAACCTTTTCCATTTAGAATTATAAGTAACCCTGGTGGAAGGCTTCCTAGAAGCTTTAAGATATCGAGTACACCTTGAGAAAGGTGTAGGTCAGCAACTCTAACTCTTCAAGAGCCAGGCCTTGAGATTGAGGGATTTGAGATTCACTGACCAAACTCTCCCTGGGCACAGGTTAACAGATTGTGATTCCTGGGAAGACACAGGGAAGGTGGACTGCTAAGGAGAGAAGGAGGGATACCAGGGCTGTCTGGCCCAATCTGGAGCAATCAGAATCATCTTGCAAGGTTGAGATCTGATTTTGACTAGCACCTTGAACAAAAGAGGGAAGGGGAGGCATAGAGAAACTTCCCTTCCCAGTTGAGAAGGAAGGCATCCAGAGGGACTGAGCCCAACACTGGGGGCCTGCAGCAAAATAGCGGAAGTTGGTGATTGTCTGGGGCTGCAAAAAGATCTATCTGAGGGGTGCCCCACCTGGCAAATACTACCTCCAGTACTAGGGGATCCAGAGACCATTCGTGATGGCCCTGGGAAATCCTGCTGAGAGCATCTGCTAGGACATTGTCCTTGCCTGGAAGGTGAACTGCCATGAGAGAGTGTTCAGGGAATAAGCCAGAGACCACAACTTCATTGCCTCGGTGCACAAGGCCGAAGACCGAGTGCCCCCTTGCTTGTTGATTGTAGTGGTGTTGTCTGTTCTGACCTGTACCACTTTGTTCTGAACAGATGCAGAAAAAACCTGAAGTGCTAGAAAAACTGCTCTGAGTTCCAACAGATTTATGTGGAGCAGAGATTCCTGAGGGGACCACAATCCCTGGGTGATGAGGTTGCCCATGTGAGATCCCCATCCCAAGAGGGACGCATCTGTAGTAAGGGTCAAGGAGTGAGATTGAGGGATGAAGGGAACCCCTTGTCTCAGATTGCTCTGATCCTGCCACCACTGTAGGGCCTGGATCAGGGTTCGAGTTACTGGGATCAATTTGGCTAGAGGATCTCTCCTTTGAGACCAGAAGGCTCTCAAATGGAACTGAATGTCCCTCATCTGAAATCTTGCTCCCTGCACTACTGCTGTGGAGGCAGCCATGTGCCCTAGGAGCTGCAGAAAATACCCTGCTGGTCGAGAGACCTGCAGAGTGAAGGAGGAGGCCAGAGCCACCAGGGTCTTTGCTCTTTCTAGAGGGAGGAAAGCTCTGGCCTGCTGTGTGTCCAGTTCTGCGCCTATGAAGGTGAGTAGCTGAACAGGCTCTACAACTGACTTTGGGAGACTGAGAAGGAAACCTAGAGACGTAAGCAGCTGCTGGGTAACCTGAAGGTATAATCTGACTTGGTCTGGAGACTGGCCCACTATGAGCTAGTCGTCCAGGTAAGGAAAGATTGCAATCTTTTGCCTTCTTAAATGAGCAACTGCTACTGCCAGGTATTTTGTGAATACCCTTGGGGCAGAGGTGAGGCCGAAGGGCATTGCTCTGAACTGGTAATGGCCTGAGGGCAGTTCCAATCTGAGGTACTTTTGGTGGGAGCTTCTGATGAGAACATGGAAGTAGGCATCCTTGAGGTCCAAGGACGCTAGCCAGTCCCCTGGCCTTAGAGAGGGTAAAATAATTCCCAGTCACCATTTTGAATTTTGGTTTTAAAAGGTGCTTGTTTAGGTATCCGAGATCCAGGATGGGCGCCATTCTCCTGTCTTTTTGGGTAAGGAAGTACCTGAGTACAGTCCTTTGCCCTGGTGTAGGGAGGTACCCTTTCTACAGCTCTGAGAGCCAGGAGGGTTGAGACTTCTGTTTCCAGAGTGAGAGCCTCTGATGGATTTGCAGGTGGAAAGGATCTGGTTCTCATCTTTGGAAATTTTTTGAAGCCGAGAACCAGTCCCTGGCTTCCTACTTCCAGGACCCACTTGTCTGATGTTAAAGACTCCCAGTCCTGGACGAAGTAAGCCAGCCTGCCCCCTACAGGTAATGGAGAATCAGCCCTGGCCCTCCCATCAGGGTGCCTGTTTGGCAGGGCTTTAAGCTGAGGGGGTGAGCAGGCCTGCTCATACCCCTGCCTGCCTCCTCTGAAGAACCCCTCTGGGCATAGGCTGAAGAGGAGGCCTGGGCTTGGTAAAAGGTCTATGAAAAGGCCTGCCCCGCCCTAGAAAGCTGCCTCTGAGGAGTGGCCTGCCTTTCCTTGGCCTGTGCACTCCTATAAGTGGTCCTATACTCATCCATTTTCTTCATGTAATTCTCTGTCTGCTCCCCAAACAGAGAGTTACCCACAACAGGAAAATCCATGGCCTTAGCCTGGGTATCCTGTGACAGGCTAGTACACCTGAGCCAAGCCATTCTGCGAAAAGCCACAGATGTAGCCATGACTCTTGAAGATACATCATTAGAGTCCACTGCAGCATGGAACTGCACCTTGGATGCCTCAATACCATCAGCAGCCACCTGCTCCAGCTCCTTGGCAAGCTGGCCAGGGACCGGTTTCGCTAGGGCCATAACAGTATCCCATCTGGATTTCTGGTATCTTGCAACATAGGCCATATAATTTGCCTGTCTGAGTCCCAAGGATGCTGCCATGTACTGTTTCTTTGCCATGGCATCAATCCTCCTGGAGTCCTTGTCAGGGGGGTGTGAAGCCAAGGGAATATTTGCCTTATCACAGGCTGCAGCCTGCACTACCCCAATATGGCTGCATTGTTGTGAAAGGAACTCCGTATCAGGGCCTGACAATGTGTACCTCTTGTCCATTTTTTATCCACAGGAGGTATAAAGAGGAACTTTCAAAATTTTTATTGTCTGTTTCCTAAAAGATTTATGTAAAGGAATAGACAATCTCCTAGACTCTGGGATATCCATCATTTCTACATAGTCAGGCTCCTCCTGTTCATCCACAGCTTCCTCCAAAGGGAGCTGGAGGGTTTCAGCCACTTTCTTATAAAACATAAAATGAGAAGGGGACTCAGAAAGCCTAGGGGGAAGACAGTCCTGAAGGTCTGTCTGGGGAGATGTCCGGTTCAATGGGCACATCCAGACTTTCAAAATCACATTCACTCTCTTCATAATCTTCCTCCCCCTCCTCTGGTTCATAAAATTCCTCTATATCACATTCTTGAACTGGTGGCACCAACCGAACCGACCGCTTACCTGATGGTGCCGGTTCGGTCGGAACCGGGGAAAGCGACTGGACAATTTTGATCACTTTGGCTATCTCTGCAGCGGTTGGAGAAGGAAATTTTGGCTCCACACCTGCTGATTTTCTAGTCCTTTTTGCTGGGACTGACTCCTCAGAGTCAGCCCTCTGTTTGCCCGAGGAAGTCTCGCCCAGGTCAGAGGGTACTCCCTCCGGTTCAGTTGGCACAGAACCGGGCTGGCCATCCGGGTCAGCGGACTTTTTGGCCTCCTGTTCCCTGAGCCTACCAACTCTCTTATCCAGGGTAGCTGCAGGGAAATTCTTGCAAATCTGGCAGTCTGCATTGAGGTGGTCAAACCCCAGACAAACACAAGTGGTGTGTGGGTCAGCCTTGGCAAAGACTTCCCCACAGACACTACAGTGCTGAAACCCAGTGGGCCCGGTTTTTCTTTTGGGTTTCCTTCAGACAGTGCCCGCTTATGGCAATCCGCTAGTTAAGACACCCTTATCGGTTCCCAACCGTGTCACAGGTCGTGGAAAAAACCGTAATGAAATCAGTTTTTTAGAAC
The DNA here is from genome assembly GCA_016271365.2 of Neoceratodus forsteri. Lineage (NCBI taxonomy): Eukaryota > Metazoa > Chordata > Ceratodontiformes > Ceratodontidae > Neoceratodus > Neoceratodus forsteri. Next base: position 622,058,056 of record CM057449.1, read on the forward strand.
CGATAAGAACCGGGAACCGCACTCTAAATGCAATTTAATAAAGTTTAACAACAACCTGATCTGTTCAAACCGAACCGATAATATCGTTTGCAAGTTCCACACAGAAATAATGTAAAACCTATCTATTACTTACGATACCACAGACAGAGCTTGAACTGACCGGTTGCGGTTAAAATATATACAAAATGCGGTTTAAAACCAAGAAATTACACTTTTTAACCGACAAAATGAAACGAGCAGCAGGAGAAATCTCCGGAGCGACTGTTCAGTGAGGTGGAGTAAAGAATCTGACAGTTTGAGTTTGAAGAACAACAGACAGAGTTCTCAACCGAGCTCACGCTCAAGATTCCATGCCTGGCATGGAAAGTTAACTCTTTCACCTCTGGAGCAGTTCGAAGGCTGGGTCAAACTGCATATGTCATAATATAGCAAGGCTTCATGTTGTTTGAAGTAATGGCCACCAAGAAGAGGCTTTCCATGATAAAACTTCAAGTCTGCGGAAGCTGCAGGCTCAAAAGGAGGAAGGGTAAGTTTCTCAAGGACAAAGTTCAAGTCCCATGGGGGAGCTGGAATCCGGACAGGGGGCCTGAGATGAAGGACCCCTCTGAGGAAAGTTTTGGATATCTCCAGCTGGGCAAATGTCTTGTCAGTGAAAGGGACATGGTCGGCTGAAATAGCCGCCATATGGACTTTCAGAGAGGAGTGACTGAGACCCAGGTCAAAAAGATGATGCATGTACTCAAGCAGAATGGTCACAGGGCAGGAAAAGGGTTCCACGTTCCTGGCCCGAGCCCAGATAGAAAATCTTTTCCATTTCATGGCGAGGTGGACCTAGTGAAGGGTTTTCTAGCCTCCACCAGAATCTCAGCCACCTTAGGAGAAACGCCAAAACGAGATTGAGCTAGGTCTGCAGGAGCCATGCATGAAGTTGAAGGGACTTGAGTCCCGGATGGACAAGGGTCCTCTGATCCTGGGTCAGCAATCCTGGAGACAAAGGAAGAGGAAGAGGAGGAACCTCTGAGTATTGTTGTAGAAGAGAGAACCAGATTTGCCTGGGCCAGAAAGGAGCAATCAGAATCATTCTCGCTCCTTCTAAAGCCAGCTTCTGTAACACACGAGGGACCAGAGGAATTGGAGGAAAGCATAGACAAATCTGTCCTTCCAGCTTAGAGACAGAGGCCGTCTAGAAGCGCCTCGCCTGGAACGAGCGAGGAAAAGATTGGAAGCTTTGCGTTTTGGGAGGAAGCGAACAGGTCTATCTGAGGAGTCCCCAAAATCTGGAAGATGCTTTTTATAACTTTTTCGTCCAATTCCCACTCGTGTGGTAGAACCGACGAGCGACTTTGTCTGTCTGCCAGGACACTGTCAACTCCCGGAACATGGATCGCCGTGAGGTCAAGGTTGTGAAGCGCTGCCCAATCCCAAACCCTCATCGCTTCCCTGCACAGCGGGAAGGACCGAGTCCCGCCCTGCTTGTTGATGTACTACACCACGCACGTCCGTTTAGACAGCTAGGTGGCCGGGAAGAATGAATTAGTGAAGGGCCTGGAGAGCATACAGCACTGCTCGAAGCTCGAGCACATTGATATGGAGAACTATCTCCATTTTTGACCATAGGTGCTGGGTTCGGTGAGGACCCAGATGGGCTCCCCAACCTTCGCCTGAAGCGTCCGTGGTCAGAGTCTGATCGGGAGGAGTATGAAAAAAGTGGACCCCCCGGAATAGGTTCTCTCGAACCATCCACCATTGCAAGTCTCTTACCATCGGCGAGATCATCAGAACTAGATCTAGATTGTCTACCCGTTGATCCCACTGAGATCGGAGAGTCCACTGAGAGATTCTCATGGAGGCGCTAGGAACTGGCTGGGATGGCCGCCGCCATAAGCCCCAGTAGACGAAGCACTGACCTGGGACCCTCCTATGCCCGATAGGAGGGAAATCTGAGACTGGAGGAGACCCCCGTCCGGAGGCAGAAAGGCCTTGCACAGTGATGTGTCGAGAATTGCTCGATGAACTGGAGCCCTGTGAAGGCTCCAGGTGAGACTTGAATGGTTGATGGTAATACCCAGGCCAGTGAAAATCTGCTGGGTGAGGGAGAGAAAATGCAGGAATTCCTCCCTGGACGAGGCCACCAGGAGCCAGTCGTCCAGGTAGGGAAAAACCTGAGCTCCCAAAGAACGCAGGTGGGCCGCTACCACTGCCAGGCATTTGGTAAAGACTCGGGGGGCCGAAGAAAGACCAAACGGGAGTGCCCGGAATTGGTAGTGGACCCCCTGGAACGCAAACCTGAGGTACTTTCGGTGCGAAGGGCGAAATGGGATGTGCAGGCACGCATCCTGCATATCTAGTGCACAAAGCCATTGGCCCGGCCAAAGCAGGGGCAAAAGGGTTTGAAGGGAAAGCATCCTGAACCTCTTGTATTCCACATACAGGTTCAGAGAGCTGAGATTGAGAATAGGTCTCAGATCTCCTGTCTTCTTTGGTACAAGGAAGAAGTGGGAATAGTAACCCATCCCGTAGAGGTGAGGGGGGACGGGTTCTATAGCCTGTTTCGCAAGGAGCGCCGAGATTTCTTCCCTGACCAAAGGAAGATGATCCCTTGAGTAAGTGGAGTTCAGAGGGGTGTACGCGGAGGTTTCTGTAGAAACTCTATGGAGTGCCCCTCTGCTATGATCTGAAGCACCCATGAATCCGATGTTATCCTCTCCCGACCCGGAAGGTGGAGGGAGAACCTCCCTCCTACCGGTTCCTCCGGGGCTGCAGGAGGCGGTGGGAGAGAGGAGGAGTCAGGTGGTGTGAGGCAGTGCTGCAGCTGGGGCACCCGTTGCTTTTTTGGGCGGCGGGGGCCTGGCAGCTCTGGGGGCCTGACATTTAGTGGCCCGCCTTCCCTGAGGTTTCGCTTGAGGCCGGCTGCGTCTGCAAAAGGGACGGCGCTGTGGGGGATGGGGATGGTACATTGAATCAACAGATTTAAGGGCCATCCCCTTCTCCTGCAAAGCAGTGATGATGTCCTTGACATCAGCACTGAAAAGCAAAGAACCCCTGAAAGGTGCTTCTTGGATCGCTGACTGCACCTCCGGGACCAGACCTGACACATGGAGCCATGCATGACGCCGAAGACTAACGGCAAAGGCAGAACTCCGTCCTGCGGTGTCCACTGCGTCGTAGGTCGTTCTCAAAATACGACGACTGGCCGAACGAGCAGAACGGACCAGGTTAGCCAGCTCCTGCTTGACTTGGGAGTCAGGCAAAGAGTTGATCTTAGATTCCGCCTGGGTAAGGACGGCCTTCTGGTAATCCCCATATGTGCTACATAGTTCAGGGCCCTAATACCCAGTGTGGAAGAAGCGTAGATCTTCCTTCCATACTGATCCAGAAGGTGAAATTCTTATCCGGGTGGGTGGTGGGGTGGGGAGGCCGAGCTCAAGTGTTTTGGTGTGCTGACCGCCGTGAGCGGCGCTAAATCACAACCGAGTCTGCACGGGGGCGAGAGTCTAAAAAGTCTACACCCTTCGGAGCCTGGTATAGCCTGTTCGATTTCCTGGGAAGTGGTGCTAAAGCCGACGGTTGCTTCCAAATCGTGTAAACAAGGTGGGTGTGAGGCTCGATCCAGGGTGGCACTAGGGTAGGAGCCGTAAGGGGTAAGTCCAGATGTTCAGCGAGTTTAACCCATTGAGGATCTGGCTCTAAGGAGTGCCACTGATGGACCTCCTGGATCTTCCTGAGCAACTCCGTGAAGGAAGGATCCTCCGGAGGAGTCCTTGGCCGGGGCTTGGACGGAGAGCGTGGCTCGTCGTCTTTCTCGGAACATCCATCGGAAGCCTCTGAGGAGTCTGAGAGAGAAGAGGAAGAATCTGAAGCAGAGTAAGACTCCCTAACTCGACTAGGGGGAGGAACGGGTTCCTTGGGGAGAATCCCAGAACGCGTGTCCTGCCCCTCTCTGGATCCCGAGGTTAAAGCCCGGAATCTGGAGGAGGAGAGGGAGTGTGCGGGGCGACGGGAGCCGGGGTGGCACTGTCACGAAGACGGCTCATCTCCTTGTGAGCTGAGCCTGGCCTCAGCCCACCAGGAGGCAAGAGTCACCTGAAGATCCACCGCGGCCTAGGGGCGTGGAGGAGGAGGAGGAGGGGATAGGTGCACGGAGGAAACTGTAAGGGGAGTCCGTAACCTGCCGCGGGGTATACCGGAGCCGGTACTGCGGGCGTCAAGGGGTCGGCACCGGGTACTGTGGTGCAGGATACTGCGGATCTGGGAAAACCGGCGTCGGATATGATGGCGGGTGCCCAGGCACTGGAGGAGCTGCCGGAGCAGAAGGCCCAGCCGGGTACTCCACGGACGGATCAGTCGGGACAGGCCCGTGGGGTGGAGGGCCCGATGGAAGAGGAATATCCCCCGCCGGTATCGGAATCGGCGTCGGCGGGGCCGGTGTCGGAGGAGCCGGCGTCAGATCCGGCTCTTCAGGAAGAGGATCGGACGGTAGTCCAGGGTCCCAAGCCTCGTCCGGGACGGAGAGGAAAATCCTCGGGTCAGCAGGAACTGGGGTTTCTGACGGCAGCGAAGGCTGCGGAAGCCTGGTATGACAGATGCGGCAGGGTTCGGTCAGAAGCTCCGAGGCCCGGGCGACGCCGGAGGAGCCGGGGGTGGCTTATGGGCTCAATCCCGCGGACGCCAGAGGAGCCGACGTCCGACTGGGGTCCCTCGCTGGAGGCGGGCCGAGTATGGGAAGAGGCCCGTCCGCTGGGGACACTGCCGTTCCACCCTGAAGGGTCGAGGCCTTAGCGGCCTTCTCCGGCGCACGCCAGAGGAGCCGACATCCGCTTAAGGAGGTGCCCGCACTCAGTAGGCCGCGGGGCTCGCGGCGGTACTGGGGGCTAGAGTTCCTTTTCCGAGACACCGGCAGGCTCGCACACGAACCTGACGTGGCGGGCCGACGCCCTCCAAAGCTTTGGAGGCTGCCGTCGGGCTTATCCCCGGAGGATGTATTTCAGCCGCGACTCCGCCGAGTCGCGGAGGGGGTTTCTCCGGTGCCTTTCCTTGTCCTGCTTTTATGCCCTTCAGGGAGGTCGACGCCGTCAAGTTTCTTCAACTCTTCTCCATCGCGACATCTTCTTCTTGAGGAGATGGGCTTCGGGACTGCTGGCGCCGCCTGCGGGTGGTCGATTGAATCAAGGCAGTGCGGACACTTGTCGACCGCGTGGTCGGGGCCTAAACAGAAAAGGCAGAGGGAGTGACCGTCTTTGTGAGGCAGTTGGGTGCCGCACGAGTCGCACTTATTCTTTGAAGGGGACGACATAAACCGACGTTCACCTGACGAAAGAAGAATAAAATTCTAAACTGAAAACTTGTTCGGAAAAACCAACAAAGTAACAGGACTGAGCGATAAGAACTTAACCACGAGGTGCTGCACAAGCTGACGGCGGGAAAGAACTGGAAGGCGGGCATCCGGAACCGCCCCTTTATACCGACGTTGTATGACGCCAGTCACCTGACGTGGGGGCGGTCCCTCGCCAGGGACTGCTAGCTAGAAATTTTTCCATGGGGTCCTGCCGCCGACCGGCATCAGTCCTATATGTAATTACCTACTGCAAGAGCCCTCTCAAAGTAAGATCGTGGGCACCGGTCGACTAACAAGGCCTGGGAATCCCCAGAGGAAGACCGCTGTGGAGATTCAGGAATGGGAGCGCTGGGTCGCCTGACACCGCGTCCCACAGAGGACTGATTTGGAAGAATCAGGGAGCCAGACCGGGTCCATGTTTGAATCGTCCCCTTCCGAAGAGGAGTCGACCAGGAGGACCTCAAAGCTGGCCACCCCAAGAAACTGCATCGCGAACTGCGTCGGTGTCGCCCGCAACACCAGCAGCTCATTGCCCGCAGCCCGGCCCATCTACGGCCCCGGTCGAATCCCCGGCGGTGCGCGCGGTACTGGAACCCAACACATGCCACCAATGGAGTGGATCGGGTTACCGGCGCTGCGAGCGGCATCGAGAACTAATCCAGCACCACATGCGGCACTGCCCTGATCACCAGCACCGTGAACGGCACCAGGATATGAGACGGCGCTAGAAGGCGGCATCTAGTGTCTGCCAGTGCTGGACCCAGCAACCGTGGGCCTCGACACTGGGGGAGCCTGCACCTCAGGAGAGGTGACTGCCGAGGCGGTGTCCCCGACGCGACCCCGGGAAGGGCCACAGTGTTCCTCCAACACCGCAAAAGAGGCCTCCTCCTCAGCAAGGCTTGAAGATGAGGAGGCCTCCTCACCAGACCGTAAAGGCCTGGGAGGGGACACAGAGGAAGGACCTAAAGTCCTGGCCTGAGAAGCCAGAGAAATGGAAATTATGTACCTACCGTAATTCTTGATCTTCTTGGACGAAGTCTCCACCACTCATTCACACTGATGGGAACTACACCGGAGGCACTAGGACCCAGCGGGAGCAAACTTTCTGCAGGAGGGTCGGTGCCAGAGATGGAGTCACGAGGAGCGGCGCCACGAGCCGAGGCTCGTGCGGCAATGACTATCTCGGCGTCGACCCTCCAACCGCCTCAGTACATTTTTTCCAAGAAGGTGCAGCGTAATTAACCTAGAAGGATAGTCGGACAAAAGATAGTCTGCAAGACAAGTATAAGAAGGGTCAAACAAAGAAGTCTTCACAGCCTAAAGATTGAGGGAGTGAAGACCAACAACAGAGGTGAGCTCGGGGGATGGTGGGTGGGAGTGTGACTGAGTGGTGGAGACGTCATCCAAGAAGATCAAGAATTATGGTAGGTACGTAATTTCCATATCTTCCTGGACATAAAGCCTCCACCACTCATTCACCATGATGGGAGAGTACCGAGTAAATAATCTCCCGAGAGGGCGGCAGGAGACACCAAGAGCTCATAATTTAGGACACAAGTCCATTAAGGATGGTTCTGCCAAATGAAATATGTCACCTGGCATGGACATCCAGGGCATAGTGCTTGACGTGCCAAAAGAATATCTGAGCTCCACGTTGCTGCATAGCAAATATCTGCAATGGGCACCTTTCGGCTTTCCGCCAGGGATGCCGCGACTGCTCTAGTAGAGTATGCATACACTCTGCCCTCCAGCTTAACCTGCGCCATGGAATAACAGTGGCGAAGGCATGCCACCAGCCATGCTGAAATGCATCTGATTGACAGGTTGACCCAGCCAGGTCTCGCTGAAGGAAACAAACAGTTGATGCGCTGTGCGAATTTCTTTTGTTCTATCTAAATAGAAACGCAGGGCTCTTTTGACATCCAAAGAATGAAGGGTACGCTCTCCTTCATTTTGGAAATTCGCTAAGTAGGTAGGACCAAAGATTGGTTTAGATGGAATTCTGAAACAACCTTAGGGAGAAACTTAGAATGGGTCCTAAGAATTACTTTGTCCTTATGAAACACAGTATACTGAGGATCTGTGACCAAGGCACGTATCTCAGATACCCTTCGGGCCGAGGTAATGGCCACCAGGAAGGCTGTTTTCCAAGTGAGAAATTTCAGCTCACAGGAAGCTAGAGGCTCAAAAGGCTTTCGAGTGAGAATGTCTAGTACAAGATTAATGTCCCAGGATGCGACTGGATGTCTGATAGGACATCTGGTATGCAGAATTCCCTTAAGAAACCTCTTAACGACAGGTAACTGAGCCAGTGACAAGGAAAGTACTGGCTCATGATGAGCTGAAATGGCACAAAGGTGAACTCTGACTGTACAGTATTGCAGACCTGAATCTGAGAGGTCTAAAAGGTACTATAGAACTTTATTGGGTGGGCAGGAAAAAGGATTCAAAGAGGATTTTGCACACCAGAGAGAAAAACGCTGTGTAAGTTTTTCTAGTGACTGGTATGCCCGCAGCCAAAAGAATATCTGAAACTCTGCGAGAGACATTGAACCTGACACCTCTATCTCTTCAGGAGCCGAAGGTGAAGCGATCTCAGATTGGGGTGGACCACAGGCCCCTGAATCAGAAGGTTCGTCTGAAGGGGAAGCGCTTTCGGAGGGGTTTTTGACATACTGTTGAGTAACGAAACCATATCTGTCGAGGCCAGAAGGGAGCAGTGAGGATCATTTTGTCCCCTTGGGACTCGAACTTGAGAAGTACCCTCTGAATTAGAGGAAGAGGAGGAAAGGTGTATAGAAAGCGTTTTGTCCACTGCAGCCTGAATGCATCCTGACAGAAAATGCCAGGCCCTGGATTTCTGGAGCAGAAGAGAGGCAGTTTTGTGTTGAGTGGGGATGCAAAAAGGTCTAGGTCTGGAGTTCCCCACTCCTCGAACAGTGACCGAACCACGGTTGAGTCAAGAGACCATTCATGACAATCCATCTCTGTTCTGCTGAGACCGGCTGCCAGTTCATTCTGCACTCCCGGCAGACAGACGGCTTGAATTAGAGCCTCGTGCTCCAAGCACCATTCCCACACACTCATCGCTTCCATGCATGAAGGGTAAGAGTGAGCACCGCCCTGCTTGTTGATGTAATACATCACTGCTTTGTTGTCCGTCGGAAGGAGAATGTTCTTGTGATATAGAATGTCCTTCAAAGCCTGAACTGCATAAAGGACGGCTCTCATTTCTAAAACATTTATGTGAAGCTGGGACTCGTCCCGAGTCCACGTGCCTTGGATGTGGAGATCGTGACAGTGAGCTCCCCATCCCATCAGGGATGCGTCCTTGGTAATGGAAATCTGATGATTGTCCTTTTGCGACCACCAGGTGAGTGACCTCTTCAGAGGTTCTGTCACCTTGATGAGAAAGGACTGAGGGTGAGTGGTTGGGGACCACAGAGTACTGAGCATCCACTGAGATGTTCTCATGTGAAAGCATGCTAGGGGTACAGTGAACATCGAGGATGCCATGAGACCCAGCATCCGTTGCATCGAGATAGCTTGAACTAAGCTGTTCTCTCTGATGTATTGGGCCATCTGTAGGATATCACTCCTGTCCTCTGGTAGAAAAGCTTTCGCACAGGAGGTGTCCAGAAGAGTTCCTATGAAAAGGAGCTTCTGGGAGGGTTGCAACTGCGATTTCTTGAGATTTAGCAGGACTCCCATTGACGTGAGGAAGTCTGAGGCCGTGGCTACGGCGCTGAGTTCCTTGCCTGGAAGGGCTTGCTAGAAATCAGTCGTCCAGATATGGGAACACTTGTATTCCGATCTTTCGGAGGTGCGCTATGAGAATTGGACAACACTTTGTAAAAACTCGTGGCGCAGAGGATAGCCCAAACGGCAGGACTCTGAACTGATAGTGTTGACCCAAAGCCACAAACCTTAGATATTTGTGATGCCTTGGGTGAATAGGAATATGTTGGTAAGCATCCTGCATGTCCAGGGAGGATAACCAGTTGTGTTGATGAAGCAAAGGTAACAGGGTTCCTAGTGATATCATTCTGAATTTCTCTTTGGGAAGAAATTTGTTCAATTTTCTGAGGTCCAAAATGGAGCGCATGCCCCCGGTTTTCTTTGGAACTAGAAAGTAATGGGAGTAGAACCCAGTGTTCCGTTGATCCAGTGGAACTACTTCTACAGCCCTGTTGTTCAGAAGGCCTTGTATCTCAGAGGTGAGAAGTTCTGACTGAAGAGTTGACAGTTTTGGCTGCCGTTTGGTGGGACAATCTGGAGGGTTCTCTGAAAGACAGAGGGAATATCCCTAGTGGATTATCCTGACGACCCATTTGTTCGATGTTATAGACTTCCACTGGCTGTAGAATTGAGTCAGACGACCTCCCACCGCTAAGGAGGAGTTCCCCTCGGGCAGCTGAGGTGGGACTTGGGCCAGAAACTCAGAAGGCGGCACTGGGCGCTTAGGGCCCTTGTGCCTTCTGTTGCGTTTGCTTTTGAGGCTGATGGGCTTGGCTTTTATTAAAACCTCCTCTGCCTCGAAAGGACTGATGGTTGTGAAACTGGGGCTTATTAACACCCCCGAGAAGGGGCAGGAGCAGGTCGAGCCAATTTAATGTCCAATCTGGTCTTTTGTGTGGTCTCTAGAGCCTGTTCTACTTGAGGACCGAAGAGATACACACCGTCAAAAGGCAACGCCATGACTTGTTGCTGGGCATCATTCGTGAAGCTGGAAGTGTGCAGCCAGGAATGATGGCAGGTATAAATGCCCACCGCCGCTCGAGAGGCAGTATCGAAAGCGTCCATAGCTGCTTTAACCTGTTGGTTGTTGGACTCGATACACCTGGTTATGGTTTGAAGAAGCTCTGAATTAGCGTCTGACTCCGGTAGAGCTTCAACCATTTGTTTGAGTGAATGTCAAAGAATATACTCCTATTGAAAGAAATAGCCCTAGTAGCTGGCAATACGCATACCCAGGGTGGATGCAGCAAAGACTCTCTTACCTAAAGTATCTATCTTATGAGATTCTTTGTTTATAGGTCAAGCCGGATTCTGAGGAAGGACGACCTTATTCTCTGCCAAGACTACAATAGGGTCCGCAAAGGCTTGAGAGGCCAAAATGGGTCAATCCTTGGGAGTAGCATACTTCCTATCTATGGACTTAGCCACAGAAGGAATGAGAGCAGGATTATTCCACACCATTTGAGAAAGTGTCTCAAAAGAGGGCTGTACCGGGGGAGTTAAATCCATAGGGATGTCCGGAACATGAAGATACTGAAGTCTTAAAAGGTCCCGCTGGGTCCTAGCGCCTCCGGCGTAGTTCCCATCAGTGTGAATAAGTGGTGGAGATTTTATGTCCAGGAAGATCGACGCCGCCCTCCGAAAGTAGTCAGGGCCTTGCCGACTTTGAACATGTGAATTTCAAGAACACGGTGGTCCATCGAGAAGCAGGCGTCGCAGCTATCCATATCATGGTTAGGTCCCAGGCACCGAAGGCAGACATCATGTCGGTCCGTCAGGAGAAATTCTGGCACAGGAGCTGCCGTAGCATGGGGCATGGCTAACAAAGTTCGACTTTAAGCTTGGCTGCCGAACAGGACATGATGCGAAAACAACTTTAAACACAGAGAAGCTCCTGGCGCCGTTGAAAGATAAAATGAAACGGTCTTACTCGTGTCAACGGTGTTGGGAGAATCGAACTGAGATGCAGCAGTTGACTGAAACGGCTTTGAAAACGAACTAGGCCTAACGGCGCACTAGAAAAACTTCTCACACGAGCAGCAGGAGCTTCAACGGTGGGAGAAACAGAACTGGGATGGAGGAGTCTGCGGCACCTAACGGCCACCCTTCGCACACCACATAGTGCGTCAGTTGCGGTGAGTTTCACAGGCGCAGACTCCTCCCCCAAAAAAAAACAAAAAAAAAAAACACTCCCATAGCGGATGCGCGCGTCTGGCTTACACCCAGCAGTAATGAATGGTGAAGATTGACAAGGGAAGATCTAAAAGCTTAGAGGACTTTCTACAGTCCTTGGTGCACGTAATATATTATTGCAGTATACAATGTACATCCAAAGTATGAAGCAGTGCCTCACCCAGGTTATCATGCTCAGGATAATATACAGGAAGGAGTATGGTTTAAGTGTGAATTCAGATACCACCTTTGACAGAAAAGTACAGTTATGTAAGAACTTAATGTAACAATACATCTTCGAGAGAAGCTCTTGCAGCAGGCCACACCGGCAGAACTAAGCTACCAGGTGTTAGGACCACACTGACAACTTCTATCTAGCAGTCTATAATGAGGGACCACCCACCGCCGACGTCAGTCAGCTGACATCAGCCTACCTATATAAATGGTTGGTTCTCCCACACTTACTCCGTTCTTCCGCCGGAGACCCTGTACGGGCAGCTGAAGGAGAACAGAGCCCCTTCCCCAGAGAGCCAAAAGAAAGGCAGAAGTAGTGGGAGGGACAAAAAGCAGCAGCGGAAAAAAGGGAGGGAAAGCAGGGTCTGCTGCAAGAGCATCTCTCAAAGATTTACTGTTACGGTAGGTTCTTACGTAACAGTACCTTCTTACTTCGAGGAAGACTCTTGCAGCAGGCCGAGTCCCAAGCAGTACCAGGTATCATCAGGATAACCCCACTGGGAGGGCAGATCAGCAGCGAAGAGCTCAAGAGAGAAGGCCCTGAAGGACTGTCAGGATAAATTGGCCCTTCATCGAGAGGCGGCTGTCCAGACTGTAATGCTTGGTAAAAGTGTCGATAGAATGCCAGGTGGCAGCTGCACAGATGTCTGCAGCAGACACATTTCTTAAACAAGCTGTGGAGGCAGCCATACCCCTGGTGGAATGGCCTTTAACCACCCCCAGGAGAAGTTTGTTGTACTTGCGGTAGCACAAATAATGCAATTTACTAACCACTTAGACGAACACTCTTTGGAAACAGAGGCGTCCTCTCTCTTGGGGTGGGGGGGGCGAAGGAAACAAACAATTGGTCAGTTTTCCTGAAAGACTTTGTGCAGTTCGTGTAGTGCCACAACATCCTATGTACATCTAACATATGGAGCAAGGCCTCCCCCTGATTGAAATACTCAGGAAAATAAACTGGAAGGTGGATGGATTGATTTAAAGTAAACGTCGACACCACCTTAGGTAAAAACTTAGAATTAGTATGCAAAGACACCCTGTCTTTGTGAAAAAGACAAATAAGGCTCCTTACACATAAGAGCCTGTAGCTCAAAAATCCTTCGAGTAGAAGTAACAGCAACTAAAAAAAACAGGTTACTCACCTGTAACAGTAGTTCTACGAATGGTATATGTTGTTCATCCACACTCTTTGGCATGTCCCTCTCCCCTTTAAATCTGGCCGGAAGTCTTCAAGCTGGCTCCTCCCACCCATCTGGGTGGTAAATACCTCGGCTCTGCCCCATGACGCCAGATCTTAGCCCGCTGGAAGCAAGGTGGTGTGCCTAAAGCCAGGGGGCGGGTGGGTGCGTGTGCATGAACAACACATAACACTCCTAGAACTACTGTTACAGGTGAGTAACCTGTTTTTCTAGGAGCGTGGATATGTTGTTCATCCACACTCTTTGGCAGACTCCTAGCAGTTCTCCGGGAGGATTGAGGCAAGGCGTACACCCCCTACTTAGGAAACAGAGACTGGAGAACCGAGGCCCCAAAACCAGCATCCCGACATGACTCAAGGTCGATGTGGTAATGGGTAATGAAGGTGTTTGCTGACTTCCAGGTAGCAGCCCTGCAGATTTCCTGGATAGGGATGTCCCTGGATGCAGCAGTATGGCGGGTAGAATGACCTCTTATCCCTCTGGGAGGCTCCTTGCCTGCCAACTCATAGCACAGACCTATGCATGATGTAATCCACCTTGCAATGGTCCATTTGGCTGCAGGTCTGCCAGAAGCAGCTTCAGCGTAGGTGACAAACAGCTGGTGAACCTCTCCCCTGAAATTCCACCATCCTCTCCTTGTAGTAGGGGAGAGCACATCTAAGGTCCAGGGTATGGAGCCTGTACTTTGTGTTCGAGGTGTAGTTAGGGTAATATAACAGCAGAGTCAACACCTGGTTAGGGTGAAACACTGACATCTTCGGAAGGAATTTCGGGTTGGGACGCAGGACAACTTTGTCCCTGTGAAAGACCAGATAAGGGGAGTCCATCGAAAGCGCCTGGAGCTCCCCTGTCCTTCTGACTGACGTGATAGCCACAAGGAAGGCAGTCTTCCACAAGTGAGAGCGCTCACACTTGTGCATGGGTTCGAATGGCTTGCCCACGAGCTTTGCCAAAACCAGCAAAAGATCCCACGGAGGTGGAGGTTCACGCACCGGGAGGGGATATGTGATTCAGGCCTTTTGAAAAAGTGCCCGACCACAGTCTCCTGTGCCAATGTCGACTGACCGGCCTGCGCCTGGTAAGCAGAAATGGCTGCCAGGTGCACCCTAAGGGTCAATGACCGTAGACCCCTTTGAGAGAGACCAAAGGCAGTCTAAAATGTTAGCCACAGAGCAGGATAAGGGGTCCAGACTCTTACCCCGACACCAAATGGAAAACCTTTTCCATCTGAAGGCATAACATTTCCTGGTCGATTCCTTACGAGATGCCTGCACAACTGTGTAGACATCCTCGGAAAGACCCAGAGCCTGTAACTCTAGCCGCTCAGGTACCAGGCTGTGAGGTGTAGGGACTGAAGGTCCGGATGGAATACCTTCCCCTGGTTCAGTGATATCGGGTCCGGGCGTGTACAAAGCCGCTCCGGGGCCCTGCAGCTGAGGCTGAGGAGATCTGGATACCAGAACTGGCGGGGCCAATCTGGGGCTACCAGGATCACCTTCGCCTTGTCCCTCCTCACCTTGAGTAACACCTTGTGGATCAAGGGAAATGGAGGGAAGGCGTAGAGGAGGCCAGGGGTCCATGGCCTCGAGAAGGCATCCCCCTGCAGCGAGTCATGCTGAGGGGGGCAGGCATGGTACAGCCTCAGCATGGTGTTCTCCTTGGAGGCAAACAGGTCCACCAAAGGTTTGCCCCAATGGGAGAACAGATTGTAAGCTACCTGCGGATGGAGAGATCGCTCGTGGGATGTCTGGCCTATGATTTGAGGCTCCTGCCACATGGATGGCAAGGAGATCTGCCTCCAACCAGCTGACAAGGGTCCAGATCAAGAGTGCCTCCTTGCATAGCAGACGGGAGTGCGTGCCGCCCTGTTTGTTGAGGTAGTACATGGTCGTGGTATTGTCCATCTGGACTTGAGCCACTTGACCCCAGAGCTGAGGAGCGAAAGCCGACAGTGCCAGTCTGACTGCTCTGAGCTCCAGCAGGTTGATGCGACATCGGGACTCCTTGGGGGTCCAGAACCCACGGGCTTTGCTGTCTCCCATGTGGGCTCCCCAGCCCATGAGAGAGGCATCAGTCGTGAGAATGACCGTCGGCTCGAGGCGGACAAACGGGATCCCTTCCTGCAGATGACCTGGGATGGTTCATCATTGAAGAGCATCCCACATCTTCTGGGTGACAGTGACCAGCTGGTCGAATTGACCCTGTTGCTGAGTCCACTGAGCGGCCAGCTCCCACTGGAAGGGGCGCATGTACAATCTGGCCCAACGGACCACTGAGGTGCACGCCGCCATGTAACCCAGAAGGCGCAGGAAGTCCTGGGCAGGGTGCAATTTTCCAACCAGAAATGACTGGGCAAAGGAGGAAAGAACCTCCGTTCTGTCCGCCGGGAGCTGAGCTCTGGCTTGACAAGAGTCAAGCTCTGCCCCGATAAAGCCCATCACCTGAGAGGGCACGAGTTCCGACTTGGCCTCGTTGGTCAGGAGGCCTAATTGGGAACAGGTTTGGTGGGCCAGGTCCCTGGACCTCTCCACCTCCTGCAGGGAGGAACCCGCCAGGAGCTAATCGTCGAGGTAGGGGTATATCCGAACCCCTTGACGCCGTAGATGAGCCACCACCATTGCGATGCACTTGCTGAAGACCCGAGGGGCCGAGGACAGGCCGAATGGCTTGGCTTGGAACTCGTACAGGGTCCCTTCCACCCAGAAGCGGAGGAACTGCTGGTGGGACGGACGTATTGGGACGAGAAAAACCATGTCCTGTAGATCCAGTGAAGAGAACCACATGTTTCGCTCCAGAGGTGGTATGATCTGATTCACAGTTACCATCTGGCAGGTGCGAGACCTGAGATTTTGATTCAGGTCGTGGAGATCTAGGATGGGGCGCCAACCCACTGTCTGCTTGGGCACCAGGAAGTACCTGGACACGAAGCGATCTCGACCGAGGCCGAGACCACCAGGTCCTGGGATTCAGACCTCTCTCAGTCCCAGGAACGTCTTCTCCGAGAAGAAGACTTAGGGTCCTTGTTCCATTTTCTAGGGCGGGACGAGTGCATGCCCGAGGGCGCCTCACCCCTGGTGGGGAGAGACTGCCACAGCTACTGAAAGGATCCTGTGAAAGTAGAGCCAAGGTTTAGCGGCACAAAAAAGCCTTGGCTGGCCGAAGCTTGGGCAGCTTCTTCAAATGCCGCCATCTGGTCGAGCTGCTCGGCAGATCCCGTGGCCGCGGAAACCGCCCACCTTGCCTCTTCGATTTCACCAGTGGATTGCGGTTCGTCTCCCCAGCTATGCCAGCTTTATGTCGCCCAGAACATTGGGATGGAAGCGCCAAGCAAATGGTGACGAAGAGGTGCTCGCGCATGACACCCAAACAATAGATACACGAGGTGGGGATCGTGCGCAACATTTTCTGTCTGCAGGGACACCGGCGAAACCCAGGGGACGACTTGTCCTCCATGTCTGATGCGCTCGGATCGGAATCGTAAACTTGTACGAGTCTCAAAGAAAGCAATTGCGGTGAAAAACATCAATTAGTATCCAGGGCCTATGATACTGCAGAAGTAGCAGAAGGGAACCTGAATCTTCCAATGAAAAGGAAGATCTGGCATCATGGAGTGGAGCCGAGGTATTTACCACGCAGGTGGGTGGGAGGAGCCAGCTTGAAGACTTCCGGCCAGATTTAAAAGGGAAAGGGACATGCCAAAGAGTGCGGATGAACAACATATCCATGCTCCTAGAAAGAGCGTTTTCCATGACAGAAAGTGCAGCTCACAAGTCACGGCTGGTTCAAAGGGAGGTAAAGTCAGTTTCTCCAACATAAAGTTGAGGTCCCAAGGAGGGACCGGGTCCCGAATGGGAGGCTTCAGATGCAAAATGCCCCACAGGCATGTATGGGACACCTCAAGCTGGGAAACAGCTTTCCCCTCAATAAGTGCATGGTATGCAGAGATGGCAGAAAGGTGCACCTTGAGGGAGGAGTACCCCAGGCCTGAATCCGAAAGGGAAAGGAGGTATTCCAACACCTGAGTCATCAGGCAGGTGAAAGGATCCAAATGGCTAGCAGGGGCCCAAATGGAGACGCGCTTCCATTTCATAGCATAAGTGGCCCTGATGGAGGGCTTCCTGGCAGCCACCAGATTATCTGTGACCCAAGAGGATACTCCAAAGTGGGCAATAGCTAGGTCTGCAGGAGCCATGCATGGAGATGCAGGGACTTGCAGTCTGGATGGACAAGGGTGATCTGGGTCCTGGGAAAGCAAGTCGGTGCACAGGGGCAGAGGCACCGCCAGCTGTTGTAGCAAGGGAAACCAAATCTGTCGTGGCCAGAAGGGGACTATGAAAATCATCTCTGCCCCTTCTAGCTGGAGCTTGAGCAGAACCCTCTGCAGGAGCAGGAAGGGAGGAAAGGAGTACAGAAACTTCCCCTTCCAGGAGAGGGACAATGCATCTCACCAGAAGACTCCAGGCCTGGGATCGAGTGAGCAAAAAATCGTCAGTTTTGCTTTGAGTGGAAAAGCAAAGAGGTCCAACTCTAGACAGCCCCACCTGTTGAAGAGATTTTCAACCACCGAAGTTAGAAGCTCCCACTCATGAGCCCGCGAGCTGGAGCATCCGAGACTGTCAGCCAAAGCGTTTTGAATGCCTGGAACATGAACGGCCGAGAGCTCCAGACCATGCTTGATGGCCCAATACCAGACTCTAATCGCCTCCCGACACAGGGGGTAAGAATGGGTCCCCCGTTTGTTGATGTAGTATACCACACACATATTGCCCGTCTGCACTAGCAGCGGACCTGGGAGGAGATGAGTCTGAAAGGCCTACAGATCATAAAGAACCACCCGCATCTCCAGAACGGTGATATAAAGATCAAGCTCTACATCCGTCCAGGTACCCTGGGTCTGGTGATCGGCAAGATGAGCACCCCAGCTCAGCCTGGATGAGTCTGTTGTGAGAATCTGCCAGGGTGTCAAGAGCTGAAAAGAGATCCTCCTGAAGGAGGTTGGCTGGATACAGCCACCACGTCAGAACCCTCCGGACTGGGTCGGAGACCAGGACCAACTGGTCCAGGTCATCCGTCCGTTGGTCCCACCGGACCCTCAAGGTCCACTGAGGAACCCACATATGCAGGTGGGCTAGGGGACTGCGGCAATTGCCGCTGCCATATGGCCCAGAAGGCGCAGGAAAACCCTGGCTGGGACCTGCTGGCTGAAGGAAACCAGACCGGCCTGTTCCATCAGTCTCTCTGCTCTGTCCTCGGGAAAAAAAAAAAAAAAAAAAGCCTTGCCCTGCCTGGTGTCCAGGACTGCCCCTATGTACCGAAGGCACTGGCAAGGGGAGGAGCAGGATTTTAGCAGATTTATAAGGATCCTCAGGACCCGGAACAGATGGAAAGTGTATTCCAGGGTCTGAACTAAGCAGTTCTTGGAGGGGGCTGCTAGCAGCCAGTCATCCAGTTAGGGGAACACATAGAAGCCATGTTTCCATAATGCGGCCTTCCAATACTACCAGGCATTTGGTAAATACTCTGGGGGGGAGGGGGGACCCAGAGGAGAGTCCAAAAGGGAACGCCCAGAAGTGAAAATGGGCCCCATGCCGGCCCGGTAGCACTGAGGGTTGAGGCGCTGGATGCCACACCTCGCACCACGCTGGTGACCCGGGTTCGGGAGCTAGCTCAGGCCACCAGGGGTTGGCCGGGGGGGGGGGAGAGAAGGGCTTCCTAGTCAGCAAGCGGTGACCACTAGCAGAGGCTGCTGACGCGACTGTGTGCCAAGTCACTGGGCATGATTGGTCAGGGGTGAAGGTCCAGGGCAAAACAGCTCTGGTGGCAGCTCCTTCGTGGAAGGAGGGGGAGGGACATTGCAGGCATCGGCGTGTGTGCCTTGACCCTCGGGCATGCAGCGTCCCACAGAAAATGTGAAAATCACCCTCCAGAGCCAAGTAGACAGAGCGCCGAACCCAGTCCTGATATGCCACCAGCTGCCGCCGTCTCGGGACCTGACAAGATATAAGGTATAGGGGTGTTCCACCACCTCAAAATCTCACCCGGGAATTCAGGGATGGAGGGACCCATGGCAGGGTAAGTTGGTGGTGCAGGGATGGGTTTCACTGGCGACTCCTGAAGGGGCGGCTCTGGCAGGGACATAGGTGGGGAGAAGAAGAAAAAAAAATGGGCCCCCTGAAACTGTAAAATTGTAAGCGGTGGAAGCAACAATGGGCAGGAAAGACCAGGATGTGTAGGTAAGTATCCTTACTGTCCAGTGAAAAGAGCCAGTTCCCTGGTTTTGCAGAAGGGGTAACAGCCCCTGGAGGGTGACCATCGTGAAGCACATGTACTTGATGTACAGATTCAGATGGCTCAGGTCCAAGATGAGCCGGAGATCCCAGGCAGATAAGACACAGACTGGCCATCCTTTTCGGGGATGTCTGCCGGCGCAGGCACACTTTGAGGAGCGGTCGGAAGACGAGGGTAGTAGAGAAGACAAACTCGTCGATGGGAACACCAAAAAAAATCGATGTTTTACACTGGAGAAAAAAAATGTGGTAAGTGTGCGAAATAGCAATCAACGGAAGCTGCAGCGCCTGCTAAGGTCTGACGTGTGCGTCAACGGTAGGAAAAGAACTGAGGTAGGTGTGGGGGACTGCCCACCTATGTAGGCTAGGCTGATGTCAGCTGACTGACGGTGGTGGATCTTCTCCTGTGATAGACTGCTGGTTAGAAGTTTTCCGTGCGGTCCTAGCGCCTGGTGGCTTACTCCTACCGGTGTGGCCTGCTGCAACAGCCTTCCTCGAAGACAGATTTTAGGATTCGTACGCAGAGAGATTCTGTCTGCTGCCCATGCTCCTCCTTGGCTCATAAGGTAACTTCTGGTCCTGGACAAGGGAAAGAGGATTTTTGAGCCTTCCTCCCAGTTGGAACTGAAAGGTTCCAGACGGCCCGGAGCGCTGACATTGGTTCCCTGCCCAATGCTGAAGCCAGTGCTGAAATCACTGGACTAGGGCATAAGACTGCTGAGAAACACTGACCTTTGACGTTTCTTCCCTTTAGCATCTGTGTCGAGAAGTCCTCATCTTTTTGCTTGCCAATTCACTCACTTGCTCAGTGCAGAGCAGCATTTGTGTAACCTGCACTGGCCTGTCAGTGATGTGTTGGATTTTTTTTTTGCGTCTACTTTTCCATTTGCAAATTATACTGTAAAGCCACTAGAGGGCAACAACACACGCAGGTTGCAATCCTCTACCCACCAGTCTCCCCTAACACTTCTAGTCCTGGGTCATTCATACCTAAAGTAAATAATCAACTTCCTAACATTCAGTGGTGTGATCCTCCATTTATTAAATACGCTTTGTCCCCCCTCTTCTTGTCTTCTACACCCTCTGGCGCCCCTCCCACTTTAATTTTAACTATCTGCTGTCTTTTTCACATTAATCTTTTTGCAGAGGTCCATCCCCTATTTTTTTAGTCTATCCTGGGTGTTCGTCAGTTTCAGCAAAATCACAGGTTATAGTATCTGTTACTAGGTCCGGGACATTCATCGCCCTATTCTGTGGCATATAGGAAGACCTTAACATGGGAAGGAACAGCCGGCTCCTCTGTATGTCCCTTGTCTTGCTAGCGCCCTGCTCTCTCCATCAGACCTCACATTCCTCCCAGGGTGGGGATGAGGTCTGCGCCTCTCCCTGTTATGTGCTCAACAACTCCTCTCATGAATTTCTACAGGATTACTGGATCATACAGCTGTATTTGCCTGGAAGTGGGACATCTCCCGAATTGCCACTGCAGGGTACTCCTCCCTCCCATCTTGATACTTTCTTCTCCTGGCATGTTTCTGTCAGGATTCTAGTGGCTGCAACCCTAGGTCAGTATAGCACCAGGAGTGGAGCTAACTATGTTCAGCTTCACCGCCCTCCCAGATGCTCAAAGAACAAAGACTACAAATTAACTTTTGCTGCCTTAAAAAGGATTTTGCTGCTATTGAGATTGTGCTCAGGCAATGTCGAGCTCAACCCGGGGCCTCTAGATACCCTTGTTTCTCCCTCCGACCTTGCTGGATTAAAGGAATGTCATTCCTGCATGTCAATGTCTGCAGCCTTTTCAAAAAGATCACCATGATCCAGGCTTGGGTTAGCCACAACCTATTTGATGTTCTGGTGATCACTGAGACCTGGCTTAGACCAGCCACTCCTGACAGGGAAATCAACATTCCAGGTAATTTGCTCTTTCGAGCTGATAGGCAATCAAGAGGCGGAGGGGTGGCAATTTATGTCAGGGACAAATTCTCTGTATCATGTCTAGAATCATCCTCCTCCCCTAATGAATCTGAATGCTTGTCCCTAAAGGTTGAACTATCACCTTCTTGCGTACTCTGTGTAATAGGCTATTACAGGCCCGTCTGCAGGGTCACATCTAAACTCTGCCCTGGGGCTTAGTACGATGGAAACTACTATTCTTGGCAATCTGAACTACGACTGGTTATCAAAAGCCTCGGCTCCCTTGAAATCCTTTTGTGACACCTTGGGGCTGGTGCAACTCATTGGTGAACCCACTCGCCCAAATAAAAAGAACCCTAGTAACAGCACCCTTTAAGATGTAATTTTGGTTAACAAACCACACCTGTTCTCCCATGTTGGAACATTTTTCTCTGGTATCAGTGATCACTGTTTCATTGCCAGCATCAGATCTGTGCATAATCCACAGTCTGTAGCAAGGTTCTCTATCAAGAGGTGTAAACTCAACTTCGACTTGTTTGCCTACCTCAACGAACTGAAACATTCCCTGCAATGGCAGGATTTCTACTTAGCCAAAACGGTTAATAAGGCATATACTATCTTTCACGAAATACTAACTGCGGCCTTAAACAGGCATGCCCCCATGGTAAAGGTACGTGTAAGGAGCAACACTTGCCGTTGGTTTTCACCAGAACTCAAAGCTTCCATGCTAGATAGGGATATGCTCTGGAAAAAAGCACACAGAAGCAAGAATGACTTGGATTGGTGTCAGTTTAGGAGGGCACACAATAAGTGCACCAAGTTGGTCAGAGCAGCCAAGGCCGCTTTCTATCTCACTGAGCTAGACTCTGTCTCAAAGAATCCTTCAAAATTTTGGAAAATAATAAAGGACATGTCTGGTCATTCACCTGGAAATTCCCTCTCATCAAAAATTATATCCGGTAGTAACACCATTTCAGACCGATCGGAGATACTGGAAGCCCTCAATAATCATTTCTCAACCACCGGGCTAGCATTTGACACATCCCCCGCTAATGCCATCCACACTCAGCAGGGATTATTGTTTCACAAGTCTCCTGCTACCAAAGAGACCTTCTCCTTCCTGCCTGCCTCTCTAAAAGAGGATGAAGATCTATTGCTGCAGTTGGATATCAAGAAGTGTGCAGGTTCGGACTCTATAGAGCCTTACTTTCTGAAATGTGCATACCATGTGTTGGCAGTGCCAATCACGCACCTCTTCAACTTGTCACTATCCCAGGGGAGCCTCTCCTCGCAATGGAAAGTAGCCCAAGTCATCCCTCTGCTCAAATCAGGTGACCCTTGCGACCTTAATAATTACAGACCGATCTCCCTCCTCCCCATTCTGTCTAAATTATTGGAAAAGATATAGTGAGTGGTCAGCTAAGGGCGTACCTTGAATCCAGGAGTCTGTTAAACTAAGTGCAGTCTGGATTCAGAGCAAAGCACAGCACCATACTTGCCCTAGCAAAAGTGACTAATGATTGGCTCCTTGACGATAAGAATTTTGTCTGTGCCATTTTTTGGATCTAAGTAAGGCCTTCGACAGAGTCGACTAGATCCTGCTTCTTTCCTCCCTATGTAACCTAGGTCTGGATCCTAACTGTATGTGCTCGTTTACCGACTACCTCGCAAATCGGAAACAGCAGGTTAAAGCTGAAGAAAAAATTACTCACCTTAGTAATGTTGTTTCTTCTAATGGAGTCTTGCTATATTATGACATATGCAGTATAACCCCAGGTTAGAACTGCTCCGGAGGTGAAAGAGTTAACTTTCCATGCAAGGCATGGAACCTTGAGCGCGAGCTTGGTTGAACACTCTGTCTGTTGATGCTCAAACTCAAACTGTCAGATCTTTACGAGCAAAACTCACTAAGGTTCTGTGTGGAAGCCGTAAACCTACACTAGCCCACTGGCTACTTAACTACAAAAACACATTTTTGTTCTTGATCCCAAAACAAAGACTCAAGTCAGGGGATTCAAGAAGGAAAAAAATATATAGACACCTAAGCACCCTAAGAAGGGTGAAAATAAAGTGGGCATCTATGACATGCCTAGATTGTCCTGCCCACCCACATCCCAAAAATACAGGTTACTCACCTGTAACAGGAGTTCTAGGAATGGTATATGTTGTTCATCCACACTTATTGGCAGGCTCCTTGCCGCTTTAAATCTTGCCGGAAGGTCTTCAAGCTGGCTCCTCCCACCCACACGGGTGGTAAAACTCTCGGCCCCGCCCCATGACGCCAGATCTGGCCCGCTGGAAGCTCAGGTAGTGCGGCCGGTTGAGAAATGAGAAATGTAGGATGAACAATATATACCATTCCTAGAACTCCTTGCTATATGTGAGTAACCTGTATTTCTAGGGACATGGATATGTTGTTCATCCACACTTATTGGCAGACTCCTAGCAGTTCTCCGGGAGGAGGGAGGCAAGGCGCACACCCCTTAATACTTACTTGGGAAATAAGGACTGGAGAACCGAGGCCCCAAAACCAGCATCCCGGCGTGACTCAAGGTCGTTGTGGTAATGGGTAATAAGGTGTGTGCTGACTTCCAGGTAGCAGCCCTGCAGATTTCCTGGATAGGGACGTCCCTGGAAGCAGCCACCGATGCAGCAGTATGACGGTAGAATGAGCTCTTATCCTCTGGGAGGCTCCATGCCCGCCAACTCATAGCAGCGATCTATGCAGGAGGTGACCCACCTGCCTATCGTCCGCTTGGCTGCAGGTCTGCCAGATGCTTCAGCGTAGGTGACAAACAGCTGGCGAACCTCTCCCCGAATTTCAGCCGTGCGCTCCTTATAATAAGCGAGCGCCCTTCTAGGGTACAGAGTATGGAGCCCATATTCGGCCTCCAAGGTGTGACTGGGGTAGAACACCGGCAGAGTCAGCACCTGGTTAAGGTGAAACTCCGACACCACCTTCGGAAGGAATTTCGGTTGGGGGTGCAGGACAACCTTGTCCCTGTGGAAGACCAGGTAAGGAGACTCTATGGAAAGCGCCTGAGCTCTCCCATCCTTCTGGCTGACGGATAGCCACCAAGAAGGCGGTCTTCCACGACAGGTGAGAGAGTTCACACCTGTGCATTGGTTCGAATGGCTTGCCCATGAGCTTTGCCAGTACCAGCGTAGATCCCACGGAGGTGGAGGTTCTCGCACCGGAGGGGAAATATGATCAAGGCCTTTGAAAAAGCGCCCGACCACCTTTTCCTGCGCCACCGACTGCTCCCCGGCCTGCGCCCTGTAAGCAGAGATGGCTGCCAGGTGCACCTTTAGGGTCACCGACCTAAGCCCTTGACTAGAAAGGGACCATAAATAGTCCAAAATGCTTGCCACAGAACAGGAGGAAGGGTCCAAGCTCCTTGCCCTGACACCAAATGGAGAATCTCTTCCATTTGAAGGCGTAGCATTTTCTGATCGACTCCTTACGGGACGCCTCAACTATATTGAGGACCTCGTCGGAAAGACCCAAGGCCTGGAACTCTAGCCGCTCAGGAACCAGGCCGTCAGGTGCAGGGATTGAAGGTCCGGATGGAACACCTTCCCCTGATTGACTGAGAGCAGGTCCGGGCGAGCTGGAAGCTGAGGAGATGTGGGTACCAGAACTGGTGGGGCCAGTCTGGGGCTATCAGAATCACCTGCGCCTTGTCCCTCCTTGCTTTGAGAAGCACCTTGTGATTCAAGGGAAATGGGGGAAAGGCGTAGAAGAGGCCCGGGGTCCACAGCCTCGAGAAGGCATCCCCCTGCAGCGAGCCCTGCTGAGGGGGCGGCATGAAACAGCCTCAGCTTCGCTGCTCTCCTGAGGTAAACAGGTCCACCTGAGGTGTGCCCCAGTGGGAGAACAGATCTTGTACTACCTCCGCAGGAGAGACCACTTGTGAGATGCAGCCCCTATCCGCCCAGGGCATCGGCCAGGGTGTTGGAGGCCCTGCCACATGAATGGCTAGGAGATCCGCCCAGGCTGCGTACGCAGTGACCAAATGCGGAGAGCTCCATGCATAGAAGCATGGAGCGCCCCGCCTGGCGGTTCAGGTAGTACATGGTCGTGGTATTGATCCGTCTGATTCGACCACTGACCCCGGAGAAACGGAGCAAAGGTGGTGAGAGCTAAGCGGACTGCTTGGAGCTCCAGCAGGGTGATGTGGCATCGACTCACGCTGACCAGAGGCCGTGCACCGTGTTTCCCAGATGGGCACCCCAACCCATCAGAGAGGCATCGGTCGATAGAGAGACCGCCGGCTCAAGTGACAAACGGGATGCCTCCTGCAGATGAGATGGAACGGTCCACCACTGGAGAGCTGCCACATCTCCTGGGTCACTATCACTAGCTGGTCCAATGGATCGCAGCTGCCAGACCACTGGCTGGCCAGTCCCTCACTGAAGGGGCTGATGCCAGCGTGCCCAACGGACCACGCCTGGTACAGGCCGCCATGAGACCCAGGAGGCGCAGGAAGTCCCGGCAGGGAGGATTGCCCAACCAGAAATGATTGGGCAAAGGAGGTAAGAACCCTCGCCCTGTCCGCCGGAGCCGTGCTCTGGCTCAAGAGAGTCGAGCCTGCCCCGATGAACAGGATCACCCGCCTGCTCGAGTTCCCACTCTGGCCTCGCTTGATGAGAAGGCCGACTAGAGAGCAAACCTGAGGGCCAGATTCTGGACCGCCTCCACCTCCTGTCTGAGGGGCTGCTATCAGCCAATCATCCAGGTAGGTACACCCGGACCCCTCGGGCGCAGCAGGAATGCTGTCACCACTGCCATGCATTTGGTGAAGACCCTGGGAGCTGGAGATAAGCCGAAGGGCATGGCTTGAACTGATTAGGGATCCCTCCGCCCGAAAGCGAAGGAATCTCCGATGTGACGGACGGATAGGGACGTGAAAGAACGCGGCCCTGTAGGTCCAGAGAGCAGAACCACACGCCTGTTCCAGAGATGGTATTATCTGTGCCAGAGTGACCATTCTGAGGTTCGAGACCTTAGGAACTTGTTCAGGTCAGCAGGTCGAGAATGGGGCGCCTGTCCTCTGTCCGCTTCGGAACCAGGAAATACCTGGACACAACCTCGAGGTCTGAGGGGTCTCCACCTCCTTATCACCTCCTTTGGAGGAGGAGGAGAGCGATGTCGGCTCGGATGAGCCGCCAGTGAGGCTGCGGACCCCGAGGTGCGACGGCTCTGAAGGGCGGGGCCTGCTCGAATTCTAGAGGCAGGCCTTTTCCCACCACCTCCAATACCCACTTGCCCGTGGTAACAGCGGACCAGGCAGAAAGGAAGTGTCGGAGCCATCCCCATGGATAAGGTGACGGGGATGGGGGCGACACCCCTCAGCCCGTCACTGGGCAGGCTTGAGGAGGGACCGCCGAGGAACCTCCTGGGCCTTTTCCTCCCTGCTTCCTGTTGGAGGAAGCCGGCGGCTTGGGTTTGGGATGCCAAGGTCGAGCCTGCTGCCCTGACGCTGTTGGCCGGCGAGGCTGCCGGGCGCAGAAGGATGAAAGGGCTTAGCTGAGGCTTGCGGCCTTGTCCTTCTGAGCGAAGAGAGACAGGGTCCAAGGTAGCATTGGACTTCTCGATCCTCTGCAGGTGACCTTCCACCCCAGGGCTGAAGAGGTCAGTCCCAAAAGGGAACATCCGCCTAACTTGTGCTGGGTATCCGGGAAAAGGTGGATATCCTCAGCTAAGCCAGACGACGATGGCCACTGCGTGCCGCCACCGACCTGGCACATGAGTCCTCGGCGTCTAAAGCAGTCTGGAGCTGCTGTTTGGCCACTGCTCCTGCCCTGGTCCCGCACCTGCCTGACCGTAGTCTGCAGATCCGCTGGAAGATGAGGGACGACTCATCCAGGAGCCCAACAGGGCATGAGAAAATGTGCCATGAGGACGTGCCGAACTGGCCTTGATGAAGGGCCGAGAGGACGCAGCATAGACTTTTCGCCCGCATAATCCATTTCTGATTCCTTGTCGGGAGGTTTGTCCACATCCCTGATGCCTGGCACGCTGAAAACGCTGTCGGTAACCAACCCCTGTAGCAGAGGGTGTTCCTAAAACCGGATAGGAACCGGGTAGGGACCGTGATACTTGGCCATTCTGGCCGGCGGCGCAGGGCAGAAGCAGGGCGCTGCCAAAGCCCAAGGCTTGACTCCACTATGGCCTCGGGCCACCGAAAGGCTCCGTAGAGAATCCCCTTTGTCCAGAATCTCTGTGAGGGGATACTCTGCCTGCTTAGAAACGGGTTCTTAGCTTCATCCCGTGGACCTAGATGAGCCGGGTTATCCTAAGAAGGACGGCGGCTATCGCCCACTGACTGTCTTCCCGAGACTCCAAGTCCAAGCGCGCTGGAGAAAAGGGAGGAATCATCCTGGACCCGGAAGAGTCCTCAAAGAGCTGCCTCGAGCCTGAGCCACCCTCCACCTGCCGAGGTTTATCGGGAGCGAGGGTGACAGACAGCCTATGGAGCAAACCCATAGCCGACCGAGAATTTTTGGTTGGAGCCCCAACTAACGGCTGTGGAGGCGGAGGTTCCACCAGAATCGGTGGAGAAGCTTGAATTGGCCGAACAACCTGCCTGGGAACAGGCTCTCGGCTACAACGAGGGGTTGTTTCGGCCCGTGACAGCTACTTAATGGCCGGGAAGACGACTGGGTCGCTTATTCTCTCTCAGGTCGTGCGTCATACACATGAGTTCCTTTATACCGACGCACCCCTGCGCCAAGCCTCCTCGCCCCGAGGAGGAAGAGCGGCGCGTTAAGCTGCCGGCGGTGTCGAGACCGAGACTGCTCTATGGCGGCAGGATCGGCTGGACCGCGAGGATGTCAGGAGACCGAGATCGAGAGTCTCGACCAGGCCGTGGAAGGCGACAGAGAAGTGTCGGAATCGGCACCCGGCTCGGACGATCCCACCAGGGCTCCGGAACCGAGGCACAGTCGAGCCGACGGGATCCTCAACTCCACCGGGGAACCGGAGAGGGATTCTCAGCTTCAGTCGACAACCCGCCTAATGGATCGAGAAAATCTCGACCGCTGCCGACGGGAGTTCGGCCGTCAACTGGCCTAACGGGACACCGTGAGACCAGTGGCCGGTTGTGTCATCAAGCCCACTGCCTTACAAGAAGGGGAGGGGGGATCTTCCCGCCTCCCAAGAGCGCCGACGCAGAGACTTACTCTGCTCTTTTGGACCTGGAAAAAGGGTCCAGAAGAAGTTGGACCTCACCTTTGTCAAGAGGGTCAGACAAAGCTCCTGAAAGAAGCAGAGCACGAGGCACCGAGAGAGAGCGGGACAAATGCAGAGCCGAGGTAGAAGCGTGCACACCGGCCTCCTCTCGAGGGCGATCATCTGCTCGAGCTGATCCACCGAGCCCGCCGCCGACACCGCCAACCGGCCTCTTTAGATTTCACCGTGAATTCTTCTCGGGCGCCCAATTGTATCAGGCAGCACGGCTTCGAGGACGAGGTCAAAAGCGACCAGCACAAGTCGCAGGGCTGCGCGGTCGTGCTCAAGGCCCAAGCAGTAGACGACGGGAGTGCGATCCGCTCCTAGACATCTTCTGCCCGCAAGGGCACCTCCGAAACCGGAGTCGATTTGTCCATCACAGCCATGAGGAAAAGATGACACCAAGTCTTTTTAGCAAAAACTTTTGATTTCTAACCAAGAATTAGGAACTAGTCTTATACAGAGCGTTAAGGAGGGAACCTGAGCCCAAGCGGTAAGGAAGATCTGGTGTCATGGGCGGAGCCGAGAGTTTTACCACCCGGGTGGGTGGGAGGAGCCAGCCTGAAGACCTTCCGGCAAGATTTAAAGCGGCAAGGAGCCTGCCAATAAGTGTGGATGAGCAACATATCCATGTCCCTAGAAGTAAAGGTTCTGAAAGGGGTATGCTTGGGGTGGGGGTCATAATATAGCAAGACTCCATTAGAAGAAACAACATTACTAAGGTGAGTAATTTTTTCTTCAAATAACATGAAGTCTTGCTATATTATGACATATGCAGATTACACAGCAGTACCTCCAAGGAGGAGGGACAGAACCTACTTAGGAAATAGGCTCTGAAGCACAGCTGTGCCAAATCGAGCATCACTCCTAGCCTGGATGTCCAGGGAGTAATGCTTAGTAAAAGTGAGAACTGTTTCCAGGTAGCTGCTTGACACATCTCTAGGATAGGATGTCCTTGCAGCAGCCAGAGACGCAGCTGTACTCTGGTAGAGTGAGCCCTCAGGCCTGAGGGGAACCTCACCCAGTTTTTCATCAACAAAATTGGATACAAGAGACAATCCACCTGGCAATGGATCTTTAGTGGCAGGTTTTCTTTTCCAACCTCACCATAAGTGAGGAACAATTGAAGGGAGTCAAACCCTGTGACCCTTGGTACGCTCTATATAGTAACTAAGGGCTCTTTGGACATCTGGAACTGTAAATCTCCTCTCGCCAGAGGAGGAATGGTCAGTGAAGTACACAGGAAGAGATATGGATTGATTAAGGTAGGTCTGAAACCACCTTGGGCAAAAACTTTCTTAGTCCTGAGGACCACCTTATTCTGTAAAGGAGATAAAATCAGGCTCCACCGACAATGCTTGCAATTCACTTATGCTCTGGCAGATGATGGCTACCAAAACACAGTTTTCAAGTCAAGTACTTAAGCTCTGAAGACAATGGCTCAAAAGGGGTTGCATAAGTTGGGCAATGCAATATTAAGATCCCAAGCAGGGCAGGGTCCCTGAATGGGGATTGTGCAGCAACCCTTGAAAAACTTGGTGAATATAGGATGAGCTGAAAAGGAAGAGGGTTTACTTGTTGATAGGAAAGCAGACACGGCTGCCAGGTGCACTTTTAGGGTAGCTGGTCTAAGCCCCAACTAATTCAAATGCACCAAATAATCTAAGATTGTGGGCAAGTCAGCAGATTCTGGGGAAATGTGCTGCAGAGCACCATAATGGAAAACTCTTCCATTTGGAATTATAAGGGGCCCCAGGAAGGCTTTCTAGAGGCCTTCAAATATCCAATACACCTTGGGAAAGGTGTAGGTCAGCAACTAACTCCTCAAGAGCAGAGCCTTGAGATTGAGAGAGACGGAGGTTCGATATTTAAACCCTCCCTGGGCACAGGATAACAGGTTGTGATTCCGGGAAGGCACAGGGAAGGTGGACTTCAAGGACAAAGGAGAGAGTACCAGGCTGCCTGGCTCAATTCAGGGCATCTCAGGATCACCTTGTGGTTGAGATCTGATTTTGACTCAGCACCTTGAACAGGAGAGGGAGGGGGGGAAGTATTAGAGAAACTTCCTTCCCAACTGAGAAGGAAGGCATCCAGAGGGACTGAGCCCAACACTGGGGCATGCAACAAAAAGGGGAAGTGGTGATTGTCTGGGGTGCAAAAAGATCTATTCATGGGTGCCCCATCTGGCAAATACTACCTCCAATACTAGGGGATCCAAGGCCCATTCGTGATGGCCCTGGGAAATCCTACTGACAGCATCTGCAGGACATTGTCCTTGCTGTAGGTGAACTGTCGTGAAGGGAGGTGTTCAGGAATAACCCAGAGACCATAACTTCATCGCCTAGTGCACAAGGCCATAGACTGAGTGCCCCTGTTCGCGATGTACCATATTGTAGTGGTGTTGTCTGTTCTGACCTGGAACCACTTTGTTCTGAACAGATGTGGAAAAACTTGAAGTGCTAGAAAACTGCTCTGAGTTCCAACAGATTGATGTGGAGCAGAGATTCCGAGGGGACCACAATCCCTGGGTAGTGAGGTCTTCCATGTGAGCCCCCACCCCAAGAGGGCTGCATCTGTCAGAAGGACTTGGGAGTGAGACTGGGGGGGTGAAAGGACCCCTGTTCTCAGATTGCTCTGGTCCTGCCACCACTGGAGGCCTGGATCAGAGTCAGAGTCACTGGGATCAATTCGTTAGAGGGTCCTCTTCGAGACCAAAAGGCTCTCAAATGGAACTGGACGTCCCTCATCTGAAAACCTCTGCTGCTACTACTGCTGCAGAGGCAGCCATGTGCACTAGGGGCTGGAAGAAAGTGTCGGCAGGTCGAGAGACCTGAAGGTGAAAGAATATGCCAGAGAGACCAGGGCCCCTGCTCTTTCCAGAGGAAGGAAGGCTCTGGCCTTCTTTGTGTTCAGTTCTGCACCTATGAAGGTGAGAAGCTGGACAGGCTCTAGGATTGACTTGGGAGACTGAGAAGAAACCTGGAGATGTGAGCAGTTGCTGAGTTACTCTGAAGATGTAGTCTTGGATTCCTGATCTGGAGACTGCCTACTATGAGCTCAGTCGTCCAGATATGGGAAAGATGGCAACTCCTTTGCCTTCTTTAAGGCAATCACACGTTGCTAGGTATTTTGTGAATACTCGGGGCCGAGGTGGAGGCCGAAGGGCATTGTTTGAACTGATAATGGCCTGAGGGCAGTTCAATCTGAGGTACTTTCACTGGGAGCTTGACAAGAACATGGAAGTTAGTCATCTTGAGGTCCAGGGAGGCTAGCCAGTCCTGGCCTTAGAGAGGGTAAAATAATTCCCAGAGTCACCATTTTGAACTTTGGTTTTGAAAGGTGCTTGTTTAAGCATCCGAGATCTAGGACGGGCCGCCATTCTCCTGTCTTTTGGGTAAGGAAGTACCTGGAGTACAACCCTTGCCCTGGTGTAGGGGTGGAACCTCTCCACAGCTCTGAGAGCCGGGGAGGGTAGAAAATACAGTTACTCACCTGTACAGGAGTTCTAGGAATGGTATATGTTGTTCATCCACTACTTATTGGCAGGTCCCTTGCCGCTTAAATCTTGCCGGAAGGTCTTCGTTGGCTCCTCCCACCCACCCGGTGGTAAACTCTCGGCCCGCCCCATGACGCCAGAGATCTAGCCGCGGCAGCCAGGCCAGCGCCAAAGCCGGGAGGTTGGTGGAATGTAGGATGAATACATAATATTTTGTGAACCTGTTACAGGTGAGTAACACAGGTTACTCACCTGTAACAGGAGTTCTAGGAATGGTATATGTTGTTCATCCACACCATTGGCAGGTATCCTTGCCGCTTAAATCTTGCCGAAGGTCTTCAAGCTTGTTCCTCCCACCCACCCGGTGGTATAACTCCTCGCCCAGCCCATGACGCCAGATCTGGCCCGCTGGAAGCTCAGGTTGTGCGTCGGCCGAGGTCGGGGACTGTAGGATGAACAACATATACCATTCCTAGAACTCCTGTTACAGGTGAGTAACCTGTATTTCTAGGACATGGATATGTTGTTCATCCACACTCATTGGCAGACTCCAGCAGTTCTCCGGAGGAGGGAGGCAAGACGCACACCCCCAATACTTACTTGGGAAAGAGAGACTGAGAACCGAGGTCCAAACCAGCATCCCGGCGTGACTGGGGGTCGATGTGGTAATGGGTAATGAAGGTGTTTGCTGACTTCCAGGTAGCAGCCCTGCAGATTTCCTTGGATAGGGACGCCCCGGAAGCAGCCACTGCTGAGCAGCAGTATGGTGGTAGAATGAGCTCTTATCCTCTGGGAGGCTCCATGCCCGCAACTTATAGCAGAGATCTATGCAGGAGGTTACCCACCTGCTTCTCGTTCTGCTTGGCTGCAGGTCTGCCAGATGCTGCTTCAATGTAGGGTGACAAACAGCTGGCTACAACCTCTCTCGATTTCAGCCGCTTCCTTTATAATAAGCGAGCCCTTCTAGGGTCCAGAGTATGAGCCATATTCGGCCTCCGAGGTGTGATTGGTACGAACACCGGCAGAGTCGACACCTGGTTAAGGAACTCGACACCACCTTCGGAAGGAATTCGGTGGGGGGGCAGGACAACCTTGTTTCTGTGGAAGACCAGGTAAGGAGACTCGATGGAAAGCGCCTGAGTTCTCCCACCTTCTGGCTGACCTGATAGCCACCAAGAAGGCGGCTCACTACAGAGAGAGAGCACACCGTGCATAGGTTCTAATGGCTTGCCCATGAGCTCCAGTCCCAGCAGCAGATCCCACGGAGGGGGGGTTCTCACTGAGGAAATGTGATCAAGGCCTTGAAAAAGTCCAGATCACCTTCTCCTTATGTGACTGATTTTGCCGCCCGCCTGTAGGCAGAGATGGCTGCAGTGGCACTTAGGTCGCCGACCAAGCCCTGACTAGAAAGGACTAAACAGTCCAAGATGCTTGCCATGAACAAATCCAAGCCTGTTTCGACACCAAATGGAAAACCTTCATTTGAAGGGCATCGTTACCCCACGGATGCCCAACTACTGAGACCCGTCGAAAGACCCAAGGCCTGAACCCCCCGCCTGGAACCAGGCCAGGCAGGGATTGAAGGTCCGATGGAACACCTTCCCTGATTGATTGAGAGCAGTCCGGGTAGCTGGGCCATGAGTCCTTGTTGGGACTGAGGAGGTCTGTACCAGAATTGGCGAGGCTGGTCTGGGGCTATCAGGAATACCGCGCCTGTCCTCCTTGTTTTGAGAAGCACTTTGATCAAGGGAATGGGGAAAGGAAGAGTCGGGTCCATTGCTCGAGAAGGATCCCTGCAGCGAGCCCCTGAGGGGCGGGATGAACAGACTAGCCTGCTCTCCTGGAGGCAAACAGTTCCCCTGAGGTGCCCCAAAGGAACAGATGCTGTACTACTCCGCAGGGGAGATCACTGGATGCAGTCTGTCCGCTCAGGCACGGCCAGGTGTTGGCGCCCTGCCACGGAATGGCTAGAGATCACTCCAGGCTGCACACGAGGATCAAATGCGGAGAGCCTGCATAGAAGCATGGAGCGGCCCCGCCTGGCGGTTTAGATATAGTCGTGGTGTGTCCGTTGGACTGGATCACTGACCCCGGAGTAACGGAGCAAAGGCTGAGAGCTGTATGGACCGCCTCGGCTCCAGCAGGTTGATGTGGCATCGACCTCATGGGGTATTAGAGGCCATGAGCCCGGTGTCCCCTCTGATGGGCACCCCAACCCATCAGAGAGGCATCGGTCGATGAGAGACCGTCGGCTCGGGCGGACTTAACGGGATGCCCTCCTGCAAATGATCTGGAACGGTCCACCACTGGAGAGCGCTCACATCCCCTGTGTCACCAACTACAAGCTGGTCCAAGGATCGCAGCATTGTGACCACTGGCTGGCCAGTCCTCACCGAAGGGGACGTGATATTCCAGCGGGCCCAACGGACCACGCTGGTGCAGGCCGCCATGAGACCCAGGAGGCGAGGAAGTCCCGGTAGCGCACTGCTCAACCAGAAATGATCGGGCGGAAGGAGGAAAGAACTCGCCTGTCCACGGGAGTCAAGGCCTGCTCAAGAGAGTCGAGCTATCCCGGTGAAGGAATCACCTGCTTCGGCTTTAGTCTCACTCTGGCCTCGCTGATAAGAGGCCCAGTTGAGAGCAGACCTGAGGGCCAGATCTCTGACCACTCCGCCCTTCCTGAGGAGCTGCCATCAGCCAGTCGCCCAGGTAAGGTACACCTGACCCCGGCGCCAGAGAGGAATGCTGTCACCACAGCCATGCATTTGTGAAGACCCTGAGCTGAGACAAGCAGGGCATGGCTTGAATCAAGAGGGATCTTCCGCCGGAAGCTTAGGAATCTGGTGAGACGGACTGATAGGACGGAAAACGCCCTGCAAGTCCAGAGAGCAGAACCACACGCCGCTCCAAGGATGGTATTATCTGAGCCAGAGTGACCATCCTGAAGGTTCGAGACCTTAGGAACTTGTTTAGGTCTGTAGGTCGAGAATGGGGGCGCCAGCCCCCGTCTGCTTTCGGAACCAGGAAGTACCTGGACACAAACCCTGGGTCTGAAGGAGGGTCCACCTCTTCTCTTACCACCTCCTTCTGGAGGAGGAGAGCGGCGTCGGCTCGATTTCCAGCCAGTGAGGCTGGGGATTCCTAAGCCCCTCAGGGCGACGGCCTGAAGGGTGGTGCCTGCTCGACCTGTGAGGCAGGCTCTTTCCCACCACCTCCAAGACCCACCCGTCCGTGGTAACAGCTGACCAGGCGGAACGGAAGTGCCGGAGCTGCCCACGGGGACCCAGGGTAAGGTGACGATGGGGCGACACCCTCAGCCCGCCACTGGGCAGGCTTGGAGGAGGGACCGGCCGAGGGACCTCCTGCCCTTCCTCCTGCCTCCTGTTAGAGGAAGCCGCGTTTGGGTTTGGGATGCCAAGGCCGAGCCTGCTGGCCCTGACGTGCTGTGGCTGGGCGCCGGCAGCACAGAAGGACTAAAGGGCTTAGGGCTGTGGTTTGCGGCCTTTGTCCTTCTGAGCGGAAGAGACCGAGTCCAAGGTGGCATTGGACTTCGATCCTCTGCAGGTGACCTTCCACCCCAGGGTCAAGAGGTCAGTCCCCGTATGGAACATCCGCTAACCTTGTGCTGGTATCCAAGCAAGGTGATATCCTCAGCTAAGCTCAGCTGACGATAGCCACCGCGCTGCCGCCACCGATCTGTCACATGAGTCCCTATATCCAAAGCAGTCTGAGTTGCTGTTGTTTGGCCACTGCCCTGCCCCTGTCCCGCACCTGCTTAACCGTAGTCTGCAGATCGGCGGAAGATGAGGATGACCTCATCCAGGAGCCCAACAGGCATGAGAAAATGTGCTATGAGGACGGGCCAACTGGCCTGACGAAGGCAGAGAGAGGACGCAGCGAGACTTTTCGGCCTGACATAGTCCAATTTCTTGACTCCTTGTCAGGAGGTTTGTCTCACATCCTGGCGGAGCCGGGCGCTACCGAAAACGCTGTCGGTAACCAACCCTCAGCAGAGGGGTGTTCAAAACCGGACAAGGAACCGTAGGACGACATTTCCTGGCCATCCTGGTCAAGGCGAGGGCAGGAAGCAGGGGAGCCGCCAAAGCTCCAGTAGCCGACCCACTTATGGCCTCGGCCACCGGAAAGGCCTCCGTCGGAGAATCCGTCCAGAATCTCCTGAGGGGATACCTGGCCCGCTTTGAAACGGTTCGAGCCCATCCCGTAGACTCCGAGATGAGCCAAGCAGTCCTAGGAAGGACGACGGGCTATCTTCCATTGACTGACCTCCTGAAGACTCCAAGTCCAGTCGCTTTGAGAAAAGGAGGAATCATTCGGACTCGGAAGAATCAAGAGCTGCTCTGGCCTGAGCCACCCTTCACCTGCCGAGGTCGGTCGGAGTGAGGGTAACTGACAGCCGATGGGTAGACCCCAGCCAATCGAGAATCCTTGGTCGGAGCCCCAATTGGTGGCTGGGAGGCGGAGGTTCCACCGGAATCGGTGGAGCAGCTGGTCTGGCCAACAACCGCCTGGGTATAGGCCCCTCGGATAAGTCGAGGGGTTGTGTCGGCTGCCCGTGCCAGTGATTAATGGCCGGGGAAGGCGACGGGTCGGGCTTATTCTCGCCAGGAGGAGTTGTTGAACATAAGGTTCGCATCACGACGTACGTAA
Organism: Neoceratodus forsteri; assembly: GCA_016271365.2. Taxonomy (NCBI): domain Eukaryota; kingdom Metazoa; phylum Chordata; order Ceratodontiformes; family Ceratodontidae; genus Neoceratodus; species Neoceratodus forsteri. The sequence goes on from CM057449.1 coordinate 622,094,336, forward strand.
TTTACGCCGAAGCCTCCCTCATCCGAGGAGGAGACGACGAGCGGCGACGCCGCTTATCAGCGGTGCCGCCAGACCGACCGCTTATGACGGTGGATCGGCTGGACCGCCAAGAGGTCCGGAGACCGAGTCCCGGAATTCCGCATGTGGTGCGGAGGCCGGCCTGAACCGCACTTCTTCGCTCGGATGGTCCATCCGAGGGCCCGGAACCGAGGCATAGGCGAGCCCACGGGATCCTCAACTCTCCCCGGGAACCGGGAGAGGGGAATCTGCCGCTAAAGGCGACAGCCCGTCCAATGGGTCGAGAAAATCTCGACTTCATCGGTGGGAGTCTCGTCAACTGACCTGACGGGACACCGTGAGGCCAGTGGCCAGGTCGAGCGGTCGACTGGCCGACGGCCCGGGAGAGGGACCTTTCCGCCCCAAGAGCGCCGACGGAGGACTTACCCCCGTCCCCTTTTGGACCGAGAATAAGGTCCAGCAGACACAGGCCCTTCTCCTTTGTGGAGAGGGATTGGACAAAGCTCCTTTAAAAGAAGCCGTAGGAAGAACCCAGAGAGCGGGATAAATGCCGCGCCGAGGAAGATACGTCTGCGCCGCCTCCTCTTCGAGGGCGTACCATCCGCTCGAGCTGATCCGCCGAACCAGCTCGGCCGGACACCGCCAACCGGGCCTTGGACTTCACCGAGGGAAACGCTCGGGACGGCCCAGTTGCAATCGGGCAGCACGGTCTTCGGAGGACGAGGCCGAGAAAGATGAGCACAGGTCGCAAGCTCGCGTGGGTCGTGCTCAAGGCCTAAGCAGACACACGTGAGTGTGGATCCGTCCGAGCATCTTCTGCCCTGCATGGGCATCTCCAAACTGAGTCGATGGTCCATCGTAGTCAGGCGAGGGATAGAAGACTCAAGTCTTTTTTGCAAAATTTATTTATAAATCCGCAAACGGAGAATAGGAACCAGTCACAAACGCAGAGCGTTAAGGAGGGAACCTGAGCTTCCAAGCGGTAAGGAAGATCTGGCGTCATGGGGCGGAGCCGAGAGTTATACCACCCGGTGGGTGGGAGGAGCAGTTTGAAGACCTTCCGCAAGATTGTGCTGCGACAGCTTCTGTCTGAGTGAGTGATGAATATCCATGTCCCTAGAACCTGTATTTTAGGGACATGGATATGTTGTTCATCCACACTCATTGGCAGACTCCTAGCAGTTCTCCAGGAGGAGGGAGGCAAGGCGCACACCCCTACTTAGGTAGAAAGACTGGAGAACTGAGGCCCCCGACCAGCACCCTGGCTTGACCCAAGGTCGATGTGGAAGGGGAACGGTAAAGCCTGCTTCCGGGCAGAAGCCCTGCAGATATCCTGGACCGGAGTATCCTCGAAAGCAACCACCGATGCAGCGGAAGGATGGGTAAAAAGAGCGCTTATCCCTCTGGGAGGCCCATGCCCGCCCGCCTATAGTGGAGACCTGCAGGGGTGACCCGCCCGCTTGTCGTCCACTGGGCTGCAAATCTGCCAGATGTGGTTTTAAGATGATGAATAGCTGGGCGTAACCTCTCTCAACTTTAGCTTACGCCCCTGGTAGGTGAGTTTAAACCGTGTTCCTATGGAACCTGTATACGGCCTCCGAGGTGTGAATGGGGATAAACCCCGGCAGAGGCACTGGGGAAGACTCCGCCACCGCTTCGGAAGGACTTCGGATGGGGCGCAGGACAACCTAGTCCCTGTGGAAGACCGGATAGGGAGGTTAAAGGAGCGCCTGGAACTCTCCCCACCTTCTGGATGGCGGAGTGGCCCTAAGAAGGTGTTCTTCCACAACAGGTGGGGGAAACTCGCACCTGTGCAAAAGGTTCAGATGGCTTGCTCATGAGCTAAGCCCATACCAGCAAGGATCCCACAGAAAAGGGGATACTCTCCCCAAAATGGGAGGCGTGATCGAGGCTTAGAAGTGCCAGACCACCTTCTCTCACGTGACTACCAACTGCCCTCCGGCCCGCCCTGGAAGACAGTGGTGACCTCGCAGAAGCACCTAGGGGGTCGCCGGCTGAAGCCCTGGTTTAAGGATGGACCGGAGATGTCCGGAATGCCGCCCAGGGACGGGAGGCACGGACCTATCCCATCATCAAAAGGAGAACTTCTCCCAGAGAACGAGCATCTTGGCCGATTTCTTAGCAGGATGGCTCGAAGGTCGAGGACCTTGCCAAAAGACCCTAGGCTGTTGGCCCCTGTCGCACAGGGTCGCCTACAGGTGCAGGGGATTGAAGGTCCAGATGGATAACCTCCCTGAAAAAGGAAAGAAAATCGGGCGGACTAGAGGCTGCCCCGGAGCCTGAGGAGAGCTGGATACCAGAACTGGCAATCCAGTCTGGGGCTACCAGCATCATCTGCGCCAAGTCCTCCTCGCCTTGCCCAGGTCAAGAGAAATGGGGAGAGGCACGGAGGAGCCCGGGTCAGAGGGCCCGATGTATCTCCCCGCAGACCCTGCTGCTGAGGGCGGAAAAAAACAGTCTCTGCCTCGTATTCTCCCGGAGGGAAGGGAGAAGATCCTGTGCTCCTCCCGCAGGGAGACCACTCATGAGGCGCAGCCTATGCACGGCTTAAGGCAGCAGCCAGGGAATTGGGGCTCCTGCCATCAAATGGCTGGGAACCCTCGACTGCGCAACAACCCAATGCGGAGAACCTCCTTGCACCGAGACAAGGGGATCGACCGAATCTGGCGGGGTAGGCAGCACATGGTCATGGTGTTGTCCTATTTGGACTTAGACCTCTAGACCGCATAAGCGGAGCCGAGCGGTACAGGCTAAGCGGACTTGTGCTCCAGTGAGCAGGAAGGACATTGGGACTCATGAGGACCAGAGGCGAAGCACCTGTATTCCCCAAGATGGGCACCCCACCCATCCGAGAAGCATCGGTCGGAGAAGACCGCCGACTCAGGGCGAATCTAACAGGATGTTCTCCTGCCGGGTTGGAACGGTCCAAGGGAGCGCTTTCTTAACTCTGGGCTGTAAGGTCACTAACTGGTCCAAGGACGCGGGCACTGTGACCTCTGGCTGGCCCTCCCACTAAGGGAAGGCCGCCTGAGGCCCAGGAGGAGCAGGAGGTCCCTGGCAGGACAATTACCCGGCCAACCCGACGGGCAAAGGAGGAAGAACCTCAGCCCTGTCCGCCTGAGCCGAGCTGGACTCAAGAGTCGAGCTTGGTCCCAAGAAGCTTCACCACTAAGGTACGAGTCTCCACTTGGCTCCTGGAAACGGGAGACCAGTCTGCCTTCCTGGTGGTTACATCCGGACTCCCTTCAGTGCCGCAGAGACTGCTGAGCAAAGAAGGCCTGGCTAGGAACTCGTAGGAGATCCCCCGCAAAGAAGGGGTGGAGCCTCCCAAGAAACGGACAGAACGAGGAATAGGTACATCCTGGAGACCCAAGAAACCGCTACACACCATGTTCTGAGGATGGGATATCTGAAGTAGAGAGACCATCCAGGCGTGCGGGAGAATGGGCTCGAGCCCCCGTCCGTTTGAGGCCAGGAATACCTGGACACGAACCCAGGGTTGAATTGGGTGGGGGGTTCGTAGCCTCCTGATCACCTCTAACTAGAGGGTTGTGCATGTCGGCACGACCGACACAGAGGCAGTGGACTCCAAGATCCCCATGGGGCAATGGCTCAAAAAGGGGAAACCGCTCGCAACCTGCGACAGGATCCACCCTTAAATACCTCCAGAACGAGGTGCGGAGCCGTTCCCCCATGGGGAAACCCGGGTTGGGACGACGGGGCCAGGGCAGTGCCCCTTGGCCTGTCACTGAGCAGGCTTAGAGGGGAAGGAGCCGAGGGGCCTCTCAGTTTCCTGCCTCCCTGCTTCCTTTAGGAGGAAGACGCTGGACTGGCAACAGGCCACCCAGTGCATGCCTGCTGGCCCTTATGCTGGGCTGGTGGAGCCCCAGGGCTCAGCGGGCAAAGGGGCTTACACAAAGGCTGACGGCTGCCCTTGACCCTCCGGGCGAGAGTGACAGAGTCCGGAGTGGCATCGGACTTCTCGGGCCCATGGATATGTCCCTCCACTCCAGGGCTGAAAAGGCCAGTCCCCAAGAAGGGGGTGTCCGCCAACTCGTGCTGGGTTTCCAAAGAGAAGGAGGATAACCTCAGCCACGACCTGCGGCGCATGGCCACTGCGGCCGCCACCGATCTGGCACAGGAGTCGCCTAGATCCAGAGCCGTCTGGAGCTGCTGCTTTGCCACCGCCCTACCCTGGTCCCGCACCTGCCGAACCGTGGTCCGCAGGTCGGCCGGGAGATGAGGGAGGACCTAGTCCAGGGAGCCCAAAAGGGCGTGGGAGAAATGTGCCATCAGTGCAGCCGAGCTGGCCTGACGGAGGCCTAGGGAGCACGCAGCGTAAACCTTGCGCCCGACGTAGTCCATCCTTCTGGACTCTTTGTCAGGGGGTCTATCCACATCCTCAGCGTTTCCAAGACATTGGAAAACGTCGTCGGTGACTACCCCCTCAGCCAAGGGGTGCTCCGAGAAACCGGGCAAAGAACTGACAGGGACAGGGTACCTCTGAGCCACCCTGGCCAAAGGCACAGGGCAAGAAGTAGGCCGCCGCCATAGCTCCAAGGCTGGGCCCACGATAGCCTCAGCCACTGGGAAGGCCTCCAAGGGAGAACCCCCTCGTTCCAGAATCTCCGTAAGGGGATAAGGTGCCCGTTTGGAGACAGGCTCGAGCTGCATCCCAGTGAATTCTGAAATGAGCTGAAGCAGACCCTTCAAAGACGATGGGCTGTCGTCTACTGAATGTTCCTGGGAAGACCCCGGGTCCTCCCTGCTAGGAAACATAGCAGAGCCGGCTTCAGGCTCCGAAGGGTCTGCAAAAAGCTGCCACAGGCCCGAGGCACTCTTCGTCCGCCGGGGGCGGGCAGGAGTGAGGGGACCGAGTGACCTGAAGAACAGGTCATGGCCTGGCCTGAACCCCGCCGAAGGCGGAGGGGCAGCGAGGGTCGGACGAGCAACCGGCCCTGGAGAGGGCTCCTCGACCGATTCGGAACGGTTGTCTGATCGAGCGGCGGCTACTTGCTATCCGGAAATGAATCGGACGCATTGATACCGGACAACAACTGCTGTCACACATGTTCCTCAGAATACCGACGCCAATGGCATCGAAACAGCTCCTCATCAGTGGAGGGGGATGAGGAAGAACTGCAAAGCCACTTAACTCGGTGCCTCGACCGAGAACGCCGAGATCGGCGTGAGCGGCTAGACTGAGACCCAGATCCTCGGGGACCGAGGGCGGCCTGGGAAGAAGGACGCACCGGCCTCCCTCGGCTCGAAGAAAGGACCGAGGGCTGTCTGACGGGGAGGACAGAGTTTCAGCTCGCCGAGGCGGAGGGATGGCGGCACCAGAAGACCACGAGAGACTGGACAACGCCGATGGGGGACCTGGCCGCTGACCTGACGGGATACCGTGAGGCCAGTGATCAGGCCGAACCGATCGAAGCCGAGGCCGGCCGATGAGGGTGGGGAGAGTCTCGCCTCACGCGACAAAGAGACCTCGCCTGGTGCCCTTAGCCCAGGCTGCCGGGCAGGGTTTCCAGGTCCCTCCTTGGAGGAGAGGGAATGATGAAGCCCTTGAACTAAGCTGCACGAGTTGAACCAAGGAAAGCGGATAAGCGCCGAACCAAGGAAGGGGGAACCGCCTTCCCCGGCAGGATCAAACTGCAGAGAATAGTCGAAGCGGACACCCGCGGTCCGAGGGAATCTCCGGCCGAAAAACTACCGATGTCCGAGCCCTGAACAGGCCGCTGCCCTCCAGAGCTGACCGAAGGGCAGAACAGAAATTGCAAGCCTGAGGATCGTGATCCAAGTCCAGGCAATAAACACACGTGGAATGCGAGTCCCTCCTGGAGGAACTAACCGTGCGCCTCTCGGGGCCGGAAAAGACTGAGCCATCGCCATAGCGAAGAAGAAAAGATTGAAGATTCAGAAAGGACACTTCCAATGAATTCGAAGACCGAAATTTTCAGGAACCAGTCGAAAACGCAGAGCGCTAAGGAGGGAACCTGAGCTTCCAAGCGGTAAGGAAGATCTGGGGTCATGGGGCGGAGCCGAGAGTTTTACCACCCGGGTGGGTGGGAGGAGCCAGCTTGAAGACCTTCCGGCAAGATTTAAAGCGGCAAGGGACCTGCCAATAAGTGTGGATGAACAACATATCCATGTCCCTAGAACTTCTGTTTCTAGGGCAAGAGTCTCTGATGGATTTGCAGGTGGAAAGGATCTGATTCTCATCTTTGGAAACTTTTTGAAGCTGAGGACCAGTCCCTGGCTTACTACTTCCAGGACCCACTTGTCTGCTGTTAAAGACCTCCAGTCCTGGACAAAGTAAGCCAGCCTGCCCCACCGTAGAGGAGAGTCGGCCCTGGCCACCCCATCAGGAGCCTGCTTGAGGGGGCTTTGGGCTGAGGGGTAGAAGTGGGCTTACTTGTACCCCGCCTGGCTCTCCTCTGAAGAACCCCCTCTGGGCATAAGCAGAAGAGGAGGCCTGGGCTTGGTAAAAGGCCTCATGAAAGGGCCTGCCCCTGCCCCTGAGATGCTGCCTTTGAGGAGTGGCTTGCCTTTCTTTGGCCTGTGCACTCCATAGGTGGTCCTATATTCATCCATTTTCTTCACATAATTCTCTGTCTGCTCCCCAAACAGAGAATTACCCACAACAGGAAAATCCATAGCCTTAGACTGGGTATCCTGTGACAGGGTAGTACATCTGAGCTAAGCCATTCTGCGAAGTGCCACAGATGTAGCCATGATCCTTGATGACACATCATTAGAGTCTACTGCAGCATGAAATTGCACCTTGGATGCCTCAATACCATCCGCAGCCACCTGCTCCAGCTCCCTGGCAAGCTGGTCAGGGACTTGTTTCGCTAGGGCCAGCACAGTATCCCATCTGGACTTCTGGTACCTAGCAGCATAAGCCATATAATTTACCTGTCTGAGTCCTAAAGATGCTGCCATGTATCGTTCTTTGCCATGGCATCCATCTTCCTAGAGTCCTTTTCAGGAGGGTGCGAGGCTAGGGGAATATTTGCTTTGTCACAAGCTGCAGCCTGCACTACCCCCACATGGCTGCACTGCTGAGAGAGGAACTCAGTATCAGAGCCTGATAAAGTATACCTCTTGTCCATCCTTTTATCAACAGGGAGGATGGAGTGAGGAGTTTTTAGAATTTTTACTGTTTCCTAAAATATTTATGCAAGGGAATAGACAGTCTCCTAGACTCTGGAATATCCATTTCTACATAATCAGGCTCCTCTTGGTCATCAACAGCTTCCTCAACAGGGAGCTGGAGAGTTTCAGCAACTTTCTTATAGAACATAAAATGAGAAGGGGACTCAGATAGCCAGGAGGGGGGAAGAGACCCCAGACGGCCTGTCTGGAGAGATGTCCGGTTCAATGGACACATCCAGACCTTCAAAATCACATTCACTCTCCCCATATTCCTCCTCCCCTTCCTCCGGTTCATAAAAATCCTCAAAATCAAAATCTTGAACCGGTGGAACCGACCGCTTTCCTGATGGTGCCGGTTCGGACGGAACCGGGGAAAGTGCCTGGACAATTTGAATTGCTTTAGCTATTTCTTCAGCAGTTGGAGAAAGAACTTTTGGCTCCAAACTAGCTGACTTTCTAGCCCTTTTAGTTGGAACCAGCTCCTCAGAGCTGGCTCTTCGTTTGCCCGAGGAAGCATCGCCCTGGTCAGAGGGCACTCCCTCTGGTTCGGTTGAACCCGGACCGGGCTGGCCATCTGGGTCAGCGGACTTTTTGGCCTCCCTTTCCCTGAGCCTACCAACTCTTTTTTCCACGGTGGCAGCAGGAAAATTCTTACAAATCTGGCAGTCTGCATTGAGGTGGTCAAACCCCAGACAATATACACAAGTGGTGTGTGGGTCAGCCTTAGCAAAGGCTTCCCCACAGAGACCACAGTGTTGAAACCCAGTGGGCCGGTTTTTCTTTTGGGTTTCTCAGACATAGTGCCAGCCTAACCAAACTTGCCTGTTAATGGCAATCTGCCTAGCAAGACTTCTTTATCGGTTCCCCAGCTGTGTCACGGGCGGAAAAAACGTAATGAAACTGCTTTTTAGAACCGATATGAACTGGGAACCGCGACTCTAAAGGACTTGAAAGTCTATAAAAAACAACCTGATCGGTTCAAATTGAACCAAAACACGCTTACAAGTTCCACACAGAAGAAAATAAATGTAAGCCTATCTATTACTTACGATACCACAGACAGAGCTTGAACTGACCGGTTGCGGTTTAATTTTGGTTAAGAAACTGAAAAAATAAAACTTTTAACCGACAAACGAACCGAGCAGAAGGAGGAATCTCCGGAGCGACTGTTCAGTGAGGCGGAGTAAAGAATCTGACAGTTTGAGCATCAACAGACAGTGTTCAACCGAGCTTGCGCTCAAGGTTCCATGCCTTGTATGGAAAGTTAACTCTTTCACCTCTGGAGCAGTTCTAACCTGGGGTTATACTGCATATGTCATAATACAGCAAGACTTCATGTTGTTTGAAGGTGACCTTTCGCCACTTAAACCCCTACAGAGAGGTGTGCCTCAGGGGTCTATCCTTGGTCCCCTGTTGTTTGCACTTTACATTAACAACATTGAAGACAACATCAATAAGGCCAATATCCACTTGTTCGCTGACACATTACTTTATTTGAGTTGTCCTACGCCGGAAGCAGCCTGTGAAGACCTCCTAAGCCATATTTAACCTATTGCAATACCAGCTCATAAGCAAAAAGCTTCTGCTTAATGTAGAAAAAACAAAAGCGATACTCTTTTCCCCTTCCTCCTATGCGGTGAACCCCGCTCGCGTTGGGGCTATCCCTCTGATTACCACAGTACTTGGAGAAAATCTAGAGTATGTGCCAAAATTCAAATATCTAGGTGTATGGCTCGATCACAAACTCTCCTTCTCTGAACATCTCGAAGAACTACAGAAGATACTAAGACAAAGACGAGGACTATTCTACAGAATTAACCACTTCCTTACTAGGGATGCCAAGCAGCGGTTGGTTCAAGCCACGTTCCTTTCATTAATAGATTACGCGGACCTTCTCTATAGCCATTGTACTGCCTCTGCCCTGGCTAAGTTGGACACCCTATACCACAGAGCAATCAGGTTCATAACGGGCCTTCCACTTTCCACACACCATTGCTCCTTGTACACTGCGGTGGGCTGGACTTCCCTTCATTATAGGAGAAATAGAAATGCCGCTCTATGGACTTTCAGAGCGGTTACCAACAAGCTCAACCTATACTTCTCTAATTATATTCACTTGAGTGTGATAGGTGCCTATGCCTTAAGAAGCTATTCCCTAATTGCCTTGCAATTACCCAAGGTCAAATCTTGTTTCGGCAGAGCTGCGATAAGTTTCTCGTTGCCTTCCTTGTGGAACAATATGCAAAAACTTGAAGCTGAGCTGTACTGTTAGCCTGAATATTTTAAGTTGCTCTATGGCTGCTCCGTGAAGGAATCCTGCAAATGTTTCCACATCGCTAGCTCACCTATTTTCCAGTTTCCTCCTGCCCATCTCTCCTTACTAAAATATCGCTTCTCTGCCTCTCTTTAAGCCATGGCCAAGTTCCACCCTTCCTGAAGTATGCCAGTAAACTATTCCAACCTCGTCACTTCTTCCTAAGCTGGTATCCCTCTTCTTGCCTTTCTCTCTCCTTTTAAGTGAACATTCCGGCTGTACCCAGTTATGAGTCTATCTGTTGTAAAGGCCCTCTCAATCAAATGTTGATGTACATATGTATATTTTTCTTCTTTGTATAATATTGCATTGTGTTTTACCATGTTACTGAACTATGATTTCTGTATGACCAGGTCCATCTTGCAAATGAGCCCTGCTCAATAGTGCCTGCCTGGATAAAGATTTTGATTGACTGATTGTCTTTGTGAAAAATCAAATAAGAAGTCTCACACACTAGAGCCTGAAACTCAGAAATCCTTCAAGCAGAAGTCATCAGAATTAAAACAACCTTTTCTATGACAGGACACTTTAAGCCACAACTCAGGGCAGGCTGAAAGGAGCCAATGTCAATTTCTCAAGTACAAATTTCAAGTTCCAAGGCAGGACTGGATTACAGACAGGAAGTTTTATATGAACACTACCTCTCAGAAACGATGGGACGCTCTAAATGGGCAACTGTAGGACTACAAACAAGTGCATGAAAAGCTGATATAGCAGACAAATGTACCTTAATGAAGAAATACTGCAAAAGGGTCCAAATTCCAGGATGCAGCCCACAAAGTAAAACGCTTCCATTTCAGGGAACAAGTATGTTTGGAAGATGGCTTCCTAGCTGCAATTAGGACATCACCATCCTTAGAGGATACCCCAAAACGTGCAATGGCTATGTCTTCAGGAGCCATGCATGCAGATGGAGGTACTTCAGGTATGGATGGATGAGGGACCCCTTATCCTATGACAACAGACCCTGACACAAAAGTACAGGGACAGAAGGCTACACTGCCAGATGCTGAAGGAGCAGAAACCATATCTGGTGAGGCCGTAACGGGGCCATGAGGATAAAAGTGGCACTCCTCTCCCGCAATTTGAGCAGAGCTCTCTGTATTAGAGGAATAGGGGGAAATGTACAGGAATTTCCCTTTGCAAGAGAGGGATAACGTATCTCACCGAAAAACTCAAAGCCATGGAACAAGCAAGCAAAATATGACAGTTTTACGGTGCATGGGGACGCAAAAGATCTAGCTTTGGATGACCCCATCTTGCCAAGAGGCCATTTACTATGGAAGTCAGCAGTTCCCTTTCGTGAACCATCGACTGAGACCTGCTTAGCCATCTGCTAAGACATTCTGGAGACCGGAGAGATACATGGCCGATAGGTGAAGGCTGTGAGACAGTGCCCAGTACCACTCTCTCACTGCTTCCCTGCATAAGGGACTGGAGTGAGTGCCCCCCTTGTTTGTGTAGGTAATGCATCACACTGATGTTGTTTGGATTAGCAAAGGACTGGGGCAAAGATGACTTTGAAAGGCCTGCATGCTGTACAGAACAGCCCTAATTTCCAGGACATTTATATGCAGCTTGGTCTCCACCTTGGCCCATGACCCTTGTGTCTGTTGAAGGCGGAGATGGGCACTCCAGCTGGAGCCCGAGACATCTGTAGTGAGGATCTGTACAGGCAAAGCAAAGCAATTTTGCTTATATGGCAACCAATTCCAGAGGATTCTGAGCACCTCACAGAAATGAACAATTTGATAAACACATACAGTTAAAACAATAACTAATACACAAGTGATAAACACAACAGAATACTAAACAGCATCATATCCCAAAGCATGTAGTGAACAAGTAAGTTTTCAAACCAGATTTAAAAGTGGTCAGGAAGGGAACCTCATACCTTGGGAAGGGTTCCTCAGAACACTCAACAGAAGGGAGCCATCCTCTACACCCTAACCCCTGAGGACTTCAGGCGAGATCTTGGGACAAATAAGTCCTGCATCCACTAACTGAAGGGGAAAGCCAGGAGCATATGGGGACAGGAGGTCTTTCAGGTAGCAAGGTCTCAACTGCTCAGGGCCTAGTAGTTAAGCACATTCTTAAGTTGATGCACCACCACACCAGCAGCCAGTGCAGAGCATGGAGAACAAGCATGAAATACTTGAACCAGAAGGTACTAGCAACCAGCCAGACTGCCACATTCTGGACCAGATGCAAGGAAATCAGCCACTTCATGGATAACCCAGGTGCAGCGTGTTACAGGAATTGTGTACACTAGTGCTGCTAGGTCAGACGACTCAAGAAAGGGTTTTATCCAGAAGAAGTTACAAAGACAGTAAAAGCCACAGCTTACAATAGCTGACATCTGACATTCTATTGTCAGCCTGGAGTGCACGACTCCAAGATTCCTCACTCTGTCTACAGCTTCGAGAGCAACACTATCCAGAGATGGTAAAACAGTACAACTCAAAGCTGATGAACCAGACTGACCTGGCTCCACCGGTATCACTTCTGTCTTGGAAGGATTTAGTCTATGCCAGATGACTGCCACCCAGTCCCGAATTTCCCTAAGGCACTGTCAGTTCCACGACCTTGGGATGTTGAGGATTTAAAACGTAGTGGTGGTGTATTTCTTTGCTGTCTTTGGTTGCTGCAAATTTTCGCGCCCCCCCCTTCCCCCAACTCTTGATTATATGCCCTGTTAAATCTGATTGACAGGAGCTAAACACTGGGTATAGTAAGGGGTGTGGAGTAGGAGGGGCATACCAGGAAAGGAACAGCAGCAAGTGAAGAGGTGACTGCTCTCTCAGTGGAAGGGAAGTAAATGCAAATCTAGGATCTTTCATTATTACTTTTTCGCATTGATACTGCATTGGGGAATAGGAGGAGTAGGAGTTTTAAGAAGGTTGTGCAATGGCTACTTAAAGTCTGTTTTTGAGTGTGGATAGGAATATAAAAAGCAGTTGCTCAATATATCCAAACATGTGCAACAAAGGAGGTAAGGGAAATAAAGAAAATGTTTTGCACTGATAGAGGAGGGAGAGGGGAGACTTGGGAGAGTGTTTGATATCCTGCATCTGGAAGGGTGGGGGGTTGCTGGTGGGCAACGACAGCAATGGGTAGGGTGGTAGGCTGCAACAACTGCGGTGCACCAATCTTTCTAAAATTGCCTGGAGTGGGGGGTCTAATATAGCAAACTCCATTAGAGAAACAACATTATAAGGTGAGTAATTTTCTTCAAATAACATGAAGTCATATATTATACTTATATCTGACCACAACAGTACCTCCAAGGAGGACAGAACCTACTTAGGAAATAGGCTCTGAAGCACAGCTGCGTCGAGCATCCTCCTAGCCTGGATGCCGGGAATTAATGCTTAATAAAAGTGAGACATTTTCAGGTAGCTGCTTGACACATCTCTGGGATACCGGGATGTCCCTGGCAGCAACCAGAGGGCAGCAGCTGCCTCTGAGTGAGCCCTCAGGCCTGAGGGGGAACCTTACAGTTTTTCATAACAAAATGGATACAGAGCAATCACCTGGCAATGGATATTTTTAGTGGCAGGTTTTCCTTTCCAACCTCACCATAAGTGAGGAACAAGTGAAACTGCTTGACCCATGGTCGTTCTATATAGTAACTAAGGGCTCTTTTGACATCTAAACTGTGCAATCTCCTCTGCGCCAGAGGAGAATGGTCGTGATACACAGGAAGAGACATGGATTGATTAAGGTGGAAGTCTGAAACCACCTTGTTAAAAACTTTCTGTTGATCCTGAGGGGACCACCTTATCTGTGAGGAGGAGATAAATCAGGCTCACCGACAATGCTTGCAATTCATATGCTCTGGCGGATCTTGATGGCTACCAAAAACACAGTTTTCCAAGTCAAGTGCCAAAGCTCTGCTGAAGACAATGGCTCAAGGGGGTTGCATAAGTTGGGCAATGCAAATACCAAGATCCCAAGCAGGGCAGAGTCTGAATGGGGACCGTGCGCAACCCCATGAAAACTGAGTGAATATAGGATGAGCTGAAAGGAAGGGTTTACCTGCGGTAGGAAGCGAACCACGACTGCCAGGTGCACTTTTAGGGTACCTAGTCTAAGCTAGCAATTCAAATGCCAAATAATCTAAATTGTAGGCAAGTCAGCAGATTCTGGAAATGTGCTTGCCAGGCACCATATGGAAAACCTCTTCCATTTGGAATTATAAGTGGCCCTGGTGGAGGCTTTCTAGAGCCTTCAAAATATCCAATACACCTTGGGAAGGTGTAGGTCCAACAAACCTCCTCAAGCGACCTTGAGATTGGAGGTGAGGTTCGGATATCAAGCCTCCCTGGGCACAGGATAACAAGTTGCGATTCCTGGGAAGGCACAGGGAAGGTGGACTACTAAGGACAAAGGAGAAGTACCAGGGCTGCCTGGCCAATCTAGAACAATCAGGATCACCTTGCAGGGTTGAGATCTGATTTTGACCCCTTAACAGGAGAGGAAGGGAGCATGAAACTTCCTTCCCAACTGAGAAGGAAGGCATCAGAGGACTAAGCCCAACACTGGGGCACAACAAAAAGGGGAAGTTGGTGATTACAGGGCTGCAAAAGATCTATCTGCGGGTGCCCATCTGGCAATACTACCTCAATACTAGGGATCCAAGGCCCATTCGTGATAGCCCTGGGAAATCTACTGACATCTGCCAGGATTGTCCTTGCCTGGTAGGTGAACTGCCGTGAGGAGGTGTTCAGGGAACAACAGAGACCACAACTTCATAAACTAGAACACAAGGCCACAAACAGGTGCCCCTTGCTCGGTGATGCACCACATTGTAGTGGTGTTGTCTGTTCTGACCTGAACCACTGTTCCTGAACAGATGTGGAAAAAACTTGAAGTGCTAGAAAAACTGCTCTGAGTTCAACAGATTGATGTGGAGCAGTTCCTGAGGACCACAATCCCTGGGTAATGAAGCCCATGAAACTCCCACCCAGAGGGCTGCATCTGTCGTGGGACTTGGGAGTGAGCTGGGGTGAAGGGACCCCCTGTCTCAGATTACTCTAGTCCTGCCACCTGGAGGGCCTGGATCAGAGTCAAGTCACTGAGATCAGTCGATTGGGGTCCCTCTTCGGACAAAGGCTCAATGGAACTGGGCGTCCCTCATCTGAGCGCTGCTACTACTGTAGGGGCAGCCATGTGCCTGGGGGCTGAAGAAGTGTCGTGCAGGTCGAGACCTGAAGGGTGAAGAAAGGAAGAGACCAGGGCCCTTACGCTTTCCAGAGGAAGGAGGCTCGGCCTCTTTGTGTTCAGTTCTGCACCTGAAGTGAGGAAGCTGGACAGGCTCTAGGATTGACTTTGGGAGACTGAGAAGGAAACCTGGAGATATGAGCAGTTGCTGAGTTACCTGAAGATGTAGTCTGACCTGATCTGGAGACTGGCCTACTATGACCAGTCGTCCAGATAAGAAGATGAATCCTTTGCCTTCTAAGGGGGCAACTACTGCCAGGCATTTGTGAATACCCTCGGGGCCGAGGTGAGGCCGAAGGGCATTGCTCTGGGCAATATGGCCTGAGGGCAGTTGAAATCAAGGTACTTTCAATAGGAGCTCTGATAGAACATGGAGTAGGCATCCTTGTCAGGGCTAGCCAGTCCCTGGCCTTAGAAGGCTAAAATAATTCCCAAGTCACCATTTGAACTGGTTTTAAAAGGTGCTTGTTTAAGTATCGAGATCAAGACGGACGCCATTCTCCTGTCTTTTGGGGTAAGGAAGTACCTGGAGTACAACCCTTTGCCTGGTGTGAGGTGGAACCCTCTCCACAGCTCTGAGAACCAGGAGGGTAGAAAATACAGGTTACTCACCTGGCAGGAGTTCTGAATGGTATATTGTTCATCCACTTATTGCTTGGGTCCGGCACAAATCTTGCGGAAGGTCTTCAAGCTGCTCCTCCACCCACCGGTGTCAAAATCTCGGCTCCGCCCATGGCGCCAGATCTAGCCGCTGGAAGCCGGGTTGTGCGTCAAAGCCGGGAGGCGGGTGGGTCGATATGGATGAACAACATATGCCATTCCTGAAACTCTATTACAGGTGAGTAAATACAGGTTACTCACCTGTAACAGGATTCTAAAATGTTGCTGTATTCATCACTAACAGGTATCCTTGCGCTTTAAATCTTGCGGAAGGTCTTCAAGCTTGCTCCTCCACCCACCGGGTGGTATAACTCGGCTCCGCCCCATGGCCAGATCTGGCCCGCTGGAAGCTCAGGTTGTCGCGTCGAAGCCGGGAAAGGTCGGGTGGGTCGTGTGGATGAACAACATATACCATTCCTAGAACTCCTGTTACAGGTGAGTAACCTGTATTTCTAGGAACATGGATATGTTCATCCACTCAATAACGAACTCTAGCAGTTCTCCGGGAGGAGGGAGGCAAAGGCAGCACACCCCAATACTTACTTGGGAAAGAGAGACTGGAGAACCGAGGCCCAAAACCAGCATCCCGGCGTGACTCAAGGTCGATGGTAATGGGTAATGAAGGTGTTTGCTGACTTCCAGTATAGCAGCCTGCAGATTTCCTGGATAAGGGCGTCCCTGGAAGCAGCCACCGTTGCAGCAGTATGGCGGAGTAGAATGAGCTCTTATCCTCTGGGAGGCTCCATGCCCGCCAACTTATAACGAGATCTATGCAGGAGGTTACCACCTGCTTATCGTCAGCTGGCTGCAGGTCTGCCAGATCTTGGCCTCAGGCGTGGTGACAAACAGCTGGCGAACCTCTCCCAATTTCAGCCGTGCGCTCCTTATAATAAGCGGCGCCCTTCTAGAGTCAGAGTATGGAGCCTATGTTAAACCTCGAGGTGTGATTGGGGTAGAACACCGGCAGAGTCAACACCTGGTTAAGGTGAAACTCAGACACCACCTTCGGAAGGAATTTCGAGTGGGCGCAGGACCTTCGGACATGTCCCTGTGGAAGACCAGGTAAGGAGACTGGAGTGGAAGCGACTGGAGCTCTCCCATCCTTCTGGCTGACCTGATAGCCACCAAGAAAGCGGTCTTCCGACAGGTGAGAGAAACACACCTGCATAGGTTCGAATAAGCTTTGCCATAAGGCTGCTAATACCAACAGTAGATCACGGTGGGGTTTCCCACACTGGAGAAATGTGATCAAGGCCTTTGGCGCCAGACCACCTTCTCCTGCACACTGACTGCTTACGGCCAGCGCCGGTAAGCAGAGATGGCTACCAGGTGCACCCTTAGAAGTCGTCGACCTAAGCCCTTGACTAGAAAGGACCATAAATAGTCAAGATGCTTGCAGGAGGAACAGGAGGAAGGGTCCAAGCCCTTGCCCTGACACCAAATGGAAAACCTTTTCCATTTGAAGGCATAACATTTTCTGGTGCGACTCATACAGGGACGCCTCAACTACATTGAGGACCTCGTCGGAAGACCCAAGGCCTGGAACTCTGGCAAGCTCAGGAACCAGGCCGTCAGGTGCAGGGATTGAAGGTCGGATGGAACACCTTCCCTGATTGACTGAGCAGGTCAGGCGAGCTGGAAACTGCCCGCGGAGTCCTGGAGCTGAGACTGAGGAGATCGGTACCAGGACACAAGCGAGGCCAGTCTGGGGCTATCAGAATCACCTCGCCTTGTCCCTCCTCGCAGCAAGCACCTTGTGGATCAAGGGAAATGGGGAAAAGGCGTAAAAGAGCCGGGGTCAGTGCCTCGAAGGCATCCCCGTGAGCAAGCCCTGCTGAGGGCGGGCATGGAACAGACTCAACAGCGTTCTCCTGGAGGCAAACAGGTCCACCTGAGGTGTGCCCAAAGGAGAACAGATGCTCTCTACCTCCGGCAGGAGAGACCACATAGTGGGATGCAGCCCCTATCCGGCTCAGGGCATCGGCCAGGGTGTTGGAGGCTCCTGCCACGTGAATGGCTCAAGGAGATCCGCCTCCAGGACACTGCAGTGACCAAATCGAGGAGGCTTCCTTGCATAGAAGCTGTGGAGGCCGCGTCCCGCCCTGGCGGTTTAGATAATACATAGTCGTGTAGTGTCCGTCTGGACTCGGACCCTTGACCCGGAGGAGCGGAGCAAAAGGCGGTGAGGCTAGGCGGTTGGCTCGAGACTCCAACGGGTTGATGGCATGGGACTCCCGCGGACCAGAGGCCATCAGGCAGTGTTCCCCAGATGGGCACCCCAACCCATCAGAGAGGCATCCCGGTCGACAGAGACCCGTCGGCTCGAGGCCGGACGAGCAGGATCGCCCTCCTGCAAATGATCTGGAGCGGTCCACCACTGGAGGCGTTCCACATCCCCACCAACACAAGCTGGTCAAGGGATCGCAGCATTGTGACCACTGGCTGGCCAGTCCCCACTGAGGGACGCATATTCCAGCCAGACTGGACCTGGGTGCAGGCCGCCATGAGACCCAGGAGGCGCAGAAGTCCCAGACTTGTGAGGCGCAGTGCCCAACCAAGTGATCGAGCAAGGAGGAAGAACCTCGGCCCTGTCCACTTGAGGAGCAGCTCTGGCTCGAGAGAGGTCGAGGCTGCGCCCGATGAATAGAATCCTGCTTGACCGAGTTCCGAGCTTGGCCTCGTTGATAGGAGGCCCAGTTGAGGAAACAGACCTGGAGGCCAGATCTCTGGACCACTCCGCCTCCTTCCTGGAGGGGAGCTGCTATCAGCCAGTCGTCCAGGTAAGGTACACCGGACCCTCGAGCGCCACAGGAAAGCTGTCACCACAGCCATGCATTTGGTGAAGACCCTGGGAGCTGGAGACAAGCCGAAGGGCATGGCTTGGAACTCGAGGATCCTTCCGCTCGAGGCGAAGGAATCTCTGGTGAAGAGCGGACGGATAGGGGCGTAAGCAGCGTCCTGCAAGTCAGGAAACAAGACCACCGCTTGGCGTTCCGAGGATGGTAGTATCTGAGCCAGGTGACCATCCTGAAGGTTGAGACCTTGGGAACTTGTTTAGAGTCGTGTGGAGTCGAGAATGGGCGCCAGCCCCGTCCGTTCGGAACCAGGAAGTACCTGGACACAAACCTGGGTCTGAAGGAGGGTCCACCACCTCTCTTACCACCTCCTTCTGGAGGAGGAGGCGATATCAGCTCGACGAGCCGCCCAGTGAGACTGGGGATCCCGAAGCCCCTCGAGGGGCTGACGGCTCCTGAAGGGTGGTGCCTGCTCGAATTCAGAGGCAGGCCTCTTCCCACCACCTCCAAGACCCCACCTGTCCCGTGGTAACAGCGGACCAGGCGGAGCAGTGCGGACCGTCCCCCAGGGGACCCAGAAGTGAGGTGGCAGGGGATGGGGCGACACCCCTCAGCCCGTCACTGGGCAGGCTTGGAGGAGGGACCGGCGAGGGACCTCCTGGGCCCTTCCTCCTTGCCTCCTGGTAGAGGAAGCGGCGGCTCAGGTTTGGGATGCCAAGGCCGAGCCTGCTGGCCCTGGCGTTGCTGGGCGGGCGCGCCGAGGGCTACAGAAGGACGAAGGAGCTTAGGCTGTGGTTTGCTGACCTTTGTCCTTCTGGCCGGAAGAGACCGAGTCCAAGAGTGGCATTGGACTTCTCGATCCTCTGCAGGTGACCTTCCACCCCAGGGCCGAAGAGGTCAGTCCCAAAAAGAACATCAGCCAACTTGTGCTGGGTATCCGAGTAAAGGTGATATCCTCAGCCAAGCCCGCATGACGCCTTAGCCACTGCGGCGCCACCGATCTGGCACATGAGTCCCCTATCCAAAAGCAGTCTGGAGCTGCTGTTTGGCCACTACCCTGCCCTGGTCCGCACCTGTAACACGTAGTCTGCAGATCGGTAGGGAAGATGAGGATGACCTCATCCAGGGAGCCCAACAGGGCATGAGAAAAATGTGCCATGAGACTGGCCGAACTGGCCTGGCGAAGGCAGAGAGGGCAGCGTAGACTTTTTAAGCCCGACGCCAGTCCAATTTCTTGGACTCCTTGTCGGAGGTTTGTCCCACATCCCTGGCGTTGCTCGTGCGAGAGCTGTCGGTAACAACCCCTCAGCAGAGGTGTTCAACGGACAAGGAACAGTGGGGACGCATACTTCCTGGCCATCCTGGCGGCGCAGGAGCAGGAAGCAGGCGCTGCCAAAAGCTCCGAGTGCCGGACCCACTATGGCCTCGGCCACCCGGAAAAGCCCTCGTCGGAGAAATCCTCGGTCCAAGAATCTCCATTGAGGATACACGGCCCGTTGGAAGCGGTTCGAGCTCCATCCCGGTGAGACTCGAGATGAGCGAAGCAGTCTAGGAAGAACTGACGGGCTATAGAGTCCAATGATTGACCTCCTGAAGACTCAGTCCAGTGGCTTGGAGAAAAAGGAGAATCATCTTCAGACTCGGAAGAATCCTCGAAAACTGCCTCTGGCCTGAGCCACCTTCCTGCGAGGTCGGTCGGGGTGAGGTGTGCGCCAACCGATTGGGGTAGACCCTTACCGACGCGAGAATCCATGGTCGAACCCCAATTAATTGGCTGTGGAGGCGGAGGTTCCACCGGATCAGTGGAACAGCTGGTTTTAGCAGAACAACCGGCCTGGGTATAGGCTCCTCCCGGATAAGTCGAGGGGTTGTATCGGCCCAGTTCAGTGACAACCATAATGGCGGGGAAGGCGCCAGGCGACTTATTCCGGCCAGGAGGGAGCTGTTGCAACCTCAGGTCCTCGTGCACGTCCGGCAATTCTCGCCCGAAGGCCTCCCTCATCCGAGGAGGAGGGCGAGATGACGCCGCTTACGGTGCGAGACCCGGACCCGCCTGTAATGATTGGGATCGGCTGGACATGAAGAGGTCAGACGAGAGTCCCGGAATTTCGAGGTCGGTGCGGGGAGGTGTCGGCGGCAGCCTCCCTCGGCTGGATGGTCCATCCGAGGGCTCCGGAACGGCGCATAAAGCGAGCCACGGGATCCTCAACTACTCCCGGGGAACGGGGAGGGAATCTCGGCTGCTAAAAGCGACAGCCCGTCCAATGGGTCGAAAAATCTCGACTTCATCGGTGGGAGTCTCGGTCAACTGACCTGGCGGGGACACCGTGAGGCCAGTGGCGAAGCCGCGGCGATCGACGAAGCGGCGGCCGGGAGAGGACCTTTCCCGCTCCCAAGGCGTCGACGGAGGGACTACCTGTCCCTCTTTTGGACCGAGAATAAGGTCCAGCAGACACAAACCCTTCTCCTTTAGTGGAAGGGACAGACAAACTCCTTAAAAAGAAGCCGTGTAGGAAGAACCCGGAGGCGGGATAAATGCCAGGACGAGGAAAATCGGCCCGCGCCGCCTCCTCTTGAGGCGACCATCCCGCTGAGCTGATCCTTGAAGCCACGCGTGAGACACCGCCAGCAGGCCTCCTTGGACTTCACGGAGAAGCTTCTCGGACGGCCCAGTTGCAGTAGACACACGGTCTTGAGGCGTGGCCGAGAAGATGAGCACAGTCGCATAGCCTGCGGGTCGTGCTCAAGGCCTAAGCAGTGAACTGCGTGGGTGTGGATCCGTCCGAGACATCTTCTGCCCGCATGGGCATCTCCGAAAATCCGGGGTCGATTTGTCCATCGCAGCGCGGGGATAGAAGACAAAGTCTTTTACCAAAATTGTTTATAAATCCATAAGCGGAGAATAGGAACCAGTCACAAGCACAGGCGTTAAGGAGAACCTGAGCTTCCAAGCGGTGAAAGATCTGGTGTCATGGGGCGAGCCGAGAGTTATACCACCGGGTGGATTGGGGAACAAGCCAAGAAGACCTTCCGGCAAAGATTTAAAAGCGGCAGAATGCCTGCCAACTGAGTGTGGATGAACAACATATCCATGTCCCTAGAGACCTGTATTTCTGGGGACATGGATATGTCCATCACTCATGAACAGACTCAACAGTTCTCCAGGAGGAGGGCAAGCGCGCACACACCCCTACTTAGGTGAAGGCTGGGAGGCTGGGCCCCTGACCGAGCACCTGGCTTGACCCAGGTCTGATGGTGGAGGAGCAGTAAAGCCTGCTTCGGGCAGAAGCCTGCAGATATCCTGGACGGGTATCCTCGAAAGCAACCACCGATGCAGCGGAAGGATGGGTAAAAAGCGCTTATCCCTCTGGGAGGCTCCATGCCCGCCCGCCTATAGTGGAGACCTGCAGGGGTGACCCGCCCGCTTGTAAATCCACTGGGCTGCAAATCTGCCAGATGTGCCTCCAGCGAAGATGATGAACTGGCGAACCTCTCCCGAACTTTAACTACACGCTCCTGGTAGGTGGCGTTAACCCGATCCTATGGAACCTGTATACGACCTCAGTGTGAATGAGGATAAACCCGGCAGAGGCCAATACCCCCGAAGGGAAGACTCCGCCACCGCCGGAAGGACTTGGATGGGCGCCCAGGACAACCTAGTCCCGTGGAAGACCGGATAGAGGAGGTTAAGGGCGCCTGGAACTCTCCCACCTTCTGGATGGCGGAGTGGCCCTAAGAAGGTGTTCTTCCACAACAGGTGGGAAACTGCACCTGTGCAAAAGGTTCAGATAGCTTTGCTCATGAGCTAAGCCCATACCAGCATGAGATCCCACAGAAAGGGATACTCTCCCAAAATGGGAGGCGTGATCGAGACTTAGAAGTGCCAGACCACCTTCTCCGCACCACCAACAGCCTCCTGTGGCCAGCGCCGGGAAGACAGTGGTGACCATAGAAGCACCTAGAGGGTCGTCGGCTGAAGCCCTGGTTTGGGATGGACGCAGATGGTCGGAATGCTCGCCAGGGACGGGGAGGCACGGACCTATCCATCATCAAAAGGAGAACTTCTCCCAGAGAGCGAGCATCTTGGCCGATTTCTTGCAGGATGGCTCGAAGGTCGAGGACCTTGCACGAAGACCCTAGGCCTGGCCCTTGCCGCACGGGGGTCGGCCTACAGGTCTGAGGATTGAAGGTCCAGATGGATAACCTTCCCTGAAGGAAAGACAGGACCGAGGCGGACTGGGAGGCTGCATCGGGAGCCTGAGGGAGGCTGGATACCAGAACTGGCAATCCAGTCTGGGGCTACCAGCATCATCTCGCCAAGTCCCTCCTCGCCTTGCCCGTGGGTCAAGAGAAATGGGAGAGACGCAGGGAGCAGGGGTCAGAGGCCCGATGGCATCCCAGCAGACCCTGCTGAGGCGGGCAAAAAACAGTCTCTGCCTCGTATTCTCCCGGAGAAAGAGGAGAAGATCCTGTGCTACCTCGGCAGGAGACCACTCATGGCGCAGCTATGCACGGCAAGAGCAGCAGCCAGGGGTGGGGCTCCTGCCACAAATGGCTGGGAACCCTCGACTGTTTAACAACCCAATCACGGAGAACCTCCTTGCACGAGACAAGGGGATCGACCGAATCTGGCGGGTGGCACATGGTCATGGTGTTGTCCTATTTGGACTTAGACCTCTAGACCCCGTACAAGCGGGCCAGCGGTACAGGCTAAGCGGACCCGCCTGTGCTCAGTGAGCAGGAGGACATGGGACTCGCGAGGAGGACCAGAGTAACACTCTGTATTCCCCAAGATGGGCACCCCACCCATCCGAGCATCGATCGGGAGAAGACCCGCCGACTCAAGCCGAGCGAACAGGATGTTCTCCTGCCGAGATTGGAGCGGTCAAGGAAGCGTTCTCTCTAACTCTTAGGCTGTTAGTCACGAACTGGTCCAGGCGCGCAGCACTGTGACCTCTGGCTGGCCCCTCCCACTGAGGGAGGCACGCTGAGGTCAGGAGGAGCGGAGGTCCTGGCAGGACACAAATTACCCGGCCAGCCAGACCGGGCAAAGGAGGAAGAACCTCAGCCTGTCCGCCCGGAGCCGAGCTCGGACTCAAGAGTCGAGCTTGGTCAAGAAGCTTCACCACTAAGGTCTGAGGTTCCCATTGGCTCCTGAAGCAGGAGACCAGTCTGCCTTCCTGGTGGGGTTACATCCGGACCCTTCAGTGCGCATGAGACTGCTGAGCAAGAAGGGCCTGGCTAGGAACTCGTGAGATCACACACAAAAGGGGTGGAGCCTCCCAAAAGCGGACAAGCGAGGAATAGGTACATCCTGGGACCCAAGAAACCGCTACACACCATGTTCTGAGGGATGGGATATCTGAGTAGAGACCATCAGGTGGGAGAATGGCAGCGAGCCCCGTCCGTTTACGAGGCCAGGAATGCCTGGACCGCGAACCCAGGGGTTGGAGTGGGTGGGGGTTCGCGGCCAGCCTGATCTACCTCTAACTAGAGGCCAGGCATGTCAGTCTGACCGACACAGGCAGGGACCAGTCGGACCCAAGATCCCCATGAAGCAATGGCTCAAAGGAAACAGCTCAGCAACCTCGACAGGATCCACCCTTAAATACCTCCAGAGCGAGTGTTGAGCCCGTTCCCCCATGGGAAACCGGGTTGGGACAGCCAGGGGCCAGGGCAGTGCCCTTGGCCTGTCACTGAACGAGGCTTAGAGGGGAAGGGCGAGGGGCCTCTCAGTTTCCTGCCTCCTACTTCCTTTGGGAGGAGGCGCTGGACTGGCAACAGGCCACCCAGTGCATGCCTGCTGGCCCTTATGCTGGGCTGGTGGAGCCCCAGGGCTCCAGCGGGCAAAGGGCTTACACAAAGGCTGGCTGCCCTTGACCCTCCAGGCGAGTGACAGAGTCCGGTGGCATCGGACTCCGGACCATGGATGTCCCTCCACTCCAGGGCTGAAAGGCCAGTCCCAAGAAGGGGTGTCCGCCAACTGCGTGCTGGGTTTCCAAAGAAGGAGGATAACCTCAGCCACGACCTGCAGTAGCACGCTCTTGACCGCCACCACGATCTGGCACAGGAGTCGCCTAGATCAGGACCGTCTGGAGCTGCTGCTTTGCCACCGCCCTACCCTGGTCGCACCTGCCGAACCCGTGGTCCGCAGGTCGGCGCGGGAAGATGAGGGAGGACCCTGGTCAGGGAGCCCAAAGGCGTGGAGAAATGTGCCATCAGTGCAGCCGAGCTGGCCTGACGGAGGCCTAGGGAGCACGCAGCGTAAACCTTGAGCCCGACGTAGTCCATCCTTCTGGACTCTTTGTCAGGGGGTCTATCCACATCCTCAGCGTTTCCAAGACATTGGAAGCGTAAAATCCGATGACTACCCCTCAGACAAGGGGTGCTCCGAGAAACCCAGGCAAAAGAACGACAGGGACAGGGTACCTCTGAGCCACCGCCAAAGGCACAAGGAGCAGAGCAAGAAGTGAGCCGCGCCATGGCTCCAAGGCTGGGCCCACGATAGCCTCAGCCACTGGGAAGGCCTCCAAGGGAGAACCCCTAGGTTCCAGAATCTCCGTGGGGATAAGGTGCCCGTTTGGAGACAGGCTCGAGCTGCATCCCAGTGAATTCTGAAATGAGCTGAAGCAGACCCTTCAAAAGGCGATGGGCTGTGATCTACAGATATTCCTGGGAAGACCCGGGTCCTCCCTGCTAGGAAACATGTGAGCGGCTTCAGGCTCGAAGGGTCTGCAAAGCCTGGGCGAGGCACTCTTGGTCCGCAGGCGCGGGCAGGGGAGTGAGGGGGACCGAGGTGACCTGAAGAACAGAGTCATGGCCTGGCCTGGGCCCATGAGGCGAGAGGGGCAGGGGTCGAGACTGACAACCGGCCTGGAGAGGGCTCCTCGACCCGATTCGAGCGACTTGCCGACCCGGCGGCTACTTGCTATCCGGAAAAATAGAAGGGGTCGATTGATACCGGACAACAACTGCTGTCGCCACATAAGTTCCTCGTAATACCGGCGCCAATGGCATCGAACAGCTCCTCATCAGTGAGAGGATGAGGAAGAGCAGCAAAAGCCTTAACCGGTGCCTCGACCAAAACGCCGAGATGGCGTGACGGCTAGACTGAGACCCAGATCCTCGGGGGACCGAGGCGGAGCCTGGGAAGAGCGGGGCGCACCCGCTCCTCCTCGGCTCGGAAGAAAGGACCGAGGGCTGTCGACCCGAAGGGGAGGACAAAGCCTCAGCCTCCGCGGGGGCGGAGGATGGCGGCACCAGAAGACCCACGAGGAGACTCGACAAGCGTCGATGGGGACCTGGCCCGGCTGACTGTGAGGATACCGTGAGGCCAGTGGCAGGCAGATCCTGGAAGAGCCGAAGTCGGCGTCGGCGATGAGGAGGAGAGTTCCGCTCCGCGACAAAGACCCGCCTCGGCCCTTTGTATAGGCCCAGCGGCAGGGCTCAGGGTCCCTCTCCCTTGGAGGAGAGGGAATGATGAAGCTCCTTGAACGAAGCTGCACGAGTTGAATCCAAGGAAAGCGGGATAAGCGCCGCAACCGAAGGAAGGGGGGGGGAACCGCCCCTTCCCCGGCAGGATCAAACTGCAGAGAACAGTCGAAGCGGACACCCGCGGTCCGAGGGAATCTCGAGCGGAAAAACTACGGATGTCGAGCCCTGAGCAGACGCGCGGCCCTCAGAGAGCTGACCGAAGGGCAGAACAGAAAGTGCAAGCCTGAGGATCGTGATCCAAGTCCAGGCAATAAACACACGTGGAATGCGAGTCCCTCCTGGAGGAACTAACCGGGCGCCTCTCGGGGCCGGAAAAAGACTGAGCCATCGCCGTAGCGAAGAAGAAAAGATTGAAGATTCAGAAAGGACACTTCCAATGAATTCGAAGACCGAAATTTTCAGGAACCAGTCGAAAACGCAGAGCGCTAAGGAGGGAACCTGAGCTTCCAAGCGGTAAGGAAGATCTGGGGTCATGGGGCGGAGCCGAGAATTTTACCACCCGGGTGGGTGGGAGGAGCCAGCTTGAAGACCTTCCGGCAAGATTTAAAGCGGCAAGGGACCTGCCAATAAGTGTGGATGAACAACATATCCATGTCCCTAGAACTTCTGTTTCTAGGGCAAGAGTCTCTGATGGATTTGCAGGTGGAAAGGATCTGATTCTCATCTTTGGAAACTTTTTGAAGCTGAGGACCAGTCCCTGGCTTACTACTTCCAGGACCCACTTGTCTGCTGTTAAAGACCTCCAGTCCTGGACAAAGTAAGCCAGCCTGCCCCCTACCGGTAGGGAGAGTCGGCCCTGGCCACCCCATCAGGAGCCTGTGGCAGAGGGCTTTGGGCTGAGGGGTAGAAGTGGGCTTACTTGTACCCGCCTGGCTCTCCTCTGAAGAACCCCCTCTGGGCATAAGCAGAAGAGGAGGCCTGGGCTTGGTAAAAAGGCCTATGAAAGGGCCTGCCCCTGCCCCTGAGATGCTGCCTTTGAGGAGTGGCTTGCCTTTCTTTGGCCTGTGCACTCCTATAGGTGGTCCTATATTCATCCATTTTCTTCACATAATTCTCTGTCTGCTCCCCAAACAGAGAATTACCCACAACAGGAAAATCCATAGCCTTAGACTGGGTATCCTGTGACAGGGTAGTACATCTGAGCTAAGCCATTCTGCGAAGTGCCACAGATGTAGCCATGATCCTTGATGACACATCATTAGAGTCTACTGCAGCATGAAATTGCACCTTGGATGCCTCAATACCATCCGCAGCCACCTGCTCCAGCTCCCTGGCAAGCTGGTCAGGGACTTGTTTCGCTAGGGCCAGCACAGTATCCCATCTGGACTTCTGGTACCTAGCAGCATAAGCATATAATTTACCTGTCTGAGTCCTAAAGATGCTGCCATGTATCGTTCTTTGCCATGGCATCCATCTTCCTAGAGTCCTTTTCAGGAGGGTGCGAGGCTAGGGAATATTTGCTTTGTCTGGCTGCAGCCTGCACTACCCCACATGGCTGCACTGCTGAGAGAGGAACTCAGTATCAGAGCCTGATAAGTATACCTCTTGTCCATCCTTTTATCAACAGGGAGGATGGAGTGAGGAGTTTTAAATTTTACTGTTTCCTAAAATATTTATGCAAGGGAATAGACAGTCTCCTAGACTCTGGAATATCCATTTCTACATAATCAGGCTCCTCTTGGTCATCAACAGCTTCCTCAACAGGGAGCTGGAGAGTTTCAGCAACTTTCTTATAGAACATAAAATGAGAAGGGGACTCAGATAGCCTGGGGGGGGGAAGAGACCCCAGACGGCCTGTCTGGAGAGATGTCCGGTTCAATGGACACATCCAGACCTTCAAAATCACATTCACTCTCCCCATATTCCTCCTCCCCTTCCTCCGGTTCATAAAAATCCTCAAAATCAAAATCTTGAACCGGTGGAACCGACCGCTTTCCTGATGGTGCCGGTTCGGACGGAACCGGGGAAAGTGCCTGGACAATTTGAATTGCTTTAGCTATTTCTTCAGCAGTTGGAGAAAGAACTTTTGGCTCGAAACTAGCTGACTTTCTAGCCCTTTTAGTTGGAACCAGCTCCTCAGAGCTGGCTCTTCGTTTGCCCGAGGAAGCATCGCCCTGGTCAGAGGGCACTCCCTCTGGTTCGGTTGAACCCGGACCGGGCTGGCCATCTGGGTCAGCGGACTTTTTGGCCTCCCTTTCCCTGAGCCTACCAACTCTTTTTTCCACGGTGGCAGCAGGAAAATTCTTACAAATCTGGCAGTCTGCATTGAGGTGGTCAAACCCCAGACAATATACACAAGTGGTGTGTGGGTCAGCCTTAGCAAAGGCTTCCCCACAGAGACCACAGTGTTGAAACCCAGTGGGCCCGGTTTTTCTTTTGGGTTTCTCAGACATAGTGCCAGCTTAACCAAACTTGCCTGTTAATGGCAATCTGCCAAGCAAGACTCCCTTATCGGTTCCCAGCTGTGTCACGGGCCGAGGAAAAAAACGTAATGAAATCCGTCTTTTTTTTAGAACCGATATGAACTGGGAACCGCACTCTAAAGGACTTGAAAGTCTATAAAAAAAACAACCTGATCGGTTCAAATTGAACCAAAAACACGTTTACAAGTTCCACACAGAAGAAAATAAATGTAAGCCTATCTATTACTTACGATACCACAGACAGAGCTTGAACTGACCGGTTGCGGTTTAATTTTGGTTAAGAAACTGAAAAAATAAAACTTTTAACCGACAAACGAACCGAGCAGAAGGAGGAATCTCCGGAGCGACTGTTCAGTGAGGCGGAGTAAAGAATCTGACAGTTTGAGCATCAACAGACAGTGTTCAACCGAGCTTGCGCTCAAGGTTCCATGCCTTGTATGGAAAGTTAACTCTTTCACCTCTGGAGCAGTTCTAACCTGGGGTTATACTGCATATGTCATAATACAGCAAGACTTCATGTTGTTTGAAGGTGACCTTTCAGCCACTTAAACCCCTACAGAGAGGTGTGCCTCAGGGTCTATCCTTGGTCCCCTGTTGTTTGCACTTTACATTAACAACATTGAAGACAACATCAATAAGGCCAATATCCACTTGTTCGCTGACACATTACTTTATTTGAGTTGTCCTACGCCGGAAGCAGCCTGTGAAGACCTCCAAGCCATATTTAACCTATTGCAATACCAGCTCATAAGCAAAAAGCTTCTGCTTAATGTAGAAAAAACAAAAGCGATACTCTTTTCCCCTTCCTCCTATGCGGTGAACCCCGCTCGCGTTGGGGCTATCCCTCTGATTACCACAGTACTTGGAGAAAATCTAGAGTATGTGCCAAAATTCAAATATCTAGGTGTATGGGCTCGATCACAAACTCTCCTTCTCTGAACATCTCGAAGAACTACAGAAGATACTAAGACAAAGACGAGGACTATTCTACAGAATTAACCACTTCCTTACTAGGGATGCCAAGCAGCGGTTGGTTCAAGCCACGTTCCTTTCATTAATAGATTACGCGGACCTTCTCTATAGCCATTGTACTGCCTCTGCCCTGGCCAAGTTGGACACCCTATACCACAGAGCAATCAGGTTCATAACGGGCCTTCCACTTTCCACACACCATTGCTCCTTGTACACTGCGGTGGGCTGGACTTCCCTTCATTATAGGAGAAATAGAAATGCCGCTCTATGGACTTTCAGAGCGGTTACCAACAAGCTCAACCTATACTTCTCTAATTATATTCACTTGAGTGTGATAGGTGCCTATGCCCTAATAAGCTATTCCCTAATTGCCTTGCAATTACCCAAGGTCAAATCTTGTTTCGGCAGAGCTGCGATAAGTTTCTCGTTGCCTTCCTTGTGGAACAATATGCAAAAAAACTTGAAGCTGAGCTGTACTGTTAGCCTGAATATTTTCAAGTTGCTCTATGGCTGCTCCGTGAAGGAATCCTGCAAATGTTTCCCACATCGCTAGCTCACCTATTTTCCAGTTTCCCTCCTGCCCATCTCTCCCTACTAAAATATCGGCTTCTCTGCCTCTCTTTAAGCCATGGCCAAGTTCCACCCCCTTCCCTGAAGTATGCCAGTAAACTATTCCAACCCCGTCACTTCTTCCTAAGCTGGTATCCCTCTTCTTGCCTTTCTCTCTCCTTTTAAGTGAACATTCCGGCTGTTACCAGTTATGAGTCTATCTGTTGTAAAGGCCCTCTCAATCAAATGTTGATGTACATATGTATATTTTTCTTCTTTGTATAATATTGCATTGTGTTTTACCATGTTACTGAACTATGATTTCTGTATGACCAGGTCCATCTTGCAAATGAGCCCTGCTCAATAGTGCCTGCCTGGATAAAGATTTTGATTGACTGATTGTCTTTGTGAAAAATCAAATAAGAAGTCTCACACACTAGAGCCTGAAACTCAGAAATCCTTCAAGCAGAAGTCATCGTAACTAAAAAACAACCTTTTCTATGACAGGACACTTTAAGCCACAACTCGCGGCAGGCTGAAAAGGAGCCAATGTCAATTTCTCAAGTACAAATTTCAAGTTCCAAGGCAGGACTGGATTACAGACAGGAAGTTTTATATGAACACTACCTCTCAGAAACGTATGGGACGCCTCTAAATGGGCAACTGTAGGACTACAAACAAGTGCATGAAAAGCTGATATAGCAGACAAATGTACCTTAATGAAGAAATACTGCAAAAGGGTCCAAATTCCAGGATGCAGCCCACAAAGTAAAACGCTTCCATTTCAGGGAACAAGTATGTTTGGAAGATGGCTTCCTAGCTGCAATTAGGACATCACCATCCTTAGAGGATACCCTAAACGTGCAATGGCTATGTCTTCAGGAGCCATGCATGCAGATGGAGGTACTTCAGGTATGGATGGATGAGGGACCCTTATCCTATGACAACAGACCCTGACACAAAAGTACAGGGACAGAAGGCTACACTGCCAGATGCTGAAGGAGCAGAAACCATATCTGGTGAGGCCGTAGCAGGGCCATGAGGATAAAAGTGGCACTCCTCTCCCGCAATTTGAGCAGAGCTCTCTGTATTAGAGGAATAGGGGGAAATGTACAGGAATTTCCCTTTGCAAGAGAGGGATAACGTATCTCACCGAAAAACTCAAAGCCATGGAACAAGCAAGCAAAAATATGACAGTTTTACGGTGCATGGGGACGCAAAAAGATCTAGCTTTGGATGACCCCATCTTGCCAAGAGGCCATTTACCATGGAAGTCAGCAGTTCCCTTTCGTGAACCATCGACTGAGACCTGCTTAGCCATCTGCTAAGACATTCTGGAGACCGGAGAGATACATGGCCGATAGGTGAAGGCTGTGAGACAGTGCCCAGTACCACTCTCTCACTGCTTCCCTGCATAAGGGACTGGAGTGAGTGCCCCCCTTGTTTGTGTAGGTAATGCATCACACTGATGTTGTTTGGATTAGCAAAGGACTGGGGCAAAGATGACTTTGAAAGGCCTGCATGCTGTACAGAACAGCCCTAATTTCCAGGACATTTATATGCAGCTTGGTCTCCACCTTGGCCCATGACCCTTGTGTCTGTTGAAGGCGGAGATGGGCACTCCAGCTGGAGCCCGAGACATCTGTAGTGAGGATCTGTACAGGCAAAGCAAAGCAATTTTGCTTATATGGCAACCAATTCCAGAGGATTCTGAGCACCTCACAGAAATGAACAATTTGATAAAACACATACAGTTAAAACAATAACTAATACACAAGTGATAAACACAACAGAATACTAAACAGCAGCATCATATCCCAAAGCATGTAGTGAACAAGTAAGTTTTCAAACCAGATTTAAAAGTGGTCAGGGAAGGGGAACCTCATACCTTGGGAAGGGTTCCTCAGAACACTCAACAGAAGGGGAGCCATCACTCTACACGCCCTAACCCCTGAGGACTTCAGGCGAGATCTTGGGACAAATAAGTCCTGCATCCACTAACTGAAGGGGAAAGCCAGGAGCATATGGGGACAGGAGGTCTTTCAGGTAGCAAGGTCTCAATCCGTTCAGGGCCTAGTAAGTTAAGCACATCTTTAAGTTGATGCACCACCACACCAGCAGCCAGTGCAGAGCATGGAGAACAAGCATGAAATACTTGAACCAGAAGGTACTAGCAACCAGCCAGACTGCCACATTCTGGACCAGATGCAAGGAAATCAGCCACTTCATGGATAACCCAGGTGCAGCCTAGTTACAGGAATTGTGTACACTAGTGCTGCTAGGTCAGGCGACTCAAGAAAGGGTTTTATCCAGAAGAAGTTACAAAGACAGTAAAAGCCACAGCTTACAATAGCTGACATCTGACATTCTATTGTCAGCCTGGAGTGCTACGACTCAAGATTCCTCACTCTGTCTACAGCTTGAGAGCAACACTATCCAGAGATGGTAAAACAGTACAACTCAAAGCTGATGAACCAGACTGACCTGGCTCCAGGTATCACTTCTGTCTTGAAGGATTTAGTCTATGCCAGATGACTGCCACCCAGTCCGAATTTCCTAAGGCACTGTCAGTTCCACGACCTTGGGATGTTGAGGATTTAAAGCGTAGTGGTGGTGTATTTCTTTGCTGTCTTTGGTTGCTGCAAATTTCGCCCCCTTCCCCAACTCTTGATTATATGCCCGTTAAATCTGATTGACAGGAGCTAAACACTGGGTATAGTAAGGGTGTGGAGTAGGAGGGCATACCAGGAAAGGAACAGCAGCAAGTGAAGAGGTGACTGCTCTCAGTGGAAGGAAGTAAATGCAAATCTAGGATCTTTCATTATTACTTTTTAGCATTGATACTGCATTGGGGAAAGGAGGAGTAGGAGTTTTAAGAAGGTTGTGCAATGGCTACTTAAAGTCTGTTTTTGAGTGTGGATAGGAATATAAAAAGCAGTTGCTCAATATATCAAACATGTGCAACAAAGGAGGTAAGGGAAATAAAGAAAATGTTTTGCACTGATAGAGGAGGGAGGGGAGACTTGGGAGAGTGTTTGATATCCTGCATCTGGAAGGGTGGGGGGTTGCTGGTGGGCAACGACAGCAATGGGTAGGGTGGTAGGCTGCAACAACTGCGGTGCACCAATCTTTCTAAAAATTGCCTGGAGTGTGGGAGGATGTTTAGTGTGCAACCACATAGAAAAACTTAGAAAGGAGATTGAGGGTCTACAGGAGGAACTAAGATAGAAACATAGAATTTGACGGCAAATACGGACCACTTGGCCCACCCAGTCTGCCTATTTCCCTACCTAATGGATAAGCTGCAGATCCTAGTTAACCAGCAGCCTACTTCTTTATGCCTCCACCCCTTAGAATTGCCTTATGACTGTCCCATGCATGCTTGAATTCCACCACTGTTTTTGACTCCACAACCACCTCCGGAAGGCCATTCCATGCATCCACAACCCTCTCTGTGAAAAAAAATACTTCCTTAAATTACCTCTGAGCTGACCCCCCTCTATCTTCAAATTGTGCCCCCTTGTTCTTGCACACCTCTTGTTTTGAAAGATGCTACCCTCTTGGACTTTGTTGATTCCCTTGAGGTACTTGAAAGTTTCTATCATGTCCCCCCTCTCCCTCCTTTCCTCGAGGCTATACATTTTAAGCTCCTTAAGTCTCTCTTCATATGTCTTCCGGTGCAGACCTGGCACCATTTTAGTTGCCCTCCTCTGGACAGCTTCCATCCTGTCTATGTCTTTGCAGAGATTGGGTCTCCAGAACTGCACGCAATAGTCCAGATGGGGTCTGACCAGCTGTCTGTACAGAGGGATAATAACTTCCTGTTTTCTACTGGTGATGCCTCTCCCTATGCATCCCAGTATCCCCCCAGCCCTCCTTGCTGCCCTCTCACGTTGCTTGCCCACCTTTAGGTCATCTGATATGACTACCCCCAGGTCCCTTTCCATTTTTGCTGTTGTTAGAATCTCACCCCCCATTGTGTACTCTTCCCCTGGGTTTTTGTTTCCCAGGTGCATTACCTTGCACTTCTTAGCATTGAATCTAAGCTGCCATACATTTGACCATTCCTCTAACCTTGCCAAGTCCTTCTCATCCTTTCCACCCACCTTGTGCATCAACTCTGTTGCAGATCTTTGTGTCATCTGCAAAAAGACATACTTTTCCTTCCAGTCCCTCTGCAATGTCACTTATAAAGACACTGAAGAGGACTGGTCCTAATACTGAACCCTGTGGTACCCCACTAGTAACCCCCCTTTCTTCAGAGTGGACTCCATTTACTATTACTCTCTGTGTCCTATTCTCCAGCCAATTCTTTACCCAGGCTGGCTAACTTGTATATTAATCTTTTGTGTGGGACTGTGTCAAATGCCTTGCTAAAGTCTAGGTAGGCCATGTCCACAGCCCCTCCCTGATCTACTACTTTGGTCACCCAGTCAAAGAAATCTATCAGATTCATCTGGCATGACCTTCCTGCTGTGAATCCATGCTGCCTTGGGTCCTGTGCCCCTCTGGCCTCTAGATAATCGACAATTTTTTCCTTCAGAAGTGATTCCATCATTTTCCCTACCACTGAGGTTAAACTAACAGGTCTGTAGTTTCCTGCTTCTGCCTTGCTCCCACTTTTGTGAAGGGGAATCACATCTGCCCTCCTCCAGTCCTCGGGTACCACCCCATCCTCCCATGATTTGTTAAAGAGGGTAGTCAGTGGTGTCACTAGTTCTACCCCTAGTTCTTTTAGAATTCTGGGATGAATCCCATCAGGCCCCATTGCTTTGTCCACCTTCAGTTTTAAGAGTTCTTTCAGAACCCTTTCTTCTGTAAATGGGCTGGTATCAACTTCTGTATCCAGAGTGTTTCTACTGTTTGTTTCAGGTACCTCCCCCTCTTCCTTTGTAAATACTGAGCAAAAATATTTGTTTAGTATCTCTGCCTTTTCACAGTCACCCTCTGCCCACCCTCCCTCCCCTTTATTAAGCCTCACTATCCCTCCCTTGGTCTTCCTTTGCTCCCTGATGTACCTATAAAAGGTTTTATCCCCCTTCTTAACCGAGTTGGCTATCTTTTCCTCGGTTTGGGCCTTTGCTGTTCTGACTGCCTTCCCAGCTTCCTTTTGCTTTAACTGATACAGTTCTCTGTCCTGCTCCTTCTGTGATTCCTTGTACTTCCTGAATGCTTTCTTTTTCTCTTGAACGTTCACTGCCACTTCCTTTGAGAACCATAGTGGTTTCTTACATCGTTTAGTTTTATTTGCTTCACACAAAGGCTTGTTACCTCTGTGATGGCAGTTTTTATTATTCCCCATTGTTCTTCAACCCTCCTTCCTGCCCATTTGCTAGTGCATTCCTTAGGCACTCACCCATTTTGGCAAAGTCAGCCCTCCTAAAGTCCAGTACTTTTGCCTTTGTATGACTTAACTCTATTGCTGTGTTTATTGTGAACCATACTGTTCGATGGTCGCTAGTTCCCAGATGGCTACCCACTTCTACATCTGTGATCCTCTCTTCATCTCCATCTGAGAGAACCAGGTCTAAGATTGCTCCCTTTCGAGTGGGCTCCAATACTAGTTGTCTAAGGCATGCCCCCTGTAGGGCATCTAGAATAACCCCACTCTTAGAAGTGGCTGCTGCAAATGCACTCCAGTTAACATCTGGCATATTCAGATCACCCATCAGCAATATCTCCCCTTTTTCTGCCATTCTAAGTATACTTTCTATCATTTCCTTGTCCATTTCCTCCCCCTGAGAAGGGGGTCTGTATACAACCCCTGTGTGGATTGTGGTTCCATTGCCGGTCTCCAAATTTACCCACAGTGCTTCTTCTCCTCCCTGTTTTCCCTTTTGTTCTGTTGCTTTGATTCCTTCCCTTATGTAAAGAGCTACTCCTCCTCCTCTTTTACCCTCCCTGTCCCTCCTGTAGATAGTGTATCCTGGTATGTTTACGTCCCAGTCATGGTTTTGTGTGTACCATGTTTCTGTGACTGCCATGATATCCAGATGTTCCTCCTCCATCAAGGCCACTAATTCAGGAAGCTTGTTACTCAGACTACGGGCATTGGTACTCATTGCTCTCCATTTTTTGAAGGCTTTACCTTCTGTTGCAGCATCCCCACTGACCTTTCTACTGGTCTTTTTCATTTAGTACCTTGTTTTGTAGGAGAGGCTGGGATTTTCCTGTTGCTTATCAGTGCCTCCCCTTGACTAGTTTAAAAGCTTGCCAATGAAGCATTTAAACCTATTGCTCAAAAGACTTGTTCCCTTCCTGGACACATAGCAGACCATCCTGCCAGTATAGGCTGGTGCCCTCCAGGTGGACCAGTCCCCAATGAAGCCAACCCCTGTGCCACACCATTTTTCAACCATTCATTATACTGCATGGTGCAAAGTACCTACGCCTCACTCATGCCATTGACAGGCAGCACCTCTGAGAAGGATACTGTGTGTGCTACTTGTCTGAGGCCCTCCCAATTCTACAAAGTCCTTCTGCACTGCTCTAATCTCATGTTGAGCCAAGTCATTTGTCCCTAGGTGGACAATGACATCCAGCTCAGACTCCGTACAGCTGTTCTTGTGATCCTGAGGATCGCTTCTTCTCCTCAAGCCATGGCACCAGGCAGGCACCTTACTTCAGTTTTCCCTGCTCCCCAGTTCTATCCTCCTAATAATTGAGTCCCCACCAGGAGCTGCTTCCTTTCCTTGTGGTGTCCTCTGCCTCCTTCCTGGGCCTCCTTGTGATAGTTGTCCTCAGCCTCCTTAGTCTCCTCTGCGGGTGCATCCATAGGGGAGCTATGCTCCCCCAGAATGCTGTATGGATTGTGGAGTAGAACAACTGACTGGGTGTGCCTCTGTTCTACCATCCTCACCCTCCCTGAGCCCACTGTGGTCCAACTACTGTACTTTCTTCGCAACCTCTGAGGTAGTGGTGGTGGCTCTGGTGCTCCCTGGATGGGGGAGGTTCCCTTCCTACTGTCCAGTGTGGCCTGAAGACGGGCAACTTCCTCCCTCAGGGCAGAGAGTTGTCTGCAAATAGGGCAGCATCTCAGCCTCCAGAAAGACTCCCGGAAGACTGCTGCCCCACAGCCATTACATTGCACTACTCCCCACATGTTTATCTACTTTTTTTTGTTATTTGTGTGTGTTTGTGTGTGTGATTGGTTTGTTATATAGAAATATATATATTATACAATGTGTGTGCTTATATTGTCAGTGCAGTGTGCTAGAGAGGATATGACAGTGATATGCACCTTGCACTCTTGAGGATGATGTCAGAACCCCAGGTATAAAGGAACTATTTCAGGGGTGGGTGGTGTGAGGCGGAAAGGCAAGGCAGATTGGGGGTGGGTTTAGCCCAATACTGGAGGGAGGAAGAAAGGGAGATGAGGGAAGGCGATTTAAGCCAACTGTGGTGAGGAGAGGGTCAGAAGTAGGGAAGCAGGGACAAAGGGGCCCAGGCCAGGAAGAACAATTGCCGGGGAAACCAAGTCAGGAGACAAAAGACAAATGGATGGAGGAGATAGGGACTTGTGAGGGGAAGCGAAGAAGTGGCAAAAGTCATGGAATCGAAAGGAGAGAACAGGTTACTATGAAGAGAGAGGGAGCGAGCATTTGTGAAGGGCCTTCAGAAAATAGCTGTGCACTGCTAGAGTGGAAGAAGGTGGAGGAGGGAAATTATGAAATTAGAGGAGTAATTGATAAATGCCTGGACCAAACTGGAGGGAAGTTCTGCTGGGAGAATGCAACAGGTGTAAAGGGAAATAATGTGCAGGAGGAAGAAGAGGGCTGGAAATGAGAGAGGAGATGAATGGAAGCAAGCAGGGAGTAAGAGGGTGGAATCTTAGTGCTGGGGACTCAATACTAAGAGGAGTTAGATGGGGTAGCAAGGGGGAGAGGCATAGTCGCATTTGGGTGGAGGCCATGCCAGGAATGACAGCGGAAAGGGTGGGACAGTCTGTTCTGAAATATGCTAGAAGGCGTAGGGACAAACCTCAATTAATTATACATTTTGGGACAAACTACCTGGCTGACAAGACAGTAGATACAGTCCAGAGGAGGTTTGAGGAACTAGCACAATTATGTGATGGGGCAGGAAGATCAGTAACTTTTTCAGAGATACTTCCGGTGCCAAAGGCAAGCACAACAAGAAAGCTGAGAATAGAGGAATTTAACGGATGGCTAAGAACCTAGTGTTGTGCTAAAGGGTATGGGCTGTTGGGGGTGGGGAGGGACCTGGGAGGACCGTAGTCTCTATGCCAAGGACAGACTACACTTGAGTGAGGAGAGAAAGAAAATGTTGAAACAAAGGATGGAGGAGTAAATAGAGGAAGTTGGGAATTTAAACTAGGAGTGGGGGGTGGCAGTTGGGGAAGAGATATGCAGAGACCACAGGTTGGAAAACCATATGAGTTTACCCCCCATAACAGTGACAAAGGACAAATAGCAAGTACTGTTGGTGATGCTAGGAAAGGAGGGCAGGATGGGGGGGGGGAGAGAGAGGGGGGAAGGTGGTTACCCTTACTGCTAGGAGCCTTGGGAGGAAAACTGCAGAGTTACAGGTTCTCATGGCAGAGGGAGAGGTGGACATTGCAGCCATCATGGAAACATGGGCCACCCAATACAATGACTGGGACCTGTCTGTGCCAGGGTACAGGTTATTTCGTAGGGACAGGGTGATTGGGAAGGAGGGGTGGCACTATATGTGAAGGAAGGACTGAGTGTGTAAGGGAGGAAGGGAGGAGGGTAGTGCAGAGTCACTTTGGATGCAAATCCAGGATTCCAAGAATAGGATTCTTAGAATGGGAGTGGTGTGCAGGCCACCATCTCAGGCGGAGGAGTTAGACAGGGAACTAGCGGGACAGATCAGGAGGACCTCGAGAAGGGTAGTGTGGTGATTGTGGGGGACTTCAACATGCCAGGAGTGGACTGGAGCACCCCAACAACCAGGAACAGAAGGGAGCAGGTACTGCTGGATGCCTTCCAGGACAGCTTCCTGTTGCAAATGGTCAGTGAACCAACCAGGTTAGGGAATACCCTTGACTTTGTGCTGGCAAATGGGGACTTTGTGAGAGAACTTACAGTGGAGGAACCACTGTCAGGGAGTGACCACCACTCAGTATGGCTCACAATGGATATGGGCAAGGAAGGAGTGGAATCTGGCACAATAGTGCTGGACTTCAGGAGGGCGACTTTGGGAGGATGGGGGAAGTGGTAAAAGGGTACCTGGCAGAATTCAATCTAGTATGGACACTAAACAGAGGTGGGAGCTCATAAAGCTGGGGATAGTGGAGGCAACCAAAACCTGCTGCAAAGCCCAGAGTAAGAAGGCTAGGGCTAAGAAACTGATCTGGTTGAGCAAGGAGGTCATGGGAAAGGTAAGGAGGAAAAGAGCTGCCTGTAGGAAGTACAAGAAAACAGGGAGGGGGAGGACAGGGAGGAGTACTTGACAGAATCGAAGGAGGTGACAAAGGCAATGGGGAGCCAAAGCATCTCTGGAACTCAGGTTGGCACAAGGCATTAGAGGGAGGAGGACTTCTTTAAGTACATCAGGAGAAAAGGGCGTAAGGACCACATAGAAAGGATTAGGAAGGAGGAGTTGGGTGGAAGCAGGTGCGATAAGGCGGAAGCACTAAAGGTACTACTGCTCAGTATTTACTAAAGAGAAGGGGGTGACACCCAAGGTGGGAGAAATGGCAGAGGCGGGGGGTGGTGACAGATGGGGAACTCATGGAGAGCAGAGTTCGAGAGGGTTTGAAGGCACTGAGACAAGGCGCCAGGCCCAGATGGCATCCACCCCAGGGTACTGAAGGAGCTGGCAGAGGTCCTTGCAGGACCTTTGGCAGACCTATTTAATGCCTCACTACATTCGGGGTGTGCACCTCAGGACTGGAGGATGGCTCATGTGGTGCCCCTCCACAAGAGTGGCCCCAAGGATGAACCGGAAAACTACAGAACAGTGAGCCTCACATCCATCGTGGGTAAGCTAATGGAGACTATCCTGAAGGAGAGGCTGGTGGCCCTCCTAGAGGCCAAAGGACTACAGCACAGCAGACAGCATGGCTTCATACGTGGCAGAGCCTGCCAAACCAACCTGGTCGAGTTCTATGACTGGGTAACTAGGCAACTGGACAGGGGCCATGCAGTGGATGTCCTGTATCTGGACTTCAGTAAGGCATTCGACTCAGTGCCACATGGAAGGCTGGGAAGGAAGTTAGTAGGCACAGGGGCGGGTGCAAAGCTGGAGAGATGGGTAGGAAACTGGCTGCAGGGAAGGCAACAGAAGGTGGTGGTGGTGGGTGGGGAGCTCTCACACGCAAGGGCAGTGACGAGCGGTGTTCCACAGGGCTCGGTGTTGGGACCAGTGTTGTTTGGGATATTCATTGCAGACATATCATGGGACATCAAGAGCAAAGATCAGTCTGTTTGCTGATGATACCAAGGTAGAGCGCGATGGTGGATGACCTAGGGGATGGCAGGGTTGCAGGATGATCTGGCAAAGCTGAAACCTGGT
Source organism: Neoceratodus forsteri (assembly GCA_016271365.2). Classification (NCBI taxonomy): domain Eukaryota; kingdom Metazoa; phylum Chordata; order Ceratodontiformes; family Ceratodontidae; genus Neoceratodus; species Neoceratodus forsteri. The sequence continues at coordinate 622,134,466 of CM057449.1, forward strand.
CAGACACCTGGCAATTGGCTTTAATGCCAAAAGTGCAAAGTGCTGCATTTTGGATGAAGACCCAAGGAGGAGCTACCAGCTATGGGGAGTGCAGCTAGCCCAGACAGAGGAGGAGGAGAAGGATCTGTGTATGCTCATTACAGGGTCAATGAACAACTCGGCACAATGCAGGAAGGCAGCTGCAAAGGCCAACAAAATGCTGGGTTGTATTGCAAGGGGTATATCCTCGAGGAGGGAGGAGGTGATTCTGCCACTGTATAGGTCATTAGTTAGACCACACCTGGAGTACTGTGTGCAGTACTGGTGTCCGTATCTGAAGAGGGACATTAAGTTACTGGAGGGGGTGCAGCGCAGAGCGACAAAGATGATCAAGGGCTGGGGGACTTATCATACGAGAGGAGGTTGAAGGAGTTGAACATGTACTCACTGGAGGAGAGGAGAGACAGGGGTGACATGATTGAAACCTTTAAATACATGAAAGGAATAAACAAGACTGGTACAGAGGGCTGTTCAAAGTAAGGGAGGGGAGGGCCACCAGGGACCATGATATGAGACTGGGCGAGGAAGGTTCAGGAGGAGATGAGGACACTTTTTTTTACAGAGAGGGTGGTGGCTGGGTGAAATCGTTACCTGCTGAAGTGGTATGCAGTAGAACAGTGGACTGCTTCAAACAAGGATGGGACAGGACAAGGGGGAGGGTTAATGAAGGGGAAGGGCGGAAGGGAAGGGCAGCTGCAGAATAAGGGGTGCTAGCTGCACATTCGAGCAGACTTGATAGACCTCTAGGGCCTTTATCTGCTGGCAAATTTTGTATGTTCGTAAGACAGCTGCTATATTTTCAAGAGCACAAAACACATATAGCTGGGTATCACCAGCATAACAATAAAAACCCAAGCCATATTCTTTAATGATCTCCCCCAATGGTAACCTGTACACAGTGCAGAGCATGGGAGCCAAGACTGGCCCCTGAGGCATATCACAACACTACCCGATATAAAAGAGCCAAGTGCCATCTGCTGGACAGGTTGGACTCAAACCACTATAACACCATCCTGCGAGTCCTACATAGTGCCCCTGATGGGCCAACAGCACCCCATGGTCGACTATGTCAAACGCAGAAGAAAGATCAAGCAGAACCAAGACAGAACTAGGTTTGCTATCCCTTGCAAGGAGATCATGGTGCACTCTTACCACAGCAGATTCTGTACTACGACGAGGCCGGAAACAGGACCGGAAAGGCTCTCCTCGTGCAGTACCAACTGCACCACTACCCCCTTCTCAATCAACTTCCCCAGAAAGGGAATGTTCAAGACAGAACTGTAACTTGGGAGAACACTATTTAGCAGCAGTACTAGATAATTTTTTTTTTTTTTAAATCGATCTTTTGCAACAGTTTGTTCCCTGTGCTCTGTTGAGCACTTATCTGGTAATCTTTCTCATTTTCGCTGTACTATCACCCCATAATTTGCTCTATTTTTCTTTGTTTTTGTCTACATTTCTACCATCCGCATGTTGAACTGGAGCCTGCTGTTGCCAACCGCGCATGCACATGACTCGCAGTACTATACAGGGATGGTGGTAACGTGCAGAACAGGATCCTATGGAAGTAAACAAAAGACGTGATGCAATGTAAGTGGAGAGCTCAGCTGCAACTTAAATGCCAGCCATATTTACCCTGGATCCACAACAATGGAAATAAATTTTAAATATCTAATGAACTAAAGATTGCTAGAAAAAAATATTTACAGATATGGAAAACTATGGCTGCATGCTTTCGGACAAAAAACGAATTTTGATAATCACTTCCTGTTTATCCAGTACTGCTGCCTTAAGAAAGGGCTTCACCACCATCCTTTTCAAAGCGGTGGTAAACCCCCCTTTCCCAAGTGGGCACCCAACAATCTCCACATAAACTGCACCGAGCCTGCCCCAGCATGCCAAAAGGAGCCAGGTCCACCCAGGATCCATTATATAGTAGGTGGGGGCGCAGTGTAGAAACTGCATGAAGAACGTCATCTGCCAACACCGACTTAAACTCCTCCCATACAGACAGAGTGCCACTGTCCAAAGACCAGTCACAGTCAGCCGATGATAGGCTGCTTAAGGCTATCCCCGCACTGACAGAGGGCATCTTGCCCAGAAAGAACTGATTAAACTCATCACACTTTTCTGTGGAAAACGCTCTACAGGTCTACAAACAGACAGGATTTAAATAATCTGTCCACAGTGTTGAAGAGCTGAGCTGGTCAATTATTTTCAGCAGCAATCACCTGTGACAGGAACACTGATTTTTCCAGAATGACTGCCCACTGATATGCATCATAATGAGCCCTTAGCACAAATTTATCTTCCTCTGAGCTGTACCTCTGCCCTCAGTCATCAACCTCCTCAGGTCACCATCAAACCATGGCGACCTGTGGCAGGAAATCAAGAGGTGTACTCAGAGAGGTGCTATGGAGTCAACAGCTGCAGTAAGAGCCATGTTGTAGCCTTCCATTGTAGTCTCAGCTCCTATCACACAAGCCGGCTCCATGCCCAAGATGAGCAGTGCTGATGAGCATTTGTATCCAGGAGCAAATGTTGTATCCTACTGTTTCATAGAACATATATAAGACCATACTTAGATTTTGGCTTCCCCTTCTAGAACCCGTATTTGAGGAGAGTCGTCGACCTGGTGGAGAGGGTTCAGAGATGGGCGATCAAGTTAATTTCAGGGATAAAAGACATGACCCATGAGGAGAGACTAGCAGAGGGGAGATTTACTTTTGTTATTTCACCATATTAAAAAAATCCTTAGTTATTGACTCAGTGTGGTCTTGAACATATTGTTATAACAGCTAACCTAAGGTCACAAAATAGACAGCTGATCATCCCTAAAGCAAATATGAATAAAAGAGACAATTATTTTGCCATATGAACTACCAGACTGTGGAACAAATTCCCCCAAGACTTGGTGAATGGAACATCCGTTAGTAGTTTTAAAACTAGGCTTAACTACTTGTTATTAAATCGCAGCAAGGAATATTCACCCATTAGGAGTGGGAGACAAACCCGATGGGCCTTCAGCCTTCTTTTGTCTTGTATAACCAAGTAACCAAATAATGAGGCTCCAAATTTCTAAAAAAGTAGTAACTGAGCATCTCCACGGGGTAGGTTAAACAAGGAGCCCCGCAAAGAAACTACACGGCACGATGGTCCGACCAACTGACTGGATCAGCCGTGACGCTAATAATATCAAGACCCAACAAAAGGACCAGGTCCAAGGCATGGCAGTGTTGGTGAGTGCTAGAGGCAACTGCCTGTATGAAGCCCACAGAAGACATCAAATGGAGGAACTGATTTCCAAAAAAAGATGTTTCATCATCGACCCAGGTGTTGAAATCACCCAAAATGAAATGTTTGGGTGAATCCACCACCAGGTCAGCCATGAAGTCTTTGTGCTCCTGCATGAATTTTTACCCAAACCCCGAAGGATGGTATATGACCATGAACTAGCAACTTGTACCCAGCTCACCCTTCACTGCTACGCATTCAAATGACATGGTCTCTCCCATGGATTATGCCATCAGTCCCAAAGCAGATCTAAAATAAAATAAAAAAAAAAAAAAAAAAAAATACATACTAATAAATAATCTACATAGCTATGGTGCAGGGACTGCATCAGAAGACATATAAGGACAGATTAACGGAGCTCAATATGTATACCCTTGAGCAAAGGAGGGAGAGAGGTGATATGATCGAGACATTTAAACACCTTAAGGGCATAAACAAGGTGAAAGAGTCTAACATGTTTAAATATAAGAAAAATAGCAGGACAAGAGGACACAGCATGAGATTAGAGGGAGGCCGATTAAGGGGGAATGTGAGGAAATTCTTTTTCACAGAAAGGGTGGTAGATGCATGGAATGGCTTACCACAAGAAGTGGTGGCTATGAATACAGTGCAGGGCTTCAAACAGGCATGGGATAGGCATAAGGGAGCAATACAAATGACTATGAATAGATAGGTCACTGACAGAGCAAAGGCCGATGGCACATTTATAAGGTAGAAAAAGGAATGGGCAGACTGGATGGGCCTTGCGGTCCTTATCTGCCGTCAACTTCTATGTTTCTATGTTTCTAAAATAGATGGCTACCTCACCACCCGTGTTCCTGCCTAGGACAATGTAACATGGAATAGCCTGGCGGAATAGATGCCTCAAGTACAGGGTCCAAGTCATCCTGCAAAAAGTCTTCATGATACATACCAGATCTGCTAAGGAATCCACAATGACAGCCTCCTTTTATTCCTAAGAAATCTGGTGTTAACAGAGAACTGTCCTAAGGGGAGGTGCTCAGTCAGCCAGTCAATCAGCAACCTTCTGACCAGAAATCTCAGTAGCCCAGGGTATACGAATCAAACATGGGGGGCCCCTTGCCTGATAAAATCTACTGCCAGGGCACCTCCTGGACACCAGATTCTTAATCCTGCACCCCTTCTCCCGGTCTACCCACAGAGCTGATTTCTATTTTGAGCAATGCCCCTGGAGAATCCCCAACCTCCTACAACGGTCAATCACTACCGAAGAAAACAAATACGTCCTGGAACTTTTTGAAGGAATAGATGCCCTTTAATAGATTTTCGCGATCCATTCACCACTCTGCAAATAGACTTGACAAGAATCATTTGTTCCAGCTAGTCTGTCAACTGATCCCACTGGATCCTGTGTGTCCACTGAGGGATCCTCATATGAAGAGGTGCCAGTGGCACAGTCACTAAGGCCACTGCCATGGGACCCAGGAGACTAACACAGTTCTCGACAAAACAAAGTGGCTCCCGTATACAAAGTGTGCCTGGGCAATCAGATTGTGTACCCTGCAGCCTTTGGCATGGAATGAATACAGCCTTTGGCACATTCACTGCGACCCCCAGCTTCCCTAAAGGTTGTTCAAGTTCCTGAGGTCGAGGATAGGTCACATGCCCCCCCCCGGACTTCTTTGGAACGAGAAAATAATGGGAATAGAAGCCTGTGTTGTGCTCTGCAGATAGCACTACTTTCACTCTCCTGTTTCTCAAGAGGCCCACTATCTCAGCGGAGTTGACCGGTGGGTGGGGGTGGCGTTTCCTGGGTAGATAGTCGGGAGGGATCTCTGTGAAATTCACAAGGTATCCCTGCTGAATGACTGTAAAACCCATCTGTCTGTGGTGATGGCCTTCCAATGACTGTAAAACTGTCAGATGTCTCCCCCCCCCCACTGAAGAGGAAGAATCTGCCTCAGGTAGCTGAGGTAGAACTGGGACCATGGCTTCAGAGGGTGGCACTAGGTGCTTTCGGGGCCTGTCCCTTCAGCTGCGCCTTCTTCTGTGGCTGAGGAGGCTGTACAGTGGTACTTGACTTGGGCTCTGGCCTTGCCATGGAAGGACTGCCTATTGCGGTAGGGGATCCAGCCTTTCACTCTCCGAGATTGAGGACGGGCAGGACTGGCAGTCTTGATGGCTGTTCTAGTTTTCTGAGATGCCTCAAGAGATGCTCCACTTGTTGGCCGAATAAATATGTGCCATCAAAGGGCACATTCATGACTTGCTGCTGGGCGTCTGAAAAACCTGATATATCAAGCCAGGAATGCCTTCTGATGCAGATGCCAGCGGCAGCTGTGTGAGAAGAAAAAAATTACTCACCTTAGTAATGTTGTTTCTTCTAATGGAGTCTTGCTATATTATAGACATTAGCAGTTTGTTCCAGCTCTAGAACTGCCCCGGAGTGAAATGGTTAAAACCATTCCAAAATAGAATTTTGGCACGAGAGCAGCTCTATCTGTGTCACTTCAAACATGAACTGTCAGATCTTTACGAGCCAAACTCACTAAGGTCTGTGTGGAAGCTGTAACCTACACTAGCCAAATGGCTACCTAAATAATAACCATTGATGGTCCCAACACCCAAGACTCAAGTCAGGGGACCAGAAATACTAACACCATTCTAATAACATGAAAATGGAACATAAGTATAATAAAACACACACACGCGTACACATACACACACCCAAAGTCCCAAAGGGGACAAAATGCTAACAGGACATAAGTAGTGCCCACTAAGTTGCCCGCACCCCACCAAGTAGAGGTTCTGAGAGGGGCAGGCTGGGGAGGTCTATAATATAGCAAGACTCCATTAGAAGAAACAACATTACTAAGGTGAGTAATTTTTCTTCAAACAACATGAAGTCTTGCTATATTATAGACATTAGCAGAATACAGAGCAGTACCTCCATGGAGGAGGGCAGAACCTACTTAGGAATAGGCTCTGAAGAACAGCTGTGCCAAACCGAGCATCTCCTGGCCTGGACATCCAGGGGTAATGCTTAGTAAAAGTGTGTACCGTTTTCAAGTAGCAGCCTGGCAAATCTCTAATAAAGGGATAGCTCTGGCAGCAGCTAGAGACAGCTGTACCCCTGGTAGAATGAGCCCTCAAACCGGGGGCTCTGCCACTTTCTGATAACAAATTGGATACAAGAGACAATCCACTTGGCTACTGATCTCTTAGTGGCAGGTTTGCCTTTCCCAACTTCACCATAGGTAAGGAAAAGTTGGAGGGATTGAACCTGTGACCTTTGATGCGCTCTATATAATAACTAAGAGCTCTCTTAACATACAGGCTGTGCAACCTCCTCTCACCCGAAGAGGGTGATCAGTGAAAATACTGGAAGGAGATAGATTGATTAAGATGGAAATCTGAAACCACCTTAGGCAAAAACTTCCTATTAGTCCTAAGGACTACCTTATCCCTGTGGAAAGAAATAAAGTCAGTCTCCACTGACAAGGCTTGCAATTCACTTATGTGTCTGGCAGAAGTGACAGCAACTAGAAAAACAGTTTTCCAAGTTAGGTACTTAAGCTCTGCAGAAGACAGAGGTTCAAAAGGGGGTTGCATTAACTGGGCAATGCAAACAAGGTCCCAAGCAGGGGCCGGTTCCCGAAAGGGAGGATTAGTATGGAGTAATCCCTTAAAAAACTTGGAAAACACAGGATGAGAGGAAAGAGGGATGACTTTCCTGCTGACACAAAAGCACACACAGCTGCCAAATGAACTCTCAGGGTAGCTGGTCTGAGACCCAAGGAATTAAGATGTACCATGTAATCTAACAAAATGGGCAATTCAGCAGATTCTGGGGAAATATTTTTCCCAGCACATCAAATGGAAAACCTTTTCCATTTAGAACTATAAGTAGCCCTAGTGGAAGGCTTTCTGGAAGCCTTTAGGATCTCAAGAACACCCTGAGAGAGGTGTAAATCAGCAAACTCTAACTCCTCAAGAGCCAGGCCTTGAGGTTGAGGGATTTGAGGTCCGGATACCAAACGCTTCCCTGGGCACAAGTCAACAGATTGTGATTCCTGGGGAGGCACAGGGGAAGATGGACTGTCAGAGACAGAAGGAGTGGTACCAGGGCTGCCTGGCCCAATCCGGGCAATCAGAATCACCCTGCAAGGCTGAGATCTGATTTTGACTAGTACTTTGAATAGGAGAGGAAAGGGGGAAAGCATGAGGAACTTACCCTCCCAATCCAGATGAAGGGCATCCAGGGAACTGAGCCCAGCACTGGAGGCCTGCAACAGAACAGAGGAAGTTTATGATTGTCTGGGGCTGCAAAAGAATCTATCTGAGGGATGCCCCACCTGGCAAAAACTATCCCCAGCACTTGAGGATCCAGGGACCATTACGTGATGGCCCTGGAAATCCTGAAGGGCATCCGCTAGGACATTGTCCTTCCCTGGAAGATGAACTGCTATGAGGGAAGTGTTCAGGGAATAGGCCAGAGACCACAACTTGATTGCCTCGGTGCACAAGGCCGAAGACCGAGTGCCCCCCTGTTTGTTGATGTACCACATTGTTGTGGTGTTGTCTGTTCTGACTTGTATCACCTTGTCGTGGACAGATGCAGAAAAAGCTTGAAGAGCTAAAAAGACAGCTCTGAGTTCCAGCAAATTGATGTGGAGCAGAGATTCCTGGGGGGACCAAACTCCCTGAGTGGAAAGGTCGCCCATGTGGGCCCCCCAACCCAGAAGGAAAGCATCTGTAGTGAGAGTCAAGTCGTGAGAAGGGGAAATGAAGGGGAACCCCGCTCTTAAATTGCTCTGATCCTGCCACCACTGGAGAGCTAGGATCAAGGTTCGAGTCACTGGGACCAACTTGGAAAGGGGGTCTCTTCTCTGAGACCAAAAGGTTCTCAAGTGAAACTGAATGTCTCTCATCTGAAATCTGGCTCCCTGCACAACAGCTGTGGATGCAGCCATGTGCCCCAGGAGCTGCAGAAAGTGTCTTGCTGGTCGAGAGACCTGCAGAGTGAAGGAAGAGACCAGAGCCACTAAATTCCTTACCCTTTCTGGGGGAAGAAAGGCTCTGGCTAGCTTTGTGTCCAATTCTACCCCTATAAAGGTGAGTACCTGGACTGGTTCCAGAACCGACTTTGGTAGGTTTAGCAGAAAACCCAGGGAGGTGAGAAGCTGCTGGGTGACCTGCAGGTGAGATTTTACCTGTTCTGGGACTGGCCTACAATGAGCCAGTCGTCTAGATAGGGAAAAACAGCAATCCTCTGCCTCCTTAAGTGGGCCACTGCCACTGCTAGACACTTTGTGAATACCCTTGGAGCAGAGGTAAGGCCGAAGGGCATTGCTCTGAACTGGTAATGACCTGAGGGCAGTTCGAATCTGAGGTACTTTCGATGGGATCTTCTGATTAGGACATGGAAATAGGCATCCTTGAGGTCCAGGGAGGCTAGCCAGTCCCCTGGCCTTAGGGAAGGTAAAATCATTGCCAGAGTTACCATTTTGAACTTTGGTTTCAAAGATGCTAGTTCAGATATCTGAGATCTAAAATGGGCCGCCATTCTCCTGTCTTTTTGGGGTAAGGAAGTATCTGGAATACAGACCCTGCCCTGATGCAGGGGAGACCCTTCTACTGCTCTGAGGCTAACAGGGATGAGACCTCTGTTTCCAGGCGAGGGTCTCTGAAGCACTTGCAGGTAGAAAAAGTCTGCTTCTCAACTTGGGAAACTTTTGAAGCCGAGAACCAGACCCTGGCTTACTACTTCCAGAACCCACTTGTCTGAGGTTAAAGAAGCCCAGTTCTGACTGAAGTAAGCCAGCCTGCCCCCACTGGTACAGGAGAATCGGCCCTGGGCACCCCATCAGGGTGCCTGTTTCAAGAGGAGCTTTAGGCTGGGAGCAGGTCTGCCCACCCTCGTCTGCCCTGCCTCTGAAGAAGCCCTCTGAGCAAAGGCAGAGGAGGCCTGAGTCTGGTAGAAAGGCCTGTGAAAAGGCCTACCCCTACGGGGGCATGCCTTTGAGGGTGGCTTGCGCTCCTTAGCCTGGGCACTCTTGTAAGTAGTCCTATATTCATCCATCTTCTTCATGTAATTCTCTGTCTGCTCTCCAAACAGAGAATTTCCCACCACAGGAAAATCCATAGCCTTAGTCTGGGTATCCTGTGACAAACTAGTACACCTGAGCCAGGCCAACCTACGAAAAGCTACAGATGTGGCCATGACCCTAGAGGAAACATCATTAACATCCACAGCAGCATGAAACTGAACCTTAGAGGCTTCAATGTCATCAGCAGCCACCTGTTCTAGTTCACTAGCCAGCTGGCCATGGGCCTGCTTGGCCAATTGCATAACAGTATCCCATCTAGATTTCTGATACCTAGCTACATAAGCCATATAGTTTGCTTGCCTGAGTCCCAGAGAGGCTGCCATATACTGTTTTTGCCATGGCATCAATCTTCCTGGAATCCTTGTCAGGAGGATGTGAAGCCAAGGAATATTAGCTTTATCACAGGCAGCAGCCTGAACTACTAACATGACTGCATTGCTGAGAAAGGAATTCTGTATCAGGGCCTGACAATGTATACCTTCTGTCCATCTTTTTATCTACAGGAGGCACAGAATTAGGAGCTTTTAAAATTTTAATTGTTTGTTTCCTAAAAGAGTTATGTAAAGGAATAGACAATCTCCTAGACTCTGGAATATCCATCATTTCTACAAAATCAGGCTCCTCTTGCTCATCCACAGCCTCTTCTAAAGGAAGCTGGAGTGTTTCAGCAACTTTTATAAAACATAAAATGAGATGGGGACTCAGACAGCATAGGGAGATTCTAAAGGTCTGTCTGGGGAGATGTCGGTTCAATGGGCACACCCAGACCTTCCCAGCCACATTCATACTGTTCATAATCCTCCTCCCCTCCTCTGGTTCATAAAATTCCTCAATATCATAATCCTGAACCACTGGGACTGGACGAACCGACCTTTTACCAGATGGTGGTGGTTCCGACGGACCCTGAGACAGTGACTGGGCAATTTGTATGGCTTTTGCTATCTCTGCAGAAGTTGGAGAAGGAATTTTGGACTCCAGACCTCCTGATTTTCTTGTTTTCTTTACTGGAATTGGTTCCTCAGAACCAGCTTTTCTTTTGCCCGAGGAAGTCTGGCCCTGGTCAGAGGGCACTCCTTCTGGTTCGGTTGGCACGAACCGGGCTGGCCATCCGGGTCAGCGGACTTTTTGGCCTCTCGTTCCCTGAGCCTGCCCAATCTTTTTTCCAGGGTGGCTGCAGGGAAATTCTTACATACCTGGCAGTCTGACTGGAGGTGGTCAAACCCAGACAATAAACACATGTGGTGTGTGGGTCAGCCTTGGCAGACTTCCCCACAAACATCACAGTGTTGAAACCCAGTGGGCCCGTTTTCTTTTGGGTTTCTCAGACATAATGCCAGCCTAACCAAAAACTTGCCCTTTAACGGCAGTGCCAGGCAAGACACCCTTATCGGTTCCTAACCATGTAAGCGGTATTGGAAAAACCGTAATAAATCCGTTTTTAGAACCGATAAGAACCGGAACCGCACTCTAAAATAGTAACTTTTAGTTTTAAATGAGTTTTAAACCCACTGATCGGTTCAAAAACCGAGACGATAACTTACAAGTTTCCACACAGACAAAACCTTCATTTACTTACAGTTACCACAGATAGAGCTTGAACCGAACGGTTTTGCGGTTAAAATAAAACTATTCTCGGTTAAATCCAACCGAGAAAACACTTTTTAAACCGAGAAATGAACCGAGCAGAAGGAGAAATCTCCGGAGAGACTGTTCACTGAGGCGGAGTAAAGAATCTGACAGTTCAAGTTTGAAATGACACAGATAGAGCTGCTCTCGTGCCAAAATTCTATTTTGGAATGGTTTTAACCATTTCACTCTGGGGCAGTTCTAGAGCTGGAACAAACTGCTAATGTCTATAATATAGCAAGACTTCATGTTGTTTGAAGCAGTGTCATATGCATCCATTGCTGCCTTCAACTGATGTCTGTTAAGACTCTACACCATGGATAACAACCTGAAGGATTTTCTGTTTAGTATCAAAATCCAGTAGAATCTCAGCCAGATACTTGAGAGAAGTCCAAAGGGCATACTCATATTGGGAGAAATGCCCTTGGTAACTGGCTATTTGCATACTCAAGGTAGTTGCAGCAAAGACCCCCATCGTTATCAGTCTTATGAGATTCCTTACTGATAGGATGCACTGTAACCTCCTGAGGAAGGACAGCCTTGTCAATTTCTGCCAGAATGACAATCATATCAGCAACAGGCTGAAAAGATAAAATAGGTCTGTCCTTGGGAGCAGTATACTTATGGACTATCTGTCTGGAGACAGAAGGAAGGGAAGTAGGCCTAGACCAGGCCACCTCTGAGAGGGTCTCAAAGGCAGTGGTATGGGAGGAGTAAGGTTCACTGAAATATTAGGAATATGAAGTCACTCCAAATGCAACCGCTTACCTGGGTCTAGGAAAGAGGTCTCCAGGACAAGGGCTGCATTCATATTGCGAGGCAAGGCCTGAAAATACAGGTTACTCACCTGTAACAGGAGTTCTAGGAATGGTATATGTTGTTCATCCACACTGTCTGGCAGGTTCCTTGCCGCTCTAAGTCTTGCCGGAAGGTCTTCAAGCTGGCTCCTCCCACCCACCCGGATGGTAAAACTCTCGGCTCCACCCCATGACGCCAGATCTAGCCTGCTGGAAGCCAGGTTGTGCGCCAAGGTCGGGTGGGTTGTGTGGATGAACAACATATACCATTCCTAGAACTCCTGTTACAGGTGAGTAACCTGTATTTCTAGGGACATGGATACGTTGTTCATCCACACTGTCTGGCAGACTTCTAGCAGTTTTCCGGGAGGAGGGAGGCAAGGCGCACACCCCCTACTTAGGGAATAAAGACTGGAGAACCAAGGCCCCAAAACCAGCATCCCGGCGTGGCCCAAGGTTGATGTGGTAGTGGGTAATTAAGGTATGTGCCGACTTCCAGGTAACAGCCCTGCAGATATCCTGGATAGGGACATCCCTGGAAGCAGCCACCGATGCAGCGGTATGGCAGGTAAAATGAACTCTTATCCCTCTGGGAGGCTCCATGCCCGCCAACCTATAGCAGAGATCTATGCAAGAGGTGACCCACCTGCTCATCGTCCGCAGGTCTGCCAGGTGCGGCTTCAGCGTAGGTGACAAACAGCTGGCAAACCTCTCCTCGAACTTCAGCCATACGCTCCTTAAGAAAGCGAGCGCTCAACTAGGGTCCAGTATGGAGCCTATACTCTGCCTCCGAGGTGTGACTGGGGTAGACCACCGGCAGAGTCAACACCTGGTTAAGGTGAAGCTCCAACACCACCTTCGGAAGGAACTTCGGGTGGGGCGCAGGACAACCTTGTCCCTGTGGAAGACCAGATAGGGAGATTCAAAGGAAGCGCCTGGAGCTCTCCCATCCTTCTGGTTGACGTGATAGCCACAAAGAAGGTGGTCTTCCACAACAGGTGGGAGATATCACACCTGTGCACTGGTTCGAATGGCTTGCCCGTGAGTTTGGCCAATACCAGCCGTAGATCCCATGGAGGTGGAGGTTCTCGCACCGGAGGGGAAATGTGATCAAGGCCTTAGAAAAGCGCCAGACCACCTTCTCCTGTGCCATCGAATGCTTGGGCTCATGCCGAGGGCAGAGATGGCTGCCAGGTAATTTTAAGGGTCATCGACTGAAGCCCTTGCTGAGAAAAGGACCACAGGTAGTCCGGAATGCTTGCCGAGGAACAGGAGGAAGGGTCCAGGCCCTTTCCCTGACACCAAATGGAGGATCTCTTCCATTTGAAGGCATAGCATTATCTGGACGACTCCTTACGGGACGCCTCAACAACGCTGAGGACCTCGTCGGAAGACCCAAGGCCTGGAAATCTAGCTGCTCAGGAACCAGGCCCTCAGGTGCAGGGATTGAAGGTCCGGATGGAATACCTTCCCCTGATGACAGAGATCAGGTCCGGGCGGGCTGGAAGCCGCCTCGGGAGCCTGGAGCTGAGACTGAGGAGAACTGGATACCAGAAATGGCGAAGCCAGTCTGGGGCTACCAGAATCGCCTGCGTCTTGTTCCTCCTCGCCTTGAGAAGCACCTTGTGGATCAAGGGAATGGGGGAAAGGCGTAGAAGAGGTCTGGGGTCCACGGCCTCAAAAAGGCATCCCCCCTGGAGCGAGCCCTGCTGAGCGGAGCGGGCATGAAACAGTCTCAGCTTCGCATTCTCCCTGGAGGCAAAAAGGTCCGCCTGAGGCGTGACCCAGTGGGAGAACAGATCTTGTACTACCTCCGGCAGGAGAGAACCACTCATGAGACGCAGCCCCTATCCAGCTTAGGGCATCGGCCAGGGTGTTGGAGGTTCCTGCCACCTGAATGGCTAGGAGATCCACCTCCAGGCTCCGCACGAGACCATATGCGGAGAGCCTCCTTGCATAACAGCAAGGAGCACGTCCAGCCCTGGCGGTTTAGGTAGCACATGGTTGTGGTATTGTCCGTCAGGACCTGAACCACTTGACCCCGTAGAAACGGAGTGAAGGCCATGAGAGCTAGGTGGACCGTTCGGAGCTCCAGCAGGTTGATATGGCATCGGGACTCTGGAGGGGACCAGAGGCCGTGTGCTCTGTGTTCCCCCGATGGGCACCCCAACCCATCAGAGATGTGTCGGTCGATAAAGAGACTGTGGGCCCGGGGCGGACGAACGGATGCCCTCCTGCAGATGTGCTGAACGGTCCACCACTGGAGAGCGCTCCACATTTCCTGGATCACCGCCACCAACTAATCCAATGGATCGAGCCAGACCACTGACTGGCCCGTCCCGCTGAAGGGACGCGCCTACACAGTCCCAACGGACCACACTGGTGCAGGCGCCCGTGAGGCCCAGGAGGACGAGGACTCCCGGGCAGGGCGCAATTGCCCAGCCAGGAATGATTGGGCAAGGAGGAAAAATTTCCGGCCCTGTCCGCCGGGAGCCGAGCTCTGGCTCTGAAGAAAGTCGAGCTCTGCCCTGATGAGAGGTATCACCTGCTTCGGTAGGAGTTCCGGCTCGGCCTCGTTGATGAGGAGGCCAATATGAGAGCAAACCTGGAGGGCCAGATCTCTGGACCGCTCCACCTCTGCTCTGGAGGGGGCTGCCAACTACTGTCGTCCAGGTAGGGGTACACCCAGACCCTTCGGCGCCGCAGGAATGCCGTCACCACTGCCATGCATTAGTGAAGACCCTGGGAGCTAGAGAGAGGCCGAAGGGCATGGCCCGGAACTCGTAAAGAGATCCCTCCGCTCTGAAGCGGAGAAATTTCTGACGAAATGGACGGATCGGGACGAGAAGAACGCGTCCTGGAGGTCCAGGGAACAGAACCACATGCCCTAATTCCAGGGATGGGAATATCTGAACCAGAGTGACCATCCGGAAGGTCTGAGACCTTGGGGACCTGCTCAGGTTGTGCAGGTTGAGAATGCGGCGCCAGCCCCCCGTCCATTTTGGGACCAGGATTTCCTGGACACAGACCCCGGGTCTGGAGGAGGATCCGCCACCTTCCTGATCACCTCTATCTCGGCTGGGCAATATATCGGCTCGGCGGTCTGACAGCGAGGCTTCGGACCCCGTGGCCCCCCAGGGGGCGACGGCTCGAAAGAGAAGGGTCTGCTCGAATACCAGAGGCAGGCCCTTACCTACCACCTCCCACACCCAACGGTCCGTGGTGATAGCATACAGGCGGAAGGGAAGTGGCAGAGCCGTCCCCCCATGGGGAGGGGGGGACCCAGGGAAGGGTGGCAAGGTTGGGGGCGACGCCCCTCAACCCATCACTGGGCAGGCCTGGAGGAGGGACCGGCCGAGGGACCTCCTGGGCCTTTACCTCCTTGCTTCCCATTAAAGGAAACCACTGGCTTGGGTTTAGGATGCCAAGCGCAAGCCTGCTGGCCCTCGTGCTGGTGCTGTTGGGTTGGTCGTGCCGCAGGGACCGAAAGACGAAAGGACTTATGCTGACGTTGCCGGCGGCCCTTGTCCCTCTGGGCAGAGATGACAGAGTCCAGAATGGCGTTGGACTTTTCGATCCGCTGGAGGTGTCCCTCCACTCCAGGGCCGAAGAGGTCAGTCCCCAAGAAGGGGATGTCTGCCAACTTGTGCTGGGTATCCACCGTGAAGGTGGATATCCTCAGCCACACCCTGCGGCGCATGGCCACTGCGGCTGCTACTGACCTGGCACAGGAATCACCCATGTCCAGAGCAGTCTGAAGCTGCTGCTTAGCCACCGCCCTTCCCTGGTCCCGCACCTGGTCGGCCGGGAGATGAGGGATCATCTCATCCAGGAAGCCCATGAGGGCGTGGGAGAAGTGTGCCATCAGCGCAGCTGAGCTGGCCTGTCGGAGGCCGAGGGAGGATGCAGCACATATCTTGCGCCCGACATAGTCCATCCTTTTGGACTCCTTGTCGGGGGGCCTATCCACGTCCCAAGCATTTCCAGAACGCCGAGGCGTTATCGGTGACTAACCTCGGCAGAAGGTGCTCGAGAAACCGAGCAAAGAGCCGATAAGGACCGCATACTTCCTGACCATCCTGGCCGAGGGCGCAGGACAGGAAGCAGGCCACTGCCAAAGCTCCAAGGCTGGGCCGACAATGGCAACAGCCACAGGGAACTCCTCTGTGGGTGAATCCTCTCGGTCTAGAATCTCCGTCAGGGGATAATAGACCCGTTTGGACATGGGCTCGAGCTGCATCCCGGTAGACTCCGAGATAAGCCTAAGCAGACCCTAGAAGGATGATGGGCTATCGTCCAGAGACTGGCCCCGGGAGGACTCCAGGCCAACCCACCTGGTGAACAGGGAGGAGTAGTCATTGGACTCCGAAGAGTCTGCGAAGTGCTGCCTCAGGCATGAGCCACCCTCCACCTGCCGAGGGTGGCCGGGAGTGAGAGTGACCGACAACCTGTGGGGCAGGCTGTGACCCGACCGAGGTTCCACTACAAATCAGTGGGGCAGCTGGATTTGGTCGAACAACCGGCCCAGAAATGGGCATCTCGACTGCGGCGAGCGGTTGCTTCGGCCGTTCGGGCAGCAGCCACTTGATAGCCGGGGAATGAATCAGAGTCGATTTACTCCCGAACAACAGCAACTGCTGCCACATAAGTTCCTCGTAACGTCGATGCAGTCTGCGTTGAAGCCTCTCCTCATCCGAGGAGGATGACGAGGAGGAACGGTGTCGCCACTTAATTCGGTGCCCAGACCAAGACCGCCGAAGTCGGCGGGAGCGACTTGACCGAGATGAAATCCGAGACCGAGACCCTCGGTGAAACCGAGGGCGGGCCTGGGAAGGGGCCGGGGACACCCGCTCTTCCCTCGGCTCGGACACTTTGACCGGAGACTGCTGCCCCGAAGGTGCGGGCAGATCCTTGGTCTCCACTGGAGAGGGGTTGACGGCTCTACCAGCCAACCACCCGGCTGACGGGTCGAGAGATAACTCAACTACGTCGACGGGAGTCTCGGCAGGCTGGCCTGATGAGGACATCGTGAAGCCAGCGGCCTGAGCCGCAACCTCGACCGAAGTCGACGGTCGGCTGTCCGGGGAAGAAGACCTCTCCCGCTCCCACAATCACCGACGATGGGACTTACCCTTTGACTCCCTCATCTTGGACCAAGAGGAATGTCCCGATGGCCCCCCTCCCTTCGTGGAAAGGGACTGGCAAAGCTCCATGAACGAAGCCAAATAAGAGGAACTCGGAGAGCGCGGGATAAACGGCGCGACCAAGGAGGAGGGAGATGCGGCCTGGGCCATCTCCTCCTCCTCAAGGGCGATCGAGTGCTCGAGCTGCTCAGCCGAGCCAGCCGCCGCGGACACCGCCCAACGAGCCTCTCTGGGTTTTACCGGTGGGGAAAACTCCTCGGGGCACCCGAGCCTCAATCGGGCAGCGCGATCCTCCAGGGCGTTGTCGAGGCAGTATACGCACGTGGAGTGTGGATCAGTCCTGGATATCTTCTGCCTGCCAGGACGCCTCCAAGAGCCAGGAATCGAACTGTCCATCGCAGCCGCGAGGGTAAGACCACCGAAGTTTAGAAAACTTCAAAACTAGATTCGGACAAACCGAAGAATCAGGAACCAGTCTAAAATTTAGGAGCTTGGGGAGGAAACCTGAGCTTCCAAACGGTAAGGAAGATCTGGCGTCATGGGGCAGGGCCGAGAGTTTTACCACCCAGGTAGGTGGGAGGAGTCAGCTTGAAGACCTTCCGGCAAGATTTAAAGTGGCAAGGAATCTGCCAGACAGTGTGGATGAACAACATATCCATGTCCCTAGAAATAAAGGTCCTCCTGCGGAGCATGGGGAGCAGAACTATACAAGCTTTAAAAGGGTCATCATTGCTGCCTTCAGAAATAATGAGGTCTGGGTCAGACTCATCCCCCTCCAACTCCTCTCTGGAAAGAGAAGCAAGAAGAGGGGTGGATTTAGAGATGCCTTACCTGGGTCTGGGAGTCAAAAACAGGAGAGACCGGCACCGGAGCAGGAGACAGTGCCAGGCCTGGCACCGGCCCAAGAGAAGCCAGCACTGGCTCCGCTCCAGAAAGGGGTAGCACTAGTACCAACTACAGGGGGGCCGGAACCATCCCAGTACCCAAGCATGGCACTGAGGAGGTCCTGATGCGGAGCCGGAACAGGCCCAAGTCTGGCACCTAAGTGATTGGCGATCGTATCTGGGCTGGTCCCTGAAGCGTACCAGTGCCAGGGGTGTGGCCAGTGGAACAGGCATCAGCAGAGTGGTCACTAACAAGGGATCAGGATCCACTGGCGGAGCCAAGCTCTCCATCTGGCTAGAATGCCCTGACTGTGTTACCAAAGAGTCTAGCCCTGAAAGGCCTGGCATCAGATCTGCAGGTAGGAGCAAACAGGTCACACGCTGTATCTACTGCTCCATAAGAGCTACCCAGTGGTGAAACTGCTCACCGGAATCCCCACAGGAGGACAGAGAGTGGCTCCAGGCCCGACATCTTGAATGACCGCAGGCAGGAGAGGTCAGTGAAACCGATGCCAGGGAAGGCCTCCAGCTTCCAGACCCAGAAGATCTCACGGCAGACATACCAGAGGATGTCCTTCAGTGGTACCGTTTCTTCCCCTTCCGACAGGAAGAGGAATAACTCTGGGCTGAGCGGCGCCGGGTCCTAGACCAGGATAGAGAACGAGTCCACTTCTTTTTGTGTTTACAGCTGGGCTGTCATCCTTTCCGAACACAGGACCCTCCCTTGGCGAGGGAAGCGGACCAGATACATCACTGCTGCTAGACAGCATATCTGAAGAGGCTTCCTACTGTTACCATCACCATCCATTGTTATAGGCTGTTGCTTGGTAGGGCTGAGAGAAACTAACAGGAAAATACACCCTTTTTTAAACTGATGCACAAAAAATTAAACACAAACACTAGCGAAAACTAGAGGCGTACTGAACGCTGTTGTCATATAGACGTGAAGCTTCAGCTACTGGTGGGCAAACGATGTCACTGACACGCGCTCAATGGCAGGAAAAAAGGAACTGAGGCAGCTGAGGGCCTTTGCTGAGACAAGACTATGTGGCATGAGACCATCTCTTGCGGTGCTGTGCATGTGTACACCCTGTCTCGGCGTCGTCCTTCTTGAAGATTTTTGGCTCCCCCAAGGTCCTAGTGTGTCCGGCTTGAACCCATCAGTGTGACTCAATGGTGAAAATACGGTCTAGGAAGATTTTAATTTTTTTTGGGGGAAAAAGGGCAGAGACCCATATCCCCAAGTGATTAAAAAAATATATATAGGAGCATGGGAAAGACAAAAGGACCTAGTTTGCACAGGAAAGAATGGGGTAGAGCCCTGAGGGAGTGGCAAGAGGATATTTATGTGCTCTAAAAAAAAAAAAAACCACGGTGTGTTGCCCAGAGGCCCTGGCTTTTTCCCTGAATGGGGAATGGTGGGCGGGCGTGTGAACGAATGGTGAAGATATTCTGGAAGAGCAACAATCACAGTGACTACAGAATTTTCATATCTTCCAAGAATCAGTCTTCACCATTCATTCCCACTTAAGGCAGAGTATCAAGCTTCCCCCCCCAAAAAGGGGATTTGGTTCACTCTGAGGGAAAACAGTTCTTCCCTCAACCCTCTATGGGGGATAACCATAACAGGGCAGGGACTCCTCACCAGGTGGAGGCTCCTGTAGCATGGGAGCAGGAGGGTGCCCGGATAGCCCACACCTGGCCCTGTGGGAGAAGAAATGAGTCCCTTGTAAGCACAAGTTGAGTACCTTATGCCAGGCCAGGCTGGAAACCAAGAAAGGCTAAGTCACGCGGACTGCAGTTCCAACCAGCCTGGAAGCTACTTCGTTGCTGTCATAAGACGCTCTCACTTGGTGCCTCGCCAGCTCCAGGCCCTGGATGGAAAGGAGAATGGCCTGCCTGGCTGTCTCACAATACGGCAAGGATGTAAACAGCTGACTCAGTGTCACCCACAGGCAGGTCCCATAAGCTGTCTGGTGTGCCTGATATGCAGGGTGCATGCCCCCTTAAAGACCCTTCTGCCCCAAGCATTGAACTTTGCAGGGTTGGTGTCAGGAGGACATTCGTGCACTGGGAGCCTCAGATGAGCGACATTACCTGGACACCCTGTGGGAGTGCAATGCCTGTGCTGGATGTCCCTAGGGGCTGGAGAGGGTGCAAAGGGACAGGGCCAAGCATTCTTGGACACCTCTGTAAATGGCCGGGGCCACAGAGGAATGACAGTAGTGTCACTGCTGTATTCCCTGAGGAATGACTGCACCAGGGTAGAAGTACTGGGACCTGTAAAATGGCAAAGACTCAACTCCTGCATCATCTCCAATAGAAATTGCTGGTACCAAGGGTACTGAGCACCAGAGGAAAGATGGATGGAGAAATCCTTTTCCTCAGAGGAGGAGCTGGATTCTTGTAACAACGATGCAGGAACCTCAGGCCTGAAAATAGCTGGACCAGCTCTAAGGTGAAACTGGTGGAACATACCAGTTGCTGCCCTGAACTGATCCCAAAGTCCAAGAGGACCAGAAACACCTAGGAGAGGAGAGGGGGCAGTGGGGGTCATGACTGACCAGGCCAGTCCCTCTGCCAGGGTTGCAAGAATGCTCAGAGAACCTCACCCAGAGGGACAGCCTCGCAAGCTCACCTGTCTGTGAGCGACCAACATATGCAGACTGGTCCAGATGGTGTTCTTGAGGGGACCCCCAGGGTGGGAAAGTGGAGCCCTGTATGTCCCATGGGGCTGCCCCAATCCCCACCAAAAACAGGGCTGGATTGTTCAGGAAAAAAAACTGGGCCTGGAACTAGCTCTGTGATCCCTGCCAGAGCTTCCACCACCTCTGGGCAAGGGGTGGGCCACAGGTCTAGTGCTCAGCCTCTTCTGCTCACCAGTGCTACCCCGGGTCAAGCTGAAATTCTAGGCCAGGACCTCCAGAAGTGTCAGCCGTGGACTTCGCATTGGCCCTGAGACCCAAACAGGCACCACAAGCAGTGCCAGAAGGGACCCTGGCACTAACCCCAGGGGCAACCCCAGAGGAGGTTCCCACTCCCAATCCGGGCTTCGAACAAGGCCCAGAAAGGTCTCCATTCTCGTCTGCCCCATACACAGGTCCAAGGTCAGCACCAGCATGCTCCCCAGGGCCATCCAACTGCTTGGGGCAGGAAACAACAATGACTTCTAGGCCACGTGAGGGGCAGATTCTGGAACCCCTCCCTCTTCCTGCATTGTAGCTGGTGCCAGAGGGGGCCTGATCTTGGGGTCGGCACTGCCCTACCCAGCTCACCAGTACCGGCTTTAGTACCAGAAGCCAAGGCAGGACCGGGTCACAACACCAAGATGCCCACCAGTGTAGACCCTGCGTATAGCTTTGGCCTCACCACTGAGGACATCTGCCAACCTCCTGAAGGAAGTCAGCTGTCCATCTGACCCCCACTCCCGGTCATCTAATGTCTCTGCAAGGCGAGTGCGTGGAGGGCCCTGGATTTCTTCTGTACATATATTACTGGGAGGGGGCTCGGGGAAGATCCTAGGGACCTTACCTTGAGGTCTCTGGTGCGATGCCTGCCTCCAAAGGAGGCGGGCTAGCAACTGCACATCAATGTTAGTTGTTTAACCAGGACTAGCACACTAAGCTGAAAGCTTTTTTTACAGGTGCGACCTGGGAGCACAGGGAAGTTAAGTGACTTGCTCAGGGTCACACAGTCTGCAACTGGAAGCTGTAGGATTCAAACCCAGGTCTGGTCTGCTGGATGTCACCAGATTTGCAGATCAGAGTCTTAAACCACTGCGCTAAACTGCCTCCCTAAATGTGCACAGTTTAAAGGGTGTGGAAGTCCATTAAGAAGCAGCATCGCAGCTGGTGCAGCGGCACGGTGTCCGCTTGGGGTGCCAACATCCCAGGTTTGGCGATG
This sequence comes from Neoceratodus forsteri, assembly GCA_016271365.2. Classification (NCBI taxonomy): domain Eukaryota; kingdom Metazoa; phylum Chordata; order Ceratodontiformes; family Ceratodontidae; genus Neoceratodus; species Neoceratodus forsteri. The sequence goes on from CM057449.1 coordinate 622,156,224, forward strand.
GACTCGGGAGTCAGAAGGCCAGCCAGGTGGAGAAGGACTCAGCGTCCTGGGGACTGCTCTCCTTCTCCGGGGGCAGAGTGTCCGGTGCCTTGTGGACCTCTGGTGGAGGCTAGGGGTATGACTACAGCCGGAACAGTAACCTTAGAGGGGGAGAGCGGACGCTGGATGTCACTGCACATTCCCGCACCCAGGGGTTCAGCAGATAAAAAATAGGACCGCCGAATAACATTGGTGCTGGTCCTGTATCACAGATCAGGTCCTCTCTTCGCGCGGACTGAAGTAGCACTGCCGGGATACTGGCAGCTCCGCCCCAGGGGCAATCCTGGGTATGAGAAACCTTCCTCCTCCAGTACTGCTTCAGATTCGTCAGGAAGCCGGCAACTCCAAATCCAGGGGTGCTTGGCGGTACGAGGTGGGGGATGCTCTGTGAGGTGGCACAGGACTGATGAGGGTCAGATTGGACCAAAATATATATGAAGAGGCGTTGCACCAATCTATATCATGGGCAGCGTGCCAAGGTCGAACAGATGTCATGCTGGTCCTAAACGGCACTGTGGCCCCCTCAGGAGAACTGATGCATAGGGGGGCTGCCGCAGTTGTTCTGTGTGGCCTTTTTGTCCTTGTGCTCCACAGGATTGAACATGGTGATGCAGACAAAAAACAAGATATGGGAAAGAAAAGAATTCTGTGTTGACGAAAAATGAAGGTTAAAATATTAAAACGGCATGGAGAAACCAGTGTCTAGAAGTACAGCGTCGAACTAATGGCAACAAACTGAGGAAAGTACTCGTGATGCAGTTGCAGCAATGAAGCTCCCATGGTGTGCACTCGATGGTGGGAAAAACAGAACTGAGAAAGGTAGGGGGCCAGCTTCCATTACTGGCCAATTCAGGCCTTGTGGGCACCGCCGCCACCAATGTTGGTTCCCTAGGCTACAAAACACTCTACTGCCTCCAGCCCTACACCCATAAGTGGGAAGGAATAATGAAGGTAGGTTCTTGGAAGATGTTCTCTTTCATATTCCTCCTCTAAATCCATGAGCTCAGGATTATACTGCACTTAGACGTCATTAGTACAATCAATGATGGGAGCTGCAGAATGGACCAGCGACGCCAATGGTGGCTGAGAGGCAGGAATACTGGGAGTGATGGTGGAAGCTGTCGATGGGGGCCCGAGTACCAGACGGTCCTGTAGGTAGAATAACTGCCTATGTTGTTCCTTGCAGAACGCATTGCATCATTTTCAAAACTGATGCCAGCACAGCCAGAGAGTTGACTGTGCCTTGCAAAGGAAACGGGACTACCTGCATCCATAGGCCTTGGCCCAATGACTATGGCGTCATACCTTCCATAGTAGGCACGGCAGGCACCAAAGCCAAGCCCCAACCTTGCTGTCTCAATTGTTGGGGGAAGGGGCTCTAGCCAACACCACTGGAGTGTGTGTTTATGAGGACAAACCATTTCTCAATAGTGACTGGGACTTTATCAGTGAAGCAGACTTGTCCTTTTCCTTTTGTGTTTATGGCTGGACGACGAGGAAGCTTGAGAAAATGACCATTCCTCGTCTCTATCTTTACACTTCAATTGCTGCTTTTTGGCTGACGGTGAGGGAGACACAGGTTTAAGCCCTGTTACTTCTCCATAGCATTCACTGTCTTGAGCAGAACATCATTTTCAAGAGCTTTATGACGACGTTGCCTCATAGCTTGGTTAAAGCTCTGGCAAATCTCGTTGCGAGACAGGCCCAGACAGCACACAAAAACCATGTGTGTGTGTCTTCTTTGTAAATGTTATCTCCATACTTAAAGTACCAAAATAAGAGCTCTTTTGACTTTGCAGGCAAACAGAAATGATGAGGTAAAACACTAAGTAAGGAAAACGGCAACCTCTAGGTTGATGGCGTTTCCTTCAGCAGGTCTGAAAAGGATGATCAACGGCAATGAAAGAACAGAGAAATGATGAGGCCACCCATGTTTATATACACGTAGATATTGCACATCACTGTAGGCAGTCCCCAGCTAGTAAATGTTTCTGTGTGGTCCTAACGCTGACCGCTTAAGAGTTCCATAGTTGTGGCCTAATGGAGGAGACATCCTTGAAGAAAATAGGGCACTGCAACCAAGACAGTCTGATACAGTTAGAAGAAAAAAATCCATCAATAAAACAACCTGCTTCTCCTATATCCACAGGGATGCACCCTGTGTAAGATCTAGTGTAGTACATTCAAAAAGATGCACTGCCCCTCCCACATGCGGTGGAACTGCAAAGTGGAGTTAGACTGGATGGTACCCAGGGGCACATGCTGCATTTTAGCAACTAATATGAATGTATCCACAGCGGGGATATACTCCAGGCAGGGACAAGGAAGACAAGGGGGGAAAAAAAGGAGGTGGGGGTGGGGAGGAGACACCTTCCACACAAATAAATAAAATAAACAAATGTATTATATTATTTTTTTAATTGGGACCCTCACCCCAGTTTTATATTTGTTGGTGAAAGTGGGCATCCTCTACGAGTGCCCAACCCCTTTTAATAGGTATTACAAGGAAAAGGATACCCCCTAGGGGAGTGCAGCTGGGAAGATGCCCAACAGCGTGTGGTGCTGCCTACATCAGCAAGGTGAGCCTGCCCAGAGGTCCTGACTCTGTCAAAGCAGCGGGGGATGGTAATCAATGGAGAAGTTAATCTGGAAGATGAGCAATTACAGTAAATATGTAATTTTTATAACTTCCAGGAATCAATCTTCATCACTGATTCCCACTTATGGGTCCGAATACAAACCTGTCCCTTCTTCTGAGGGAGGAGGTGATTCACCCTGAGGGTAAAGAGACACCCTCAACACCTAAGGGCAGGGGTTCTTTAAAGGTCTGGCCACTGGTCAAGGCCAGGTGAGGGCTCCTGTGAAACAGGAGTGGGAAGGTGCATCCACAAATGCCTCCTGAATCTGAGGGAAAGAAAATGAGTCCAGTGGAAAGGTGAGTTTAGCACCTTATGCTGGGCCTAAAGGTGCCAATCAAGAAAGGCGAAGGCATGCCATCCGTCTGAGGCAGACTACAGTTCCTGTTAGCCTTGGGGCCACCTCACTGGAATCATACAATGCTCTTGACTGGTACCCAGCTACCTTCAGGCCCTGAGCAGAAAGGCCAATGGCTTGCCTCACTAACTCGCTTTGAGGCATGGCAGCAAGGAACTGACCTAGCTGCAACCAAAGGGGGCAACCGAAGGCTGCCTCATGTGTGGATATGCACAAGGACATGTGATGAGGTAAAAACCCTCCTGCCAAAAGGCATCCATCGGAACAGAATCTGCCTCTGGAGGTCAATCATGTGTGAGGCATCTAGGCCACGACGGGGTCTGTAATACTGCACCTTAAGACCCTATGATTACGCAGTACTGGATGAGGAGGTCCCTGGAGGCTGGTGGATAACAGTAGGGGTGGCTCCACACTGCTCTTGATGTTTCCTCGGAAGGCTCTAGGCCAGGGAGGGACGACAAGTCTGTCATTGTTGGGAACCCCAAAGATTGCAAATGACAGGGATGCCGGATCGCAGCTTGAGTAGGAACCTATGTCAAGTGCCTGGTGCATCCCTACCAAGAATCACTAATACAGGGAGTACTCAGCAGTCGAGGACAGGTGGAGAGACGACTCATTATTTTGGAGGAGGACGTAGGTAGGAATGAGGCACTGACTCCAGAAATTGTTGATGTCAGAGAGAAGGTCCGGAACCGGCCCGTGTCAGAGTCCCTATGGAAGCTATCTAGGGCACCAACAAACTCTTTCTGTTGCTCCCGGGTTAGTGGCCTCTCCGGGCCTATGAACACAGGCAACCTGTCTAAAAAGTGGTTAAGTCTCAGAGGGGGATGAGATTCAGGGTCTTGAAAGCCTAGACCTGGGCTACAATGGTAGTTTGGAGGCATCCCTTCTCTTGTCTGCCAGCCCTCAGGAACCTCCTCCTCCATTACTGTGTACCTACAGTCTCTCCACAGAGGACCTTGACAGAGGGGAAGGCCTGGCAGAGTCGCTCAGAAGGGGTCATCCTACATCAGTGGACTGGCCTGATCGATGCCCCCAGGTGAGGAGAACAGAGCTGTACAATCCCCTTAGGGCACCCTTGGTTCTCACAGGTGATGGTGTTGTCCAGCGGTTCCATGGAGAACTCTGCCTATGGGCCAAGCTCAGGGTCAATGACATCATCAGAGATGGGTTCCTCCCTGTCACCGTGGCTGGCACCACCTTGGTGTTGGGCTTGGCATTGGCCCTGGCCAGGGATGACCCCAGGGATAACACAGTCACTGGTATTGCGCCCGGTTCTGGCTAAGGACTGACCATGGCTATCATCGTATCAGTCTGGAACTGAAAGGCATTCGGGTCCTTTTTTGTTCATCTGGGATGAAGCCACAGAGTCAAGGGTGACAACGTACTTCTCAACCGCATGAGATGTCCTTCCATCCAAGGTAGGAGGAGACTGGAGCCTACGAAGGGGAGACTGGCCAGCTTTTTCTGAGTATCCGTCATGAATGTGGAAAGCCTCAACCAGGTCCTTTAATGCATAGCGACAGCCGTTGCCATGAAACAGGCACAGGAGTTGCCCAAGTCCAAGGCCTTCTGAAGCTGGTGTCTAGCCAGTGATTGACCACGGTCTCAGATTATTTTAACCGGAAGCTGTTTGTCAGCTGAAAGACAGGGGAGGAGTTCCACTAACACCGTAAACAGGGAATGACCCAACTTCGCCTTCATTACAGCATGGCTTGCCTGATGCAGACCCAATGACGCAGCAGCATAAACCTTTTTAACTGCATGGTCACTCTTCTTGGACTCTGTCTGGAAGCTTGTCCATGTCCCCTTGTATTCCAGACTTACAGAAGGACAAATACAAAACCAGGCCCTCTGCAGAGGGGTGGGTCAGAAAACCCAGAAAGGGATCCTGTTTGGATGGTGTATTTGCAGACCATATGGGGAGAGGGTGTTGAGCAGGATACTGGTTGCTGCCAAAGCTCCAGGGTCAGTCCCAAGATGGCCTACGCCATGGGAAAGGTAATCCTGGGGACTCATCCCTGTGTAGTAAGTCAGTAAATGCCTGTTTCTGAATTGGTCCAAGGGAACTTTCATGGATGCCAATATAAGTCGGGCCAGAGCTCCAAAAGAAACTGACCCATGGTCTGTGGTCGGCTCCTCGACCAATTCTCGGTCAAAAGTATGAATCCCAGTTGTGGCCACAGACTACTCATCTTCGGAAATGGAGATGGCCCTCAACCATCTTCCACCATGCACCACCCTGCTTTCCTTGACCTGGGTGATCTCCACTGACAGTCAGCCTGGCAAGCCGGCCATGGGGCAAGACTCTGACTAGGGCCCAACAAGGGCTGTGGTAGAGATGGCTCCACTCAAAGAGGTGGAGAAGCAGATGCTGGGGACAGCTAAGTAGCACAGACCAGCGTAGGAATGACTAGCCAAGGTCAAGGGACCGAAGGTCCAAGGGGCAGAGCTATGCCCCTCCTAGGAATGGTTCACTGTTCAGAAGAGCTTCTCGTAGCATCTATGCATTTTTCGTCAATTCCTCTCCTTGCCTGAGAACGAACAGGTCAAGAAGCGCCGACAGTGATGCCTCCCAGCCAAGCGGGTTGAGAACGCGAATGGCATCTCAACCTTGATGGGTGTCCTCTGAACAGTTTGTATAAACCATCTGCCTTGGCAGGTTAAGCATGAAATGCTCTGGATGCAAGACTGTCAATGGAGTCTGTTACTGAGGCAGCTCAGCCGGGGATGCTGACTGGGCTTCATCCTGTGTGAGGACTGGGAGCACTGGATCAGGGAGACAGATTCCTCGTGGATCTCCTCCAACAGTCAGTTGATAAGACTTGCGAAATCTCTTGACAGCCTGCTTGACCTGAGTCGAGGTCAACAGGCCTGTCAGCATCACCATGGAGCCCTTCACCGTAGGGAGCCTGATCAAGGCTCAGCAGTCATGAGAGTTGAAGAAGCGGGAAATGGAAATTACGTACTTACCATAATTCTTGATCTTCTTTGACAAAGTCTCCACCACTCATTCACACTAATGGGACTATGCTGGAGACATTAGGACCCTGCGGGAGCCAAAAATCTTCAGGAGGGCCAGCGCTTGGATAGGACCACACATGTGCAGAACCATGAGACTAGCTCATGCCGTATAGGCTATCTCGGTGTCGACCCTCCAACCGCCTCAGTTCCTTTTCTCTCCCCATCGAGTGCACTCCGATGACTATGTCGCTTGCTTGCTGGGAGTCAAGTCTTCATCTATATGACAGCAGCTATAAGCCGTTCAGTGTTCATTTAACTCACCATTTTTAGTGTTTTTCTTACTTAAAAAAAAAAAAAAATCATGAAGAAGTTCTCAGCCTGCCATCAATGGAGTCAACCTCAGATGGTAGCGGCGACGGTAGGGAGATTTCGTTTGAAAGCTTTGATGGCAGTGGGGCTGTGTCTGGTCCGCTGCCCTTTGCGAGGGTGCTCCGACCACAGGCAGTCTGGTTCCTCTTTATCCCCTTCCTCTACATCTAAAGGTCTGGTTTATATTCATCCTCTTCCTCAGGCTGAGAAGCCTGAGCACGAGTAGTAGAGACCACAGGGTCCGAAGGCTGTTAAAGCAGCAGTGTGAGTGGCACAGTAACAGGGACCACAGTGCCAGAGGCACCCAGAGCCAACGTTGACAGGAGGAATGAAAACGGCTACGCCATTTACAAAGGAATCATAGATGGCAGGGACAGCAGAAGTCACTGAAATAATTCAGACACAGTAGTTTTACTAACATACTAACGTAGATGGAATCAGCCAGCACAGTCAGTGAAGAAAGCGAAATATGTGTTGGGAATGCGCAGCATGCTGTCAACAGTACGTGAGCCAAAGCCCGACCTTCATGTCTCAACAACTATCAAGCCAGCAAAGGAGACTGCTGTAGTATTCTCGTTATGAAGAACAGACTGACATAGACAGAGGGAGCTGCCAGCACGTGGCCATCTTTACTGAAACTGAGAACATAAAAACTATATACAGAAACAAAAGGTTAAAGGGCTTCAGAATGAACATGACAGGAGACTAGAAGGACTACAAATTACTCTCTACAGGACTACAAGTCAGACAGCTTGCAAGTGGATTTCTTAAGGTCAGTACCACATCTACTACAACTGCCAAAACGGCACAAGACTTAACCTGAAGAGCCCTTTTTGACTTCTCCTTTGATGACTGGTGTTTTTTCCCTGAAGGTAGCAGCACTGTTGCCCGACAAGGAGACCATCAAGGTTCACCAGTGGCAGATCCCATAAAGAGAGTCAGAGATCCTGTGGTAGATCCCAATGCTGTCCTCTTGCATTCTCCATTTTGGAAACTTTCTAAACCCTTCTGGCAGCATCTCTATACAGCCTCGTTTAAGTCCTGACAAAACAGCACAGTGGTTTTATGTCATGCGAGTGGCTCAGGTAGCAAACAAAGTTAATGAGTGTTGTCTTTAAATAGTGTTACGATGCACAAGATGCCAAAATGTGGGGGGCTTCTTCAGAGTAGCAGATGATGGCATGCAAGAAACAACTACTCAATATAGTAATGAGGTTTCTCCTAATGGGTCCAGTAGCGAGCTAATACAAAAACTGCATCATCTCCAGCCAGGGGTGTTGCCTCTAAAGATTTAGAATGGTGATGATAGAAATTAGAACTCACATTAAGGTGTAAGGAGCAGGGAAAAGTGGTTATAGTCCATGTTGGCTCCTATCACATTACCGATAAGTCAATACGTTTCCTTCCGTAATGTAGGTGTCTAGTCTACTCTTGAATTGGTATTTGTTCTTGCTTACAATGATTTCCATTGGTAGTTTATTCCAAGGAGTCAATACCCTTTGGGTGTAGAAGGCCTTCCTATTATTTGTATTGAATTTCTTATGTCATAATTGTGGGGGTGCCCCCTATAGTTTTGCTTTGTCTCATTTGAATTCCATATTTAGCTCCTTTAACAAGCAGGCGTCTTGCATTATATCACAGCATAGCAACAAGTCTCCCCTTATTCTTTTAGTCTCAAGGGACATTAGGTTTAGCGCTTTAAGGTGATCGTTGTATGGTACATCATTTAGGTTATATATCATTTTGGTGGTATGCCTTTGAATACTTTCGATTTTCTTTATACAACTTTTTTTTAATAGATCCCCAGACTGGACTTCCATTGTCCAAAAGTGGTCTGACATATGATCTATAAAGTGGCATTATAACTTGTTTGTTTCTACTTCTAAAATGTAGTTTTATAGCCCATAATTTTTTTTGCATTCGATATTTGTTTATTATAATGAATATCATATGTGAGATTGTCATTCATTATTATACCCAGGTCCCTTTCTTCACTGGATTCCCTAAGTGGTTGTCCATTCAGAAAATACGTTCCTTTTAAGTTCCGTCTTCCTAGATGTACAACACAGCATTTATCAGTATTAAAGCTCATTCCTCTCAGGACGGCCCATTTTTGGATGTTATCCAGATCTTCTTGTATAGTAGCTATACTGTCATTATATGCTATCCCTGCTAGTTTTGTATCATCAGCGTAATTACTCAGCCAATTAGCTGTCTGTTGTCCCATACTAGACATAAATATCTAGAATAACACAGGCCCCAACACCAATCCCTGTGGCACCCCCACTTGTCACCGGTACTGGGGTGGAGTAGTAGCTGTTTATACACACACACTGGGTTCTTTCCCTCAGCCACCCTGCAATCCACTCTATGATTTTTTTAATCACAAACTTTGTACTGTTATCACCATGTGGGACTTTGTCAAAGGCCTTAGAAAAATCCAGGTAAATACAATCCACTGGCATTTCCCCATCTAGTGCCGTGGATATTTTTTTCATAAAAACGTAACAAGATAGTTACACAAGACCTACTGGACACAAACCCATGTTGTTCTGCATCTCTATGTCCACTACCATCTATGTGAGAATTTATTACATCTTTAAGTAATGATTCCATCAACTTCCCTGACACAGATGTCAGGCTAATAGGTCTATAGTTCGAGTGATCAGCCCCATTTCCCTTTTTATTTTTTTTTTGTAATTTCTATTTATTCTCCTGCCCTGGCCCCCTACACTCCACTTCCTTGGAGTCACCAAGGCATCTGTTTCCCTCTTACCACTCGGTGATCCACCATCAATTTGTGGTTACTCCCCCCCAGTCAAGGACAAGGAGGGGGCATGTACACCTTGAATCTTTGTCATTTCATTGGGCCACCAAGGCGGTAGAGATGCAGGGATCTGTGCCGGCGCTTCGTCTCCCCAGAGTGTAGGAGGTTGCATTTTCTGTATTCTGCGGAGCATGACTTGTGCCTTGATGTCAAGGCGAGAACACAGACGTCCATCACGCTCCTCACCTCTCTGCGTAGCTGATGCATGCTGTACCTCTGGCTTTCACCAGCGGCCATGCCAGCACCGAGCCTTCTTTCCCCCCCCTCCCCAAAGAAGGCAAGCGGTCTGTGGATACTCAAGCTCCCCCCCCAACCGACCGGTCCTCCAGCTCCCAGGCTCGTTCCGAATCCAGGTCGCCCGGCATTCGCGGCGGTAGTGCTATCGCTGCGCTGGCAGGCCGGCCTATTTCCTTTTTTATGTATAGGCATCACATTTGCTGCTAACCAGTCCAGTGGGATTTCTTTATCAGTTAAGGATTTTTGGAATAATATTTTCAGTGGGGTAGCGATATATGGTGATAAGAGTTTCAGCATTTTTGGGGAAATGTTATCCGGTCAGCCGAGTATGAATATTTTAATTTATTTAGTCACTACTGTTTTCCTCTGTAAAAATTATATCAGTTTGTTTTATTTGGGACATCCCCGAGGTATACTGTACTTTTTGAGAACACAGATCCAAAGTAGGAATTAAATTTGTTTGCCTTAGCTTCTGGTTCAGTAATAAGCTAGTTGTCCACCATAACAGAGTATAACCCTTGAGTTAGATTTTCGTAGTGAATTCACATACCCATAAAACTGTTTCATGTTATCCTTGTTAGCAGAAGTAGCAATCATATTCGCAATTCACTGTTTATTTTTTATTGTTTTTTTTCTTTGTAAAAGAGCCATCTTGGCTCAAAGGTATTAATCTGAGCCTGAAATAAATATTTTTTTATTCTTATTTTTACATTGCATTTGGAGCGTTTTATATTTTTGCCATACAACATTCAAACCTATTGTTTTGAACTTGGTATACAATTTATGCTTTTTCTTTATTAGTTTCTTTAATGATTTGGTGAGCCATTCTGGTTTGTTGCCTCTATTATATTTTTTCACCTTCCCTATTTGCTTGTCACATATTCTGAGTATGTTCCATTTAATGATATCCCACATTTTGGGAGCATTTTTGTTGTTTAGTATTTCCTCCCAGTTGATTTGTCAAGGTCTGCACTAATTAGGGCTTTGTTAGCTATCAAAAAATTATAAATCACCTAACATCCCTTTGTTATTGGAATGTTTTCTTGTAATGAAAATCTCATACTATTGTGGTCACTGTTTCCAAATGGTTCTGTAACTTTACAGCATGCAATTTGAGGCTAGGACTATGTCTAGTATTTTATCTCCCATGGTAGGATCTTTTACATATTGTATGAGTCCTAATTGTTTCACTGTATGCAGAAAAAAACAGTTTTTTCATTGCTTGCAGGTTATTCCAAACAATATCCTCAAAATTCAGATTGCCTGCTAATAGTACTACTCTGCCTAGTTCATATACTTTTTCAAGCTCTTCATTTATCTGTTTAGTGATTTTGTTACTCATTCCAGGGGCTCTGTAACATACTCCAAGTATATTTGTTTTGTTCCCTGTGTCAATTCTGATCCATATCAACTCGATAGTGTTACCTTCTATTTTTATTTTCCTAGAAACATTAGCAGATTTTAGTTTGAGATATATATATATATATATGCTGCTACACTACCTCCCCACCTCTCTTTCCTGTCTAGATGGTACAGTATGTAAACAGGGATTTCTCTTCCCCAGTCTCCATCCCCCATGTCTCATTAGTGAATATCGTATCGATATCATTTTGCAGATCTAGGACTTCAAGTTCCTCCTTTTTATTGTGAAGGCTTCTTGCATTGGCTAGGTAGCAACTGATGCCCTCTATCCTTTGTTTGTTTTCTATCTCTTGGTGTTTACTTTTTGTGTGGCCTCCTTTCTATGCCCTCCCCCCAGGAGTCAGTTTAAATGTTCGGATATTGCATTTTTTTTTTATCACTGTGGCTAGTGTGTGTGTATATATACCAGCTCCACTCAGGTGCAGGTCATCTTTGGCATAAAGGTTCTTTTTTTAATAGGTCTCCCATGTGTCGATGAAGGTCAGTTTTTTTCCCCTACACACCTATTGTAGGCAGGCATTTATCCTTTGGATCACGTGTTTTTTTTTTTTCTTTGTGGCAATTCAATTTTGGTAGTATCCTAATATTACTAGGCTTTGTCCCTTATTTTCTGACTACAGTGCAGAGTTCCATTATATCATCTACAACTTCCTTTTCACGGTCTTTTCCTACACTATTAGTCCCTACGTGTATTGCTGTTCGGTGCTCTTTCCATGACCCTGGGTAATTTGTTTTTATGTCTTTATACAGGCACCTGGTAGACAGTTAACCATCCTGTTTGCTTTATCCTCCTCACATATTACACTGTTGGTTTTTCTCAAGATGGACTCTCCAATGACTAGTAGCTTTTTTCTGCTGGTTGTAACTTCTGGTACCACGGAAATGTCTTCCTCAGTTGGTGTTAGAACAACATACTTATTTATTAGTTCAATATCTGTAGTACCTAGATCTTGTCTCCCTTTTTTCTGGGTATCCCACTAACAGTAGCCCATTCTGGTGAATCTAAGTTCCTCTGGTCTACATTTTGCTGTGGGGGTAGTTGCCTCACCCATAATAGTGTTTGTACTCTCTGGTACAGCCATTACATGAGTTATTTGGTTTGTGGTAAGTGGTTCAGAATGTTGGTTTTTATTTAACTCCCTCAAAGTGTCTACAGTACCTCAGTCTGCAATTGTCCCATTTCCACACATTTGTTACATGTATATGTAGCATTATTTGGATCATTCAAATGTTGCTGTGCTGTTCCCTCTGGTGTTCTAATCTCATATTTGTGCTGAAGAATAGATGGAAGTAGTGCTAATCTGTCTAAAATACGTAAACAATAAAACATGACTTGGTGTGTGTTGAACAGATATTACCGCACGCACAGGGGCATAGTAAGGCATGAGGCCACCGGCCGAGTGTCTTCAGCCCCTGGAAGTGCAGTAATATCTGTTCAACACAAACTCTGGAGAGTCTTATTGCGCTTATAAAATGATCACCTTTTTTATCTTATAAAAGTCTAGAAAAAAAGTATGTTTATATGTAGAAAAAGAGATGATTTAAATGTTAATACAGGACAAGATAGTCCTTCCGCCTATTTAAAAGTGACTTCATTATGTAGTTGCGAGTAGTACTACTGATTTAATTTTGTTGCACTACCCCAGTGCTCTTGTGTACTTCTTACAGTTTTTTTTTTCTGGTTGTATTTTTTTGTTTTTAATAGGAACGAACTCAGACTGGGGAACTGAATCTGAGGGATGCTGAGCGGGGGAAAATCCAACTGGTGCTGTGCCCTACTGTTTGAATCCCAGTCCGGTGACTGTTCCTGTGGGCACTTGAAACTCCCAGCCCGTACGAAGCTCAGGCTGTGGCCTGCTCCGTGCGGGTAGGAGTATTCGTGAAAGTAAGACAGCCGGTGTGGTGTGGGAGGCACTGATTGAAGGACCCCCGCTCTTTCTAGTATTTGCAGGTTTTGCTACGGTCCATTTTTTTTTGTGAGTGGCTCCAAAGCTTCGGTGAACCGCTATGCTGCTAAAACAATGGGGCTTTTGAAAAATGAACGTTCCATGCCTAGCTCTGAACATTCCATTTAGGGGCATTGATTTCTTGCCTGTACTTTTTTTATTCTATGTGTAATGCAGATATTACACTGGTTTTCTAGCCAATCACCGGGCTTATTTTTTCATGCCCATTTTATAATAAACTTTAAAGATCATGTGCAATGGTTTTCAAAACTAAAAAAGCACTACTCAAACACTGCTATAAAAACTAAACAGCTCACTAAAGCAGACTTATAGCAGACACTTCTGCAACTCTGGCTGGAGATGATGCAGTTTTTGTATCGGTTCCATTCGAAAAAAAAATGTGAAATAACTATTAAAATATGAACTTAAAATGCTCAGGCAGAAATGAATATTTAACACCTATCAATAGTGAACCTTTTACTGATTAGGCTCTAGAAGGGGAAGTAGGGATGGGATTGTATTGGCTCACTAATGGACCCATTAGAAGAAATGCAGGTTACTCACCTGTAACAGTAGTTCTAGGAGTGGTATATGTTGTTCATCCACACTTGTCTGCAGATTGCCTTTCCCGTTAACTGGTGCCGGAATGTCTTCAAGCTGGCTGCTCCCACCCAACCAGGTGGTATAACCCATGGCTCCGCCCCATGACGCCAGATCTTGCCCGCTGGAAGCTCAGGTTGTGCATTGGGTGGGTTAGTGTGGATGGACAACATTTACCACTCCCTAGAACTACTTTTGAGTAATCAAAGCTCTACGTAAGAACTTACGTAACAGTAGATCTTCGAGAACAGCTCTTGCAGCAGGTTACACCATTAGGACTGAAGCCGGCAGGCGTCAGGACCCCACGGAAAAATTCTAGCTAGCTATCTTCAGCGGGGACCGCCCTCAATGTCAGTCCTGCCTCCGACGTCAGGCGTAGTACATAAGGGGGCGGTCCCGTCAGATTCCCCAGTTCTCCCGCCAGAGACTTCCGGCCGCAGGCTGACATCGAAATGGGAGACCGAGGATCCACCGTCAGAAGACAAACGGGAAAAAATCCCTGTTAATAAAGGCTTAAGCCATGCCTCCTCCAAGGGGGAAGGTGGGCGGGAAGGTACCTGCTGCAAGAGCTGTTCTTGAAGATCTACTGTTACGGTAAATTCTTACGTAACTGTACTATCTTACTTCGAGACACAGCTCTTGCAGCAGGTTACACCATTAGGACTAATTCCAAACAATAGTGCTTGCAAACACTCTGGGAGGAGGAAATAAGAAAGAAACGTTCCAGGTCCTGAATCTAGGACGGCGACCTAGCACTGCCAGGCGAAGCCTGCTCTTACGTGAAGCGATATCAGGCTACAATGCCCGATAAAGGTATGAACAGAGCTCAAGTGGCTGCAGCACAAATGGCAGAGGTGGAGGCGTTTCAAAGTGCTGCAAAGGATGTGGCCACGCCCCTAGTGGAATGGCCCCGGACTGCTCCTGGGAGGGGCTTTCGTTTGATATCATAACAGTAAGAGATGCACTGGACAAGCCAGTGAGACAGGGACTGTTTGAATACTGGTTGGCCCCTCATCCTTTCGGTAAAGGAGACGAAAAGCTGCTCCGAAGTGCGAAGCTGCTTAGTTCTGCTCAGGTAGTACCTTAAGCTGCGGTGAACATCCAGGGTGTGAAGCAGCGCCTCTCCTCTGTTAGAGTGATTAGGGAAGTAGACCGGCAGGTCAATATCCTGATTGAGAGTGAGTGTGGAAACCACCTTAGACGAATTTGAGATTAGTCCTCAGGGATACTCTGTCCGGTGGAAAATCAAATGAGCTCTCTACATATGCATGCATCAAATCATCAGGCCGAGCGGAAGGGAGCAGGGTACTCCTAGCACCGCTTCTTGGACAGCCTGAGGGAAGGCCGCGTGCTTGCGACCATGAACCATGGTGCCATTTCATGGCATGTGAATCGTTGCCCGGCTTTCTGGCTGAAGGAACCTGCAACCTCTTGCGAGACCCGTGGCGCAAGATGGCTATGTCTCTAGGAGACATGAGCGTAAGTCCGGGTGGACCAGTGAACCCTTCTCCTGAGACAAGATGTGGGAGCCTAATGGCAATGGGAGCGGAGGTTCCCGGGAGAGCTGAATTAGCAAAGGGAACCAGATCTGCCTGGGCCAGAATGGGGCCACCAGGATCATTGTTGCATGCTCCCTGCGCAGTTTGAGAACTCCTCTCTGGATCAACGGGAAGGGAGGGAAAGCATAGAGGAATCTGTCTGCCCAGGAGAGGGACAGCGTCTCGCAGAAAACACCGAGCCCTGGATCTAGCGAGCAAAAAGTGGGCAGTTTGCATTGGATGGGGAAGCACACAAGTCTAATTCTGGAGTTCCCCATCGAAAACAGATCCTCACTACCTCCTGGAGAAATTCCCACTAAGTGGACTCTGGCCTGGGAGGCGACTCAGGCCATCTGCAATTGTGTTGTCCACCCCAGGAACATATACTGTGATCAGGTTCGCGCCGTGTCGATTACCCAATCCCACACCCTCATGGCCTCCTGCAAAGGCAAGTGTGCGCCTCCTTGTTTGTTGAGTAATACATCACCGCCGTGTTGTCTGTCTGAAACAGGAGAGTACTCAGTGAGTTCGACTAAAAAGGCCAGCAGGGCATAAAGGACACGCCCTCATCTCTGGGGCGTTGATATGAGGTGGGCCTCCCAGAAAGTCACCGTGCCTGGGACTTCACCCAGTCCAGGTGTGCTCCCACCCCTGAACCTGAGGCGTCTGTCAGTGAGATTACCTCCGGAGACGGCGCTATGAATCGGACGCCCATAGAGTGCCCTGGGTCCTAGCCACCACTGTGATCTCAGATCGCGGTGTTGATGATTCTGACCAGATGCTGCATGGTCTTGCCTTTGGTCCACCTGCACTTGACCATCCACTATGAGTTACCCATGTGGAGCCTTACCAAAAGGGACAGTAGGAGATAGCCGCAGCTATGTGGCCGAGAACAGCGAAGGACCCGACCTATGGGGAGGCGGTCTTGTTCGGCAAAGCTCCCTGATGAGGGGATCTGATAAGCTCCGCTCTCTGTCGTCTGGAAGAAATGCTTCCCTGAGCGGTGTCCAGTACTACGCCTATGAACTGCAGTTTCTGCAGAAAGTACCGGAGGACTTCGTGGTTGATTAGGATACCCAGATAACCAAACAGGTCCTGGGTGCTCTGGATGCGCCAGCTTAGCAGCATCTCTGGGCGGCCATGAGAAAGCCAATCGTCCAGGTGCAGAGACATAATGACTACTCATGAGATGCTGCCATGTTGCCATTTGGTAGAAGACCCTGGGTGCCGATGACAGCCCGAATGGAAGGCGCTCGGAACTGAAGATGATGGCCGAGGCTTCGAGCGCAGGAACCTCTTGTGCGCTTGAGCTATGGGGATGTGCAGGTAAGCGTCCTGCATATCTAGAGCAGCTAAAAGCGTCCTGCTTCAGCATGGGAATAAGACCAGAAGAGATACCATGCGGGAATCTTTTGTGGCGACAACAAATTGAGGTCGCTGAGGTCAGAAATAGGACGGAGGTCCCCTGTCTTCTTTGGAACCAGGAAGAAGTGGGGAATGAGTATCTGTGTCCTCTCTGGTTCTCCTGGGGCGTACTCTATAAGCTCACTTTTGCAGGGTGTGAGCACTTCTTGTCAGATCAATGACTTGTGCTGACCGGGTGCTGGGAGAACAGCAGGAGGCCTTGAGGGTGGCTTTTCTGCGAGATTCTATAAGTGGCCTCTTCAGAACAACTGTAGAGCCCACCTGTCGGTGGATTTATAGTCTGCCATCCTGGCAAGAAATTAGCAGACAACCCCATTCATGGCGTCCTGTTGATCCTGAGGCGGGGGGCCGGGGAAGAGTCAGGTTGTGGCGGCTGAGGTCCTGCTGGCTGGACTGGCTTAGAGTGCGCTGGCTCCGACCTGCCGGGTTGTTTCCTGGGCTCTAAACCCGGGCCCTCCGTTGTGGAGGCAGGCGGGACTGTTGTCTCTGCGTCTGTCCATGAAATGGCTTTGGTTCCTCTGAAGAACTAAGCTTGGGTCTATACATGGCCTGAACAGAGCCTCACACCTTCCCGGCCTCTTGCAGTTTAGTAATTATCTTCTCTGAGGTTTACCAAACAAAACTTCTCCCTCGAATAGGGCGTCCATGATGTTTTCTGGGCGTCGAGGTGGCACGAGGAGGCGTGGAGGCATGCGCCTGAAGCTGCTGGGGCCTATGAGTCCTTGAGGTCGTCTCACGTGGCTCACGTAGCACCTGGTTCGTCCGGGCTTAAATGCGGAGAACTCCTCATACCATAACTACTGGCAATTTCTCAGCTGCACCAGACCCTGCTCCCACAGGGAGGTTTGGAACTGCACCATGTGGGTCAAATAATTCCAGGGATCTGATGGCGCAAGGTAGTGGAAGCTTATCGTGCAGCCTACCCATGGAGTCAACTGCTTGGACTCTGGGTCGATGGCAGGATGCTCAGATGTTGCGGTCTCTGGGACCAGTCATGAAGGCTGTTATGACAGAGAGTCGGCCTGAGGATGCCAGGTCAAATGATGGTCTTCTCTTGGAGCCTTGCAAGCGGTCAGCTTTCTTAAGCATCACCGAAGAGCAAATGTGGATGCTTCCAGCTGTCTTAGTAGCGTCCACGAAAGTGTCTACCAAGGGTAGCACCACCACAGGCTTGGGGTCCTTCTGCAGAGAGATGACCATGGCGCAGCCTTTCAGGGATCTAACTCTTCCGCATCCCATCCCGTGTTCTCTGGATGTGTCTCATGATATCCGAGCGAAGGGTCTTCGGGAGGAGACTTGGTCAGCTCAGCGTGGGTCCGGAGAAGGGATGGAGAGGGAGATGGGGATCTGGATGTAGAAACTCTGAGTCCCGTGTCCTCCGTCGAAGGCAGACGGCGTCTTCTGGGTCTCTTGGGACTGGGTGACCTAGAAGAGGATCTGGAGCAAAGTCTCCTTTTATCTGACTCTCCCCTTGGAGGGTCCTGGGCTCCCGGGAGGAGGTAACCGGCCTGCAGACCCAGACAGAGATGGGGGCGCAGGAACGGAAGGAGCAACGGTGTAGGAGGAGGAGGCGGAGGTGGAGTGGGGACCATGTCACTTTTGATGGTATCCCACCAGTAGTGAAAACTCCTTCACCTCTGAAAAAAAGGCCCGATGGCGGCCTGGGCGCGGTGGGCCGATGCGTCTGGTCCAGCGTCGGCTCCTGAGGGCTCGGGTTGCAGCGAGGGTTCCCTGGGGTCTCAGCAGAGACGAGGGTTGCCCGTCTGGTCCTCGGGCTGGGTTAACTCCTCCTCAGTGATGGTCTCCTGACCCGGCGGGCGTCGATCCGGAGTGTCGGTCCTCTTCTCAATTGGAGGCGGGCGCGGTCTCCTACCAGCGTCGGTGGCAGTCTTCTGTGAGCGACCGGCTCCTAGGGACCTGTGGCGAGAGGCCGGTTGTCCGGACAGGTCAGCGTCGGGTCCTGCGGCCTCTTAAATGGGGTGAGCTCCTTGGTTTTCCAGTGAAGAGAGGGGCGGCAAGAAGCAGGCCTGGCGTCGGGTTCGAGAATAGAGGGAACCCGACTTGTGGTGATGGTGGCGATCTGACTTAGCCAGGGCCTTGGAGGGCGAGGAAGGCCTGGGAGTCTTGGCCGAGAAGAGGAAGAGATTTTCTCACTGCAGTGGGGGAGGCTGACAGCTGGCCCGAGGAAGGAAGCGGTCGGACCTGGAGCCAGAGCTGCAGTCTGAGACCCTGAGCAGGGGACCTGGAAGAGCCTTCTCTCTGTCTTCTCAGCATGTGACGGGCCTCCTAAAGAAGAATCCTCCTTGGAAGCCATGGTCTTGAGTTGCTTCTCTAGCAGGAGAATGCCTGTAGGGCCTTCTGGCGACGGATCCGTTGAAACCCTGGCAAAAGGAGCAGGACCGGGTGTCATGGTCTGGGCCTAGGCACCGGACACAGGCCGAGTGCGGATCTTTGAATGGGATCTGCTTCCCACAGGCGCACTCCGAGGAGTGACCGGAGGTCGGGGAGGACATCAGAGAAAAAAACTGAACTCTGAGAACAAATTTCCCATAGGAAAACACTTTACCACGCGTCACGCGCTAGAAACCGAACCGAAGAATTCGAGACATGCAAGTCGGCCGAGAAGAACTGGGAATCTGGGCGGGACCGCCCCCTTATGTACTACAGCGGGAACACGAAGTCGAGGATGGTCCTCATTGAAGATAGCTAGCTAGAATTTTCCGTGGGTCCGATGCCTGCCGGTTTCCAGTCTTAATGGTGTAACCTGCTGCAGAGCTGTTCTCAAGTAAGATTCTGTGTTTCTAGGGATGAGGCTATATTTGTGTCTACCACTCGTTGGTAGACTCCTAGCAGTTCTCTGGGAGGAGGGAGGCAAGGCACACACCTCCTACTTAGGGAAAAGAGACTGGAGAACTGAGGCCCCAAAACCAGCATCCCGGAGTGACTCTAGGTCAGTGTGGTAATGGGTAATGAAGGTGCTTGCGGACTTCCAGGTAGCAGCCCTGCAGATATCCTGGACAGGGACATCCCTAGAAGCAACCACCGGCAGCAAGCTATGATGCCGGTGGAATGAGCTCTGACCCCTAAGGGAGGCTCCTTACCCCCCAACCTATAGCAGAGATCAATGCAGGACATGATTCACCTGCCAAATGTCTGCAGGTCTGCCAAGTGCGGCTTCAGCGTAGGTGACAAACAGCTGGAGAGCCTCTCCCCGAACTTACGCTGTATGCTCTGTGTAGTAAGCGAGTGCTCATTTCTGGTCCAGAGTATAGACCCTGTACTTGGAATTCCAGGTGTACCTGGGGTAGTACACCAGCAAAGTCAACACCTGGTTAAGGTGAAACTCTGACACCACCTTCGGAAGGAATTTCGGGTGGGGTGTAAGATGACCTTGTCTCTGTGGAAGATCAGATAAGGAGACTCCACCGAGAGCACCTGGAGCTCCCCAATCCTTCTGGCTGACATGATGGCCACCAAGAAGGCGGTCTTCCATGACAGGTGGGAGATATCACACCTGTGCATCGGTTCGAATGGCTTGCCCATGAGCTTTGCCAAAACCAGCAGTAAACTCCATGGAGGTGGTGGTTCATGCACTGGAGGGAATATGTGATCTAGGCCCTTGAAAAAGCACCAGACCACCTTCTCCTGTGCCACAGACTAACTGGCCCGTGCCTGGTAAGCAGAGATGGCTGCCAGGTGCACCTTGAGGGTTGTCGACCGAAGTCCCTGCTGGGAGAGGGACCGCAGGTAGTCCAAAATGCTAGCAACTGGACAAGACGAGGAGTCCAGCCCCTTGCCACCAAATGGAACATCTTTTCCATTTGAAGGCATAGCATTTTCTGGTTGATTCCTAACGTGATGCCTCAACAACCGTGAGGACCTTGTCGGAGAGACCCAAAGCCTGGAACTCTAGCCGCTCAGGAAAGAACAGTTACGTAAGAACTTACCGTAACAGTAGATCTTCGAGAACAGCTCTTGCAGCAGGTTACACCATTAGGACTGAAGCCGGCAGGCATCAGGACCCCACGGAAAAATTCTAGCTGGCTATCTTCAGCGGGACGCCTCCGACGTCAGGCGTGGTACATAAGAAGCGGTCCACCAGATTCCCCAGTTCTCCGCCCGGAGACTCCCGGCCGCGAGGATGACATCAGAATGGGAGACCGAGGATCCACAGTCAGAGAAAAATAAGGAATGAAAATCCCAACATGTTGAAGTGAAAGCCATGCCTCCTCCGGGAAGGTACCTGCTGCAAGAGCTGTTCTCTAAGATCTACTGTTCTGATAAGTTCTACGTATTTCTATCTATCTTGAGACACAGCTCTTGCAGCAGGTTACCATGGGACTGATTCCCCAAGCAGTAACGCTGCCCAGAAATTCGGGGAGGAGGAAAATAGGAAAAAAAGCGTTCCAGGTCCTGAACCTAGGACAGGAGACCCTGCAGCACCGCATAGGCGAAACCAGCCCCTCATGCCAGAGGCGTGTCCAGGCTATAATGCCTGATAAAAGGTATGCACAGAGCTCCAAGTGGCTGCAGCACAAATAGAAGAGATGGACACGTTTTAAGTGCTGCAAGGATGTAGCCCACACCTGGTAGAATGACCCCGGATAGAAACCGGGAGGCTTCTGTTTTAAATCATAACAGTAGGAAATACACTGGACAAGCCAGCGAGACAAAGTCTGTTTGGATACTGATTGGCCCATCATTCTCTCAGAAAAGGAAACGAAAAGCTGATTAGAACTACGAGAGAGTTTAGTTCTGTTGAGGTAATACCTCAGGCTGCGGTGAACATCCAGGGTGTGGAGCAAAGCCTCTCCTCTATTTGAATAACATGGGAAATAGACCGGAAGGTCAATATCTTGGTTTAGAGTGAGTGAAGAGACCACCTTATGCAAAAACTTAGGGTTAGTCCTAGAGGATACTCTGTCCCGGTGGAAAGCTAAATAAAGGCTCTTTGCTGCACACGAGGCGTGAAACTCAGAAATTCTTCTCGCTGAAATAGCAGCAACTAAAATAACATCTTCCACAACAGAAAATATGGCTACTAATCGTGCTTGGAGTTCAAAGGGAGAGCGTGAGCTGTTCCAGGACAAGAGCAGATCCCATGGAGCTGGGGTCCCTAATGGGAGGCCTAGGTGTAACACTCCCTAAGAAATCCGAGGCGTCCAATTGAGCTAGCTATGCAGGTGCCCCACCGGAGGTGATAGACAGGAAATGGCACAAGATGTAGCCTTAATAGAGGAGTAGGCTAGGCCTGAATGAAAAGGGAGAGGAGATAATCCAAACTACTCCCACAGGACAACCTAAAGGGAAAAATCACGATGCGTGACCACAAACAAAAACTACGCCATTTCATGGCGTACGCCATATCTGCGTTACGGCTTTCTGGCTGCAGAAAGAACCCTCTGCAACCTCTTGCGAGACCCCATGATACAAGATAGCTATGTCTCTAAGACAAGCATGCAGGTTCAAGAAACGTAGATCCGGATGGACCAATAAACCTTTCTCCTGAGACAATGGGTGGGAGTTAGCTGACACTTGGGAGGCGGAGGTTCGAGATGAGTTGCACCAACAAAGGGAACAGATCTGTCTGGGCCAGAATGGGGCCACCAGAATCGTATGCGTGCTCCCTGCGCGGTTGAGGAAGAACTCTCTGGATCAGCAGAAGGAGAGGGAAGCGTAGAGAATCTGTTCGCCCAGGAGAGGGATAGCAGCGTCTCCGCCAGAAAAACACCAGGCCTGGATCTAGCAAGCAAAAATTGGGCAGTTTTGCGTTGGATGGGGATGCGAACAAGTCTATTCTGGAATTCCCCATCGAAGAAACAGATCCTCTGCTACCTCTTGAAGAAGTTCCCACTCAGTGGACTCTGGCCTGGGATGAAGCTCAGGCCGTCTGCGATCATGTTGTCACACCGGGAACATGCACAGTGATCAGATTTGCTTGGTAATCGATTACACAGTCCCACACCTCACTTGGCCTCCCTGCAAAGTGAGTGTCTGCGCCTCCTTGTTTGTTGAGTAATACATCACCGCGTGTTGTCTGTCTGAAGCAGGAAGTGCACGGTGGGATTACTGACTGAAAAGGCCTGCAGGGCATAGAGAACACGCCCTCATCTCTAGGACATTGATATGGAGATGAGCTGCCACTGAGGTCCACGTACCCTGGGACTTTACCCCATCAGGTGCCCCCTATCCAAGACCTGAGGCGTCCGTGGTGAGGGGTTACCTCAGGGGCGGCGCTACAAACAGGATGCCCTTGGAGGCGACCGGGACTAGCCACCACTGCTGATCTCCGGATCACTGAGTTCGTGATCCTGACGGATGCTGCAAGTGGTCTTGCCTTTGGTCCCATTGCACCCTGAGCATCCACTGGATTACCCGCATGTGGAGCCTTGCGAAAGGGACAGTAGGAATGGCCGCAGCCATGTGTCCGAGCAAGCGAAGGACCGACCTGGCAGGTACGATCTTGTTCGACGACAAATCCCTTATGAGGGATCTGATGCGTTCCGCTCTGTTGTCCGGAAGAAAAGCTCTTCCCTGAACAGTGTCCAGTACTGCGCCTATAAACTGCAGTTTCTGCGACGGTACCAGGAGAGACGTCTCGTAATTTATGAGAATGCCCGGAGACTGGAACAAATTCTGGGTGCTCTGGACCGCGAGTAACAACGCCTCTCTGGAAGCGGCCATGAGAAGCCAGTCGTCGAGGTACGGGAACACATAGTGGCCCTGTCTCCTCAGAGATGCTGCCACGACTGCCATGCACTTGGTAAAGACCCTGGTGCGGATGACAGTCCGAACGGCAGACTGGAACTGAAAGTGGTGGTCGAAGGCTTCGAAGCGCAAGAACCTCTGGTGCCGCGTGAGAGCTATGGGGATATACGCAGGTATCGTCCTGCATGTCTAGAGGCGCTAAAAAGTGTGTCTTGTTTCAGCATGGGAATAAGGCCGGAAGAGTCACCATGCGGAATCTTTTGTAGGCGACCGACACATTGAAGTCGCTGAGGTCCAGAATCGGACGGAGGTCCCCTGATTTCTTGGGAACCAGGAAGAAGTGGGAATAATATCCTCGTCCTCTCTGGTTCTCGGGACGTACTCTATCGCTCCTTTTCTTAGGAGCGCTAGTACCTCTTGCCAGATCAAATTTTTGTGCTGACATGGATACAGGGAGAGCAAAAGGAGGCCTCGGGGTGGCTTTCTGCGAACTCTATAAAGTGGCCTGAGACTGACCAACTGCAGAACCCACCTGTCGGTGGTGATGGCCTGCCATCCCGGCAGGAAGTTACGCAATCGACCCCGACCACGATTTCCGTTGATCCTGAGGCGGGCGAGGGGAAAGAGTCAGGCTGTGGTGGCAGATGGGCCCACTGGCTGGGTCGGCCTAGGGGAACGCTGACCTCGGCTGCGGGCTGTTTTCCCTGGGTTCTATGGAAACCGGAGCCCCTCTGATGTGTAGTGGAGCGGGGCTGCTGCCTCTGTGTCCGCCCACGAAAACGGCTTTGGTTCCTATGAGGAACCAAGCTTGGGTCGGTACATGGCTTGAACCGACCTTACGCCTCTCCGGCCTCTTGAAGTTTGGTAATGATCTTCTCAGAAGGATTACCAAATAAAACTTCTCCCTTGAGCAGACGCCCATAATGTTTCTGGACATCCAAGGTGAAGCAGGAGACACGTAGCCAGAAGTGTCTCGGAGACAAGCGCCAGAAGCTGCTGCTCGGGGCGATGAGTCCGTGGAGTGAGTGCGGCCCGAAGCACTTGGATCTCCGTCTGAACCCGTAGGAGGGGCTGGAGCATCTCCTCCTCCTGCTCTTGGGCAGCTTTTCAGCCGCCTCAGACCCTGTTCCCCAAGCGTTCTGGAATTGAACCATGTGGGTTAGGTAGTTCAGGATCTGATGGCGCGGGTAGCGAGGCGTCGTGCGCCTGCCCAGAGCATCAAAGTGTTTGGACTCTGGGTCCGGTGGCAGAGTGCTCAGATGTTGCGGCTTCTGTGACCCGGTCATGTGAGGCTGTGATGACCAGAGAGTCGGCCTGAGGCTGCTGTGTCAGAGTACTGGTCCTCCTTAGGAGCCTTGTACAGGCGATCAGCTTTCTTGGCACCACGGAGGCGAATGTGGGCAGCTTCCACGCTGCCTTGAGTGGCGTCACGAAAATGTCCTCAAGGTGGTACCACCACAGGCTTCAGGTTCTTTTGCCGAAGATATCTGGCAGGCGTAACCTTTGGGGTCTAGTTCTTCTGCATCATCCATGTTCTCCTGGATATATGCATAATATCCATGAAACGAAGGTCATCCGGAGGAGATCTCGGCGTCTCCGTGGGTCCAGAAAGGATGGAGAGAGAGATGGGGATCTAGAAGGTGTGAGACTGATCCCGTATCCTCAGTCGGCCAGCCGAGCGTCGGTGTCTCCTGGACCTCTTGGAGCTGGGTGATCCAGAAGAGGATTTCAGGAGGTCTCCGTTTTCTGATCTTCCCTGGAGATCTCGGCTCCCGAGGAGTTAAGCAGCCTGCCGACCCCGAAGGTGAAGGCGGCCGGCACCGAGGAAGGAGGAGGAGGGAGAAGAGTGGTGGGCCATGTCCCTCTTAGATGGTATCCACCAAATAAGTGAAGATCCTTCACTTCCGCTAAAAAGTCAGCAGCCCAGGCGCCGTCGTCGAGGTCAGCGTCGGCTCCACAGGGGCCTCGGGTAAAGCGAGGGGCCTGGGAGTTTCAGCGAGCCAGGATTGCCCATCTGGTCCTCGGGCTGCGTTAAATCCTCCTCAGTCAGCGTCTCCTGACCGGCCGTCGGTCGGTGAAGGAGCCCTCTTCTCAGGAAGAATGGGCGTCGTCCCCCACCCGGCGTCCGCTGGAAGTAACTTAGCCGATGGCGGCCATCCGGCGGCAACGGCTCCAGGGAGGAATGACGTATGGCGGCGGCGGTCGAGCGGCGTCGAGTCCACCAGTCTCTTCAGCAGTGTTAGCTCCAAAGTTTTGCGGGAGGCACGAAGACAACGGACGTCCGGGTGCGAAGGGCGGGAACCCGACTTATGATGATGATGGTGATGGCGCTCCCGGACTTAGCCCAAGGCCTTAGAAAAGAAAGGGCGGCCAGCGGCCTTGCGGACTTGGCCTGAGAAGAAGGGCTTAGGTACCGCGGCGGGGAGGCTGAGAGCTGGCCCTGGAAGGAGGCGGTGGACCTGGGAGCAGACTGCCGGGACTCGAGGCCCTGGGCGGGGACCTGGAAGGGCTCTCCTCTTTCTCCAGCGTGCTTGGGGATTTGGGCGATTCCCCTTGGAGGACATGGTTTTAATTTCGCCTCCAACAAAAAGCCTGAAGAGCCTTCTGGCGTCGGATCCTGGTTGGCTGTTGAACCCCTGGCAGAAAGAACAGGCCCGGGATACGTGGTCTGGGCCCAGGCACCTGACGCAGGCCGTGTGGGGGTCCTTGAAGGGGGATCTGTTTCCCGCAAGCACACTTGGAGGGATGACCGGAGGTTGGAGAGGACATCAAGAACAATCTTGCTTGAAAAAAAAGGAATTCCCAGAGGAAAGCTCTGTAACCACGCATCGCACACTAGACTGAAAACCGAAGGGTCGAGACATGCAAGTCGACGGCGGGAAAGAACTGGGGAATCTGGCGGGACCGCCCCCTTATGTACCACACCTGACGTCGGAGGCGAGACCGACGTCAGGGGCGGTCCCCGCTGAAGATAGCTAGCTAGAATTTTTCCGTGGCATCCTGACGCCTGCCGGCGTCAGTCCTAATGGTGTAACCTGCTGCAAGAGCTGTGTCTCGAAGTAAGAGCCAGGCTGTCAGGTGCAAGGATTAAAGGTCCAGATGGAGTACCTTCCCCTGACTGATGGGAGAGCAGGTCCGGGCGTGTTGGAAGACACCTCAGCAGCCTGTCACTGAGGCTGAGGAGATCTGGATACCAGAACCGGCGTGGCCAGTCTGGGGCTACCAGGATCACCTGTGCCTAGTCTCTCCTGACCTTGAGGAGCACCTTGTGGATCAAGGGAAGAGGATGGAAGGCACAGAAGAGGCCTGGAGTCCACAACCTTGAAGGCATCCCTCTGCAGCGAGCCCTGCTAGAAAGCGAGCATGGAACAACTTGAGCTTTGCGTTCTCCTGGAGAGAACAGGTCCACCTGAGGGGTGCCCCACCAGGAGAACCGATCGTGTACTACCTCCGGATGGAGGGACCACTTGAGAGATGCCTCGCCCAATCGGCTGAGGGCATTGGCCAGCTGATTCGAGACTCCTGCCACATGGATGGCTAAGAGATCTGCCTCCAAACTGAGCATGAGGGACCAAATGCGGAGAGCTTCCTTGCACAGGGGCAAGGAGTGCATCCCGCCCTGCTTGTTGAGATAGTACACGGTCATGGTGTGGTCCATCTGGACTGGACCACTTGACCCCGAATGAACGGAGCGAATGCAGTCAGGGTTAGCTGAACCGCTCGGAGCTTCAGCAGGTTGATGCAACATCGGGATTCCTGAGGGGACCAGAGCCCGTGGGCTCTGTGCTCCCCAAGGTGGGCACCCCAGCCCATCAGAGAAGCATCAGTTGTCAGGATGACCGTCGGCTCGGGGTGAACAAACGGGATCCCTTCCTGCAGATATGCTGGGACGAGCCACCACTGGAGGGTGTCCCACATCTTCTAGGTCACAGTGACCAGCTGGTCGGGGTGACCTCAGCGCTGAGACCGACTGTCCAGTTCCCACTGGACAGCATGCATATGCCAGTGGGCCCATCAGACCACGCTGGTTTAGACCACCATGTAGCCTAGAAGGCGCAGGAAGTCCAGGGCAGGGCGCAATTCCCAACCAGAAATAACCGGGCAAAGGAGGAGAGAACCTCTGCCCTGTCTGCTGAGAGCTGGGCTCTGGCTCGGCAAGAGTCAAGCTCT
This sequence comes from Neoceratodus forsteri, assembly GCA_016271365.2. Taxonomy (NCBI): domain Eukaryota; kingdom Metazoa; phylum Chordata; order Ceratodontiformes; family Ceratodontidae; genus Neoceratodus; species Neoceratodus forsteri. Next base: position 622,183,463 of record CM057449.1, read on the forward strand.
GCCCTGATGAATCGAATCACCTGCGAGGGCACAAGTTCTGATCTGGCCTCGATCAGGAGGCCAAGCTCAAAGCAAGTCTGGAGGGCCAGATCCATGGACCTTTCCATCTCCTGCCTGGAAGGACCTGCTATGAGCAAGTTGTCCAGGTAAAGGGTAAACCCAGACCCCCCAGCACCTCAGGAAAGCTACCACTACTGCAACGTATTTGACGAAGACCCTGGAGGCTGATAAGAGGCAGTTAGGCATAGCCTGGAACTCATAGTGGGTTCCTTCGGTTTGAAAGCAGAGGAACCTTCGATGGGACGGATGGATTGGGATGTGAAAGAACGTGTCCTGAAGATCCAGGGAGCAAAACCACGTGTCTTGCTCCAGGGATGGTACAATCTGAGTCAGATTTACCATCCTGAAGGTGCGAAACCTGAGAAACCTGTTCAGGTTGTACAAATCTAGAATGGAGCACTAGACACCCCCCCCCCCTTCCCGGGTCCGTTTTGGCACCAGAAAGTACCTAGAAAAAAAACCTGGGTGTTCCAGTTTCTACAACTCTTCATACGACCTCCTTGCAGAGGAGCTGGGCAATGTCGTCTCGGACAGCCGAATGAGTGACAGCGGACACCAAATTCTCCCGTGGGGTGTGGGCTTGGCTTGGGGGGTGGGGTACTGCCCGAATTCCAGAGGCAGACCATGGCAGAAAGGAAGTGATGGAGCCATCCCTCCACGGGAGGATCCAGGGGAGACGTGATGGGATTGAGGGTGGCAGCCCCCAACCCATCACTGAGCAGGCTTGCAGGAGGAGGAGCCAGCCGAGGGGCTGCTGGGTCCCTTCTCTCCAGGCTTTCTGATCGACTTGGCCTGAGGTCACCAGGATTGAGTCTGCTGGCCCTACTGTTGCTGGGCTGGTTTTGCCGCAGGGGTAGAGGACCTAAAGGGCTTGTGCTTTTGGTGCTTGGGGCCCTTATCCTTTCTGAGCGGATGTCACAGAGTCCAGGGTGGCATTGGACTTTTCAACGTGTTGGAGGTGACCCTCCACACCGGGATCAATCAAGTCTGTACCCAAAAAGGGGACATCCGCCAGCTTGTGTTGGGTATCTGCCGTGAAGGTCGAGATTCTCAACCAAGCCCTACAGTGCATGGCTACTGCAGCCGCCACTGAGCTAACACAAGAGTCACCAATATCCAGAGCCTTCTGGAGTTGCTGTTTTGCCACTGCCCTCCCCTGGTCTCGGACCTGTTTGACTATGGTCTGGAGGTCAGCCAGGAGGTGAGGAATCACCTCATCCAGGGAGCCCAAGAGGACATGAGAGAAGTGTTCCATCAGCAGGGCTGATCTAGCCCGATGAAGGCAGAGCAAAGAAGCTGCAAAGACTTTTTTAGCCGAATGGTCCAGTTTCTTGAATTCTGTCTGGCGGTCTATCGACATCCCCCCGTGTTACCTGAACGCCTAAAAATGGAGTCAGCCACCAAACCCTCAGCCGAGGAATGCCCAGAGAATCGTGAAAGGGAGCCGGTTGGTACCGCATACTTGCAGGCCATCCGGGCCGAGGGCGCAGGGCAAGAGGTGGGACGCTGCCAAAGGTCCAGAGCCAGACTGACAATGGCCTCGGCCACAGGAAAGGCCTCCATGGGAGAATCCCCTTTGTCTAGAATCTCTGCGAGGGGATACTAGGCTCATTTCTAGACAGGTTCAAGCTCCATCCCTGTGGACTTGGAGATGAGCCGAAGAATGCTCATGAACGAGGTGGGACCCTCGTCCATGGAGATGACCCCCGAAGACTCAATGTTGATCGGCCACGAGTGCAGAGAGGAGTCTTTGGACTCCGAAGAGTCTGCGTAAAGTGGGCGTCCACCCGAGTCACCCTCGACTCGCCTGGGACAGTTGGGAGTGAGGGTGACTGACAGCCGATGGAGAAGCGCCTTGGCGGGCCAAGACTCCTTGGTTGGAACCCCAGACTTTGGCTGTTCAGATGGCGGTTCCACTGGGATCGGTAGAGAAACCTGCTTTGGCCGTGTCAACTTGGGCTGTGCTTGCATCTCCGAGGGGCTGACGGTAGCAGGGGCCGACGTCGGCCACTCAGGTGACAGCCACTTGATAACCAGGGTAGAGATCGGTGTCTGCTTCGAACCAGACAAGACTAGCTGTTACCACATTAGATCTTTGCAGCGCCAATGGAACTTGCGCCAGAGCCCCTCCTTGGCTGAGGTGGACGAAGAAGAAGAGCAGCGGTGCCACTTTCCATGGTGTCAGAAACGAGATTGTTGGTGACGGCGAGACCTACCGTCTCCGAGGAGGAAGACCGAGATCTCGACCGCCGGCAAGGCTGACGGGGGACTATGGAGGGAACTGGGAAACCCTGTGGCTTCTCCTGGCCAGGGTCTTGGACTGGCGGGTTCGGCTCAGCCCCGAGGACACCGGGAGAACTGGGGTCTGAAAGAGTTATCGGCCTCTTCAGACAACAACCTGTCAAATGGACTGAGAAAAATCTCAGCCGCATCGACCGGCGTCTCGGCCAACTGGTCTGACAGGAGCTCCGTGAAACCAGTAGCCTTGGCTACAGTTTCGACCGAAGTCGAAACTGGAGTCTCCCGAGAACGGGGCCGCTCCCGATCCCAAAAGCAACGACGTTGAGTCTTCTCTTTCTTCGACTCCTTCTTGCAAGAGCGTGAAACGTGCGAACCCGAAGGGACCTCTCCCTTGGTGGAAAGGGAATGGCAGAGCTCTTTGAAGGAAGCCGAGTACGTGGAACCCAACTGGAGGGAACAAAAGCCGAACCGGAACGAGCTGCGGCCTGGGCCACCTCCTCCTCCTCGAAGGCCTTAAGCTGTTCAAATTGCTCGGCGGACCCTGTAGCCGCGGAGACCACCCAACTGACATCTTTGGATTTGACAGGCAGGTAATGCTTCTCCGGTCACCCCAACTGAAGTTGGGCAGTGGGTCGTCAAGAACTGAAGGGTGAAAGGACTGACAGATATCACAGGCCTGTGGACTGTGATTATGGCCTAGGCAATACGCGTGCGTGGTGTGAGGGTTGATGCGTTACATTTTCTACTCGCAGGGGCACCAGCGAAACCCAGGAATGGTCTTTTCTTCCATCGTGGTAGCGACAGAAGAGGGCGTAGATGGTACTCTGATAAGTTTTAGAGTAAATTTAGGAAGCAAATCCGAAGATTCAAGAGCCAGGGCCTATTATATGCGGGAGTGCTAAGGAGGGAACCTGAACCTTCCAGCGGAAAGGAAGATCTGGAGTCATGGGGCAGAGCCGAGGGTCGTACCACCAGGGTGGGTGGGAGGAGCCAGCTTGAAGATGTTCCGGCATCAGTTAAAGGGAAAGGCGATCTGCCAAAAAGTGTGGATAGAACAATATATCCACATCCCTAGAAACATCATTACGAAGATGAGTAATTGATCTTCTAACAACATGAGTCCAATAATGATGCCATACAAAAACTGTAGACTGCACAGCAGTACCTTGGGAGGCTGGAAAGTCTGGAACCTATTTAGGGAAAAGGTTCTGTAAGACTGCAGTCCCAATTCTACATTTCTTCTGGATACAATGTCCAGATAGAACTACTTTATAAATGTGTAAACATATGAACATACAAAGAAGCCAGCAGAATAAAGCCAATAGCCCTATCTAGTCTGCTAATACTGCAGGGTCCTCAGCTTAAGCTACTGCTCCTGCCCCACTCCCCCAATCCACCCTTCCCCTCTGTCTGCCCTTCCCTGACCCTTACTTTCCCCTTAACCCTATCCCAGCCTCTCCTGACTCTGCCCACCATCTTCAATTAAACCACCTCTTCTGGAAGCACATTCCAACTGGCCACCACCCTCTTCTTGAAGAAGTATCTCCTAGTCTCTCTCCTAAGCCTCCATTTCTCCAACCTGAGACCGTGTCCCCTCATGTTTCAATTTCCACTAAGCTTGAAGAGACCCTCCTTATCCACCCTATTTATTCCTTTCCAATGCCTGAAAGTCTCAATCATGGCCCCCCCCCCCCTTTCCAGGGAGTACATGTTTGGGGCCTCCAACCTCTCCTCGTATGTCCCACCCATAATCATCTTCATTACTTTGTCCCTTGCATTTTTCCCTTTGAGTCTAATGCACTCCTCTGTGGTAACCGTTATACCACACTTGATGATGGACCACCTTAGGTCCACCCCCATATCCACTTGGATGCTTGCCAGGTGACTCCTTGGCATCTCGCCCATCTTTCTAAAGGCCGCATTTCCAAAATCCAGAATTTTGATATTAGAGGGGGCCTTTTCCCTGCCCATGTCCAACCTGAACCACACTGAGTGATGGTCACTTCCACCCAGGGGCTCCTTGATCTGTGTATCCTGAAAGTGATACCTGTTCATCAGCACCAGAGATCAAAGTCTGCTCCCTACCTGGTAGGTTCTGTGAAGTCCTGAGTCAGCAACCCACTTTGCAGTACATCTAGGATCACCTGACCTCTAGCACAAGTCATCGCTGGTACCCTCCAATCCATCTTGGGCAGGTTCAAGTCTCCCACTATTACCACCTCTCCCTTCCCCGCAGCAGTCAATATTTGCAAGTTCAATTCCCTGTCATTTTCCTCCTCAAGGTTGGGTGGTCTGTAAACCACTTGCAACCTCATCTTTTTTTTTTTAAGACAGTAACTGAATCCACGTTGCTTCTGCCCTCCCCTCTTCCAAGTCCTCTCTCGTACATGTTATACCCTCCCTGATGTAAACTGCCACCCTCTCCCTTTTCCTACCTCTCTGTCCCTCCTGTACAATTTTATACCAAGGGATCAAGAGGTCCCTGTCATGGTTAAGTGTGGCCCATGTCTCAGTGACAGCCACGATGTCCACTTCCCCTCTCTAACAATGCCTGCAGTTTTCCAGGCAGCTGCTCTGCTGATGCTTGCCAATGAAATGCCCTTTGAGAAGTCCACTGATGCTGCAGTGTACCATGTGGAATGTGCTCAGAGACCGGGGGAGGGGGGGGCTGCTGCTTGCCAGCTTTCTGATGCAACAAACCATCCTGAGATGGTCTTTCTTGTCTCAACTTCATGTGCTGTTTGTCCTGATGTCCACTGTGCTCTTTACTTAGGAGCTATGTGTTCTCTTGACATCCAAACAGTACAGCTTCTGTTTTCCTGAATTAGAATGTGCTGGTAATCGTACACGCAAAAAAACTGCCTGGTTATGATGAAACTGCCCTTAGTTCCAGAAGGTTTATTTGCTTCTACTTTTCCAGATGGGACCAGACACCACTTAATGTCTGTTCCTGTAGATGCCCTCCCCCATCCTAGCAAGTTGGCATCTGTTGTCAGTGTGAGTATTGTGGACAAGTGCTAAAACAGAATTTCATCTCTGGGGTTTTACACCTCTTTCCACCAATCCAGAGCTCAGACTGGACTGTATGTGACTGGTAGGCTTACAGAGTCTGACTTTTGGTGCCCGTGTCTCTAAGAGGTACTGCACATCTCTCACCTGTAGACAAGTCCATGGCACCACAGCTGTTGCAGCAGGCGTATGGCCCAGTTGTTTCAAGAAGTCCCTTGCTGGCCGTGGTTTGCCTGACTTAAAGGACCTTGCACTGGACAGCAGGCTTTCCACTCGACTGTGGAAGAAATGTTTTCTCCTGTGCAGGTTCTAACTCTGCCCCTATGAACATGAGCACTTGACTGGGTTCTAGCTGAGATTTTTTACTAGGTTCAGGAAGAAACCCAGGTTTTCCAAGGTATTTCTTACAGTGTCAGGGGCTCACTGTATCCTCTTTTGATCTACCTGTGACTAGCCAGCTGTCCAGGTACAGGTACACTACTACCTTTTTTCTTAGCACTTATGCAGCTACTGCTTCAAAGCACTTTGTAAACACCCTTGGAGCCAAGGGCAGACCAAAAGGCAGTGTTGCGAACTGATATTGGTCTTTGCCTAACCTGAACCAGAGATATTTTCTGTTAGAGGGTCTTACAGGGATGTGAAAATAAGCATCTTTCAGATTTTAGGAATCCTAGCCACTCTCCTCTTCGTAGTGATGGTGTAACTCTTAACAGTGTTACCACTGTCGACTTTTCCTTTCTTATGTGCCTGTTCGGGTACCTTAAGTCTAGAATGGGCAGGGCACCAATCCTCATTTTTTTTCCCTTGTGAGAAAGTATCTTGAGAACAGGCCTCTTCCCCACTGAAAGGGTGGGATCTTTTGCTTTTATCCTTAACGGCTTTTTCACCTCCAAATCGAGCAGTATTTGTCTGGAATTTTCAGTTTGGGGAAGTTTGTGAACTGAAATGCCAGTCCTTGGCTCACTACTTCCAGCACACACTTGTCTGTAGTGATGCTTTCCACTCTTGGGCGTAATGAGTCAGACGATCTCCTACTGGTGGGGGGTCTATGCACCTGCACCAAGCAGTCAGGAATTCTGTTTTTCTTGTGGCTCAGGGAGAGATGCCTGCCTCTTTGGGAACTCCTATAAGAAGGGTTATTTTGCAGGAATAGGGCCTTCGGTAGTAGGCTCTACCCCAACCATCACTTCCATATGACCTGAAGGAGGTAGACGCTCTCTACTTTCAAGTCAGATTTGTGTAGGTTGTTTTTTTTTTGTCAACCTTCTTCATAGAGGCTTCTGTCTTAGTATCAAGAAGGGATGAGCCTTCAAAGGGAAAATCCACAGCTTTGGTTTTTGTGTCCGCTGAAAGGATGGTTGCTCATAGCCAAGCAAATCTCCTTAGAGCTACTGCATGTGTCAGTATCCTTGGGGCTGCATCATTTAAGCTCACAGCCATATGAAACTGGTATAAACACGGCTTTTTCTCAGACTACTACATCAAAGTGAAACATTGTATGTAACTGACTGGCAAAAGTCTCCGTTTTCTTTTCTTAGCAGCAGCCAAAAAACATGACTCAGTAGTTGGAGCTAAGTGTGGACGGGAAGGTGGGACACCAGCGCAGCAGGGCCAATAAGAGGACTGCTACAGCAATCAGGCAAAAGCAGGAAGCCCAGGGGAGGATAAAGAGTGACCAGGGAGTACATTTACGGCGCATTTCTCAGTCTGCTACAGCAAAGCACTAAAAGGAGGCATCTGAAACAACGTCTGTAACTAACCTGGAAAAGAGTTTGATTTTTTTTTCCCCTAGCAGTGGACAAAAATATTTTACTAACCATACATAAGGATGTAAAAGAGGCAAGGTTTAAATAGGTCTTTGGGGCTCATCTAGCTCATAAAGAACTATGAAAACTATGAAAAAACAGGCTCAGGAGTTTGAGATATGTCTGGGAAGGCAGACAAGGCACCAGCGCAGCAGAACCAATAAGAGGACTGCTACAGCTATCAGAGGGAAGCGGAACCCCATGAGAGGATAAAAGGAACCACTCCAAACATGTCCTATTCACGTTCGTGTCCCAAAACATGAGTGGAACAGGATTGGAATCTTAGGCATCCACAGGTGACATCAGGCAAACAGGGAACTTGGCTAGTCCAGTAAGGTAAAGCAGACTACCTATATGCTTGTTGCTACCTGAGTTAAGGGGTACAGGAACTGTAAAAGCACCTGTTAAAGTGAGTATTGATATAACATCCTAAGGTAAGGGCAAATGGGGTAAGAAAAAAAAAATCCCACAAGGAGTAAAATCTTAAAAAACCTCATTTAATGTCAAATGACAAAGGGATAAGCTATAGAAAAAGGGGAACATTAAAAAAGACATATTAAAAGCCCAAGAGAAAAACCTAAGGATAACCTTATCAAGAGTAAGACAACAAGGGGTAAACAAAGCAAAAAAAAAAAAAAAAAAAAGGAAAGGAAAACCTAGAAACACCTTATCTGGGGTAAGGGCACAAGTCCTTTTTCCAAAAAAAAAAAAAAAAAAAATGTTCATGTACAAGAGGCCATTATATCAGAAGATGGATATATGTGTGTGTATATAGACTTAGGGGTAACACAAGAAAACCAAGTTACTCACTTGTAACAGTAGTTCTAGAAGTGGTACATGTTGTTCATCCACACTTGTTGGCATGTCCCTTTCCACTGTAAATCTTGCCGGAATGTCTTCAAGCTGGCTTCTCCCACCCACACGGGTGGTATAACCCTCGGCTCCGACCCATGATGCCAGATATTAGCCCGCTGGTAGCCAGGTAGAGCGTCGCAGCGGGGAGGTTGGGTGAGTCAGTGTGGATGAATATATACCACTCCTAGAAAGTACAGTTACGCAAAATCTTACCTTAACAGTAGATCCTGAAGGAATGTCTCTTGCAGTAAGTCATTACTTCTGGGAGTGTCCAGCAGAGGTTGCTGTCGTACGGCAGCTTCTTCTAGCAATTTTCAGCAGGGACCACCCATACATGACATCACATTCTGCTTCCTATGTAAGAGTGGGTGGTCCCTGGAATCCTTGTTCCACTTCCGGATTCAGCTCGCAAGAGTGATCCGACATGAAACCGAGGATCCAAGGAGCCCACTCCTACTTCTGTGGTGCATACAGAATTTGTCTCAGTCAGAGAAGGAGGGGGTAGGAGGGAGGGATTATACTTACTGCAAGAGACGGTCCTTCAAGATCTACTGTTACGGTAAGATCTTACGTAACTGTACTATCTTCTACGGAATGGTCTCTTGCAGCAAGTCATTATTTCTGGGAGATTACCTAGCAGTTGTGTCCAGAAGGGTGGACAATTATAAGAGACCTTGTAGGACTGCACGGCCAAAGGCTGTCCATCTCGAAGCCACATCCAAATTGTAGTGGCGAGTGAAAGTGTGGATCGTGGACCACATGGCTGCATTGCATATGTCCGGCAATGGAAGCATCCTTGAAACAGGCTGTAGTAGTGGCCATGGCTCTTGTGGAATGGGTTTGGACTGGACCAGGAAGAGCCTTCTTATACTTTTTGTAGCAAAATGAAATACAGTTTGCCAACCATGTGGACAGAGTCCTTTTAGCAACAGGAAGTCCCTTTCTGCCAGAGGCGAAGGTGACAAATAATTGAGACATCTTTCTGATTTCTTTAGTACGACTAGTATAGTATTGTAAGATGCGGTGAACATCCATTAGTTGTAATAGATGCTCACATTGATTGGAATGTTCTGGAAAAAATACCAGGAGTTCCATGGATTGATTTAGGGTCTTTTCAGATACTACTTTCGGTATAAAGGAAGGGTTAGTACAGAGTACCACCCGGTCTTTATGAAAAATCAAGTACGGTTCCCTACACATGCGGGCATGGAGCTCGGAGATACGCCGAGCAGAAGTAATAGCTACCAGGAAAAATGTTTTCCAAGAAAGAAAATGAAGTTCATAGGTGGCTGCAGGCTTGAATGTTGCGAGAGTCAGCTTTTCAATAATGAAATTGAGAGCCCATGGAGGTGTGGGTCTTCGGATAGGAGGCTCCAAATGAAGCATTCCCTTCAAAAACATTTTGGATAAGTGATGCTGGTAGAGCAATCTAGCATCCAGAAGTTCGTGAAAAGCTGGAATGGCTGCTAAATGAACCGTGACAGAAGAATAGCAGAGTCCAGACTCAGATAAGGAAGCAAGCAAGGTAATCCAATATGGTTGTAAGTGGACAAGAGTAAGGGTCCACGTTATGAGAGGCTGACTATATGGAAAACCTTTTCCATTTGGAGTTGTATGTTTCTCTAGTTGCCGGCTTTCTAGAAGCCAACAGAATATTGGCAACAGAAGAGGACACCTGTAAGTTGTTTATGAATGTGTCCTCAGGAGCCAGGCATGAGATGTAGCATCTTGAGGCTGGGATGTAGGAGACACCCCTGATTCTGTGTCAGGAGGTCCAGTCTGAATGGCAATCAAATTGGGATACTTCACCGATAGTTGGTGGAGGAGAGGAAACCACTGTTGTCGAGGCCACAGAGGTGCTATTAGTATCATGGTGGCCTGCTCCAGTTGAAGTTTCAACGGAGTTCTTAGAAGGAGTGTGATGGGAGGGAAAGCATACAAGTTAAGTCCTGTCCAAGGTTGGGACAGGGCATCGATGGACTTTCCCCTGTTGTTCAGGATAATGGAGAAGTAAAGTACAGTTACGTAAGAACTTACTGTAACAGAAGATCTTCGTGAACAGCTCTTGCAGCAGGTTACACCATAAGGACTGAAGATGGCAGGCGCCAGGACCCCAAGGAAATTTTCTAGCTAGCAGTATTTAGCGGGGACCGCCTCCGACGTCGGTCCCGTCGAATCCCCAGTTCTCCCAACGGAGACTCCCGGCCGCTGGATGACATCAGAAGAGGAGACTGAGGATCCGCCATCAAATGACAGTCAAGAGTGCTGTTGAAAACACCTGATCCTAGGAGAAGGATATCGGAACAAAAATCTACCCCCATCGGGGATGGTGGGAGGGAAAGTACCTGCTGCAAGAGCTGTTCTCGAAGATCTACTGTTATGGTAAGTTCTTACGTAACTGTACTATCTTACTTTGAGAAACAGCTCTTGCAGCAGGTAACACCATTAGGACTGATTCCCAAGCAATACTGGAAATCCCACACCATTGGGAGGAGGGAAGGTAGAAATCCCTAATAAAACCTAAGCCTAGGACAGAAGTCCTTGAAAGACTGCTAGACCAAAAACTGCTCTTTGCCTCGATGCAACGTCCAGGCTATAATGCCTGATGAAGGTGTGCACAGTGCTCCAAATAGCTGCTGCACAGATGGCTGAGGTGGACACGTTCTTTAGGGCCGTGAAGGAGGTAGCCACTCCACTTGTGGAATGACCCTTAACCGTGCCTGGTAAGGGTTTGTTGTGCTTCTGGTAACAGAATGTGATGCACTGTATGAGCCACCTGGACAGCGACTGGAAATGGGACCTCCCATCATCCTGTGGGCAAAGGAGACAAAAAGCTGATCAGATTTTCGGTGGTGTTTGGTTCTGGTCAGGTAGTATCGAAGACACCTATGCACATCTAAAGTGTGCAACAGGGCCTCTCCTTGATTAGAATATTTGGAGAAGTACACTGGTAGATGGATGTCCTGATTAAGAGTGAGAACTGGGACCACCTTAGGCAGAAACTTCAGATTAGTCCGTAAGGATACCCTGTCCTGGTGGAAAACCAAATAAGGTTCTTTGCACATCAGTGCGTGAAGTTCGGAAATTCTTCTGGCCAAAGTAACTGCAACTAAAACAACGCCTTCCGTGTAAGGAGACGTAGCTCGCAATCCTCGACTGGCTCAAAAGGGGGCAGTGTAAGTTGCTCCAAGACAAAGGGTAAATCATCCCAAGGCGGAATAGGATCCTTAATCAGAGGTCTAAGGTGGAGGACACCTCTCAGGAAGGCCTGTGCCGTGTCCAACTGAGATATGGGACATTGGCCTATAGGAGCGTGATAGACTGAGATGGCACAGAGGTGTACTTTTATCGAGGAGTAGGCCAAGCCTGTCTGAAAGAGAGACAGGAGGTAGTCCAAGACCAACCTTTCTGGACAATCCATTGGCGAAAACCCGCGAGCTTGAGCCCATAGGCAAAATCTGCGCCATTTCATGGCGTAAGTAGCATGGGTGGCTGGTTTTCTAGCAGCCGCTAGAACGTCTGCTACCTCTTGCGAGACCCCGTATCGCATAATGGCTATGTCTCTAGGAGCCAAGCGTGCAGGTTCAGCGAATGAAGGTCCGGATGGACCAAGGAGCCCACCTCCTGAGACAGCGAGAGCTGATTGGCAGAGGCACTGGAGGACCTGATGGAGCATGTAGCAGCTGCGTACATGTGCCTCCCCAGGGCATCCAGCTTTCCTGGTCCGGTGGCTGTGTGCTCATATGCTGCGGTCTTTGGGACTGGTCATGAGAGGCCGTAATGACCAGGGAGTCAGCCAGAAGTTGTTGAGCCAAGTACTGGTCCTCTTTTGGGGCCTTGTACAGGTGGTCAGCTTTCTTCGGTACAGCAGGGGTGGAGTACGGACGCTTCCACACAGCCTTGGTGACGTCTGCGAAGGTGTCCACCAAGGGTGGCACTACCACAGGCTTTGGATCTTTCTGCCGAAGATAATGGGCAAGGCGCTGTCTCTCGGGATCGAGGTCTTCAGCATCCCATCCCATGTTGTCCTGGATGTGCCTCATGATCTCAGAGAGGAGGGATCATCCGGAGGTGACCTGGGTAGGTCTTGTGGGTCAGGTGATGGGATGCTGAGTGGAGAAGGAGATCTGGAGTCCTCCCCTGACGGAATGTACAGACGACGTCTGGGTTGCTTGGGGCTGGGAGACCCTGATGGAGATCTTGAGGGAGGCCTTCTCCGATCCTTGGATCTACCCCTAGGAGGTGGAGTCTGCTCCTTAGGGGCTGGTGGTCATGCTGCTGGCCCCTGTGGTGTAGGGGAGGCGCATAGGAAGTGAAGAAGTAGTAGTAGTACGAGGAAGAGGTTTTACAGGGATCACGTCTTTCCGGATGGTGTCCCACCAGAAAGTAAAGAGATCCTTGACCTCTTGAATGATCATGCCCGACGACGGGCCTGGCGCCAGTTGTCTGTCGCCGGGGTCGGGCATCGGGTCCGTAGGTGTCTCCGGGGTGGGCAAAGGTTCCCTTGGAAGCCCGGCAACCTCTGTGTTGCCTGCCTGGTCTTCAGGCAATGTCGTGTCCTCCTCCGTGGAGTCCCTGCGACCGGTGTCCACCGGTGACTGGAGGGCGGTCTTTGGCTCCGGTGAGCGTGAGGCCGACTTCGGGTCCGGCGAACGTCCGGCCAGCATCTGGTGCTTGGCCGATGTCCTCAGCTCCAGCGAATGCCTGGCTGACTTCGGGTGCTTGGCCGACGTCGGGTCCGTCGTCCGCTTTAGGGACTTCAGGTCTTTTGTCTTCCTGGGTGGTGGATCCGGACCCCTGGGAGGATGGGAGACCGATCTGGAGTCAGGGTCCCGACGTCGGGCAGAAGAGGAAGACTTTTGGCGTTCGGAAGACTTGGAAGAGGCCCAAGAGGGAGTGGAGGAAGCCGAGGGCCTAGACGTCTTAATGGTCTGAAGCGAAGCCGAAGAACTGCCTGCAGACTTGACCTTAACCAGAGGGGGCTGAGAACGAGCCCTAGAGGGAGAGCGGTCACATCGGGTGGAGCCTGAGCGACGCGAGTCCGAGGCCCGATTCGGGGATCTGGACCTTGCTTTCTCCTGGTGTTTGTCCCGGCATTTATGGGCCTTCGATGAAGAATCACCTCTGGAGGAAGGTTCTTTATGCATCCTGCCAAGTTTTTCTTCTAAAAGGTATGCCTGAAGTGCCTTCTGAAGGCGGATCCTGGTACGGCTGTTGAACCCCTGACAGAAGGAGCAGGCCTTGGTGTCGTGGCCCGGGCCTAAGCACTGCAGGCAGGATGAATGAGGATCCTTGAAGGGGATCTATTTTCCGCAGGCAGTTGGAAAGGTGTCCCTCAGAAGAAGGAGTTGGAGAGAACATTAGTTTTGTAAAACTACTCAGAGAAGTTCTTAGTCGTGTGCTAGATTGAGAGCGAGTCGACAGCGGAAAAAGAACTGGGGATTCTGGGGGACCATCTCCTTATGTACTATGCCTGACATGGGGGGCCGGACCGACGTCGGAGGCAGTCCCCGCTAAATACTGCTAGCTAGAAAATTTCCGTGGGGTCCTCGCGCCTGCCGACTTCAGTCCTAATGGTGTAACCTGTTGCAAGAGCTGTTTCTCGAAGTAAGATCTGGGGAGCCTGTGATTGACTGGGGAGGTGAACAGGTCCAGCTGTGGCATTCCCCAGAGTGTGAAGATGTCATGTATGACATCTTCGTGAAGAGTTCATTCATGAGTGGACGACTAATGACTCAGTCTGTCTGCCAATTGACTGTATCGTCCTGGAATATGGACGGCTGTCAGTGTCGGTCCTTGTTTGACTGCTGTCTGCCAGACTGCAATGGATTCTCTTCACAGGGAGCGTGAGTGTGTGTCCCCTTGCTTGTTTAGGTATAAAACCACTGCAGTGTTGTCTGACAGAATCAGCAACGGTCCTGGCTTGAGGTAGGGAAAGAATGCCTTAAAGGCAAGATGGACCGCTCTCATTTCTAGGGAGATTGATATGAGATATCTTAGTCCATTGACCCTGGGTCTGTATATGGACCCAGATAGGCACCCCATCCATCTAGGGACGCATCCGTGGTGAACGTCTGCGTGGAAGGAGGGGAGCGGAAGGGAATTCCCTGACATAGATTGATTTTGACTGTCCACCAGGTGAAGGTTGACACCAGAAAAAGAGCGACCCGAAGCTGGTTGAACTGTTGAGAGTTTGCTGGACAGCTCTCATATGGAGATGGGCAAATGCCACCGTGGGACTAGCAGCCGACATGTGACACAGTATTTGTCTGGCCATTACTCTCGACCGGGACTGGATGTATAAGGCCAGGTCTAAGTATGGGAAAAGCGTAGTGCCCTCTTCCCCTTAGGGCTGTTGCTACCATTGCTAGGCATTTGGTAGAGACTCTTGGGGCCGATGAGAGGCCAAATGAGAGAGCCCAAAACTGGTAGTTTTTGGCCCAGCAGGTGGAAGCGCAGGGTAAATGGTGATATGACTGTAGGCGTCCATCAAATCCAGGACATACATCCAGTCTCCTTGTTGTAGGAGCAGCATTACAAGTGGCAGAGTGACCATGTGGAAATGCTTGTACTGAATATACAGGTTCAGACATCTCGGATCAAAAATGGGTCTGAGATCTCCGGTTCTTTTGGGTCCAAGGAAGAAATGGGAATAAAACCCTTTCTGTTGTTCCACAGCTGGCACTGGCACAAATGTTTGCTTGGTCAGGAGTGCTGAGAGTTCCTCTTGGAGGATAGGAATATGCTATGGAGGATAATGGATCACCCAAGGAGGGGAGGGAGGGGGAAAGGAAATGAATTCCAGGGTATGACCCATTTGGATTACTTTAAGTACTCATTCGTCTGAAGTGATCGTCTGCCAAGCTGCTACATGGTGAGCAAAATGACACCCAACCGCCTCCGAGGCCTGGGCGAAGAGGCGGGGGAGAGAGGCAAGAGAGGTCACTGAGCAATGGGCTGACCGGCTGCTGCAGGGGGGCGGGCACGGGAGCCACAGGTGGCAGAGGGAGCACCTCTTGTAAACTGGTTACGTCCTCTGAATCCATCTCTGTTAGTTTTTTTTTTTTTTAAACTGTTTTTTTATTTCAGATGTTAACTTCATTGACATTACAGTTATTTACAGGAATTCAGTTACAGGTGTAAAGTAAAGTGATCAGTAAGCATGAGGGCAATCCTCAATGAAATAGGAAAAATTAATAATGAGGTATACAAATAGATTTTGATAAAGGTATGTTAAAAACAAGATACCTGATTCTTCCTTCAGTATCTACTACTTTACTCAGGTTATGAACAAACAGGTTGCACTTTCAATTGATATACTCAAAAGAATTTATTAGGGGGGAGAGAGAGAGGCCCAGGCCCCCCCCCCCCCCAGGTGCTATTCAGACGGAATCTCCTCTCAATCAGGATCCAGAAGGTCTCTGAGAGGGAGATTAGGCTAACCAACTACAGTCGTGGCCAAAATTATAGGCACCCTTGCACTTTTTCAAATAACTCACAATTTCCTCTAAACATACGTTGAAATTAACAACAGTACACTATTTGGTCTCCACAATTCTTTATTTCTCTGTTAATATTACAGAACCTTTGTTTTTGATTCAGAATTTAATATATCCTTTTAAATCAGAAAATGAAAAGAAATGGCACTGACAAAATTACTGACACCCTAGACTTAATATTTGGTAGCACAGCCTTTGGTCAAAATAACTGCAATCAACCGCTTCCTATAGCCATGGATGAGCTTCCTGCACCTCTCTATTGGCAGTTTGGCCCACTCTTCTTGTGCAAACTGCTCCAGTTCTCTCGGATTTGAAGGGTGCCTTCTCTCAACTGCTGTTTTCAGATCTCTCCGCAGGTTTTCAATGGGATTTAGATCTGGACTCATTGCTGGCCACTTCAGAACAGTCCAGCGTCTTGTCTTGAACCATTCCTGGGTGCTTTTTGAAGTGTGTTTGGGGTCATGGTCCTGCTGGAACACCCCATGACCTTCGACGGAGACCCAGCTTTCTGACACTGGGTTCAACTTTGTGCTCCAAAATGGCCTGGTAATCTCCAGATTTCATGATGTTATGCACACGTTCAAGGCACCCAGTGCCAGAGGCAGCACAGCAACCCCAAAACATCACTGAACCTCCTCCATGTTTGACTGTAGGGAAGGTGTTCTTTTCTTTGAAGGCTTCATTTTGTTTTCTGTAAACATAGAGATGATGTGCTTTACCAAAAAACTCTAATTTGGTCTCATCTGTCCACAGGACATTCTCCCAGAAGGATTTTGGCTTGTTCAGGTGTGTTTTTGGCAAACCCCAGTAGGGCTTTCTTATGTCTCTCTCTCAGCAGTGGGGTCCTCCTGGGCCTCCTACCATATAATCCCCTTTCATTGAGTTGGCGACGGATGGTGCGAGTTGAAACTGTTGTACCTTGTGTCTGAAGGTCAGCTTGAATCTGTTTGGCAGTTGATCGAGGTGCTTTCTCCACTATTCAAACAATCCTGCACTGCAATCTTCGATCAAGTTTTCTCTTGCGGCCACGTCCAGGGAGGCTGGCTACAGTGCCATGGGCCTTAAACATCCTTATAACATTACATACGGTGGAAACAGGAACATCAAGGTCTCTGGAGATTGATTTGTAGCCTTGAGATTGTCCATGCTTGGCTACAATCTTCTGTATGACCTCCTCAGACAATTCTCTGGCTGTCTTTCTTTTCTCCATGCTCATTGCGGTGCACACAGTGACACAAAACAGGAGAATGAGTCATTTTCTCTATTCAAACTTGTTGAATGAGTGATTTTTATATTGTAGGCACCTGCAACTCACCACAGGTGAGTTCAATTCCAAAGTGAAGGAGAATCACCTGCTTGAAATCTAATTATTTCTAACTACTTCTAAAGGTGCCAATAATTTTGTCCGGCCATTTAAGGATTTCTGTGTGAATAAGCTAAGACTTAGTAAATGTTTCTGCTTTTTGTGTTTTATTCCACTGCAAACCAAAGAAATACATCACGTGGATACCAAAATATTTTTAATTTCAACAATTTTCTGGAAGGAATGGTGCATTATTAGAAAAAACTGCAAAGCTATTTTGTGACTTGTAGGTAACTCAGGATAAGGACTGAATGCAGCCACACCCCCGGGATCTTTGTCATGGCTCGCCTCCCCCTCAGGAGCTATGGTATCTGGTCTAAGTTGTGCTATGTGTATGAACCATCTGTTCCATTGATTCATTAATCCAGGGACCTTATTTTGAATTCTGGCTGTCATTTGTTCTAACTTATATATATCGTATACTGTATCCTCCCAGGCTGTGATGGAGGGAGGGTCAGTGTTGAGCCATAGTCTAGTTATGCATTTTTTAGCTGCCCCTAGCAAGATATTAAGGAGGTATATTTAATGAGCATCTCTGAGACAACTGGGCTAGTGAAGCAACAGACCAATCGCTGGTGTAAATGTGCCTAAGAGAGGAAAGAGATATGTAACTCTGTCTCCGATAGAAGTCCAGTATTGTGTCAGGACCGAACAGGTCCGAAAAATATGAGGATGTGTTGCTACTTGGCAACCGCATTTCCTCCAACAGGAGGAATCACTACCCTTGAGGAACTTAGCTGTGATCTGGGGAGTGCGGAAGTATCTGGACACCACCTTCCAAGAATACTCTCTCCAAGTATAAGAGCTGGAGGTTTTATGTTGCCTCCACCAGATCCTGCGCCAGTCCTCCTGGGACAGTGCTATTTGTAGTTCTGCTTCCCAGTGGAAGTGTACTAGGTCCATGGCTTGGGATGGTATCCCCTGTAGGGCTTTATAAAGGCGGGAGACCAAATGACTCTGATCTCCACTCCTTTCCAATCGAATCAGAAGAGGACGGTGGGGGGGATGATCTGGGCTGCTGTATTTAGGCCTATCTTTGAACTTAAGAAATGACGCAATTGTAAGTACCTATAAAAATCACTTCTCGACAGCGAGAATTCCTGTTTTTTGGTATGTGTATCTTAAACCTCTACGAGCCCAGGATTGAAAGGTGGTATTCCAAACGCGTCGGGGCCCAGTCAGGGTCTTCTGCCGGAATTCCAATCCAGGATGCCATAAACCTATAAGCAGGATGAGTTAACAACTTTATTCATGAGCGAAGTATCCCTTTCGTAAATCTGGAAGCCTTCTGCAACCTGACGACGTTATTAGGCTGGAAGACTAGTGAGTGAAGTGAGGGGCCAACTGTCAAAGTCTGCTCAATTAGACACTAGGGTGGTGCCTGAGATGCAGGGAGAAGCCATGTAGCTATGTGTGTGAGCAGTGATGCCATGTTGTAATGTAATATATTGGGTAGAGAGAATCCTCCATTATCTTTGGGTTGTTGGAGTTTAACTAATGCTAGTCGAGGACACTGATTTGCCCATAAAAACCGGCTAGTTGAGTTGTTCCATAATCGGACATCCTTCCTTAGTAGGTAGGGGGATATTTTGCATCAAATAAATAAGTTTTGGGAGGGAATTCATCTGGATAGATTGAACTATAGCCATTAATGATAACGGAAGAGGAGTCCATCTCTGTAAATCTGAGTGCATTTTAGAAAGAGTAGGGGGAGTAGTTCGAGTTATACAAGTCAGATAGCTTAGATGGTATTTTAATCCCTAAATAGGTTAGATATGTTTTGTCCCATTTATATGGGTATTTATGAGACCATGAGGGAAGGGAGGCTGTACCAGGAGGGCTTCTGATTTAGTTGGGTTTATAGTATATCCTGTGATATTCTCTATTTCTGCTAGTAAAGTAGTTAAGGTTTGTAATGATTCTTCGGGGTGGGTTATATACAGAAGAAGGTCATCAGCATAATATGCCATTTTATGATGCCTTGAGTCAGAAACCCTGTATCCATGGAGGCAGGGATTCTGTCTCAGCATCTGGGATATGGGTTCAACAAAAACAGCGAACAGATGTGGGGAAAGGGGGCAACCTTGTCGGGTGCCTCTATATAATGGAAAGCGGTCAGAATGTGAGCTGTTTAGTTTCACCACTGCTTCTGCCTTTAATTGCGTCCATAAATAAGATAGGAAACTTAAATTTTTGTAGGGTCACCTGTAGAAAATCCCATGAGACCATGTTGAAAGCCTTTTGGGCATCTAGGCTTAAAATCAAGAGGGGAGACTTTGTAGACAAGAGCATGATCTATGAGGTACAGGGTTCTTTTGATGTTGTCCGTTGTCTGTCTGCCTTTGATGAATCCAGACTGATCCGGATGCATCAACGAAGGGAGGATATGGTCTAGCCGATGTGCCAGGATACTTGTATAAATGTTATAGTCCTGGTTGAGTACTGAGATAGGATGGTATGAATCACAAAGATGTGGGGGTTTTTGGGGCTTCAAGATCACTGAGATGGTTGCTTGTCTCCAAGAGATTGGGAAAGAAGAAGTGGTGTGAGCGTTTTGTAGTGCCTGAAGAAGGGGAATTCGCTTTAAGTTCCATGTGCCTTTGTAAAATTCCGCTACATGGCCATCTGGGCCTGGATATTTCCCATTTTTGAGGCCAAGAATTGTGTTTTGAAGCTCTGTTTCTGTGAGCGGGGGTATAATTTCAGTTTGTTGTGATTCCGACAAAGTAGGGAGATGGAGTTGGGAGAGAAAAGTTGAAATTTTCTGAGGATCAGGGACCCTCTGGGAGGAATACAAGTTCTGTTAATATTTCTTGAAGGCATCCAAAATATGCGAAGTCAAATATCTGAGCTGGTTGGAAACAGGATCTCTGATTTTAGTAATGGTGTAATTTTGTATTTGATTTCGGAGGCAGTACGCCAAGAGTCTAGAAGCTCTCGCCCCACCCTCATAATATCGCTGCCTCAACCAGGCCAGGGCCTGTTCAGTTTTAGCTGTCAGGCTCTGTTGGATTTTGTTCTGTGTTTGGACTATCCTGGGGGAAAAGGTCTACATCGCCCTGCATATGGGCCTGTTGAAGAAAGTCGAGTTCCTCCTGTAGGGCCCTTAATTTACTCTTGGACTGTTTTTTCTTATAGGAGGCATAAGCTATTATACAAAATCACACATGCCCACACAATGCAAAGCATCATGGGCTGCATATGCAAATCATTACAGAATTATGTCATCTCTAAGGATTACCTTTAATGTGTCCCAGAGAATTTGGGGGAGATCCGGGGTTATCTCTGATCATTTCAGGGATTCGACTCTCCAGCAAATCTTGGAATTCTTTATCCCTAAGAAGGGATGGATTGAAGTGCCACTTTGTATTTATTCTTTCTTTTTGAATATTAAGGACCAAGGTGATAGGTGCATGATCCGATAGAACAATATTTAGGATCTCAGCAGATCAGATCAGAGCCACATGCTCCTTACCTATACAGAAGTAATCAAGCCTAGAATAATGTTTGAAAGCTTGACAGTAACAGGAGAATTTCCGATATGTAGGATGTAACTACCTCCATGGGTCCATCATTCCCACATCTCGGATAAGGCGTCGTAGATGCTTTTGATCAGATGACTGTGGGGAAGGGCGAGCTGTTGAGGAGTCTAACGAGGGGTTAAGCTGACAATTAAGATCTCCCTCTATAATTAAGATACCCTATTGCCTGGTAAGGATGGTATCGACCAATTTTTGGATAGACGAGGCATCTGAGCCCGGCGGGATGTAGAGACTGCACACTGTTAGGAATTGTTGGTTCAATTTGACCACTGCTAGTGCCAGCCTGCCCTCCCTGTCTGTGTATTGGTCAATTAACTGTAGTTTTGATTGTTTTGGAATCAAAATTACTGAACCCCTTTTCCTGCCCCTCTGGTAGGAGGATTCTATTATATGTGCAAATCCGAATTTGAGCAACTTTTGGTGCTCCATGGTGGATAAATGAGTCTCCTGTAGTAAGAGAATATCTGGGTTTAATTTTTTAAGTGCTCGAAGTGTACGATCCCTCTTGATGGGACCGACCAGTCCGTTTACATTATGAGATACAAGTCTGAATGGGTTATTCATGACTATCCATAATCCCGAGTCTGCATTTATTCCCCGGGCCTCCCCTCCCCCGGCACAGTAACTCCTCCTCCTGCAATCTGCTTAATATTAATCCTGTTCTTAACATACAGCATCTGAGTTGTTAGCTGTTTTCTGATAAACAATGGTACAGAAATAAAAAAGAAAACGATAACTGGGTAAGAGTTAAGTAAAGGTGGGTATATCAACCAGATGTACGTGTCTACATACTGGGAAAAGGTATATACAAACCCCCAACAAGGGGAGATTCTGTGACTTCCAAATGTGCCTGCTCAAATGAGGCAAGCACTTGGGACAGATCTATAGATCGTCCATGTGTGGACTCCCTATCCTGTTAAAGTTTTTTATATTTTTCCACCTCTTCTTGGAGTAGGAGGAAAAGGCAAGTACGGTGGGCTGACTGGGGTTATGATATAGCCCTTGAACTGTAAGAAGGGTTCTTCCATATGCCTGTCAGTCATTTATGAGAGTCTGTGTACCTGGCCCGAATAGTTTGGACCCATTAAAGGGTACATTAGTTATCTTATATTGTACGTCAGGTGTAAACCCTGATGCACAAAGCCAAGCATGGCGACGCAGAGCCACACCAGTGGCTGAAAGTCAGGCAGAGGTATCCACAGCATCGTAACCCAACCTGAGAAGGTGGCGGGAGATGGAAGGGTAAGAGTTAAGTAAAGGTGGGTATATCAACCAGGTGTACGTGTCTACATACTGGGAAAAGGTATATACAAACCCCCAACAAGGGGAGATTCTGTGACTTCCAAATGTGCCTGCTCAAATGAGGCAAGCACTTGGGACAGATCTATAGATCGTCCATGTGTGGACTCCCTATCCTGTTAAAGTTTTTTATATTTTTCCACCTCTTCTTGGAGTAGGAGGAAAAGGCAAGTACTGATGGGCTGACTGGGGTTATGATATAGCCCTTGAACTGTACGTAAGGGTTCTTTCCATATGCCTGTCAGTCATTTATGAGAGTCTGTGTACCTGGCCCGAATAGTTTGGACCCATTAAAGGGTACATTAGTTATCTTATATTGTACGTCAGGTGTAAACCCTGATGCACAAAGCCAAGCATGGAGACGCAGAGCCACACCAGTGGCTGAAAGTCAGGCAGAGGTATCCACAGCATCGTAACCCAACCTGAGAAGGTGGCGGGAGATGGAACTGGAAGTGGGAACCATGGCCATTAATTGGTCTTTCTCCTGTGAAGGAGGGAGCTTACTGACCATTTCCCAGATAGAGGACCCCAAAGTATGTTGATATTTAACCCTATGTCCCATGTAATTTAGTAGATGGACATTTATAGTGCCTGAGGAAAAAATCTTTTTCCCTAGGTAATCAATCTTTTGGGACTCTTTATCTGGGGGTAAGGAGCTCAAGTGTTTAGGTCTGTTATACCTATCATGAGCGGTAGTAATGGCCACCAAGTCCGCCTCAGGCATAGAGGACAGGAATGGGTGGGCAAGAGGCGACTGGTATAGTCGATTAGCCGTGCGAGGAACTGCTGAAACATTAGAAAGTTGCTGCCAAGCAGCCAATAAAGCATTTTGATATGTAGGAATTAAGAGGTGGGACCACCAATGCCGGTTTTTCAGGCAAATCTGCCATATTCTTACATTCTTTATCATGTTCTGAAATGGAAAATCCCCTTACCTTTTGTATTTGGAGCATCATGTCATAAAAGGTGGGATCATTTGGAGGAGAGGTAGCCGGTGGTAGAGGCAGGTCTGTGTCCAGAGAGGAGACAGCTGAATAAGGGGAACCCGGCCCCTGAAAAGCAGAGGAAAGGTACTCTTCATCAAAGTCATCAGGGAGATCTCCATATGTCTCCCAGCCCTCCGAGTAGTGTTTTCCATAAAAGGAGGAGAGTATGCAGGTTCTACGTCAGACTCGTTACTGCCGATGAGACTGAGAGGGATTATCCCCCACCCTGGGTCGGGAGGGGGGTCACGGCGTAAGCTGTGCAAGACTTGCTGCACGATTTTGTTTTGAAATTCCTGCTCCTGGGAAGGGGGAGAGGTAAGGGAAATGGGTCAAGTTAGTTGGAGGAAAAAAGGGAATAATGTTAATAGGAGCAGGACGTGCAGAAGAGGCAGGTCTTGAACCTGGGTGGTAGTAACCAGGTCCCTGTCTCGATCTGGTTTACCTCTGTATAAGCCCACTTGTGTTGATGGAGGGGCATGTTGAAGGGCAAAAGCCAGTGGCTTACCCTGAGGTCATTGGGTCCTGGTAGCGGATCCCATTGAGGTATTATCATGACGAGAACCTGCCATCATCGACAGGGGAGAAGCCCCCATTGACGGAGCAACAGTGGGCTTTGTTGCATACATGATGCTTTGAAGTGTCGTCAACGGTGCAGGTATTTCCTGTACTATATTCAAGGCAGTGGCAAGCATCGCTAACGATAGAATTATTGTCGTCGACGAGAAAGCTCATGTAAAGACCTCTATCTGGGCCGGCCCGGTGGCGCTGAGGGTTGAGGCGCTGGACGCCACATCTCGCACCATGCCGGCGACCTGGGTTCGGCTGGGGAAGGCTGAGGATGAGTGCCTTTGTGGTGCTCTCTTCCCCGGTGGAACTACAGCAAGCCAGACATGCACGTAGACTAGTGTGGTTGATGCCGGCAGGGTTGCCATGCGGCCAGGCGTCGACATGCTCTACGCAGCGAGATAGCACACAGAACAAGGGAAAACAACAGTGCCATGGTGAGGCAACGGCACCTGTCCCCCATGCCGGGCCAGCTCCGACTGACCTTCCAGGAACTCCACCAGGGCACCCTACCCTGCGGCCAGAGTCTGACTAGTAAGAGCGCCCAAGAGGAGAGGGTGACCCACCCCAGGTGGGTTAAACTAGGGGTGCTGGCCGGGGAGGAGGTACAGATTGGGAAGGCTTCAGGCTGGGCAGGACAAGAATCGGTTGCCCGAGAGAAGCTCCATGAAGCCGCGACCGGAGGGAAATAAATTCAAAAAAAAAAAAAAAACCTCTGTCAGCGAGAGAGGAGCCCCCGTCGATGAGGAAGCATGCTTGTGTCTGCCATTGATGAGAGAGGATCCCTTGTCAATGGAGAAGCATGGCCAAAGCCTGTCGTTGATGAGAGAAGAGTCCTCACTTGATGGGGTAGCATGCCTTCAACCCACCGTCAATGGGAGAGGGGTTCCCATCGACGAGGAGGCATGTTCCTGGTGCTCTGTCGATGGGATAACCATAGACATGGTTTCCATCAACGAATATACAAGGCGAAGAAGGATTTATTGGGTTAACCTTCTAGCCAGCCGTCGATGAGAGAAGAACTCCTGTCGACAAGGAAGCATGCTTTAAAACCCACTGTCGTCGACGAGAGGCGCTCCGGCCGACGAGAGGTGATCCTGGTGCTCGCTGATGGGATAAACTATTAGAAGTGGTGTCCGCTGATAAGCAGCGTGGGCACAGGAAGAAGGATTTATTAGGTTGACCTTCTCCTTAAATTGCCCAGGAAGGAGAAACAAAAGCTTGGGGGGGGGGGGGGCCTTTGGAACGGAGCCCCTGGTTCTCTCATGGAGACATTTCTGCTCTGTCTATGAAAAGTGAAGTGCAAGCAACCGTCGACAAGCTGCTTGAGTAAATTTCTTGACAAAACTTACAGGAATTGGTGTTATGTTTTCTAAACACCTTACACAAAGTTGATGTTTTTCAAATTGAAAAAGAAAACTTCCAGCCAGAGTGGCAGGAAGAAATAAAGCTTGCTTTGTTGAAGAGTCCAATTTCTCATTGATGACTGCTACACAGAAGTTGAACTAGCTGCTGCGCGAGCTGAAGACGGCTGAGAAATGAACAAGGATTCCAGGGACCACCCACACTTATATAGGAAACAGGATGTGATGTCATGTGTGTGGGGTCCCTGCTGAAAACTGCTAGAAGAAGCTGCCGTGTGACAGCGACCTCTGCTGGACACTCCCAGAAGTAATGACTTACTGCAAGAGACCATTCCATAGAAGATCTACTGTTACAGGTGAGTAACCTTTTTTCCTAGGGATGTAGATATGTTGTTCTTATCCACACTTCTTGGCAGACTCCTAGCAGTTCTCCGGGAGGAGGGAGGCAAGGCGCACACACCCTACTTAGGGAACAGAGACTGGAGAACTGGGGCCCCAAAACCAGCATCCCGGTGTGACTCAAGGTCGATGTGGTAAAGGGTGATGAAGGTGTTTGCTGTCTTCCAGGTAGCAGCCCGGCAGATTTCCTGGATAGGCATATCCCTGGAAGCAGCCACCGATGCAGCAGTATGGCGGGTAGAATGAGCTCTTATCCCTCTGGGAAGGCTCCTTGCCCGCAAACCTATAGCAGAGATCAATGCATGATGTAATCCATCTGCCAATCATCCGCTTTGCTGCAGGCCTTCCAGGTACGGCTTCAGTGTAGGTGACAAACAGCTGGTGAACCTCTCCCCGAAATTCCACCGTCCTCTCCTTATAGTAGGAGGGAGCACGTCACAGGTCCAGAGTATGGAGCCTGTACTCAACATCTGAGGCGTAGTTTGGGTAGAACACAGGCAGAGTAAACACCTGATTAAGGTGAAACTCTGATACTACTTTCAGGAAGAATTTCAGGAGGGGACGCAAGACAACCTTGTCCCTGTGGAAGACCACTGAAAGCACCTGGAGCTCCCCAGTCCTTCTGGCGGATGTGATAGACACCAGGAAGGCCATCTTCCACAAGTGTGTCATCTCACACTTGTGCACTGGTTCGAATGACTTGCCCATGAGCTTTGCCAAAACCAGCAGTAAATCCCACGGAGGTGGAGGTTCATGCACTGGAGGGGTTATGTAATCGAAGTCTTCCAAAAAGCACCAGACCACCTTCTTCTATGCTACCGTCTGCTGACTGGCCCACGCCCGGTAAATGGAAAACCTTTTCCATTTGAAGACATAGACTTTTCTGGTCCACTCCTTTCTGGATGCTTCCACTACTGTAAGTACATCCTCAGAGAGACCCAAAGCCTGGAACTCTAGCCGCTCAGGTACCAGGCTGTCAGGTGCAGGGATTGCAGGTCTGGATAGAATACCTTCCCCTGATTGACTGATATCAGGTCCATGTGTGTTGGAAGATGCTTCGGGGGCCTGTTGCTGAGGCGATCTGGATACCAGAACTGGCAGGGCCAGTCTGGGGCTACAAGGATCACCTGCGCCTTGTCCCTCCTCACCTTGAGAATCACCCTGTGGATCAAGGGAAATGAAGGGAAGGTGTAGAAGAGGCCTGGTGTCCATGGCCTCAAGAAGGCATCCCCCTGCAGTGATCCCCGCTGAGGGAGGCGGGCGTGAAACAACCTCAGCATGGTGTTTTCCCTGGAGGCAAACAGGTCCACCATCAGTTTGCCCCAGTGGGAGAACAGGCTGTGAGCTACCTCTGGATGGAGAGACCACTCGTGGGATCTCACATATGCGGCTGAGGGCATCTGCCAGTTGATATGAGGCTCCTGCCACATGGATGGCTAGGAGATCCACCTCCAGTTGCCTCACGAGTGTCCAGATGCAGAACGCTTCCCTGCACAGCAGCTGGGAGTGTGTGCCGCCCTGCTTGTTTAAGTGTACATGGTCGTGGTACTGTCCGTCTGGACTTGAACCACTGGACCGTGAGGCTGCTGAGCGAATGCTGACAGCGCCAGTCTGACCGCTCTGAACTCCAACAGGTTGATACGGTATTGGATTCCTCAGAGGTCCAGAACCCATGGGCCCTGTTGTTCCCCATGTGGGCTCCCCAGCCTGTGAGAGAGGCGTCGGTCGTGAGGATGACCGTCGGCTTGGGGCGGACAAAAGGGATCTCTTCCTGCAACCGGTCTAGGGCGGTCCACCACTGGAGAGCATCCCACATCTTCTGGGTCACAGGATCAGCTGGTAGAAATGACCTAGGCACTGAGTCCACTGGATGAC
Source organism: Neoceratodus forsteri (assembly GCA_016271365.2). NCBI lineage: Eukaryota > Metazoa > Chordata > Ceratodontiformes > Ceratodontidae > Neoceratodus > Neoceratodus forsteri. The sequence goes on from CM057449.1 coordinate 622,210,324, forward strand.
CAAGCTCCCACTGAAGGAGGTGCATATACCACCTGGCCCAACGGATCACGGTGGTGCAGGCTGCCATGCAACTCAGAAGGCGCAGAAAGTCCCGGGCAGGGTGCAAGTGCCCAACCAGAAATGATTGGGCAAAGGAGGAGAGAACCTCCGTCCTGTCCACCAAGAGCCGTGCTCTGGCTCGGCAAGAGTCGAGCTCTGCCCCGATGAAGCATATCACCTGAGAAGGCACGATTTCCAACTTGTCCTTGTTGATCAGGAGACCAAGTTGAGAGCAGGTCTGGAGGGCCAGGTCCCTGGACCTCTCCACCTCTTGCTGGGTGGAACCTGCCAAGAGCCAATCGTCGAGGTAAGAGTACAGTCTGACCCCTCGATGTATGAGATGGGCTGCCACCACTGCCATTCATTTGGTGAAGACCCATGGAGCTGATGACAGGCCGAATGGCATGGCTCGGAACTCATATAGGGTTCCCTCTGCCCTGAAGCAGAGAAACCGCTGGTGGGCTAGATGAATTGGGACGTGAAAGAATGAGTCCTGGAGATCCAGTGAGCAGAACCACATGTTTTGCTCCAGGGATGGTATGATCTGGGACAGAGTTACCATCCTGAAGGTGCGTGGCCTGAGATACTGATTCAGGTCGTGAAGATCTAGAATGGGGTGCCAGCCCTCCCGTCCGCTTCAGGACCAGAAGTACCTAGAAACGAACCCTGGGTTGACTGGAGGATCTGCCACTTGAACCACTGCCTCCTTGAGGAGGAGCTGGGCTATGTCATGTCTCAGAGCTTACAGAGTGTGGGCTGATACTCTCTCCTCCCGTGGGGCGCGGGCTCGGCTGGGAGGGTACTGCTTGAATTCCACAGGCAGACCCTGGCTGACCACTTCTAAGACCCACCTGTCCGAGGTAACAGCGGACCAGGCGGAAAGAAAGTGGCGGAGCCAGACTCCCACGGGAGGACTCAGAGTTGGCATGATGGGGATAGGGGTGGCAACCCCTATCTCATCACTGGGCAGGTTTGGAGGAAGAGGGTCCAGGGCCTGAACCCCGACCTCCTTGTCTGTGGGCCGGTGGAGGCCCGGACTTGGGCCAAGGACGCCAAGCCTGTGCCTGCTGTTGCTGCTGGGCCACAGGAGCAGGGTTTTGAAAAGGCTTTTTCCTTTTCTGCTGCTTCTTGGCACCAGGAGTGCTTTGAGTAGAAGTGGCTGAGTACAAGGTGGCATTGGACTGTTCGATTCGCTGAAGGTGACCATCCACACCTGGGCAGAAGAGATTGGTGCCCAGGAAAGGAACATCAGTGAGTTTATGCTGGGTATCAGCCATAAAGGTGGAAAGCTTCAGTCAAGCCCTGCAACGTGAGGCAACTGCAGATGCCACCAAACGGGTGCAAGAGTCCCCAAGATCCAAAGCAGTCTGAAGTTGCTGCTTGGCAACGGCACGACCCTGGTCCCGGACCTGTTTGACCGTAGTCTGAAGGTCCGCGGGGAGGTGCGGGAGAACTTCATCCAAGGACCCCAGAAGGGCATGGGAGAAGTGCGCCATGATGATGGCCAAGCTTGCCTGATGGAGGCCTAGAGAGGAGACTGCATAGACCTTCCTGACAGAGTGGTCCGATTTTTTGGACTCCTTGTCTGGAGGTCTATCGGTGTCAGCAGAGCTGCCTGTATGTCTGAAAACAGAGGCGGTCACTAACCCCTCAGCTGAGGGATGTTCCATGAATCCCAAGAGGGACCCGATGGGCACCGCATACTTGTGGGCCATCTGGGCAGACTGTGCTGGGCAGGAGGCAGGATGCTGCCAAAGCTACAAGGCTGGGACAACAATGGCTTCGGCGACAGGAAAGGCTTCTGTAGGAGTATCCCCTTTTTTGAGAATATCAGTAAGAGGGTACTCCGCCCGTTTCTGGACAGGTTCCAGGGGCATCCCCGTGGATTTGGAGATAAGGCGGAGAATCCCTTGAAAAGACAAAGGGCCCTCCTCCGTCGATAGACTGCCAACTGACTCATTAACCAGCGGGTGAGAGTGAAGGTCTGTGTCGTCAAAATCCGAGGTATCCGGATAAATCGGTCGACCACCAAGATCCCCTCGACGCGCCTGGGACGATCAGGCATAAGGGTGACCGATATCCTACGAGGAAGACCCGGGACCATTCAGGAATCCTTCGTAGGAGCCCCTCTCGAGGGCTGTTTTGGTGGCGGCTCCACCACTATTGGTGGAGAGACCGGTTTTACTGGCTTCGTGGGCAGGGGGACCGATTTTATCGGTTCCAAGGGAGTCTGCTTCAGCCTAGGAGGTGAAAGCCAGGTAATGGCCTGGGTAAAAAATGAGGAAGGCTTCTGCCCAGAGAGAATGAGCTAGTGCCACATAAATCTTCACAGCGTCGACAGTGGTTTTGTCGAAGCCTCTCCTCATCCGAGGAGGATGAAGATGAGCAGTGACGTCCCCTCTTTTTGGTGCACTTATGCGCCTTCCTCGGCCTGTCGGTCAAGGGAGTCCAAGATCTCGACCTCGATCGGGCTGGCCAGCTGGGTGGCTCGGGAGGCACCGGTGGAACCGGTGATTTTCCCAGATCTGGGACTGGCTCCTCGATAGGATTCCCAGCAGGCTGGGTCTCCTCATCGATGATAAACAAGACAGGAGTCAGAGTCGTCGACCTCCTCGGCCGACAACTGATCGACAGTCGTGAGTCAACTCAACTACGTCTTCAATTAAAACTTCGGCTGGCTGGCCTGATGGTGGGACCAAGAAGCCGGCGGCTGAAGCCACAATCTCGACCGAGGTGGAGCTTCCTGGGACACAGATTGCTCTCGATCCCAAGAACGTCTTCGTCAAGACGAAGAATCTCTCGGTTCCTTGTCCTTTTTACGGGACCAGGAAGAATGCAAGCCTGCAGGTCCCTCGCCCTTAGTGGGGAGAGAAAGGTACATCTCCCGCATGGAGCCCGAGAAAGTGGAGAACAGGTTGAGTGGAACGAATATCAGCAGAGAGGAATGCTCCGAGGCACGCGCTGCCTCTTCCTCAAAGGCCTGCATCTCTTCCAATTGCTTGGCGGACCCCGCAGCTGTGGAGACCGACCACCCAGCCTCTTTGGATTTCACCGGTGGATTCCATTTTTAGGGCCTGCCAGCTTCAAGCGTGCGAGAGGATTGTTGAGGACGTTCAGTTGAAACGCGAGGCAAAACTTGCAAGCCTGGGTGTCCTGGCCGACACCTAAGCAGTAAACGCATGGGGAGTGTGGGTCTGTGCGTGACATTTTCTGTCCGCATGGGCACCGGCGAAAACCGGGGAAAGATTTATCTTCCATTATTGAGCAGCAGCTACTACAATCACTAACCCAAAGGAGCGTAATCTTCAGCGATTCTGAAGTTTTTCGAGCCAGGGCCTACAACACGCGGTAGCGGAGAGGAGGCAACCTGTGTCTTCCAGCGCAAAGGAAGATCTGGTGTCATGGGGTAGAGCCGAGGGTTATACCACCCGGGTGGGTGGGAGGAGCCAGCTTGAAGACCTTCCAGCAAGATTTAAAGGGGAAAGGGACATGCCGGCAATTGTGGATAACAACAACATATCCACATCCCTAGAAAGTATTTTTTCACAGAAAGGGTGGTGGATCCATGGAACAGCCTCCTGGCAGAGGTTGTAGGGGCCAAAACAATAGGGGAATTCAAAAACGCGTGGAACAGACATGAAGGAACTCTAGCAACAGGAAAGAGAGGGTAAGACGCAGACCATTTAGGATCTGCGGCATATGAAACAGGTAGGGAAAATGGGCAGACTAGGTGGGCCACGTGGTCCTTATCTGCCGTCAAATTCTACGTTTCCATCTAGTACTGGGAATGTTGGGAGTGGTGTAGTGCAATGGCTGTGGAGCAACAATCTTAAGGGAGACCTTCTGCAGACTGAAGTGCTGCCCCATCTGCATGAACCTCTCTTGGCTAAGGTAGGAGTCCACAACACTCCGGGCCCAGTTAGCTAGGATTCGGGGGCCGCCTCCCCCCTAGGGGACACCAAGTCTGTCACTGTTGCCTCAGAGGTTGCCGAGGCGGCCTGGCTGGACTGTGGTGGGCTCCAGGAAGAAGGGGGTGGTGGGTTAGGAGCACTTTCCTCAGTCGGTGTCAATACAAAACTCTTTCGCCACTCCAGGGAAATGGGACTGCCAAGAGAAGACACCCATGGTACTGGCCAGGGAGGATGTGAAGGTCTTCCACAGAGGAGACCCCAAGGCGGGAGGCAGAGGACTACAGCAGACGAGGAAGCAACTTCTGGCAGGGACTCAGTCATTTGGGGGGGGGGGTAGATTTGGGAGCAGGACAGGAAGGGAAGAGGGAGGCGAGGTGCCTACTTGGTGCCTTGGCACGGAGGGATGGAGAACAGATCTTTAGGATCCCTGGGGCGGTGGGGGAGCTGGATATCACTGTCCATCTGGGGAATAAGGACCTGACAACAGACACAGCAGGGGTGTAAAACAGTAACAAAAACTAAGTGGTTATTTATAATTTTTTGTCCAAATATACATTACGGCACTAGAGCAGGAACTGCACTGACAGACTTTTCTCTGGTTCCAGGAACCGACCGAGAACTGAAGAAAACCACTAAATCTACAAATGTAATAAAGTAACCTCTCAAATGCAATACATAGAAACACTATTTAAAAATGATAAGAAGCCTTTGTAATAAAAACAATAAAGGACTTAGTTGATGGATTTGGAGAGGACTCCTAGGCAAATGAAAATTACGTATCTACTGTAATTCTTGATCTTCCTGTGTATCTTCACAATTCATCACTGTTGAGTGACTGGCCAGAGACAGGCACCCCATGGGAGATTTATTTTTGAGGGAGGCACCAGCGTCGTTGGCGCCGACCACGAGGCCAACGCATTGTGTGGCGCCCGTGGGTTGGCCAGTAATGGCCACTGGATCTTCTCCACCTCAGTTCTACATGTCAGGAAAGAAGGTATAGAGAAAATAAGGCCAGGGCAAGGGAGCCCAAGAGACAGCAAAAGGAAAAGGAGCAACTGAAAAGGAATCAGCCGGCCGGAGAACAGAGAAGGAGAGGGACCTAGAGGTTATGGACTGAGGAGGCCCCAGTCCATGGACGACCAGTTACCGAAAGGAGAAAACCAAGGTTTTTCAAGGCTGAGGGGGGGAAGGGAGAGAAGGAACCCATAATAATAATAATAATAATAATAATTCCATCCCTATGGGGGAAAGAGTATCAGAGAGAAGAAACAACAAGGGGCAAGGGAGCTATGGCCAGCCCCAGAACCTCCTCATCCCAGATGACAAAGTTGGAAACTCATGGGATGGCTGCACCCCACAGAGTAGTTCAGGATAGAGGAGGAGACCACCAGAAGACCCTATGAAAACCCCCCATGGGGCCCTACTCACCCACCTCCAACACTCCCCTGGAGGCCCCTTGGCAGCCTGCCAGACAGGAGAGGAAAGGAAATAATCGGGGGGGGGGGCAAGAAGGGAGGTGGTACGGCTCAGGGACTGAGGCCTTGCGAGGGGAAAGTGGGAGGGATTCAGTGATGAATGGTGAAGATACACAGGAAGATCAAGAATTACGGTAGTTACGTAATTTTCATATCTTACCTGTGTCAGTCTTCACCATTCATCACTGTTGGGCGAGCATCGAGCTCCCCCGAAGGGGGCCCAAAAATTCCTGAGACAATATCATCCCTCAGCCCCCCCCATCCGAAAGGAAAACCGGGGGGGGGGGCGGACTCCGCGAAGGAAGGCGTCCCTGCAGTTCCCGTCTTGCCCTGCGGGAGAGGAGGTGTGTCCTCTGGAAGGAGGAGGCCAGTAACCTATGCTGGACCAAAGGTGACAATCTCGAAAGGCAAAGCCATGCCGTCCGCCTAATGCAGATCTCTGACCCCACAAGCCATGAAGTGACTTCATAAGATGCCCTTGACTGGTGCATTGCCAATTCCAGCCCTATCGCATAGAAGGCTATGGCTTGCTGGGTAGCCTCTGAATCGGGCAGCTATGCTAGTGCCTGGCCCAGCATTGCCCACAGATGCCTGTTATAGGCAGCATGGTGCACCTGATGTGAAATGATAGCAAGCATCATTCGTGCAAAGGACAAAACTCTCCGTCCCAGCTGATCAAACTCCCGAAAATCAGGATCAAGGGGGCTGGTCGCGGACTGGGTGTCTATGCCCGGAAGGGGTGTCCAGACACGTCAGTCCAGAAGATGGATAAGACAAAGAGCCTGGAGACCCCCGGGTTGCACAGTACCTTCTCTGGTAGTCCACAGGGGCTGGTTCTGAGGAATATGAAAGCTGCCAGGTGCTGTGAGACACCTCCCGGAATGGAACTGGCCAGGATGGGACCAACAAATGATGTGCCCCGTATTTGCCTAAGAAGGATTGTGTCACATGCTCGGTAGTGTCTCGGGCATAACATGAATGTGCAAGTCCCTGACAAGCCTCGATAGGAAGCACTGATACTCGGCCTGATCAGCATCAGAAGACAGATGAACAGAGGGCTCCTCTTCCTCTGTGAAGGAAGATGAGGAGGCCGAGGAACCCATAGAGTCAGATTCTGGCTGTGGAGTGGGAACCGGTCGGAAGACCTGCTCGTCCATGGCCCTAACATACTGTGGGAAATCCGCAGCCAGAGATCTGAACTGTTCCCAGGTCAAAGGTCCCAGAGGACCCATGTGGCCTAGGAGAAGGGGAGAGCTGGGCGCAGAGGCATGGGTGAGCCTGCCACCCGACGTGATGCATCTCTGCCAGGCTAGAGGAAGCCACAGGAGAACCTGGCATAAGCATGAATCCGCAGGTCTATAAATTCAACAACCTGTTAAGGAACACAAATCGGTCGGGACTTAAACCTGTAGGGTGAGCTACCCAATGAGGGGACCGGGGCTGCATGGATCCAGAAGGGTGGTCCCCAGCCCAACTCAATGAAACCTCCCTAGAAGAGGACGAAGGGAGGAAACTGGACTCAGCACTGCAACTCCTCCCCGGCCCCAAAGGGCAACGGAAGTGTGCCGATGTCCTTCACCCTGTTCCATCAACCCCGTCGACTCTGAGGAAGCTCTCTTCCTTGCACCCTGTGCCAAAGAGACCCCCAACTCAGACAACCCCCCCGGGGGCTGCAGAAGGGGGGCGTGGGCCCGATCTTGATTTTGAGAGGAGGGATGGCACCGGGGACGGCAGCCGCCTCCTCATTCAGGATCCCGACTGCCACTCTTGCAGCAGCAGGACTGACAACCCCCAGCTGACCAATGAGCCGCCACCGGTGCCGCTGGAGGGGGCACCTGAGGAGGCGCAAGGGTCCTAGGCTGTGGAGAACCCTCTGACTCCAAAGAATCAGGCCTCCAGTTCAGATCAGGCTCCGGATCGTCCGGCTCCGAAGAGGAGACGATCAAGAAATGCTCCAGATTGGCGCTCCTGGGGGTTCCCCCAATCATGGCGCTGCAACTTGACCCCGCACCCCTTGAGGTGCTGCCCGATCACGGGCAGCAAATGGCCCGGGATCCGAGGCGGCGCTGCGGAATGCCCCATGCCAGGACCCGCAGCTGTGGGCCTCGACAACTGGGGAGCCTGCACCTCCAAAGAGGTGACTGCCAGAGCAGTGCTCCCAGCCCTGAACAGAGCCAGACCAGACCTCAGACACTGCAGTAGGAACCTCCTCTATGGCAAGGCATTAAGAAGAGGAGGAGGCCCCCTCTTCACCGGACCGTGTAGGCCCAGGAAGGGACCCGGAGTAAGGGCCCAGCATCCTGCGTTTGGACTGACGCGAGCGACGACGCCCCCCCTGAAAGTCGGTGGAGTCCTGCAGACTTTTTAACACGCGATGCTCCAGAACTCGGCAGTCCATTGAGAAGCTGGTATCACAGGAATCCATGTTGTGTTGAGGTCCAAACTGAGGTGGATGAGGCGCCAACAGCTGTTACTGGCCAACCCACAACGCCACAAAAAAGAAAAATAAATCTCCCACGGGGTGCCTGTCTCCAGCCAGTCACCCAACAGTGATGAATGGTGAAGACTGACACAGGTAAGATCTGTCCTCTCCAGAAGAGAAAAATAAAAATTACATATACACTGTAATTCTTGATCTTCTAAGAATATCTTTACTGTCGATAGACACTAGTGGGTGTGAGCTAGGGGTGCTAGGACCCAGCAGCAGCCAGAACCATACCTTTCAACCTCTTGCTTCATAAATCAGGGACAAGGCTTAAAATCTGGGACAAAGACCCAAAATTAGGGACACATCATAAAAATTGTTAATATTTACTCGAAAAGCTGATAGAATAAGGGGATTAGTGTAAGATGCATTTTCTGGAGAAAAACAAGTCTGTAACTAATATCTGACATTTTGTGCTTACAATCCCCACTTGTCAGTAATAAAAACACACATTTTATGATGGACACAGGAACATTTTGAGGCAAAATCAGGAACGTCCCTGAAAATCAGGGACAGTTGAGAGGTATAGCCAGAACTTTTCTGAGAGCTTGTGCCACGGTAAGCAGGGTGCATGCGCGATGTCACGAGTCACAGCACAAGGCTACTATTTTACCTCGGCATCAGTCTCCAACCACCTCAGTGCCCCCCCCCCTTTTTTTTTTAAACTGAGGAGATAATCAGCACAAATAACTTATGCATTTAACCGAAGGGCATGAGATAGCCCTGGTGCCCTGTGTAAGAAGGGCCATTAAATCCAGTAATGCAGCATCTTCCTAGTCCAAACCAAACACAAAGGAGTCAAGACCAACACAACCAAACTCGTGTGAGGTAGCAACAGTGAAGATATTCTTATAAAATCAAGAATTATGGTGAGGCGCCGGCCCAGTGGCGCAGAGGGTTGAGGCGCTGGATGCCACACCTTGCACCACATCGGCGACCTGGATTCGGGAACGGACTCGGGCCGTCGGGGGTCTGCAGGAGAGAGGGTGGATTGAGCGTCCCCGGACTGCTCTCCTCCCTCTGGGGTGGGTAAGGGGAAGGACATCGCACTGTAGCGGCCCTCGGTGATGGCCGGGGCCAGCACAGTTACAGTGTACAGTAGGGGAGGAGCACAGCAAGAAGTCAGCTTATGCGCCATACGTCATTGCACTGCCTGCTCCTAGGGGGGAAAAAATGGAGGAAATGGCTGGGCGCGACAGAGGCAGCTTGATGGCCACGCTTCCGCCAACCTGGAGGACTGTCGTGGAATTGCGCTGGGGGATCCGGTCCAGCCCGGCTCAGAGAGGCATGGGGAGGCTCTCCAGCAGGTTGGGACTGTCGTGCTGGACCCTCATCATGAGAGTGAGCCTGCTACTCTCCAGGGCGGTGGGGGCCAGTGGCTGGATGCCCCCGCCGGTAGTGCTGCAGAGGCACATAAATAGTGACATGATAAAAAAAAAAAAAAAAAAAAAAAGAATTATGGTGAGTATGCATTTTTAATATCTTCCAAGAATCGGTCTTCACCACTGATTCCCACTAGAAGGTCAAGTACCAAGCTCAGACAAAGTCCCCAGACTAAAGGCAGCTGAGGGGGTCACTCAATATATTAATCCATCTGGGATTGTCCCACCAAGGTGGTATGCTGCTTGGCATGGACATCCAGAGTATACTGCTTAGTAAAAGTGTGCACTGTGCTCCATGTTGCAGCTCTACAAATTTCTCAACAGGCACAGAGAGCATCTTAATCAGGGACATGCCAACCACTCTGGTGGCGTGAGCATGTACTTTACTCTCTAGTTTAACCTGAGTCGGGGCATAGCAGTGGTGAAGGCAATTCACAATCCAGGCAGAAATGCACTTGACTTCACAGGCTGTCCTTTCCGATTAGGATCAAAACAGACAAAGAGCCGTTTGGATTGTCTGACGCCCTTAGTTCTAGCTAGGTAAAACCCAAGGACCCTCTTAACATCCAGAGAGTGGAAAGACCTCTCTCTCCCCAGCGTACTGGAAGTTGGCAAAGTAGGTAGGCAGAACAAAGGCCTGGGTAAGACGGAACACTGACACCACTTTTGGCAGAAACTTGGTATGTGTATGGAGAAATGAAAATTAAGTACGCCCCATATTTGTTGATCTTCTGGAATATCTTCACCATTCATTCATCCTTATGGGTGCAAGCTGGAGGTGCTAGGACCCTGTGGGTACAAAGTCCTTTACAGCCAGGAGGGGACCAATGTTAGCTGGTGGTGCTGACCATGCGTCCAATGTACTGACGTCACGTGTGTCAGTCAGCCAGTAACCAACAGTGGTTCCATCCTTTCCTCAGTTCTATTTGCTAGCAAAAGAAACAAGTGGGAAGAAAAAGAGGGCTATAGACTTCTAGCCTAAAGGGATAGGAAAGGAATATACGAAATCAAAATAACAAAATAAAACCCGACTACCAACTTGGAGAAAACTAAGGAATTGGGCCTATTTGTCTGAGTATTTGAAAAAATTAAGAAAAAATACACAACAAACTAAATTTGCGTTTATCAGTATGACCCAAGTTTTACTTTAAAAGAATAATATGGCAAGAAGTGTACATATGTTTGAAAAAACCTGATGAATCTAAAGGGCCAGGGCCGGATCAAGTGGAGGCAAAAATATTAAAATACACAGCCAAGGCACTTGCTTATCCCCTACAAATAATTTATAATAAATCCTTGAGTACCCAAACAGTACCAGACATTTGGAAAAAAGCATTGTGTCCCCCCAGTTTTCAAAGGAGGGCAAACTAATATGCTTGGCAACTATAGGCCAATTTCATTATCATCACTGGTTGGAAAAATACAGGAAAGGTTGTTGCACACACAGATTACTGACTACTCAGACAAATATAATCTGTTAACAACCGCACAGCATGGGTTCCGGGGAAGAGGGGGGAGGTAGTACAGTGATGGCCCTGGTCAGGTTCATGAACAACCTTCAGGAGAACATTGATACTGGATTGTATACTGGTGTGATGTTCGTGGACCTGACCAAGGCCTTCCATCTCATGGACCACCCCCTATTAGAAATAAAGCTGTGGGGACCCTGGGGCCCTGTGCTGAAGTGGTTTCACAGCTACTTAAGTAGAGAAATGAAAATTACGTACCTACCATAATTTTTGATCTTCCCTTGTATCGTCACTCTTCATTACTACTGGGTGTAAGCCGGAGGCGCACCTGCTCGGGAGCTTTTTTTGGTGGGAGGAGTTGGCGCCGATCACAAGGCCGATGCATTGTGTGGTGCTCGCGGGTTGGCTGTTAGGCGTCGCTGACTCCTCCTCCATCCCAGTTTTGTTTTGCCGGAGAGAAGGAAAAAAGAGGGATAGAGAAAATTAAGACGAGGCAAGAGAGCAGAGGGGTAAGGAAAAGGAAAGGATATAAACTGAAAAAGGATTAAGCCAGTCAGAGGACAGAGAAGTAGGAGGACTCCAATCTCTGGACATTAGGGCCCCAGCCCCTAGACGGCAGCACAGGAGAGTAAGAGAAAGAGAGGGAAAGGAAGAAGAAAGAGAGAAAGATACAAAGATAGGGGAAGAACGCGAGAGACCCCTGTCATGTTCAGCCAAGAGACTGCTGCCTTATCATTATCTCAAGACCTGGCAAGGTGTGAAGACACGGTGCAAGGTTCCTGTCAGGCTCCAGAAACCACTGGACATTGGTCCAAGGCAGGAGAGCTTGAGATGGTCTTGGAAAATATACGGCATAGCAAGTGTCTGCACCCTCCTGCTCCTAAATCTGCATTCAGGATGAAAGTCCCGAGGCAGGGCCCTCTCAAGCCTGCCACTTGAGGGCTTAGCTGGGGGGGACCTCTAATTAAGAGAGGACCCTGCCCAGAAATAACCCCTATATAGAGGGGTTCGAGAGAAAAGGGAGAAGTCCTCATAGATCCTCTCGTCCCCCACCCTTTTCCCCCAAAGTCAGCAACAGACCAGACAGGTCCGTGCCAGGTCGCGGAAGGGACCCCACAGTGCAATTAACAGAGAACCCCAGGGAGTTCCCTCCAAGGCCAGGGTGAAGACCCTACTCTATGTCCCCCTCCGGTTGGACCCTCTGTGACTTAGAGAAGGAAACAGAGGGCCCTGAAGTACAAGGGGGACTCGGCCCTGAATTGGCCTCAAAGAGGGAGGGGAAGCAGGGTGGAAGCGACGCCCAGAGACTGAGGCCCAAGACAGGAAGGTGGGCAGGGATCAGTAATGAATGGTGAAGATACAAGGGAAGATCAAGACTCACGGTAGGTACGTAATTTTCATATCTTCCTACTGTCAGTCTTCATCATTCATTACTGCTGGGTGAGTACCAAGCCCCCCTCGGAGGGGATCTGGCACTGCTCTAAGGGAACAGCTTCCCTCAACCTGGCCTAAGGCTGCCCAGAGTGAAGCGGTGTCCCCGGTGACCAGGGGGGGAGAGACACAGGACACACCGCTGCAAATTCCTCTTCGCCCTGCGAAAAGAGACTGGTCCCTCAGAAGGTGGAGGAAATCACCCTACGCCGGGCCACGGGTGATAATCTTCACAGGCAAAGCCATGGCATCCACCTAATGCAGATCACTGTCCCTACTAGCCTGGAAGCTACCTCACTGGCGTCATACGATGCCCTTGCAAGCTCCAGACCCTGTGCAGAGAGGGCGACGGCCTGCCTAGATTCCTCTGGATCAGGCAGCAATGCTAACACCTGTGCCAATATCGACCACAAATGCCTGTTGTAGGCAGCATGGTGAGCCTGATGTGATGCGATACAGAGTAGCACACTTAGGGGCGAAGAAGAGCCCTTCTTCCCCACCAATTAGAACTCCGTGGAGTTCGGATCTGGTGGTCGGTCATGCGCTGGGTGCTGTAGCCGAAAAGTGTGTCTAGGGCTGTCAGCCCCGAAGGTGGGTGAGGCAGAGAACCTAGAGACTCCTGTGGTGTGCAATACCTCCTCTTGCAGTCCGCTGGGGCTGGGGATGAGGTGGCTGGTGACTGCCACGTGCGGATCGACGCTTCCTGGAAAGGAATAAGCCAGGAAGGAATCACAAGGTGCTTTGCACTGAACTTGCTCAGGAAAGAGCACGTCTCCCGCTCAGTATTGCGCCTGACCACATGTGAGATATGGAGCTCCTGAACCAGCCTTGAAAGGAATCACTGATATTCTGTGAAATCAGCATCGTAGGACAGGTGGATGGATTGTTCCTCTTCCTCACAGGAGGAAGTAGAGGAGCTTGGAAGTTCAGTGCCCTCCTGCGGCAGTGGGGACAGGTGAAAGTCCTGCTCGTCCATAGCCCTGACATACCTGGGGATGGCCGCCACAGTACCTCTGAACGTCACCCAGGTCAAGGGCACCGTAGGACCTACGTGGCCTGGGAGGGGAGGTGGTGGCTGCAGAGGGACTGGGGAAGGGCACCTGACCAAACGTGCCCGTCTCTGCCAGGGCTCAGAGACCTCGCAAGTGAACCTCCTGCATGGGGGGATGATCCGGTGGTCGACCCAGTCAGCGAATGCTGTAAACTGGAAAACAATTCCTGGCTGAGCCCCGAGGGAGATTCTCCCTTATGGTGTGACTGGGGCAGCATGGTTCCAGAAGGGCGAGCCCTAGTAACACCCTCCAAGGGTACCTCTAAAGTCTCAGAGGAGAAGTGGAGTTCGGCACTGCCGCTCCTCCCCACCCACCAAAGGGAGGTGGAAGAGGGCACCTGTGCTTTGCCCTGACCCCTCAATCCCTCCAAGGATGCCTTCTTCCTTGTACCCACTGCCAAGGGGACCGCCAAGGAAGGCCGCAGGATAGGAGGCCCCCCTGCCCCAGTAGCCAGGGCAGCACCAGGAACAGCAGCTGCCTCGGCCCCTGAAGCTGGGACTATCAACCTGGTGACCCCAGAACCACTATCCACCGCCGGGCCCCCGCCGTCGGCATGGGGGCCCGTGGAGACTGCAGACTCCGGGGCCACCGAGGGATGAGCACCAGAGTGCCTGGTGCCACGTGTCCAGGGGGGCTCCCTGACCCAGAGGGATCAGGTTGTCAATCTGGGTCAGTCAGTGGGTCATCTCCTTCCGAAGTGGAGGAGACACGCACAACTCAAACAGGCGACCCTAGGAGCCCGCTGCCAATGGTGACGCTGTCCCGATCACCAACGCTGCAAATGGCGTCAGGATCCAAGGCGGTGCCGGGCCCAACAGCCATGGCGCGATTTGAAGAAACAGGATGTAGAATACCAGGAGATAGAGGCAATGGTGTGGCCCCTACGCCACAGCCATGTGAGGGGGAAACACCTGAGCGTGGAGTCAACGGCACTGAAAATGGTGCCGTGCGACTAGGAAGGTCCAACCGCCCTACCCGCTCCCCCAAAAGGCCCGAAGGCCTCGGAGTGACCAGGCCAGGCAGCTGGACCAACCTCCGAGCCCACTGCTCCATAAGAGCAGCCCACTGATGAAACTACTCATCGGAAGCCCTTTCCACAGACAGGGAAGGGCTCCGATGTCGAAGAGGTTGGCCACCGGAGACAGAAACCGGCGACTCCAGAGGAGGAGACCGGCACCTGGCCCCAACGACAGACCGCTGATGCGCAGATATACCAGAAGGCGACCTCGAGTGATGCCTTCTCTTTTTTGACCTGTGGGCCGAAGAAGAGCTCAAGACCGAATGGTGCCGAGAGTGGGACTGTTTTCTTTTATGCTTTCGGGAGCATTGGACCGTCTGTTGTCAGAGTCCCCCTCCGGAGAGGACAGCGGACTGGACCAAGCCCGGCTGAGCAGCTTTCATACGAAGTCTCCCTACCGTCACCTGACCCGCTCATGGTCGACTCAGTCAATGGAGAGCTGAAGACTTCTTTTCTTAATAAGTAAAGTTAAAAGTAAGCGGTACTTATTTTGAGATAAATTACAAAACAACAAACTGAAAACTATGCTGCTAGTTTGAAGTTTGACTCCCGGAGGGTGAGCGTAGTAGTCACTGAAGCGCACTCGACGGCTGGGAAAAAAGGAACTGAGGCAGTTCGACGGCAAGACAGTCACTGCCACACGAGCCGAGGCTCGCGGCGCCGCTCCTTGAGGCTCCATCTCTGGCGTCGGCCCTCTTGCAAAAAAAGTTTGTTACTGCTGGGTCCTAGCGCCTCCGGTGTAGATCCCAGTGTGAATGAGTGGTGGAGACTTTATGTCCAGGAAGATCAAAAGCACAGACCTGTCTTATACAGACCCTTGACTATGAGAGTCTGGTTTGAGGGGGAGAATCAGAAAAAACAACAAAGGAATTGTTTGTACAATGCCATATGCAGGTTTGCTTTGATAGCTAGATTTGAGGAGCACCATTGTAATCTGTACAACAAATTGGGATGGCAGAACAAAGGGATACACTACAATTATCTTGTTTTGTATTCCATTTAATTCACTTTTCATTGAACAGTCCATTGCTAAAATTTATTTATTTATTTATTTTAACAAAAATCCAGTGTAAGGGCATTAAAGTCACAGAATACAATTACTCTAGCTATATCACAGTGCAAATTTAGTAAAAAACAGAAGTCATTCAAATAAACTACGATTAAAACTTGGAATGGACTACCAGATAAGCTGCGTAACCTGCAAAACATTAATAACTTTAAAACATCCTTAAAAAAGTTTTTGTACACAAAGACACAATGCAATTTAACTTAAATGAAGGTTTTTAGTAACAGAACATTCCTCGTGTCTGTAGACTAAGGTTTATTTGTCTTGGCGCACACTTTTTACTATGTCAGACAGAAACAGTATGCTATGGTACTGTACGAATGCATTAGTATACTTTTTAAGTATTGTGTAACTGACGTGTCTTCCCGGGCCAAGCCCGTAAAAGGGCCATGTGACCCATGCTTTGTTTACCCAGTTAAATTTTAAAATAAAAAAAATTAAAACTAGGTGGCACAAGGGTAGTGCCAGAGCCTATTATTAGCTACCTGGACAGGAAGGTAGAGATGAAAAAAATGGACAGCAGCCCTGCCATATATACAGGGATCTTGAAAAGATCCCCATGTAATTAAGATGGCAGCATACCAGCTTGTACCAAAAAATATTTGTACTCCAAAAGGACAATCTAAATTTAGCAGAGTGAAAGCCCCCTAAAAACTCCCTTCAGAGGAGTGAGACAACCAGTGTAATTGGTAAGAGTCCAGGGAGCACAAATACTATGTTCTTGCCACTCCAAAAGGACTGAAGAAAATAAAGTAACACAAGTAAAAATGTGAATCCTAACAAGATGAGTATAGCACAGAAATTCTACTGCAGCAAGCCGTGTAGTATAGTACAGAAAATCCTATAATACCTGCCTCTCCCTGCGATAAAGGAAAATCTAGTAGAGAGCTGCACCTTGTTTTAAGTGCCAAACACTTTCATATGACACGGTTTACAGGTATGAACAAGTAGAACCAATACTGCAAGCAGCAACAACAAGGATATACCCCCTAAGCGATATTCTTCAGTAGGGAGAGGGAGGAATAAATAAGGCAGTGGGGAGAACAAGTTCACCCCAAAGTTTTTTTTTTTTAAAGTACATTTTTGAAGGGTTGAGACTTGAGAAGAGGGCCATGGGGACCCTTGTCCCATTTTGTCTTTCTTGAAGAAAAGAAAAAGAAAAGTTACGTACTGACCATAGCAGCAGATCTTCGAGACAATCTCTTCCCTCAGGCCATGCCTTTGAAACTACTCTGTCGGCACTAGGACCACATGGTAACTTTTTTTTTCATACTTGTTTATTGAAAAGTCAAGTACAAATTATTACGTGTCAAAACAGCATTTGAAGTTCCTCACTTTGAAAATGGCCGTCCTGGTGGCCATTACTTCGGCCCGTAGAGTGTCTGAAATACACGCCCTGGTCACAGACCCCGTACACTGTATTTCACAAGGACAAAGTAGTTCTTAGGTCTCATCCTAAGTTTCTGCCTAAGGTTGTCTCAGAATTTCATCCAAACTAACCTTTAGTCCTTCCTACCTATTTTGCGAACTTCCCGCGTACCCTTCACTCACTGGATGTAACGAGAACATTATGGTTCTATCTAGATAGAATGAAAGAAATTCACAGGGCTCAACAACTGTTTGTTTCCTTCAGCACTACCCGGCTGGGTCAACCTGTTGCTATCAGGTGCATTTCAGCATGGCTGGTGGCATGCCTTCACCACTGCTACTCTATGGCAGAGGTCAAGCTGGAAGGCAGAGTGTATGCTCACTCTACCAGAGCAGCTGCGGCATCTCTGGTGGAAATCCGTAATGTGCCCATTGTAGATATTTGCAATGCAGCTACCTGGAGCTCCGTGCATACATTCGTTAAGCACTATGCCTTGGATGTCCATGCCAGACGACATCAGTCATTTAGCAGGACAATTCTTAACGGACTTCTGTCCTAAGCACGTCAGCTCTTATCTCCTGCCGCCCATCTCGGGGGATTATTTAGCTCGGTTCTCTCCCATTAGTGTGAATGAGTGGTGGAGACTATGTCCAGGAAGATATGGAAATTACGTACCTACTGTAATTCTTGATCTTCTTGGACGAGGTCTCCACCACTCATTCACACACCCACCCACCATCCCCCTGAGCTCACTTCTCTCTGTTTATGGTCTTTACTCCCTCAGTGGCTAAGCTGTGAAGACTTTGTTGTTGACCCTTCTTACATGGGTCATTCGGACTATCTTATGTCTAATTTTTAGGTTAGTCACACTGCACTTCCACATAAAAAAGGCAATTGGAGGGTCGACACTGAGATAGTCATTACCACACTTGCCAGGCTCATGGTGCCGCTTCCTCGCGGCTCCATCTCAGGCGCTGGCCCTCCTGATTTTGAGCCTGATCCAGGGCATTGGTGTAGACCCCTGCGCCGCAGCCATGTGCAGGGGCTAGACACCAGAGTGCGGAGTTAATGGCACCGAAGAATGCGCCGCGCGACTAGGAAATCCTAACTGCCCCGCCTGCCGCTCTGAAACCGATAGGCCCAAAGGCCCCGGTGTCAGACTGGCTGGTTTGGACAGTTGGGCCAACCTCCGAGCCCACTGCTCCATAAGAGCAGCCCAATAGGCAGAGAGGAGCTCTGGTGTCGAAGAGATCGGCCACCAGAGACAGAAACTGGGGACTCCAACAGAGGTGGAGACCGGCGCCTGGCCCTAATAACCGACCGTCTACGCGCATACGTACCAGAGGGCGACCTCGAATGATGCTGTTTCTTCTTCGAGCTGTGTGCCGAAGAACAACTCTAGGACGAACAGTGCTGAGAATGGGACCGTTTCTTTTTATGCTTTCGGGGAGACCGCCTATCTCCCTGAGCATTGGACCGCCTGTTGTCAGACCCCCCCTCCGGGGAGGTGGCGGACCAGACTCGGCCTGGCTGACTGAACAGCTTTTATACGAAGTCTCCCTACTGTCACCTGCCCCACTCGTGGTCAACTCACTCAATGGTGGGCTGAAGACTTCTCTCTTGTATAAGTAGAATTTATTAAATATAATCAGTACTTATCAAAGATAATTTATTAAATATAATCAGTACTTATCAAAGATAAAATACAAAATAATAAACTGAAAACTAAGCTGCTAGTTTGAAATTAGACTCTTGGCGGGCGAGCAGCGTTGTCACTGAAGTGCACTCGACGGCAGGAAAAAAGGAACTGAGGCGGCTGGAGGGTCGACGCCAAGACAGTCATTACCACACACGGCAGTCTCCAGGTGCCAGTTCCTCGCGGCTCCATCTCAGGTGCCGGCCCGCCTGAAGAAGTTTGCTCCCACTGGGTCTTAGCGTCTCGGCATACTCCCATTAGTGTGAATGAGTGGTGGAGGCTATGTCCAGGAAGATCTATGGTTGCATCAATTTTATCATAAAGATATTTAAACAAAAGAAAGAAATATGAGTGACTGGAAGTTTGACTTCTTTGGTAAGTTGATGAAAGTGAGCTTCTGACTTTACTTAAATAGAATGCATTTTTACACTGTGATCGGGTAAAGTATGAACACAGCATTCATGTTATTAAAAATTGATATAGTGGAATATAATTTAAGATAATGTCCACGGACTCCTAAACCCCCCAGAATTCGACCGCCAGGCCCTCTGAAAAAGTCTCAATGGATAATCAGTCAGAAGAGGAAGAAAAACAGGTTACTCACCTGTACCAGTAGTTCTAGGAGTGGTATGTGTTGTTCATCCACACTGTTTGGCATGTCCCTTTCCCATTTAAATCTTGCCGGATGGTCTGAAAACTGGCTCCTCTCACCCTCCCGGATGGTATATCCCTTGGCTCTGCCCCCTGTTGCCAGATCTTGCCTGCTTGAAGCAGAGGTTGTGCGTCGAAGCCGGGGAGGTCGGATAGGTTTGTGTGGATGAACAGCATATACCACTTCCTAGAAAGTGCAGTCACGCAAGAACTTACCATAACAGTAGATCTTTGAGGAATGTCTCTTGCAGTAGGTCATTACTTCTCGGAGGTTCCAGCAGAGGGTGCTGTCATACAGCAGTTTCTTCCAGCAGTCCATCAGGGACCGCCCACACATGACATCATCTCTCTCTCTCTCTGCCCTATAGAAATGTGGGTGGTCCCCTGGTATCCTCAGTTCCCCGACGAATTCAGCTCGCAAAGGCGAGGACCGCAGTACCAAATAGTCCCAACCCGAAGTCCTTGGATTCTGAGTTTGTCTCTGTTAGAGAAGGAGGGGGATGGAGGGCGGGACAGAACCTATTGCAAGACACATTCCTCGAAGATCTACTGTTACGGTAAGGTCTTATGTAACCACACTATCTTGTACGGAATGGTCTCTTGCAGTAGGTCATTACTTCTGGGAGATTCCCCAGCAGTTATGTCCATATGGGAGGACTTTTTTTTCTTACCCAATTTCTCGTTGATGACTGCTACACAGACGTTTAAGCTAGCCGCTATGCGAGCTGAAGATGGCAGGAAAATGAACTGAGGATACCAGGGACCACCCACATTTATATAGGGCACAGACAGATGATGTTGTGTGGGCGGTCCATGATGAAAGATTGCTGGAAGAAGCTGCCGTGTGACAGCGCCCTCTGCTGGAACCTCCCAGAAGTAATGACCTACTGCAAGAGACCATTCCGTAGAAGATCTACTGTTACAGGTGAGTAACCTGTTTTTCTAGGATTGTGCATATGTTGTTCTATCCACACTGTTTGGCAGACTCCTAGCAGTTCTCTGGGAGAAGGGTGGCAAGGTGCACACTTCCTACTTAGGGAACAGAGATTGGAGAACTGAGGCCCCAAAATCAGCATCCTGGTGCAACTCTAGGTCGATGTGGTAACGGGAAATGAAGGTGTTTGCGGACTTCCAGGTAGCAGCCTTGCAGATATCCTGGATAGGGATGTTCCTAGAAGCAGCCACCGGCGCAGTGGTATGGCGGGTGGAACGAGCCCTCAGCCCTATGGGAGGCTCCCGACCCGCCAACCTATGGCAAAGATAAATGCATGATGTAATCCACCTGCCAATCGTCCACTTCGCTGCAGGTCTGCCCAGTGTGGCTTCAGCGTATGTGACAAACAACTGGTGAACCTCTCCCCAAACTTCAGCCGTACGTTCTTTGTAATAAGACAGCGCTCGTCTCAGGTCCAAAGTATGGAGCCTGTACTCTGCCTCCAAGGTGTAACTAGGGTAGTACACAGGCAGAGTCATCACCTGGTTCAGGTGAAACTCTGACACAACCTTCGCAAGAAACTTCGGGTTGGGGAGCAGGACAACCTTGTTCCTGTGGAAGACCAGATAGGGAGACTCGACAGAGCACACCTGTAGCTCCTCAATCCTTCTGGCCGACGTGATAGCCACCAAGAAGTTGGTCTTCCACAACAGGTGTGACATCTCACACCTACGCATTGGTTCGAATGGCTTGCCCATGAGCTTTGCCATTACCAGCAGTAGATCCCATGGTGGCGGTGGTTCATGCACCGGAGGAGAAATGTGGTCGAGGCCTTTGAAGAAACTCCAGACCACCTTCTCTTGTGCCACCGTCTACTGATCAACCCATGCCTGGTAAGCAGAGATGGCTGCCAGGTGCACCTTAAGGGTCGTAGACCGAAGATCCCTGTTGGAAAGAGACCAAAGGTAGTCTAGGATGCTAGCCACTGGACAGGACGAAGGGCCCAGACCCAGGCCCTTGCCCTGACACCAAATGGAGAATCTCTTCCATTTTGAAGGCATAGCACCTACTGGTTGACTCCTTCCTAGATGCCTCAACTACACTGAGTACATTATCTGAGAGACCCAAAGCCTGGAACTCTAGCCGCTCAGGAACCAGGCTGTCAGGTGCAGTGATTGAAGGTCTGGGTGGAATACCTTCCCTTGATTGATGGAAAGCAGGTCCGGGCATGCTGGAAGATGCCTCGGGAGCCTGTTGCTGAGTCTGAGGAAATCTGGATACCAGAACTGGTGGGGCCAGTCTGGGGTGACCAGGATCACCTGCGACTTGTCCGTCCTGACCTTGAGGAGCACCGTGTGGATCGAGGGAAGGCATAAAAGAGGCCTGAGGTACATGCCTCGAGAAGGCATCCCCCTGCAGCGAGCCCTGCTGAAGGGGGCAGGCATGGAACAGCCTCAGCTTTGTGTTCTCCCTGGAGGCAAACAGGTCCACCTGAGGGGTGCCCCACTAGGAGAACAGACTGTGCACCATCTCTGGATGGAGAGATCACTCGTGGGATGCCTCGCCCACATGGCTGAGAGTGCCCACCAACTGATGAGACTCCTCCCACATGGATGGCTAGGATATCTACCTCCAGTCAGCTCACGACAGTCTAGATGTAGAGTGCTTCCCTGCACGGAGGCTGGGAGTGCATGCCGCCATGTTTGTTGAGATAGTACATGGTTGTGGTGTTATCCATCTGGACTTGAACCATTTGACCTTGAAGGAACAGAGCAAATGCAGCCAGCGCCAGCCGAACTGCTCGGAGCTCCAGCAGGTTGATATGGGATTGGGATTCCTCGGGGGTCCAGAGACTGTGGACTTTGTGGTTCCCCATGTGGGCAACCCAGCCCGTGAGAGAGGCATCAGTCGTTAGGATGACCGTCCGCTTGGGGTGGACAAACGGGATTCCTCCCTGCAGATGTTCCAGGATGGTCCACCACTGGAGAGTGTCCTACATCTTCCGGGTTAAGTGACCAGCTGGTCAAAATGACCTAGACGCTGATACCACCAGCTGGCCAGCTTCCATTGAAGGGGGGCGCATATGCCACTGGGCCCATCAGACCACGGAGGTGCAGGCTGCCATGTAACCCAGGAGTCACGGGAAGTCATGGGCAGGGCACAATTGCCCAACCGGACATGATCGGGCAAAGGAGGAGAGAACCTTCACGCTGTCCACTGGCAGTCTGGCTTGGCAAGAGTTAGGCTCTGCCCAGATGAAGCAGATCAACTGCGATGGCACCAGTTCCAAAATGGCCTCACTGAGCAGGAGGCAAAGGCTGAGGCAGGTCTGGAGGGCCAGATCCCTGGACGTCTCTACCTTCAGTCTGGAGGGACCTGCTATGAGCCAGTCGAGAGAGGGGTAAACTCTGACCCCTCGATGCCGAAGATGGGCCGCCACCACTCCAACGCATTTGGTGAAGACCCTGGGGGCCGATGGTAGGCCGAATGGCATGGCTTGGAACTCTCAGAGGGTTCCCTCCTCCCTGAAGTGGAGGAACCTTCGGTGGGACGGATGAACTGGGACATGAAAGAACACATCTTGCAGATCCAAGGAGCAGAATCACATGTTCTGCTCGAGAGATGGTATGATCCAAGACAGAGTTACCATCCTGAAGGTGCAAGACCTGAGAAACTGATTCAGTTCATACAGATCTAGAATGGGGTGCCAGCCCCCATCTGTTTCAGGACCAGAGGTACCTGGAAATGAACCCTGGGTTGACAGGGGGATCCACGACTCTGACCACTACCTCCTTGCGGAGGAGTTGGGTGATTTTGTCTCAGAGAGCAGACCGAGTGTCCATGGATACCTTCTCCTCCCGTGGGGTGTGGGCTTGGCTTGGTGGGTGCTGCTCGAATTCCAGAGGCAGACCCTGGACGACCACTTCCAAGACCCACCTGTCCAATGTGACAGCGGACCAGGCAGAAAAGAAGTGGTGGAACTGGCTCCTCACAGGAGGACCCAGAGTAGGCGTAATGGGCATGGGGGGTGGTCACCCCATCCCATCACTGAGCAGGCTTGGAGGAGGAGGATCTGACCATGGGACCACTGGGACCCTTCCCTCTGGGTTTACGGGCTGCCTGAGCCCTTGACCTGAGTCGAGGGTGCAAAGGCTGAGCTTGCTGCTGCTGCCCAGGTTAGTACTGGGGCTGCTTGACCGCAGGGGCAGAAGGCTGAAAGGGCTTTTTAGAACCCTGGGGTTCCTTCTGGGTGGAAGTAATGGAGTCCAAGATGGCACTGGACTTCTCGATTCGCTGGAGGTGACCTTCAACTCCTGGACCGAAGAAGCTGGTGCACAGGAAGGGAACATCCGCCAACTTGTGCTGGGTGTCTGCCGTAAAGGTTGAGACTCTCAGTCAGGCCCTGTGGCACATAGTGACTGTAGCCGCCACCGAACGGGTACAAGAATCCCCACTATCCAGAGCCATTTGGAGTTGTTTAGCAACAGCCCAACCCTGGTCCCAGACCTGCTTGACCATGGTCTGAAGGTCCGCGGGGAGATAAGGAAGCACCTCATCCAGACAGCGTGGGAGAAGTGTGCCACGATGATGGCCAAACTCGCCTGATGAAGACCAAGCGAGAAGGAAGGATAGATTTTCTGGCCGAATGGTCCAACTTTTTGAACACTCTGTCCGGGGTCTATCCGTGTCCCCTGAATTTCCCAAGCACCGAAACACAGACTCGGTCACCAACCCCTCAGCTGAGGGGTGCAGTGTGAACCCTGAAGGGGAGCCAATGGGAATCGCATATTTGTGGGCCATCCAGGCTGAAGGCCTCTGTCAGATAATCCCCTTTCCTGAGAAAATCAGTTGGGGGATATTCGGCCTGTTTCTCAACAGGCTCCAAGGGCATCCCTGTGGATTCGGAGACGAAGCGGAGGATGCCCAGGAAGGACATGGGACCTTCCTCCGTTGAGAGACTCACAGAATTGTCACAGGGATGCAAATTCAAGTCAGAGTCCGCAGACTCCGAATAAAGTGGCTGACCACCAGATTCACTTTCGACCCTCCGCGGACGGTCCGGAGTGAGCGTGACGGACAGCCTGTGTGGGAGTCCTTAACGGGCCAAGACTCCTTGAAAGGAGCCCCTACGGGAGGCTGCTTAGAGGGTGGCTCCACCAAGATAGGTGGAGTGGCCAGCTTCAGCCGAGCCGGGAGGGTCTTTACCAGCTCCGCGGGCGGAGGGGTGGTGATGACCAGCTCCTAAGGAGTCGATGTCAGCCTAGAGGGCGACAGACATGTGATGGCTGGAGTGGAAGCTGGGGTTGACATCGGACCGGCCAACACCAGCTGTTGCCACATAAGGTCCTCATAGCGTCGATGCAGCTTGCGTCGAAGTCTCTCCTCATTCGAGGAGGACGAGGGCGAATATTGGTGTCGCTGCTTCTTGCAGCACCGCTTGTGAAACTTCCTTGGCCTGTTGGTCGAGGGTGTCCGAGACCTTGATTGTCAGAGGGGACAGACGGGACTGCTCAGAAGGAGTCAGGAGAATCGCGGCTCCTCCCGGTCAGGGACGGAGACCACAGGGTGATTCCCAGCAGGCTGGGTCTCCGCCTCAGAAGGTCCTGTCAGGACCGGAGTCCTGAACAAGAAATTGTCGGTCTCATCAGCCTACAACGGGTCGAGGACAATCTCAACCAGGTCGTCATTCCATATCTTAGCCGGCTGGCCCGATGGGGGCACCGTGAAGCCTGCGGCCAAGGCCGCAATCTCAACCGAAGTCAAAGCAGGAGACTCCTGGGACCGAGATCTCTGTCCCAAGAGTGACGCTGATGAGACCGATCCTCTCTTGACTCCTTATCCTTTTTACAGGAGAGGGAGATGTATGAGCCCTCTCCTTTTGTCGGGAGAGACTGGTACAACTCCTTGAAGGAGCCTGAGAAGGAAGAGCCCAGTTTGAGCAGAATGAAAACCAAAACCAAAGTGGATTGTTTGGCGACGCGAGCCACCTCCTTCTCAAAGGCTTTCATCTGCTTGTTATTCGGTGGACACCGCAGCCGTGGAGATCACACGATGGGCATCTTTAGATTTGACCGGTGGGTGCCGTTTTCCCGGTCGTCCGAGCTGCAGACATGGGAGGCGATCATCCAACACTGTCAGATGGAACACACAAGGGTCACAGGCCTGGGTATCATGGTCATACCCTAGGCAGTAAACGCATGTGGTGTGCGGGTCAGTATGAGACATCTTCTGCCCACAAGGACACTGGTGGAACCCAGGCGAGGACTTGTCCTCCATCGTGGTTGCTATCGCAGACTCGTGAGGAGAAACTCTAATGAGTTTGATTTTCGGTAATCTGTCCAAAGGATTAAGTGCCAGGGCCTACACAACGTGGGAGTGGTAAGGAGGGAACCTGAATCTTCCAGTGGAAAGGAAGATCTGGCATCAAGGGGCAGAGCCAAAGGACATACCACTCAGGTGGGTGGGAGGAGCCAGCTTTCAGACCATCTGGCAAGATTTAAAGGGGAAAGGGACATGTCAAACAGCATGGATAGAACATAACCACAATACTAGAAAGAGAAGTTAGTTCATCTTGATACAGATCCCATTTTGTCCATCTATTAGTACATAGTGCCATTCTGTGTTGGACTGCAAAGGTGATGAGCTCCATTGTCTGAATTTATTGAACTATGGAGAACCATTCGTTTATACATGGTGGTGGGGGCTCTCAAAGCCATTTTTTAGCAATCGTTTTATTTGCAGCTAGGGTCAGCACGGCCCATAGATATTTGCCTTCTTTTCCCCTGACTGATTAAGGCCCATGAGTAGGTATTTAGGTCCTAATGAACAGGGACATCAAACAGTATCTTCAAACATCTCTCAACCCAATCCCTGAATCCCTTTAACCTCGGACAATCCCAAAATATATGGGCATGAGTGGCCATCTGTTCTCCACACTTCCGCCAGCTTAGTCTAGAGTAAGTGGGATCCCTCTTAAATTATAGTTGTGGGGTCAAGAAATACCTTATCCAGAGCTTCCAGGCGAACGCCCTCCACAATGGTGAGGAGGCTGAGCACCATCCCCAACCCATTTCAAAGACTGTAGGGAAAGGGCATTTGTCCTCTACCTGGGAAAGGGCTCGAAACAGAGTATGTAATCTTGTAATTGATAATATCTAATTCTATCCCCAGGACCCCAAGCAAACCTCTCCATAGCCACCTCAAAAGGCAGAAATGGAAATTACGTACCTACCATAATTCTGATCTTTCTGTGTATCTTCACCATTCATCACCTTTGGGTTCTGGCCAGAGGTCACGACCCTGTGGGAGCCCTTTTTTTTTTGGATGGGCGGAGTCGACGCACCATCGGCGCCACCCTCGGGGCCGACACACTGCATGGCGCTCGCGGGTTGGCCATTAGGTGTTGTCGACGCCACCCTCCCACCAGTTCTGAGTCGCCGCAGAGTGAGAAAAAGGGTTGGGAGGGAGGGACAAGGAAGTTGAAGGGACAAACAAAGGAAAAGATATAAAAACTAAACGGAGAAATAAATGACTGAGAGGACAGAATAAGTTTGAGAAACTAAGGGGATTGGGTAGGGGCCCCAATCTCTGGTAGTAGAAAAAGGAGGAGGGAGGGAGAGGATGGGGAGGAAACACACCTGGAACCTTGACCTGTCTCCAGGTTGTATAGGAATCTGTAGGAGTAGCCAAAGGCTAACTGCCAGAATTCAAGGCATAGAATCACTGGCAATAACTCCAACACAAGCAGAATCGGCTATTTTGGAAGAAAAGACAGGATACAGGGATATCACCCCCCAAAATGAAATTTTTGGTGCAAGAAACCTAGTTTCTTAAATTAAATTGAGGTTGTGTCCAAAGGACAAGAAAATCAAAGGAAGCTGATGGAGGAAGAAGAGAAGGAAAGAAAGGAGAGCAACTACCAACCCCCACCCTACAGGGGTGGAGCCGAGGCACTGAAGAAGGAGTGCTCCTCCATCCTGACCACTCCACCCCTAGAGAAAATTATCCCCCTATGTGCCCCAAGTCACCCCACTCCTGACTTAACAGAAAGGGGGGGAGGGCAAGGGAGAGGAAGGGGACCCAGAGACTGAGGCCCCAGGGGGATGGAGGGTGGGACTGTGATGAATGGTGAAGATACACAGAAAGATCAGAATTATGGCAGCCTCAGTAGGTACGTAGTTTCTTTCTTTTTTTTTTTTACTCTTTCTTTATCCTCCTACTGCTGCCACTGATCACACTCTCAGAGCTCCCCGCGTAGGTCCCAATCTGCAGCCCCCCCACCCAAGAAGTCTGCCCCTAGAGTGCTAACGTTACCCAAGTACCTTCAGGGACTCGGATTGCCCTCCGGGCATGGCGGCGGAGATCCCCCTATATCTCCCCCCGAGCACTGTTTTGGGAGCGCGCACAGCGGAGTCTGCTTCTCGGTGCTGCCTTGGAACCAACGCTGAGGCTCGCTGCCTAGACCAGGGCAGGATATTTCCTAGTGTTCTGGTGGATCCCCTTCCCTAATGTTGGCGTGCAATGGGGACAAGGCTGCCGGCATGCGTGGAGACGCACGTCGAAGCCGGTCCCCTGCCAACGTCCACCCTTGCGTAGAGAGTCTCCCCAGCTGCACCGACCACCCTGATGTTCCCCCAACAGGTGGTGGTATCGCAGCAGAGATTACGCTTCCCCCTCCCGGAGAAGGAGAGCTGCCGTTGGGCACTCAATCTTCTCCCTCCCGGCCGACTCCATCGACCCGAGTCCGCTTCCGAACCCAGGTCACCAGTGTGGTACGAGGTGTGGCGTCCAGCGCCTCAACCCTTAGCACCACTGGGCCGGCCATAGGTACGTCATTTCCATATCTTATCTGTGTCAATCTTCACCATTCATCATCTTTGGGTGAGTGTCGAGCCCCCTCCCCAAAGGGGGCCCTAACCCTAAGGGACTAAGTCCCTTAGCTCTCAGTGGGTGGCACACCAAGAGAGAGAACATTCATGGGTCTGGAGAGGCCCGGGAGTGGGGAGAGTGAGATGGGGACTCCTCGGAAGGAGTAGGAAGTTGCCCCAACAGACGCCATCTCACCCTATGGGAGAAAAGATGGGTTCTCTGGTAGGGGGGAGGAAATCTCCCTACGCCAGGCCAAGGGTGACAACCGGGAAAGACGCAGCCATGCCATGCGCCTAGTGCAGATCGCAGTCCCTACGACCCTGGAAGCTACCTCATTGGCATTGTAAGATGCCCTCGCTTGGTGCCTTGCTAGCTCCAGACCACGTGCAGAGTGCACAATGGCTTGTCTGGTTACCTCCGTGTCAGGCAAAGCGGCTAGGAGTTGACCTAGCCTGGACCACAGAAACCTATCATAGGTAGCATAGTGGGCCTGATGTGTTGAAATAGAGAGCAGCAACCGTGCCGAGTAGAACATCCTCCTCCCCCAGAAGTCAAAACACATAGAATCTTGATCTGGGGGCCAGTCATGGTGAGGGGCGCGAAGCCCATCAGGTGTGTCCAGCTGCATTAATCCTGACTAAGGATGAGGCATGGAACCTGGAGAATCGGGGTTGGGAGGGGGAGGGGGGCAGGGAACAATACCTCTGGTAGAGATCCCTAGGGGCTGGGACTCTGGAAAAGGGTCTCTGCCAGAAACGCAACGACGCCTCCTGAAAGGGAGCAGGCCAGGGGGGCATCACAAGAGTGTCTGCACTGAAATCACCTAGAAAGGCGCGCGTCAAGTGCTCTGGATTGTGCTGCATGGGTGGGGTGATGTGCAGGTCCTCCAACATCCTCACGAGAAATCGCTGATACTCTGCAAGATCAGCAGCTGGGGAGATGTGGACAGACTGTTCCTCTCCCCCAGAAGAGGAGGATGAGGAGTCAGGGGACCTCAAGAGTTCAGAAGCTGGCTACTCAAGAGGAGGTTTAAAAACCTGACTGTCCATAGCCCTGACATAAGCGGGAAAACGAGCAGCCACAGCTCTGAACCGCTCCCAGGAGAGAGGACCGCTAGGACCAAAAATACCATGGAGCGCAGAAGAATGTGGCAGAGGAGAGGAGGCAGAGCTGACAACAGGAATTGGCTGTCCTCTGCCTGGGCTAGGGAGCACACCAGGAGCCCTAAGGGAAGGAGGAGCTCCAGAAAACTCCACAGCCGACAGCTGGTCAACCGAACTGGAACTGCCTGGGCTGAGCCCTGAAAAATTCCCCGTGAGGTGACTGGGCCATGAAAGTCCAGAAGGACGGTCCCCCCCACCTCCAAAGAACAGGATCCTCTTGAGGAAATCGAAAGGGAAGGGTGGAGATCCGCGCTACGACTTCTCCGAGAGCCCGGCTGGGTTCCAGAAAAAGGCCGCCGCACAGGAATCCATATCCCTCGACCCCTCGGAATCCGAAAGTGCGCTCCTCCTCAAAAGAACCAGCCTAGGCAGCTAGCAACACTGGTTGGCCCCCCGAAGGGGCTATCCAGAGTGCAGCACACTCCCCTCCTGTGGGTGCTCTGATCGGCCCCAAAGTTAGGCGATCCAGGCACACCACCTGAGGGGGTACCACTACTGAGGGGGTCAGAAAACCCACCGAGACCTGGCTGCAGAGCAATGGTGGCCTGCACTACTGCCTGCTGGTCAGCACCCCCTGACCCTAGTCCCGGGAGCAACTGTCCCCTCCTCAGAAGGGGACTGGTTCTGGCCTGCCGAGGACACTACCAAGGTGTCCATGTGAGCAACTAACTCCAAAGAGTCAGACTGCCTGTCTGACTCAGAATCTGATTCCCCCTCAGAGGAGGTGGAGACCGAAGTTCTGTGCCAAACGGTGTGTGGACGCCCCGCTGCCATCCCGACTGAAAGGGGCACCAGACCGAGCGACTGCACCAGAGTCGGTGCCGAGGCCCCCAGCTGCACCACGAATGGTGTGGGAAGAAGACACAGCACCAACGACGGCAGCAGCATCGGAGTCAGAGCCTGTCATGGCGTTGCCCGGACTCTCAGCGCCGCAAGCAGCGCAGAGGCCATAGATGATGCCAAATACGGCTCCGACCACGCTCAGTGCCATGGACAGAAACCTCCACGGCACTGTTCCGACTGTGCTCTTGACACCACGAACGGCGCCCAGGTCCGAAACCCCTATGGCGCCGTGTCCTTGCTCGGTGCCGCAAGCAGCTCCAGAGCTGGACATGGCGCAGTGCTCAACCATGGTACCGTGAGGTGAGAAACAGCAAAGGATGGTGCTGTAGAGCCTTCCACGGCGCTGATAACATCATCGGCGCCACGAACGGAGCAGACAGCAGCAACGGCGCCGAGCGACGAAGCCATCAGGGCCCATGGCGCCGCAAATGGCACCGAGGCCCAGGGTGGCGCCAACAGACAGCATTGAGGATGGTGCTGACCCAGGCCTTCCGAGCTGAGGGTATGACACTGGGGGAGCCTTCACCCCTGAAGGGGTGATTGCCAAGGTGGTGCCTCCCGCCCGTCCCCCAAGGGGAACGGACTGGACCTTCTGCACCGCGGAAGGGGCTTCTACAAAGGCGAGGCTACAAGAAGCAGAAGCCCCCTCCTTCTCGGTCCATATAGAACCGGGAGGGGACCGGAGGAAAGGTCATGAATGCGTTTGGCCCGACGAAAAGCGCCGCCTCGTCTCGAAAGTCGAAGCGGAGCTCTTCCAACTTTCCACGCGCTGTTCGATGACACAACGGTCCATGGAGAAGCAGGCATCGCACTAATCCATGTCGTGTAGTGGGCCAAGACACGCGAGCCAATGGTCATGCTAGTCGGTGAGGGAATACTTACGGCTGTAGAGGCACCGACGCATGGGGGGGCTGTCCTGTCTTCAAAGTTTTCTTGCCCCCCGACCGAGACATGACCTACAGATAAAACACCAAACAAGACCTGACGTCGCGAAATAAAATAAGGAACAGTCTTACCAGGTGATGTCGAGTGCACTGAAACTGAACCGGCAGGAAATGAGCAATCGACAGACTATGGTAACGGAGCCGAAGGCTTTTCGCAATCAGTAGGCCTCTCACACAGTAAGTTTTTCGGAGCTACCCATGAGGTGCGACCTCAACGGCGGGAGACTAAGAACTGGTGGGAGTGCAGAGTCAACAACACCTAACAGCCAACCCGTGAGCGCCACGCAGTGCGTTGGCCTCGAGAGCGGTGCCGATGGTGCGTCGACTCCGCCCATCCCCCACAAAAAAAAAAAACCTCCCGCGTGGTCGTGACCTCTGGCCAGAACCCAGAGGTGATGAATGGTGAAGACTGACACAGATAAGATCTGTAGATTTCTGTAAAAGTTGCCTGGGGATACAAATACCTTATTCACCTGCTGCTGAAACCAGCTATCCTGGCGCTCCGGTAAAAATTCTCATTCCAGGCCCACCACCTGTATTTCCAAAGGAAGTTGGTGGTCTAATTCCTCCTTACCCCCATAGTCCATCCCAGTAGAAAAGCCTCAGTGCCCAAATATTTAAGTTGCAGATGCTGTACGTTAATATGAGGTTGAAAAAATAGGGCAGGGACTGTGAAAGAAAAGGGTTGAGCAAGTTCAGTTTGTTGCCATTGAGCTATGTATTTTGGATGGGCACAGAGTAAGGCAAGCTTCATCTGTGTTGCAGCCCAATAGCCTATGATATTAGGAAATGCCCAGCCCCCTCTGCTTTAGGAAGATATAGTGTTCTCTGGGAGACCCGTGGTCTCTTGTTGTTCCAAATATAATTCAAAAATCAGTGCTTGCTACTTAGTTACACCCCTTTGTGTTAAAGGGTATGGAATAAATTGGTAAAAAAATGAAGTTGTGGCAACACATTAATTTTGACTGCCTGTATTTTGGCATGAAAGGATAGAGGGAGGTGAGACCACCTCTGACAGTCGGCCCGTATGGCAGCTATCAAGGGCACATAATTAAGCTCAAATAGGGCAGAGGAGGTCCGCCCTAATCTAACTCCCAGGTATTTTAGAGAATCTAAATCCCACTTCATAGGATACGAATTCTGAATTTCTTGAGGGACTTCCTGTGAGAACACCAAGACCTCAGTCTTTATCCAATTAAGACTGTACCCTGATAAATCAGAATAACCCTGTATCTGGTGGAAAACCTCACGTAAAGTTATGTCAGGGTTAGTGAGATAAAGCATGACATTGTCTGTGTACAAAGCTAATTTGTGCTGGGTGCCCCCCAGCTCCACCCTCATGATCTACTGGTTGAGTTGAATTCCTTGAGCTAGTGGCTCAATATATAAAGCAAATAGGAGTGGAGACAGTGGGCACCCCTGCCGAGTGCCTCTATGGAGATCCAGCGGTCGAGAAATATGTCTGCACGGACATAAGCTGAGGGGGATGAGTATAACTTAAAAATAAAATCAATAAATGTATTTTCAAACCCAAAGCCGGCCAGGACCCCATGAAAGAAGGCCCACGAGACCTTATCAAAGGCCTTCTCTGCGTCCAAACTCATCAGATAGGCTGGTTGCTTGGTTTGTGCTAGATGGTCCATTATATGAACTTTTCTATGAACATTATCCATTGCCTGTCTGCCCATCACAAAGCCAGTTTGATCAGTGTGGATCAATGTAGGGACAATTTGCTTGAGTCGTCTGGCAAAAACCCCAGTTAAGATTTTATAATCTGAGTTCAGGATAGAGATAGGCCTGTAGGAAGAACAATGCATGGGGTCCTTGGTCGGCTTCAGTATCACAGAAGAAAAAATTACACACCTGTAGTAATCTTGTTTCTTCCAATGGGATCCACTAATATTATTACTTCTTGCAGTGCTCCTTTAAGACAGCACTGCCCCATAGCCAAATGGAATGTTATGCTAATAATGGAATCTTTAGCTCATGCATTCAATTCAAAAGCTGCCCAGTTCAGCTGCCTATATTCTAACCCTCAGATATCTTTGGCGCCTGCAAAGAGGCCCTACTAACATCAAATTAAAACTAACAAGAGAAAATGGCCCCAACTTGGGCAACTGACAATCATTAAGTCACAGAGAAAAAAAGTCCCCTTTTTAATGTCAGATTCACCTGAGAAGAGGAAACAAACCTACAGAGCCATAAAAACATTAAAATCAAGAAGATGCCAACAGCTGGCAAACTCGTCCAGCTGATTATTCAGTCAGTGCAGAAGAGGTCTTTATTGATTCTAGCAGGGGAAGTAAGGGTGGAGAAGGAAAAATTACTCACCATAGTAAACTTTCTTCCAGGGGATCCACTAATATTATTAACTTTGGCAGTATCCCTTTAAGACAACACTGCCCCGGAGAGAGAATGGAACTATATGCAAATGATAGAATATTTGCCATGTGCCATTTTTCAAAAGCTGCACAGCCAACTGCCTATGTTCCAAGTCCTCAGATTTGGACGGAGCCTACAAAGAGGCCCCAACATAATAAATTATATTAACACCAACAAAAGGCCCCATGGGGGCAACTACTACACTATTAACAAACCCCCTTTCAATGTCAGAATCACCTGAAAAAAGGGGAACAAAAGCCCAACAGGGCTAGAGAAAGATAAAGAAGCAGCAGCATGCCGTTAACTTACACCCCACAGTTGATTAATCAGCCAGGGATGTAGAGGTCTCGTTCTAGAAAGGGAAGTAAGGGTGTGAAAGTTAATAATATTAGTGGATCTCCTGGAAGAAAGAATATTACTATGGTGAGTAATGGTTCCTTCTTTCCCAAGGAATCCACTAATATTATTAACTTATGTAGACTAAGAAGCAGTACCTTTGGAGGTGCGCACAAAACCATTTAATAACAAAAGCCTTTGCAGAACTGTTGTGCCAAACCTGGCCTCATTAATAGACAATTGTCTAGGAAGACGTGCCTTGCAAATGTGCAGAAAACTTCAAGGTAACTGCTATACAGAGTTTCAACAGGGGACATCCCTGGCAGTTACAACAGAGGCAGCTGCAACCATTGTGTAATGAGCTCTGAATCCTGATGGAGCTCCTTTTCCCACCATGGAGCTGCAAAGCTGGTTTCACTAAACTATCCACAAGAGCCAGTACTTTTGGGAGGTGGATATCCTTTGCCTATATCTTCATAAGTCAGGGAGAGCACACGCCTGTCCTGCCCATGACCCTTGGTATGACTTATGGTGATAGAAGGGTTTCTTTGTACCCCTATAATGCATGGTCCATGCTTGCCTGTGAAAGAATGCTCAGTGAAGAGACTGGCAACGTTACAGACTTGTCCGAGTGGGAGTTTGATATGTCTCTGGGTAAAGACCCCTCTTTTTTGCTCTCAACACTATCTAGTCTATAAGGCCAGAGATACAGTCATCTTCATACAACCTGATTTTGGATCTCACTGACCCCTGGGCTGAAGTGGTGACCCCCCAGAAAAACCTGAAACCTTGGGGTTGAAGAGGGGACAGCATGTGCATAACCATGCAGGTGTTCTGGGTCCCAGCTGGCACTTGTGTCCCGTGAGGGAATACAGGTAAGACAGCTTCTTATAAAGTGAAGACTGGAATGAATGCCATGGATGGTTCCTTCCCAGGAAGGCATAAGCAGGGACTGAATCCCAGAGTAGCCATGGGTCAAGAGCTAAGACCAATGAACGCTGGTATATAAAGTAATCCCATGAACCTGGGATATCTGCTACTGTTCAATCAATCAAAATCTTTCTTTTGCCAGGTGGAACATCATTGAGACAAGCTCATTTACAAGATGGACCAAGGGCAAACCAGTTGTGTTGATTCCAGACCCTTGGGAGAATGTCCAGATGTAAAGCCTTCTCCCTTATTGCAACACAGTCTTTCTTTTTTTTTTTTTTTTTTTTTTAAGGATTGTTTGTGATCCATTAAAAACTCCCATGTGACTCACTAAGAGATGCAGGAAAAACAAGTTACTCACCTATTAAGTACAGTTACGTAACAACTTACCGTAACAGTAGATCTTCGCGAACAGCTCTTGCAGCAGGTTACACCATTAGGACTGAAGCCATCAGGCGTCGGGACCCCACGGAAATTTTCTAGCTAGCAGTCTTCAGCGGGAACTGCCTCCGACATCGGTCCCGCCCCCGATGTCAGGTGTAGTACATAAGGAGGCGGTCCCGCCACAATCCCCAGTTTTCCCGACGGAGACTCCCAGCCGCTGGATCACATCAGAAGAGGAGACCGAGGATCCGCCATCAGATGGCCAAGACTAAAAACAAATCGTTCCATCCTGAAAGATGGATGTTAGGCTATAACCTACCTCCTCCAAAAGGGGGAATGGTGGGCGGGAAGGTACCTGCCGCAAGAGCTATTCTCGAAGATCTACTGTTACGGTAAGTTCTTACGTAACTGTACTATCTTACTTCGAGATGCGGCTCTTGCAGCAGGTTACACCATTAGGACGGATTCCCAAGCAATGGCGACATTCTAAAGCCACCGGGAGGAGGGAGAACAGAGAGTACCACCCTGCTCGAGCCTAGGACAGAAGTCCCTGAAGGACGGCTAGGCCGAAACCAGCCCTTCGCCTTGAGGTGATGTCCAGGCTATAATGCCTAATAAAGGTATGCACCGAGCTCCAGGTGGCTGCAGCACAAATAGCTGAAATGGACACATTCTTCAGCGCTGCAAAGGAGGTGGCACTCCTCTGGTAGAATGGCCCTTGATCGCACCTGGCAAGGGTTTGCAGCGCTTGTCATAACAGAAAGAAATACATTAAATGAGCCAACGTAAAAGGGTCTGCTTCGAAACAGGGGCCCCTTTCATCCTCTCAGCAAAGGATACGAACAGCTGATCTGCTTTCTGGTGCTGTTCGGTTCTGGTCAGGTAATATCTAAGACACCCGTGAACATCCAGGGTGTGAAGCACCGCTTCTCCTCGATTGGTGTACTTAAGAAAGTACACTGGTAAGTCGATATCCTGATTAAGGGTAAGGGCTGAAACTTAGGATTTGTCCTCAGGGATACCCTATCCTGGTGGAAAATTAAATAACATGCACATGAGTGCATGCAATTCGGAGATTTTTCTCGACAAGTAACTGCAACTAAAAACAACGTTTTCCACGACAGAAAATGCAGCTCGCAATCCGCGGCTGGTTCAAAGGTGGCAGCGTAAGCTGCTCAGGGACGAAGGGCAAGTCCCAAGGAGGAACCGGATCCTTGATAGGCGGCCTAAGGTGGAGGACCCCCCTTTAAAAGGTACAAGTAGTATCCAATTGAGCCACCATACGATGGCCTATGGGGGCATGATAAGCTGAGATTGCACAAAGGTGCACTTTGATCGAGGAGTAAGCTAGCCCAGATTGAAAAAGGCAAAGCAGGTACTCCAGAACCAGCTTCTAAGGGCGAGAAACCGCGCGTTTGAGCCCACAGGCAAAACCTGCGCCACTTCACGGCGTATGTTGCGTGTGTTGCCGGTTTTCTAGCAGCAGTAGATCTTCGCGAACAGCCACCTCTTGCGAGACCCCATGCCGCATCATGGCTATGTCTCTAGGAGCCAGGCATGTAGGTTCAATGAATATAAGTCCGGGTGGACTAGTGAACCCTCCTCCTGAGACAACAGATGGGAGTTGATTGGCAAAGGAAGCGGAGGTTCCCGAGATAGCTGATGCAGTAACGGGAACCAGATTTGTCTGGGCCAGAAAGGTGCTATCAGGATAAGCGTTGCGTGCTCCCTGCGAAGTCTGAGAAGAACTCTCTGGATCAACGGGAAAGGAGGGAAGGCGTAGAGGAATCTACCTGCCCAGGAGAGGGAAAACGCGTCTCGCCAGAAAACACCAGGCCCTGGATCTAGCGAGCAAAAATTGGGCAGTTTTGCGTTGGATGGGGACGCGAATAGATCTAATTCTGGAGTGCCCCGTCTGTGGAACAGATCCTCTGCCATCTCCTGTAGAAGTTCCCACTCGTGGACTCTGGCCTGGGAATGACTCAGGCTGTCTGCGACTGTGTTGTCCACCCCGGGAACGTGAACAGTAACAAGGTATGCGCCGTGTCGAATTACCCATTCCCACACTCTCATGGCCTCCCTGCAAAGGGGGTAAGAGTGTGTGCCTCCTTGTTCGTTGAGGTAATACATCACCGCAGTATTGTCTGTTTGCAACAAGAGAGTACTCGGTGGAATCTCCGACTGAAAGGCTTGCAGGGCATAAAGGACCGCCCTCATCTCCAATATGTTGATATGGAGATGAGATTCCTGGGTAGTCCATGTTCCCTAAGACCTCACCCCGTTCAAGTGCGCTCCCCACCCCAGCCCTGAGGCGTCTGTGGAGAGAGTTATAACCGGGAACGGCGCTGTGAAAGGAACCCCCACGGAGAGGGTTCCCGGATCTAGCCACCATTGCCAGTCCCGAACCACAGCCTTCGTGATTCTGACTGGCTGCAGATGGTCTTGCTGTTGATCCCATTGCACCCTTAACATCCACTGGGTTACCCGCATGTGGAGTCTTGCCATCGGGACTGTAGGAATGGCTGCAGCCATGTGTCCGAGCAGGCGAAGGACCAGTCTGGCTGGGAAGATCTTCTTTGCTAACAGATACCTTATGAGGGATCGAATGCATTCCGCTCTGTCTTCGGGAAGAAAGGCTTTTCCCTTGACTGAGTCCAGAACTGCCCCATGAACTGCAGTTTCTGGGACGGTACCAGGAGAGACTTCTCGTAGTTGATGAGGATGCCCAGAGACTGAAAAAGAGTCTGGGTACATTGGATGGCTATCAGTAGTGCCTCCTTGGAAGGGGCCATGAGAAGCCAATCATCCAGGTACGGGAACACGTAGTGGCCCTGTCTCCTCAGGGACGCTGCCACAACTGCCATGCACTTGGTAAAAACCCAAGGTGCTGATGACAGTCCGAAGGGAAGCGCCCGGAACTGATAATGGCAGCAGAGAAACTCGAAGCGCAGGAACCTCCTGTGCGCCTGAGCAATAGGAATGTGCAGGTAAGCATCCTGCATGTCCAGGGATGCCAAGAAAGCATCCTTCTTCAGCATGGGGATTAGCCCCGGAAGGGTCACCATGCGGAAGCGCTCGTAGACGACCGACAGACTGAGGTCGCTGAGGTCCAAGATTGGATGGAGGTCCCCTGTTTTCTTTGGAACCAGGAAGAAGTGCGAATAGTATCCTGCTCCTCTCTGGTTCCCTGGAACGTGCTCCAAAGCTTCCTTCTCTAGAAGTGTGACCACCTCCTGCTGTATAAGCAGGGTGCGCTGACCCAAATAGCGGGAAAGCAGAGGAGGCCTTGTGGGCGGGTTGTCTACAAACTCTATATAATTACCTTTTTCGACCAACTGTAGCACCCACCTGTCGGTGGTGATCGACCGCCACCCTGGCAGGTGGTCCGTAATGCAACCCCTGACCCTCATTTCCCGCTGATCCTGAGGAGGGGCGGGGGCCGGGAAGGAGTCATGCTGTGGCAGCATTGGATCCTGCAGGTTGGGCTGACTTTGTGGCTCGTGGCCTCTGCCTGAGGATGTCTTGGCCTGGGCTTTTCGGGTGAAGGAGCCCCTCTGTTGCTGGCTGGAATGAGGTTGTTGCCTTTGGATCCGGCTGCGAAAGCGACTCTGGTTCCTGCGAAAGGAACTAAGCCAAGACCTGTACATAGCATGGACAGATCTAACTGCCTTCCCGGCTTCCTGCAATTTGGTGATCACCTTCTCCAAGGCTTCACCAAACAGAACTTCGCCATGATAAGGGGCGTCCATGATGTTCTTCTGGACGTCCGGGGTAAACCCAGAGACACGGAGCCATGAGTGCCTCCGGAGACACATGCCTGAGGCTGCAGCACTGGCCGAAGAGTCCGCAGAGTCGTACGCGGCTCTAAGCACCTGGGTCCCCACGTCTGAACCCGTACGGAGGAGTTGCAACAGCTGCTGCAGCTCCTCCTTCTGGCCACCGTCTGGCAATTTTTCTACTGGGTCTTGTCCCTGTTCCCACAATGCGTTCTGGAACTGAACCATGTGGGTGAAGTAATTTAATGACCTAATGGCGCAAGTCGCGGCCGCACACGTGCGCCTGCCCAGGACGTCCAACTGCTTGGACTCTGGGTCCAGTGGCTGCGTGCTCAAGTGCTGCAGTTTCTGAGACCGGTCATGTGAGGCTGTAATAACCAGGGAGTCGGCCAGAGGATGGTTCACCAGGTACTGGTCCTCCCTTGGGACCTTGTACAGGCGGTCAGCCTTCTTCGGCATTGCCGGAGTCAAATGTGGACGCTTCCATGCCGCCTTGGTGATGTCCATAAAGGTGTCCACCAAGGGTGGCACTACCACAGGCTTGGGGTCTTTTTGCCTAAGGTAGCGGGCAAGGCACAGTCTCTTGGGGTCCAGCTCTTCAGCGTCCCACCCCATGTTCTCCTGAATGGCCCGCCTCATCTCCACGAACGAGGGGTCATCCGGAGGGGACCTGGGAAGGTCGCGTGGGTCCGGAGAGGGGACGCTGATTGGAGAAGGGGATCTGGAACACGCAGAGGTGTCAGATCTGGAGTCCTTCATGGACGGGGTATACCGATGCCTTCTGGGTCTCTTGGGGCTGGGTGACCCTGAAGTGGATCTTGACGGAGGCCTTCTCCTCTCCAAAGATCTGTCCCTAGGAGGGGATGCTGGCTTGTTGGGGGTCGATGCCCGTCCTGCTGACTCCCTGGGTGGAAAAGGGGGCGCAGGCATTGGGGAGGCAGCGGGCGCAGGAAGAGGTTGTGTGGTGACCACATACTTCTTGATGGTGTCCCACCCGAAAGTGAAGAGCTCCTTCACCTCTGCCAAATTTAGGCCCAACGACAGACCGGGCGCCGGTGGCCTGTCTTCGGGCCGGGCGTCGGGTCCCTGGGGGTCTCCCGCTCTGGGGAGGGATCCCGTGGAAGCTCGAGGGGACCGGGGTCACCCGCCTGGTCTTCTGGCTGGGTAGAGTCCTCCTCCTCCTCCTCTGACGCCTTCCGACCGATGTCGGTAGGCAGTGGTGTGGTCCTGCTTTCTGCGATAGACAACGCCGGTCCCCCTGCCGGCGTCCTGGGGGCGAATGTCTGACCGGTGACAGGTGACAAACAATAGCCGGTTCTCGGGAGTGTCTATGTATCTTGGCCAACGTCGAGTGAGCAGACGTTCGCTTCAGAGAGGTCAGCTCCTTAGTTTTGCGCTGGGGTGGCTGGGAGACAGACCTGACGTTGGAGGCCGGATTACGGGAGGAAGACTTGTGGCGCTCTCCAAACCTGGACGAGGCCTTAGACGGAGTGGACAAGATGCAGGCCTGGAGGTCTTGACAGGCTGCAGACAGGAGGAACCACTAGCCAATCTGACGAGAACCGGGGGAGACTGAGAGCAAGCCCTTGAAGGAGAGAGGTCCGACCTGGAGCCGGAGCTGCGCGAGTCCAAAGCCCTGGAAAGGGATCCGGGTCTCTCCTTCTCCCAGTGCTTTTCGCGGTGCTTATGGGACTTCCCTGAAGACTCCCCTTTGGAGGAAGGGTCTCGATCCATTGCTTTGAGTTTTTCCTGGAGGAGGAAAGCTTGGAGGGCCTTCTGGCGGCGGAACCTTGTACGGCTGTTGAAGCCCTGGCAGAACGAGCAGGCCTGGGTGTTGTGGTCTGGGCCCAGGCAGCAAACACAGGCCGAGTGGGGATCCTTAAAGGGATCTGTTTGCCACAGGCACACTTCGATGAATGGCCCTCCAAAGAAGTTGGAGAGGATATCAGACGAAATCAGTAGAGAAAAAACGGTTGAAATTTTCCTAGTCGTCGCGTGCTAGAAACTGACCAAGAGGCCGATGCTGCGATGTCGACAGCGGGGAAAAAAGGGATTGTGGCAGGACCGCCTCCTTAAGTACTACGCCTGATGTCGGGGGCGGGACCGACGTCTGAGGCGGTCCCCGCTGAAGACTGCTAGCTAGAAAATTTCCGTGGGGTCCTGATGCCTGACTGCTTCAGTCCTAATGGTGTAACCTGCTGCAAGAGCTGTATCTCGAAGTAAGATCAGTAGTTCTAGGAGTGGTACATGTTGTTCATCGACGCTCTTTGGCATGCCCCTTTCCCCTTTAAATCTTGCCGGAAGTCTTCAAGCTGGCTCCTCCCACCCACCTGGGTGGTATATACCTCGGCTCCGCCCCATGAAGCCAGATCTTAGCCTGCTGGAAGCAAGGTGATGCACCTAAAGCCAGGGAGGTCGGGTGGGTGCGTGTGGATGAACATATACCACTCCTAGAACTACTGTTACAGGTGAGTAACCTGTTTTTCTAGGAGCGTGGATATGTTGTTCATCCACACTCTTTGACAGACTCCTAGCAGTTCTCCGGGAGGAGGGAGGCAAGGTGCTCACCCCCTACTTAGGAAACAGAGATTGGAGAACCGAGGGCCCAAAACCAGCATCCCGATGTGACTCAAGGGCGATGTGGTAATGCGTAATGAAGGTGTTTGCGGACTTCCAGGTAGCAGCCCGGCAGATTTCCTGGATAGGGATGTCCCTGGAAGCAGCCACCGATGCAGTAGTAAGGCGGATGGTCTGAGCCCTTATCCCTCTGGGAGGATCCTTGCCCGCCAACTCATAGCACATACCTATGCATGATGTAATCCATCTAGCAACAGTCCGTTTGGCTGCAGGTCTGCCAGAAGCGGCTTCAGCGTAGGTGACAAACAGCTGGCGAACCTCTCCCCGAATTTCCGCCATCCACTCCTTGTAGTAGGAGAGAGCACGTCTCAGGCCCAGGGTATGGAGCCTGTACTCGGCGTCCGAGGTGTAGTTAGGGTAGTACACCGGCAGAGTCAACACCTGGTTAGGGTGAAACTCTGAAACCACTTTCGGAAGGAATTTCGGGTGGGGGTGCAGGACAACTCTGTCCCTTTGAAAGACCAGATAAGGGGAGTCCACTGAGAGCACCGGGAGCTCCCCTGTCCTTCTGGCTGACGTGATAGCCACCAGGAAGGCAGTCTTCCACTACAAGTGTGAGAGCTCA
This sequence comes from Neoceratodus forsteri, assembly GCA_016271365.2. Classification (NCBI taxonomy): domain Eukaryota; kingdom Metazoa; phylum Chordata; order Ceratodontiformes; family Ceratodontidae; genus Neoceratodus; species Neoceratodus forsteri. Next base: position 622,252,131 of record CM057449.1, read on the forward strand.
CACTTGTGCATGGGTCCGAATGGCTTGCCCGTGACTTTGCCAAAACCAGCAAAAGATCCCACGGAGGTGGAGGTTCACGCACTGGAGGGGATATGTGATCCAGGCCTTATGAAAAAGCACCCGACCACTGTCTCCTGTGCCAATGTCGACTGACCGGCCCGCGGCCGGTAAGCAGAGATGGCTGCCAGGTGCACTCAAAGGGTCAATGACCGAAGACCCCCTTTAGACAGAGATCAAAGGTAGTTTAAAATGTTAGCCACAGAACAGGATAAGGGGTCCAGACTCTTACCTTGACACCAAATGGAAAACCGTTTCCATTTGAAGGCATGACATTTCCTGGTCGATTCCTTACGAGATGCCTCCACCACTGTGTAGACATCCTCGGAAAGACCCAGAGCCTGGAATTCTACCCGCTTAGGTACCAGGCTGTGAGGTGCAGGGATTGAAGGTCCGGGTGGAATACCTTCCCCTGGTTCAATGATATCAGGTCCGGGCGTGTACAAAGCTGCTCCGGGGCCCTGTAGCTGAGGCTGAGGAGATCTGGATACTGGAACTGGCGGAGCCAATCTGGGGCTACCAGGATCACCTTCGCCTTATCCCTCCTCACCTTGAGTAACACCTTGTGGATCAAGGGAAATGGAGGGAAGGTGTACAGGAGGCCTGGGGTCCACGGCCTCGAAAAGGCATCCTCTTGCAACGAGCCCTGCTGAGGGGGACCAGGCATGGTACCGCCTCAGCTTGGTTTTTTTCCCTGGAGGCAAATGGGTCCACCAACGGTTTGCCCCAATGGGAGAACAGATTGTAAGCTACCTCTGGATGGAGAGACCACTCATGGGATGTGTGGCCTATGCGGCTGAGAGCATCTGCCAGTTGGTTCGAGACTCCTGCCACATGGATGGCAAGGAGATCTGCCTCCAACCGGCTGACGAAGGTCCAGATCCAGAGCATCTCCTTGCACAGCAGACGGGAGTGTGTGCTGCCCTGTTTGTTGAGGTAGTACATGGTCGTGGTATTGTCCGTTTGGACTTGAACCACTTGACCCCGGTGCTGAAGAGCGAAAGCTGACAGTGCCAGTCTGACTGCTCTGAGCTCCAACAGGTTGATGTGACAACGGGACTACTCGGGGGTCCAGAACCCGTGGGCTCTGTTATCTCCCATGTGGGCTCCCCAGCCCATGAGAGAGGCATCGGTTGTGAGGACGACCATCGGCTCGGGGTGGACAAACGGAATCCCTTCCTGCAGATGACTTGGGACGGTCCATCACTGGAGAGCGTCCCACATCTTCTGGGTGACAGAGACCAGCTGGTCGAAAAGACCCTGACGCCGAGTCCACCAAGCAGCCAACTCCCACTGGAGGGGACGCATGTGCAACCTGGCCCAATGGACCACTGAGATGCATGCCGCCATGAAACCCAGAAGGCGCAGGAAGTCCCGGGCAGGGCGCAAGTGCCCAACCAGAAATGACTGGGTAAAGGAGGAAAGAACCTCCGCCCTGTCCGCCGGAAGCCAAGCTCTGGCTTGACGAGAGTCAAGCTCTGCCTCGATAAAGCCCATCACCCGAGAGGGTACGAGTTCCGACTTGGCCTCGTTGATCAGGAGGCCCAATTGGGAACAGGTTCGGAGGGCCAGGTCCCTGGACCTCTCCACCTTCTGCAGGGAGGAACCCGCCAGGAGTCAGTCGTCGAGGTAGGGGTATACTAAGACCTTGACGCCTAAAATGGGCCGCCACCACTGCAATGCATTTGGTGAAGACCCGAGGGGCTGATGACAGGCCGAACAACATGGCTCGGAACTCGTACAGGGCCCCTTCCACCCTGAAGTGGAGGAACCGCTGGTGGGATGGACGGATTGGGACATGAAAGAACACGTCCTGTAGATCCAGTGAACAGAACCACATGTTTCGCTCCAGAGATGGCATGATCTGGTTCAGAGTTACCATCCGGAAGGTGTGAGACCTAAGATATTGATTCAGATCATGAAGACTAGGATGGGGCGCCAACCCCCGTCCACTTGGACACCAAGAAGTACCTGGACACGAAGCCTGGGTCTGTAGGAGGATCCAGCACTGGAGCTACCGCCTCCTTGTGGAGGAGCTGAGCAGTGTCGTTCCGAAGGGTCGACTGAGCGCCAACTGAGATCCTTTCCTCCCGTGGGGCACGGGCTCGGCAAGGAGGGTACTGCTCGAACTCTAGAGGCAGTCCCTGACCGACCACTTCCAGGACCCACCTGTCCGAAGTGATACCAGACCACGCAGAAAGAAAGTGGTGGAGCTGGCCCCCATGGGAGGACCCAGAACTGGCGTGATGGGAGTAGGGGTGGCCACCCCGACCCGTCACTGCGCAAGCTTAGAAGAGGAGGAGGCTCCTGGATCGGCACCTCTGCCTCCTTTGCGGGGCTGTTGGGGACCCTGCTTGGGCCTAGAGTGCCAAGCTTGAGCCTGCTGTTGCTGCTGACCTCCCTGGAAGGGGGGCTGTCTAACCGCAGGAGAAGAGTGCTGAAAAGGCTTCTTCTTGCGCTTCTGCTGGTTCTTGCCTGAAGAACCCTTTGCAGAAGTGGGCTGCTCTGTGCGCTGGAGGTGACCTGCCACTCCCGGACTGAAGAGGTTGGTGCCAAAGAAAGGCACATCAGCTAGCTTGTGCTGAGTATCCGCCAGAAAAGAGGATAATCTCAGCCAGGCCCTGCGGCGAGTGCCCACTGTGGCTGCTAGTGAACGGGCACAGGAATCTCCACTGTCCAAAGCCGTCTGGAACTGCTGTTTTGCAACAGCATGGCCCTGGTCACGGACTTGCTTAACCGTGGTTTGCATGTCCACTGGGAGATGAGGGAGGACTTCATCTAGCGACCCCAAGAGGGCGTGAGAGAAGTGTGCCATGATCACTGCTGAGCTGGCCTGATGAAGGCCCAAGGATGAGTACGCATCTACTATCTGGGCAGAATGGTCCATATTTTTGGACTCCTTGTCTGGAGAGCGGTCAGTATCTGCTGAGCTACCCGTGCGCCTAAACACTGAGGCAGTCACAAGGCCCTCGGCCGAGGGATGCTCAGTGAAGCCAGTCAAGGACCCCATGGGTACAGTGTACTTGCAAGCCACGCAGGCAGACTGAGCCGGGCAAGAGGCAGGGCGCTGCCATAGCTCAAGGGCCGGGCCAACAATGGCTTCGGCCACTGGGAAGGACGCCGTCTGGGTATTCCTCCCTCTTAAAGATATTCGTGAGAGGATATTCCACCTTCTTTTGGATAGGTTCCAAGGGCATACTGGTAGACTCAAAAATAAGTCGAAGGATGCCCTGGAAAGAGGAAGATCCTTCCTCCAGGCCTGTCACTGACAACTCATCATCAGGGTGTGAGTGAAGACCAGTGGTATCAGAGTCCGAGGAGTCGGGATACAGGGGTCTCCCGCCTATGTCCCCTTCAACATGCTGAGGGTGATCAGGGACAACAGTGATGGACAGACGATGGGGCAGGCCCATATCTGTCCGATCCTACTTAGAGGGAGCTCCTCCCCGAGGCTGCTTAGGCGGTGGCTCCACCAAAATTGGTGGGGAGATTGGAACAGGCTGAACAGGAATGAGTGCTGGTCCTACCAGAGGGAGAACCGGAGTCCTCGGTACTGGAGGAGTCGGTGTCTGCCTAAGAGGCTGGGGCCAAGTAATGGCCGGTGTAGACAGAGTAGCCAGCTTTTGACCAGTCAGAATTAGCTGTTGCCACATGAAGTCCTCATAGCGTCGATGAAGCTTTCGTCAAAGTCTCTCCTCGTCCAAGGAGGAGGAGGAGGATCGGTTGCGGCGCCTCTTCCAGGAGTGTTTGTGGCTCTTTTTCAGTTTTTCGACCGACGGGGTCCTAGTCCTCGATCGAGATGGACAGTGTCGGCTCTGTCGATCAGGAGAGGCCGGATTCGGTGAAAACTGAGGTTCCGGCTCCTGTCCCTCGATCGGGATATCCAAAGGACGGGTCTCCTCATTGGGGAAAGAAAGGATGGGTGTCCTCTCCAAGGAGTCGTCAACCGGGGTCGGTGACAATGGCTCGATCGGGTTGAGAGAAATCTCATCCGGTTCTGCTGTATCCTCTGCCTCGGTGCCTTGGTCTGACGGAAGGTCCGAGAAGCCAGCGGCCAAGGAAGCTATCTCGACCAAGGTCGAGACTGCCAGGTCCTGAGAATCGGACCGCTCTCAGTCCCCGGAACGTCTTCTTCGGACAGAAGATGATTTAGGGTCCTTGTCCCTTTTCTTAGGGCAGGAGGAGTGTGAGCCCGAGGGTGCCTCACCCTTGGTAGGGAGAGACTGTCACTGTTCCCTAAAGGACCCAGTGAAGGTGGAGACCAGGTTAAGCAGCATGAAAAAACTTCGCTGGCCGAAGCTTGAGCAGCTTCCTCTTCAAAAGCCGCCATCTGGTCGAGCTGCTCGGCGGATCCCGCAGCCGAGGAAACTGCCCACCTGGCCTCCTTTTATTTCACCGGTGGATTGGGACGCTCTGGTCTCCCTAGCTGTAGGCTCGCCTTGCGGTCATCCAGGACATTGGGATGGAAGGACAGACAGATGGTGCAAGCGGTGGTGTCATGCACAACACCCAAGCGATAAACGCACAAGAGGTGGGGACTGGTGCAAGACACTTTCTGTCCGCAAGGACACCGGCGAAACCAGGGGACGACTGGTCCTCCATGTCCAATTCGCCTGGATCAGAATCGTAAACTCTTATGAGTTTCAAAGAAAGCAAATACAGCAAAAACTGTCGATTAGAATTCAGGGCCTATGGTACTTGTAGAAGTAGCATGAGGGAACCTGAATCTTCCAGCGGAAAGGAAGATCTGGCGTCATGGGGCGGAGCCGAGGTATATACCACCTGGGTGGGTGGGAGGAGCCAGCTTGAAGACTTCCGGCAAGATTTAAAGGGGAAAGGGACATGCCAAAGAGTGTGGATGAACAACATATCCATGCTCCTAGAACAGAATATTCTAAATATCAAAGAGCCATGCCTAAACCCCAGTAACCTGTGGCTGGTGTACATGAATCTCTCTCAGGCAGAGGTCAACAGGATGTGATTCCCATTTGGGGGGGGGGGCATACAGGCTTGGCCACAGACAAAGGAGACAACAGTAGAAAATATCATGCTGCATGGCTACAGTAGTAATAGAAAGTACAGTTACTTAAGAACTTACCATAACAGTAGATCTTTGACAGAGGCTCTTGCAGTAGGTAATTTAATATAGGACTGAAGCTGGCAGGCGTCAGGACCCCAAGGAAAAATGTCTAGCTAGCAGTTTCTGGCGGGGGACCGCCCCGTCAGGTGACCAGTGTCAGGCGACGTCGGTATAAAGGGGCGGTCCCCCACACCCGCCTTCCAGTTCTTTCCCGCCAAAGGCCAAAAAGACAAGACGAGAGAGAAGTGGATGCTTCCCCCATGGAAAAGGAGCTGAAAAAGCTAAGGGGGATGGAGGGTGGGAAGGCATTACCTACTGCAAGGGTCTCTCTCGAAAATCTACTGTTATAAGTTCTTACGTAACTATACCATCTTACTTTAAGAGGGCTCTTACAGTAGGTAATTACATATAGAACTGAGTCCCAAGCAGTCTGAAACAAGGAGAAGCACACAGGAGGAGGAAAACTAGCCATCCATAGATCCTCTGGCTGTGAGGGTCTCAAGAAAGGAGGCCTTGCAGAACAGCCAGCCCAAAGCCTGCTCTACGGTGAGAGGCAATGTCCAAACTGTAGTGTTTCGTAAAGGTATGAAAAGAAGTCCAAGTTGCGGCTGCGCAAATGTCAGCCGCACACATTCTTAAAACAAGCTGCAGAGGCAGCTACACCCCTGGTGGAGTGGCCTCTGACTTGACCCGGCAGGGTCTTGTGATACTTGTCGTAAAAGAAAGTGATACAAAGAGCCAACCATTTAGATAGGCATTGCCTGGAAACCACATAGCCTTCTCTTTTGTGGGCAAAAGAGACAAACAGCTGATCAGACTTTCTAAGATCCTGCAGTGTAGTATGCATGTATGTATGTACGTAGTGTAGTATCTCAGAATTCGGTGAAATTCCAAAGTATGCAAGAGGTACTCCCCTTGATTGGAGTGTTGCGTAAAGAAAGCAGGAAGCTCAATGGATTGATTCAGCGCAGATTCCACTACTACCTTAGGGAGAAACTTAGGACTGGTGTGCAGAGCCACCCGTTCCTTGTGAAAAATCAAATACGGGATTCTGCACATCAAGGCCTGAAGCTCGGAAATCCTTCAGGCTGAAGTAATGGCCACTACGAAGAGAGTCTTCCAGGATAGGAACTTTAGGTCTGCTGAGGCTGCCCCCTCAAAAGGAGGCAGGGTAAGCTTCCAAGAATGAAATTAAAATCTCAAGGAGGGGCAGAAACGCGAATAGGGGGTCACAAATGAAGAACCCCTCTAAGAAGAGTCTTAGAGACTTCCAACTTCGTGAAAGTTCTATCCCCAAAAGGAACATGATAAGCAGAGGTGGCCACCATGTGAACTTTCAGAGAGAAATGACTGAGACCCAGATCAAAGAGATGGTGCATATAATCCAGAATTCTCCCGACAGGGCACGAGAATGGCTCAAAATCCTTGGAGGAGGCCCAAATAGAGAACCGTTTCCATTTTATGGCATAGGTAGATCTACTGGAGGGTTTTCTGGCCTCTGCCAGAACCTCAGTCACAAGTGGGCAAACTCCGAATCGGGCTTGAGCTACGTCTGCAGGAGCCACACATGCAACTGAAGGGATCTGAGGCCTGGATGGACCAGGGTCCCCTGATCCTGGGTCAGCAAAAGTTGTGACAGAGGAAGAGGAGGTTCCACTGAATACTGTTGCAGAAGAGAGAACCAAACTTGCCTGTGCCAGAAAGGAGCGATTAGGATCATGCGAGCTCCTTCAGAGCTGAGTTTGTGTAAGACCCTCGGAATAAAGGGAATCGGGTGGTGGTGGGGGGGGGAGAGAAGGCACAGATGAATCTGACCTTCCAGTCTAGAGTCTAGAGACAGAGCGTCTCTCCAAAAAACGTCTTGCCCTGGAGCGAGAGAGCAGAAGGCAGGAAGTTTTGCGTTGAGAGGAGACGCAAACAGGTCTACCTGAGGTGTTCCCCAACATAGGAAGATGTCGTCTGCTACCCCCTGATCCAGTTCCCACTCGTGTGCCTGGGCAGACCGACCGACTGAAGTGGTCTGTCAACGTGTTTTCGACCCCCAGAACATGAACCGTCGTAAGGTAAAGATTGTGTTGCACCACCTAATCCCAAACCCACATCGCCTCCCTGCAAAGAGGGTAAGAAAGAGTTCCTCCCTGTTTGTTGATGTACCAGACTACGCACATGTTGTCCGTCTGGACAGCTAGATGACCGGGAAGCAGATACAGATGCAGAGCTTGTAGAGCATACAGCACGGCCCTCAGCTCGAGCACGTTTATGTTAAGAGTCTGTTTGAGCCTGGACCAAGAGCCCTGGGTCCTGTGAGACCTGAGGTGGACTCCCCAACCCTCTCCCGAGGCGTTTGTTGTCAATGTTTGGGAGGGGGGGGAAGAGAGGCAGAAGAGAACTCCCTGACAAATGTTCTCCTGAACCATCTACCAATTAAAGTCCTGAATCATAGGGTTGGAGAACAGGACTTCTTGATCTAGGTCGTCCACTAATTGATCCCACCGAGACCGAAGCATCCACTGAGAGATCCTCATGTGGAGCAGAGTGCGAGGGACTGTCGGAATAGCAGCCGCCATGAGCCCGAGAAGGTGAAGGACGGACCTGGCGCTGACCTGCCTGCGACTGGACAACAGGCTTACATGAGCCTGGAGGGTGGCCACCCTGTTCAGAGGCAGGAAAACCATGCCAGCGGTTGTGTCCAGGATCACCTCGATGAACTGGAGCCTCTGGGACAGGATCACATGGGACTTGGCCTGGTAGATGGTAATACCCAGGCTGGTAAACACCTGCAGGGTAAGGGAAAGGGACCACAGGAGCTCCTCCCTGGATGGGGCTGCCAGGAGCCAATCGTCCAGGTATGGGAAAAACTGTACTCCCTGGGTACGCAGGTGGGCTGCTACCACAGAAGGGCATTTGGTGAACACTTGGGGTGTCGAAGAAAGACCAAATGGGAGGGCCTTGAACTGGTAGTGGTCCCCTGAAATGAAAAACAAAGGTATTTGTGGTGGGAAGGGCGAATAGGGATATGCAGGAAGGCATCTTGCATGTCCAGAGCACACAACCACTGTCCCGGCTGAAGAAGGGGCAGAAGACTCTGCAAAGAGAGTATTCTGAACCTTTTGTACTCCACGAACAGGTTCAGGGAGCTGAGGTCTAGGATAGGCCTCACGTCTCCTGATTTCTTCGGAACCAGGAAGAAATGGGAGTAGTAACCTGTCCCCCGAAGGTGGGATGGGACAGGCTCTATCGCCGCCGTCAGCAGAAGGGAGGATATTTCTTTCCGAACCCGAAGATGATGTTCCGGGGAGTAGGACACCTTGGGGTGGGGTGGGGTGTTTCTGGGCGGTTTCTGTAGAAACTTGATTGAGTGTCCTTCTGCTACCAGCTGAAGCACCCAAATATCTGAAGTGATCCTCTCCCAACCCGGTAGATGGAAGGAGAACCTCCCTCCTAATGGTTCCTCTAAGGTCCAGAGGCTGTGGGAGAGGAGAGGAGTCAGGAGGTGGGAGCAGCGCTGCGGCTGAGAAGGTCGTGCTGCTTTTGGGTGGGGGAGGAGCAGCGGCCCGGAGGGGCCCGGCGTTTGTGCTGCGCTTGTCCCTAAGGTTTCGCTTTGGGCTGAGAGCGTCCAGCGAAGGGCGACGTTGACCTTCAGGTAGCCTGTAAATGGAGTCCACAGACTTTAAAGCAGTACCCTTCCCTTGCAGATCGGTGATGTCCTTGCCATCCCCACCAAACAGCGCGTCCTGGATAGCAGACTGCACCTCCGGGACCAACCCTGACACCCAGAGCCAGGCGTGACACTGCAAACCCATGGCGAAGACAAGCTCCAACCAGCAACGTCCACTGCATCGTACGTGGCAGAAAGCATGTGCCGACTGGCCGAACGAGCAGACCGGACCAGATCTAATGCTTTGTGCTTAGTCCGAGACTCAGGAAGGGAGTCCAATTTGGCTTCCACCTCACTAAGGATCACTTTCTGGTAATCCCCCATATGAGCGACACAGTTAAGGCCCTTATTCCCAGAGTGAAAAAAGCGTAAACCTTCTTCCCACACTGGTCCAGAAGTTGGGATTCCTTATTGGGTGGGGATGAGCTCAGACGCTGAGGATTGGCCGAACGGCCGTAAGCAGCGCTAATCATGACTGAATCGGCCTTGGGGTGTGAATTCAAGGAACCAACACCCTCAGGAGCCTGGTATAGCCTATCTGCCTCCCTCGGAAAGGGGGCTAATGCCGATGATTGCTTCCAAATGGTGGAAACAAGGTCCGCATGAGGCTTGATCAAGGGTGGAATCATTGTTGGAGCGGTCTCGGGGCAGATCCAGATGAGCAGCGAGTTTCTTCCGCTGTGGATCCGGCTCCAAAGATAACCACTGGTGAACCAGCTGGATCTTACGCAGCAACTCCAGGAAGGAAGGATCCTCCTCCAGAAAACTGGATCTGCTCTTGTCTGGAGTGCGTGGCTCATCGTCTGGATTGGAGCACCAGTCAGTGTCGTCCGGGGTCTCCGAAGAGGAAGACGATGACGACGACTCCTCCTCCCTGCATGGGGGAGGAACAAACCTGTTGGGCAACCCTCGGGGAAGCGTGTCCTTCCCTGCCCTGGAACCGGAGGGCTTGCCTCTGGTGTCAGGCGGAGGGGGGGGGGGAGTCTCTCGCCTCTGACGACTGGAACCGGGTCCGGCGTTGGAAAACAACTCTCCACCTCCTTGGTGAGCTGAGCCTTGGCCTCAGCCCACCAGGAGGCCAGAGTCTCCTTCAGGTCCACCGCGGCTGAGGGGGCAGTGGAGGAGGGGGATACGGATATCGGGGATATCCGTACAGCAATTATCCGTAGCCTGACAGCGGAAAGCCCGGTGTCGGGTACTGGGACACCAGGTACTGCAGCATCGGGTACTGCGGCGCAGGATACGGCAGTCCCGGGTAGGATGGTGTCAGATACCTGGGCACCAGGGGCTCTGAAGGAGCAGAAGGCCCTGGGAGAGGCCCAGTGGGCAGTCCAGGAATGGGAGGCCCGGCAGGCATTGGGTCCGGTGCAGGGACGGCATCCAGCAAGGGAATGTCGTCCGGCGCCAGGGCCGGTGTCCGATGTCAGGTCATCCGGCCCTGTGGTAGGGAGACCTCACGGAAGCATGCCTGCGTCCTTGGTGTCGCCCAGCTAAAGGGGGGCTAAAATCCCCGGGGTCCAATTGAGGAGATGTGGGAACCTCGGACTGTAGCGGCGAGCGCTGCGGCGAGCTGGGGATGGCGGACTGGTCCGTAGGGTCCGTCGGAGAAGCCAACGTCTGCCTTACTGGCGGGGTCTGGGCGGGCATCGGAGAAGCCAGCTTCCGACTTATTGGAACCAGCGCCTGACAAAGGCTGTGTGGTAGGAGCGGTCTTGGCAGGCGCTCTGGAGGCCGTGTGCTGCCCCACAGGGTCAGGCGACTTAGCAGCCTTGTCTGAGCGGGTGTCAGAGGAACTGACGTCCGGCTTACCAGAGCCACTCAATCCAGAAGGCTGCACGGTGGCTGTCTTGCCGGGGACGGCTACTTCCTTTGACCCGGAGGCTCCCGAAGGGCCCGAGCTAGATGGGAGGGTCGACGGCACCCTGGAAGCTTTCAAGACTGCCGTCGCGGAGTGGTCCCCCGGGGGGATGTTACCTTTAGCACGGCTACTCCGGCCGAAGTCGCAGTGGCCATGGAAGAGAAGTCCTAGTGCTGCTTCTTTTTTCGGTGACCCTCAGGGGAAGTACAGGCCTGACAAAGCTTCTTCAGCTCCTTCTCCATGGAGGACATCTTTTTGAGAATATGGGTCTCCAGGGACTGCTGCCTCAGTCTGCGGGTGGCGGCATTAGATTTCAGGCAATGCTGACACCTCTCCACTGGGTAATCCGGCCCTAGGCAGAAGAGGCACTGGGAGTGTCTGTCCTTGTGCGGGAGCTGGGCGCTGCAGGAATCACACTTGTTCTTGTGCTCGGATGGAGTAGGGGACGACATACACAGTAGCTGAAGAAAACTGACAAAACTGCGATGAAAATCAAGAAAATAGTGGTAAAAATACCAACGATAGACTGACGAAGCAGTGAACTTAACTGCGAGGCGCTTTCACGAGCCAACAGCGGAAAAGAACTGGAAGGCGGGTGTGGGGGACCACCCCTTTATACAGACGTCATCATACGCCTGTCACCTGACATGGGAGCAGTCCCCTGCCAGAGACTACTAGCTAGAAATTTTTCTGTGGGGTCCTGACGCCTGCCGGCTTCAGTCCTATATGTAATTACCTACTGCAAGAGCCCTCTCGAAGTAAGATCCCTTGATACTGGCAGGGATCACAGTGTAATGAATAGCCTGAATGACAACAGGAGAGAGACATACCAGTGCCTCCCCAAACCATCCCAGATGCAAATCAAGCAGGTGTACCATGCCCTGTGTGGTGATCCAAAACGGGGACTGAGGCAGGTGATGATTCACATGAGATCCACAGAGATGCATCACTGAGGTAAGCAATCCTCTAAATACTTAAGCAGCATTTGATGCTCTGGAGCCACTCATGATGAGCCTGATCTGACTACTCAGGTCATCAGCTAGGTGTTATTTGTTCCAGGAAGGCTGATAACCTGTAGGGGGCACTAGAGTAGTAGAGGGACTCCTTATATTCACTGCTCATGTGGAGCAGGGAAAATGATGGTGTCCCATGTGCTGAAGCAACTCCTAAGTGGGTGACGCCCCCTTACAGATGGGCAAACCAACAGTGAAGATGCCTCTGTCCTAAAGAGCACAGATGGAGACTCTTAGTGGGAGACTTACTTATTATGAGGAAGGAAAGATCCCTTATCTGGTACAGTTTGGCTCTGAGGGACCATCAGTGTTTCGCCTGAAAACTGTTGTCTAATAAAGTACCTGTTGCTGAAACCAAGTAGTCCTGGAAATATAGGCACTATTATTGTGCAGAGCTTGGTTAGCCTTTCCTGGCTGGGGAAGCCCTTCCCACAATAGTACTCAGCTCATTTAAGAAAAATGCAGTGACTGCAGAGAGAAATTAGAACTGATTTCTCCCCTTTTTGATTTTTTTTAAAGACCCTGAAAAAGATCCTTATTTATGGGGAAAGTTTCCCATCACTAGCCAGTCATCCCGCTAGGGGCAAAAACTAATCCACCCAGTTTTCTTATGGGCAAGCCAAGAGCAGGGTTCATTTTGGATACTGATCCACATGAAGCACTCATCCGCACAGCCCAGAAATGGATCATAGTGTAAAGCCAACCAGAGCAAGAACAAACATTAATAGAGGAGCCTAAAACAAAATTGTACAGAAACGGTCTCAAAAACCCCACACCAAGAAAGACCCTGTAAAGGGGGTTGGGGGTGATGGAGTTAAAGGGAAAAACTGAGGCCTGGGGACTCCTCGAAAAGATCAGATTTAAAAGACTCTTTTTGTTATCATAATGCTGGCATTATTGCCAAAGTGACCCTTCACCACCAGGTATAAAAGGGGACGAGTCCCACTATTAGGCTTGAGAACCAATTCAGGGGTTTTGTTATAGTTGTGGCTGAACTTGTTCAGCCTGGGAGACCCTCCTAGGACCTTTTTTTACCCCTACCTTTGTCTGTAGGGTACTGCATATGCTGTGGGGCAGTCTGGACCCGAAGGACAGGTCTGCTGCCGGATGCCACACCCTTACCTCCCCATCCCACCGGCTTAGGAGAGGGGAAGGTTTCTCTTTAGTTGTGCTCTTGAAAGTAGTTTTATAAGTATTCACCCTTTTCAGGTAAGCCTCAGTTTGCTCACCAAAAAGTGCGTTGTTTTCTACCTGGAAATCCATGACCCTGGCCTGGGTATCTGGAGTCAGGTTAGCTGTCCTGAGGGCTACTGAACCAGCCATCAATCTAGCAGCAGTGTCGTTGATATCAGCTGCCATTTGAAATTGGAATTTTGAAGCCTCTAGGCCCAGTCTGGCAACTCCAACCAGGTCTGGCCCTGCATTAGAAGGATTTCTCTGCAAGGTGTCCAGTACTGACTGCCACCGGGTCTTTTGGTACTTGGCAGCATATGCCTGGTAACTGGCCTGTCTGACAGCCTAATGAAGCAGACAGGTAGCCCTTTTTGCCATAGCATCCATTTTTCTTGAATACTTCTCAGGAGGGTGTGAGGATAGAGGTACCTTAGCATTTTCACAAGCTGACTGTTGAACAACACCCTAGCACTTGGGGTGAGTGAATAGAAACTCAGCCCCTGTCCTGTCAACCTGCTACTTCTTGTCACTCTTTTTGTCGACAAGAGGAACAGTATTTGGTGCTTGTAATATAGTCATAATGTCCTTCTTAAAGAACTTACAGAGAGGAAGTAATAGTTTTTTTAGTGGGTGTCAGCTCCATTAATTCCATATATTTAGCTTCCTCATCGTGCAACTCCTCACTGGTGACAAGGCCCAGGGATTCAACCATTTTCCTCACAAATGCAGAGTGTGAGGAATTATCCTCAGAAGTCTGGGAGTGAACCGAACTCCTGTTCAGCAGAAACTTCAGGTTCAATTCCCCCTTCTGCCTCAACCTCTTCCAATTCCCCATGCTCCAAATATTCCAGAAGTGGAAGGGGAACAGAGGCAGATGGTTCCCTGGCAGAGCCTGAACAGGTGGCTGAGGAGGTATCAAGCCCTGCACAACCTGTAGAGCCTGTGCTAAGTTAGAAGGCGAATAAGTAGGCACCTGAGGGGTCCTTTGTTGCTTTCCCAGCAGGGGCTTCAGTGTGCTTAGTTTTTCTCAACTTTTTGGCAGGCACTGGAGAGTTAGTTGGTTCACTGTCCTATTTCCTACAGCCCTCACCCGTATTAGCGGTGGTAGAAGAGGCTCTAGCAGTTTCAGCCATATTTCTAAAGGGAATGGACTGGTCAGAGCTCATGGCACCCTTTTTCAAGTCTTTTGTGCAGTCTTTCCCAACGTTTTTCAAGCGTCTTTGGGGGAAAAGACTTGCAAATGTCACAATCCGTAGAGAGATGTTGTACAAAGCAGACAACACAAAGATCATGGTTGTCTGCTTTGGCAAATACCTCTGCACATTTTAAACAATTTTTGAACCCTGGGGGTCCCGTTTTCCTTTTAGACTTTTCTGACATTTGAAGAGAGCTAGAGAAAGCAGGAACCACAAACTGTTAATTAAATTTGACGGTTGCGGTTGGTTCAGGAACCGAGAAAAAAATTCAAAACCTCTCAGTTGTGGTTGGTTCAGTAATCGGGAACCGGGGAAAAAGAACCAATAACTTGGTTCAAAATTATCATTTTTTAACAGAAAAATGCTGAAAAAGCAAGCGGAACAGTAAAAGGGTTCAGATTAAAATAAACAACCCTCGGTTCCCCCCAGTTTAAAGTAAATCGAGAGGAACCATTTAACTAAAATACACTAACAAGGGAAAGTTTAAAAGTAAAAAAACTAAACTAGATAGCAATTGAAAAGAAATAAATAATACTTAAGTTTTCGAAGGAAATAACGTGTCAGGAACGACAGAGGGAGAGGAAACACCAGGGTGTCTTGACTTGGGAGGTGGAGAGAGAAAAAAATCTGAGGAGTTGGAACATAGGCAGCTGGCTGGGGAGCTTTTGAAAAACGGCACATGGCAAATGTTCCATCACTTGCATATAGTTCCATTCTCTCTGGGGCAGTGTTGTCTTAAAGGGACACTGCAGAAGTTAATATTTGTGGATTCCTGGGGTAAGTAATAATATTTGTGGATCCCATTGGAAGAAATAAGACTACAGGTGAGTAATTTTTTCTTCTAACCACAGGAATCCACTAATATTATTAACTTCCTGCAGACTATGAAGCAGTACCTTTGGAGGTGGGCACAGAATCTATTTAGGAAAATACACTGTACGACTGCTGGGCCAAACCTGGCATCACTTCTAGATTAGGGTGTCTAGTCTGTAATGTTTTGTAAAGGTGTGAACTGACCTCCAGGAAGCCGCTTTAGAGATTTCCAGCAATGGGACCTCCGTGGCAGCTGGGCCCCTTGTGGAATGAGCTCTGAGCCCAACTGGGGCTTCCTTGCCCACTTCTGAGTAACAAAACTGGATGCACTAAACTATCCATTGAGAGACATTTCTTTTAGTGGCAGGTTTCCCTTTATCTACCGCTCCATAGCTGAGGAAATACAGGTTACTCACCTGTAACAGGAGTTCTAGGAATGGTATATGTTGTTCATCCACACTGTCTGGCAGGTTCCTTGCCACTTTAAATCTTGCCGGAAGGTCTTCAAGCTGGCTCCTCCCACCCACCCGGGTGGTAAAACTCTCGGCTCCAACCCATGACGCCAGATCTAGCTCGCTGGAAGTCAGGTTGTGCGTCGAAGCCGGGGAGGCCGGTTGGGTCGTGTGGATGAACAACATACCATTCATAGAACTCCTGTTACAGGTGAATAACCTGTATTTCTAGGGACATGGATATGTTGTTCATCCACACTGTCTGGCAGTCTCCTAGCAGTTCTCCAGGAGGAGGGGGGCAAGGCGCACACCCCCTGCTTAGGGAATAATGACTGGAGAACCCAGCCCCCAAAACCAGCATCCCGGCGTGACTCAAGGTCGATGTGGTAATGGGCATTGAAGGTGTGTGCTGACTTCCAGGTAGCAGCCCTGCAGCTTTCCTGGATAGGGATGTCCCTGGAAGCAGCCACCGATGCAGCAGTATGACGGGTAGAATGAGCTCTTATCCCTCTGGGAGGCTCCATGCCCGCCAACTTATAGCAGAGATCTATGCAGGAGGTGACCCACCTGCCTATCGTCCGCTTGGCTGCAGGTCTGCCAGGTGCGGCTTCAGCGTAGGTGACAAACAGCTGGCGAACCTCTCCCCGAATTTCAGCCGTGCGCTCCTTATAATAAGCGAGCGCCCTTCTAGGGTCCAAAGTATGGAGCCTGTATTGACCTCCGAGGTGTGATTGGGGTAGAACACCGGCAGAGTCAACCCTGGTTAGGCGAACTCCGACACCACCTTCGGAGGAATTTCGGGTGGGAAGCAGGACAACCTTGTCCCTGTGGAAGACCAGGTAGGTGACTCAATGCAGAGCGCTGGAGTTCTCCCATCCTTCTGGCTGACGGGATAGCCACCAAGAAGGCGGTCTTCCACGACAGGTGAGAGGAGTTCACACCTGTGCATTGGTTCGAATGGCTTGCCCATGAGCTTTGCCAGTACCAGCAGTAAATCCCATGGAGGTGGAGGTTCTGCTCGGAGGAAATGTGATCAAGGCCTTTGAAAAGCGCCAGACCACCTTCTCCTGCGCCACCGACTGCTCCCCGGCCCGCGCCTGATAAGCAGAGATGGCTGCCAGGTGCACCTTCAGGGTTGTCGACCTAAGCCCTTGACTAGAAAGGGACCATAAATAGTCCAAAATGCTTGCCAAAGAACAGGAGGAAGGGTCCAAGCCCTTGCCCTGACACCAAATGGAAAATCTCTTCCATTTAAAGTCACAGCATTTCCTGGTCGACTCCTTACAGGAAGCCTCAACAACATTGAGGACCTCGTCGGAAAGACCCAAGGCCTGGAACTCTAGCTGCTCAGGAACTAGGCCATCAGGAGCAGAGATTAAAGGTCCGGTTGGAATACCTTCCCCAGACTGACTGAGATCAGGTCCGGGCGGGCTGGAAGCCGCCTCGGGAGCCTGGAGCTGAGACTGAGGAGATCTGGATATCAGAACTGGTGGGGACAGTCTGGGGCTAAGAGAATCACCTACGCCTTGTCCCTCCTCGCCTTGAGAAGAACCTTGTGGATCAAGGAAAATGGGGGAAAGGCGTAGAAGAGGCCCGGGGTCCACGGCCTCAAGAAGGCATCCCCCTGCAGCGAGCCCTGCTGAGGGCGGGCATGAAACAGTCTCAGGTTCGCATTCTCCTGGAGGCAAACAGGTCCGCCTGAGGCGTGCCCACTGGGAGAAGAGATCTTGTACTACCTTGAGCAGGAGAGACCACTTGGATGCAGCCCTATCCGGCTCAGGGCATCGGCCAGGGTGTTGGAGGCTCCTGCCACATGAATGGCTGGAGATCTGCCTCCAGGCTGCGCATGCAGTGACCAAATGGGAGAGCTTCCTTGCACAGAAGCATGGGAACGTCCCGCCCTGGTGGTTAGGTAGTACATGGTCGTGGTATTGTCCGTCTGGACTCGGACCACTTGACCCCGGAAAAACGGAGCAAAGGCGGTGAGAGCTAGGCGGACCGCTCGGAGCTCCAGCAGGTTGATGTGGCATCGGGACTCCCGAGGGGACCAGAGGCCGTGTGCTCGGTGTTCCCCAGATGGGCACCTAACCCATCAGAGAGGCATCGGTCGATAGAGACCGTCGGCTGGGCGGACAAAAGGATACCCTCCTGCAGATGAGATGGAACGGTCCACCATCGGAAGCGTTCCACATCTCCTGGTAACCACCACTAGCTGGTCCAATGGATCGCTGGCGTTGTGACCACTGGCTGGCCAGACCCCACTGAAGGGGCGCATGCGCGTGCCTAGCGGACCACGCTGGTGCAGGCCGCCATGAGACCCAGGAGCAAGGAAGTCCCAGGCAGGCGCGATTGCCCAACCAGAAATGATTGGGCAAAGGAGGTAAGAACCTCGGCCCTGTCCGCGGAGCCGTGCTCTGGCTCGAAGAGAGTCGAGCTCTGCCCCGATAAACAGAATCACCTGCTTGACTCGAGTTCGACTTGGCCTCGTTGATGAGAAGGCCAACTTGAGAGCAAACCTGGAGGGCCAGATCTCTGGACCGCTCCACCTCCTGTCTGGAGGGGGCTGCTATCAGCCAATCGTCCAGGTAAGGGTACACCCGGACACCTTGGCGCTGCAGGAAAGCTGTCACCACTGCAATGCATTTGGTGAAGACCCTGGGAGCTGGAGACAGGCTGAAGGGCATGGCTCGGAACTCGAAGACGGATCCCTCCGCTCGAAAGCAAAGGAATCTCCAATGTGATGGACAGATAGGGACGTGAAAGAACGCGTCCTGCAGGTCCAGAGAGCAGAACCACACGCCGTGTTCCAGAGATGGTATTATCTGCGCCAGAGTGACCATCCTGAAGGTTCGAGACCTTAGGAACTTGTTCAGGTCATGTAGGTCGAGAATGGGGCGCCACCCCTGTCTGTTCAGAACCAGGAAGTACCTGGACACAAACCCGGGTCTGGGGGGTCCGCTACCTCCTGATCACCTCCTTTTGGAGGAGGAGGCGATGTTGGCTCAGCAGGCCGACAGTGAGGCTGCGGACCCCGAGGCCCCTTGAGGTGCGACGGCTCTGAAGGGCCGGGCCTGCTCGAATTCTAGAGGCAGGCCTTTTCCACACCACCTCCAGTACCCACCTGTCCGTGGTAGTAACGGACCAGGCGGAAAGGAAGTGTCGGAGCCGTCCCCCCATGGAGGGAACCAGGGGTGAGGTGACGGGGATGGGGCGACACCCCTCAGCCGGTCACTGTGCAGGCTTGGAGGAGGGACCGGCCGAGGGACCTCCTGGGCCTTTACCTCCCTGCTTCCTGTTGGAGGAAGCCGACGGCTTGGGTTTGGGATGCCAAGCCCAAGCCTGCTGGCCCTGACGTTGCTGGGCCGGGCGCGCGGCGGTGCAGAAGGACGAAAGGGCTTAGGCTATGGCTTGTGGCCTTTGTCCTTCTGAGCGGAAGAGACCGAGTCCAAGGTAGCACTGGACTTCTCGATCCTCTGCAGGTGACCTTCCACCCCAGGGCCGAAGAGGTCAGTCCCCAAAAAAGGAACATCCGCCAACTTGTGCTGGGTATCCAAGTAAAGGTGGATATCCTCAGCCAAGCCCGACGACGGCATGGCCTACGGCGCCACAGACCTGGCACATGAGTCCCCAATGTCTAAAGCAGTCTGGAGCTGCTGTTTGGCCACTGCCCTGCCCTGGTCCCGCACCTGCCTGACCGTAGTCTGCAGATCCGCGGGAAGATGAGGGACGACCTCATCCAGGGAGCCCAACAGGGCATGAGAAAAATGTGCCATGAGGACGGCCGAACTGGCCTGACGAAGGCCGAGAGAGGACGCAGCATAGACTTTTCGCACGGCATAATCCAATTTCTTGGATTCCTTGTCGGGACGTTTGTCCACATCCCTGGCGTTCCGCGGCAGCAGAAACTGTCGGTAACCAACCCCTCAGCAGAGGGGTGTTCCGAAAAACTGGACAGGGAACCGGTAGGGACCGCATACTTCCTGGCCATCCTGGCCGAAGGCGCAGGGCGCTGCCAAAGCTCCAAGGCCGGACCCACTATGGCCTCGGCCACGGAAGGCCTCCGTAGGGAATCCCTCGGTCCAGAATCTCCGTGAGGGGATACCTGGCCCATTAGAAACAGGTTTGAGCTTCATCCCGGTGGACTCCGAGATGAGCCGAAGCAATCCTAGGAAGGACGAAGGGCTATCATCCACTGACTGTCCTCCTGAGGACTCCAAGTCCATTCGCTTGGAGAAAAGGGAGGAATCATCCTCAGACTCGGAAGAGTCCTCAAAGAGCTGCCTCGGGCCTGAGTCACCCTCCACCTGCCGAGGTCTATCGGGAGTGAGGATGACAGACAGCCTATGGGGCAGTCCCCGAGCCGACCGAGAAGTTTCGGTCGGAGCCCCAACTACTTGGCTGTGGAGGCGGAGGTTCCACCAGAATCGGTGGGGCAGCTGGATTTAGCGAACAACCGGCCTGGGAACAGGCTCCTCGCGGCTACAGCGAGGGGTTGTTTCGGCGCTCGGTGACAACCACTTAATGGCGGGGAAGGCGACAGGGTCGGCTTATTCCGGTCAGAAGGAGCTATTGCCACATGAGTTCTCATACCTCCGGCAACACGCGCAAAGCCTCCCTCATCCGAGGAGGAGGAAGAGGAAGAGCGGCAGCGCCGTGACTGTGATGCCGAGACCGCCTATGATGGCGGGATCGGCTGGACCATCAGACGTCCGAGATCGAGAACCTCGGCTAGGCCGAGGACAGTGCGGGAGGTGTCGGAATCGGCACTCCTCGGTTCGGACGATTCCACCGAAGGCTCCGGTACCGGAGGCACAGACAAGCCGACGGGATCCTCAACTCCCACCGGGGGAACCGGGGAGAGGGGATTCTCAGCTTCTCCAGCCGACAACCCGTCCAACGGGTCGAGAAAAATCTTGACTGCGTCGACGGGAGTCTCGGTCAACTGGCCTGACGGGGACACCGTGAAGCCAGTGGCCGAAGCCGAGGGGTCGACCGAAGAAGTCGACTGTCGACAACTAGGGGAAGGGGATCTTTCCCGTTCCCAAGAGTGTCGACGGTGAGACTTACTTTTGTCTCTCTTTTTGGACCGAGAAAAAGGTCCAGAAGAAGTTGGACCCTCACCTTTCGTCAACAGGGTCAGACAAAGCTCCTTAAAAGAAGCCGAATATGAGGCACCGAGAGAGAGCGGGACAAATGCCACAGCCGAGGTAGAAGCGGCCCGCGCCGCCTCCTCTTCGAGGGCGATCATCTGCTCGAGCTGATCCGCCGAGCCCGCCACCGCGGACACCGCCGACCGGGCCTCTTTAGATTTAGCTGGAGGAAATCTTTTCTCGGTACGCCCCAGCTGTAAACGGGCAGCAGGGTCTTCGAGGACGTAGGCCAAAAAAGAAGAGCACAGGTCGCAAGCCTGCGGGTCGTGCTCAAGGCCTAAGCAGCAGACGCGACGTGAGTGCGGATCCGCCCCGAGACATCTTCTGCCTGCAAGGGCATCTCCGAAACCGGAGTCCATTTGTCCATCGCAGCGCGAGGAGAGAAGACCAAGTCTCTATAGCAAAAACTTTTGATTTCGAAAATTTAAGAATTAGAACCAGTCTTATACGTAGAGCGTTAAGGAGGGAAACAGCTCTAAGCGGTAAGGAAGATCTACGCCATGGGGCGGAGCTGAGAGTTTTACCACCGGGTGGGTGGGAGGAGCCAGCTTGAAGACCTTCCGCAAGATTTAAAGCGGCAAGGAACCTGCCAATAAGTGTGGATGAACAACATATCCATGTCCCTAAATTTCCAAATCTTCCTGGACATAAAGTCTCCACCACTCATTCACACTAATGGGAGAGTACCGAGCTAATAATCCCCCGAGAGGGTGGCAGGAGAGACCAAGAGCTCACAAATTTAGGACAGACGTCCATTAAGGATGGTTCTGCCAAACAAAATATGTTGTCTGGCATGGACATCCAGGGCACAGTGTTTGACAAAAGTATGCACTGAGCTCCAGGTAGCCACATTACAAATATCTGCAATAGGCACATTGCGGATTTCCGCCAGGGATGCCGCGACCGCTCTGGTAGAGTGAGCGTACACTCTGCCTTCCAACTTAACATGCACCATGGAATAACAGTGGTGAAGGCATGCCACCAGCCATGCAGAAATGCATCTGACAGCAACAAGTTGACCCAGCCTGGTCTCGCTGAAGGAAACAAACAGTTGCTAAGCTTTGCGAAATTCTTTTGTTTTATCTAAATAGAAACGCAAAGCCCTTTTGATGTCCAAAGAATGAAGAGAACGCTCCCCTTCATTTTGGAAGTTTGCAAAGTAAGTAGGAAGGACCAACGGTTGGTTTAGATGGAATTCTGAAACAACCTTAGGGAGAAACTTAGCATGGGTCCTAAGAACTACTTTATCTTTATGAAAAACAGTATACGGAGGGTCTGAGACCAATGCATGTATCTCAGACACCCTGCAGGTCGAGGTAATGGCCACCAGGAAGGTTGTTTTCCAAGTGAGAAATTTCAACTCACAGGTAGCTAGAGGCTAGAAAGGTTTTCGAGTGAGCATGTCTAGCACAAGATTAATGTCCCAGGCTGCAACTGGACGTCTGATAGGAGGTATGGTATGCAGAATTCCTTTAAGAAGGAGTGGTATATGTTGTTCATCCACACTGTCTGGCAGGTTCCTTGCCGCTTTAAATCTTGCCGGAAGGTCTTCAAGGTGGCTCCTCCCACCCACCCATGTGGTAAAACCCTCAGCTCCTCCCCATGACACCAGATCTAGCCCGCTGGAAGCCAGGTTGCGCGTCAAAGCTGGGGAGGTCGGTTGGACGAACAACATATACCACTCCTAGAACTCCTGTTACAGGTGAGTAACCTGTATTTCAAGGGACGTGGATATGTTGTTCAATCCACACTGTCTGGCAGTCTCCTAGCAGTTCTCCCGGAGGAAGGAGGCAAGGCGCGCAACCCCTACTTAGGGAATAAGGACTGGAGAACCGAGGTCCCAAATCCATCCCAGCGTGACCCAAGGTCAATGTGGAAATGGGAAATAAAGGTGTGTGCTGACTTCCAGGTAGCAGCCCTGCAGATTTCCTGGATAGAGACATCCCTAGAAGCAGCCACAGAAGCAGCGGTATGGCGGGCAGAATGAGCTCTTATCCCTCTGGGAGGCTCCATGCCCGCCAACCTATAGCTGAGATCTATGCAGGAGGTGACCCACCTGCTTATCGTCCGCTTGGCTGCAGGTCTGCCAGATGCGGCTTCAGCGTAGGTGACAAACAGCTGGCGAACCTCTCCCTGAACTTCAGCCGTTTGCTCCTTATAATAAGTGAATGCTCTTCTAGGGTCCAGAGCATGGAGCCTATATTCAGCCTCCGAGGTGTGATTGGGGTAGAACACCTGCAGAGTCAACACCTGGTTAAGGTGAAACTTTGACACCGCCTTCGGAAGGAATTTCGGGTGGGGGCGCAGGACAACCTTGTCCCTGTGGAAGACCAGATTAAGGAGGCTCAATGGAAAGTGCCTGGAGCTCTCCAATCCTTCTGGCTGACATGACAGCCACCAAGAAGGCGGTCTTCCACGACACGTGAGAGATGTCATACCTGTGCATCAATTCGAATGGCTTGCCCATGAGCTTAGCCAATACCAGCAGTAGATCCCACGGAGGTGGAGGTTCTCACACCGGATGGAAAATGTGATCAAGGCCTTTGAAAAAGCACCGCCACCTTTTCCCTGCCACCGACTGCTTGCCGGCCCGCGCCACGGTAAGCAGAGATGGCTGCCAGGTGCACCTTAAGGTCGCTCGACCAAGCCCTAGCAAAAAATGGACCACAGGTAGTCCAGAATGCTAGCCAAGGAACAGGAAGAAAGGTACAACCCTGTCCTGACATCAAATGGAGAATCTCTTCCATTTGAAGGCATAGCATTTTCTGGTCGACTCCTTATGGGACGCCTCAACGACGTTGAGGACCTCGTCGGAAAGACCCAAGGCCTGGAACTCTAGACGCTCAGGAACTAGGCTATGAGGTGCAGGGATTGAAGGTCCAGATGGAGTACCTTCCCCTTGTTGACCGAGATCAGGACCGGGTGGGCTGGAAGCCGCCTCGGGAGCCTGGAGCTGAGGCTGAGGAGATCTGCATACCAGAACTGGCAGGTTCAGTCTGGGACTATTAGAATCACCTGCGCCTTGTCCCTCTTCGCCTTGAGAAGCACCTTGTGGATCAAGGGAAATGGAGGGAAGGCGTAGAAGAGGCCTGGGGTCCATGGCCTCGAGAAGGCATCCCCCTGCAGTGAGCCCTGCTAAGGTGCGGGGGGGGGTTGTGAAACAGCCTCAGCTTCACATTCTCCCTGGAGGTGAACAGGTCCACCTGAGGGGTGCCCCAATGAGAGAACAGATCTTGTACTACCTCCGGCAGGAGAGACCACTCGTGAGATGCAGCGCCTGTCTGGCTGAGGGCATAAGCCAGACTGTTGGAGGCTCCTGCCACATGGACGGCTAGGAGATCCGCCTCCAGGCTGATCACGAGAGACCAAGTGCTGAAAGCCTCCTTGCACAGAGGCAAGGAGTGCGTCCCGTCCTGTTGGTTGAGGTAGTACATGGTCGTGGTGTTGTCAGTCTGGACCTGAACCACTTGACCCCGTACAAATGGAGCGCAGGCGGTGAGGGCTAGATGCACTGCTTGTAGCTCCAGCAGGTTGATGTGGCATCGAGACTCTGAGGGGACCAGAGGCCGTGGGTCCTGAACTCCCCCAGATGGGCACTCAACCCATCAGAGGCGCGTTGGTCGTTAACGTGACCATTGGCTCAGGGCAGACAAATGGGATACTCTCCTGCAAATGAGCTGGAATGAGCCACCACTGTAGGCTGTCCCACATCTCCTGGGTCACCGTCACTGGCTGGTCCTGAGGAACAGAGTGCTGTGACCATTGGTGGGCCAGCTCCCATTGCAGAGGACGCATATGCTAGCGGGCCCAATGGATCACACTGGTGCAGGCTGCCATGAGACCCAGAAGGCGCAGGAAGTTCCGGGCGGACGCAACTGCCCAACCAGATATGACTTGGCAAAGGAGGAAAGGACCTTGGCCCTGTCTGCTGGGAGCCAGGCTCTGGCTCGAAGAGAGTCGAGCTCTGCCCCGATTAACTGAATCACCTGCGATGGCAAGAGTTCCGACCTGGCCTCGTTGATGAGGAGGCCAATCTGAGAGCAGACTGGAGGGCCAGATCACTGGACGGCTCCACCTCCAACCTGGAGGGGGCTGCAATCAGCCAGTCGTCCAGGTAAGGGTACACCTGGACCCCTCGGTGCCGCATGAATGCTGTCACCACTGCCATGCATTTGGTAAAGACCCTGGGAGCTGGAGAGAGGCCGAAGGGCACGGCCCAGAACTCGTAAAGAGATCCCTCTGCTCAGAAGTGGAGGAATCGCTGATGAGACGGACGGACTGGGACACGAAAGAACGCGTCCTGAAGGTCCAGAGAACAAAACCACATGCCTAGTTCCAAGGATGGAATGATCTGAGCCAGAGTGACCATCCTGAAGGTGCACTGCCTTAGGAACTTGTTCAGGTCATGTAGCTCGAGAATGGGGCACCAGCCCACCCCCCGTCCGTTTTGGGACCAGGAAGTACCTGGACACAAACCCTGGGTCTGGAGGAGGGTCCGCCACCTCGCTGATCACCTCCTTTTGGAGGACCAGGGCAATGTCAGCTCGACGAGCTGACAGAGAGGCTGCGGAACCTGTTGCCCACCGTGGGGTGACGGCTCGATAAGGAGGGAAAGTACAGTTACGTAAGAACTTACCGTAACAGTAGATCTTCGAGAACAGCTCTTGCAGCAGGTTACACCATAAGGACTGAAGCCAGCATGCGCCAGGACCCCACAGAAATTTTCTAGCTAGCAGTCTTCAGCGGGGACCGCCTCCGAAGTCGGTCCCGCCCCCGACGTCGGGAGTAGTACATAAAGAAGCATCCCCCCCATAATCCTCAGTTCTCCCGGCGGAGACTCCCGGCCGCTGGATAACATCAGAAGGGGAGACCGAGGATCCGCCATCAGATGGCAAAACAAGGCAATAGCAAATGTCCCATCCTATGAGATGGATGCTTGACTACGACCTACCTCCAGCGGGGATGGGGAAGGGAAAGTACCTGCTGAAAGAGCTGTTCTCGAAGATCTACTGTTACGGTAAGTTCTTACGTAACTGTACTATCTTACTTCGAGAAACAGCTCTTGTAGCAGGTTACACCATTAGGACTGACTGCCAAGCAGTAAAGGCGATCATGCACCATCGGAAGGAGGAAAGGCAGATACCTCGAGCCTAGGACAGAAGTCCCTGAAAGACAGCCAGACCGAACCCTGCTCTTCGCCTCGATGCAATGTTCAGGCTGTAATGCCTGATAAAGGTATGCACAGAGCTCCAAGTAGCCGCAGAGTAAATAGCTGAGGTGGAAACGTTCTTCAACGTCGCAAAGGAAGTAGCCACCCCTCTAGCAGAATGACCCTTAACCGCGCCCGGTAAGGGTTTATTGCGCTTCTGATAACAGAATGTAATACACTGGATGAGCCACCTAGACAGCGACTGCTTCGAGACAGGAGCTCCCTTCATCCTATGGGCAAAGGAGACGAAAAGTTGGTCCAACTTTCGGTGTTTGGTTCTGGTCAGGTAGTATCTGAGGCACCTATGCACATCAAGGGTTTGCAGAAGGGCTTCTCCTCAATTAGAGTTATTTTGGAAAATACACTGGTAGATTGATGTCCTGAGTAAGGGTGAGAGCTGAGACCACCTTAGGCAGAAATTTTGGGTTAGTCCCTAGGGATACCCTGTCCTGGTGGAAAACCAAATAAGGCTCTTTGCACATAAGTGCGTGCATTTCAGAAATCCTTCTGGCAGAAGTAACTGCAACTAAAAACAACGCTTTCCAAGAGAGAAAACGTGACTCGAACCGTGGCTGGTTCAAAAAGGTGGCAGTGGGAGCTGCTCCAGGACGGGGTAAGTCCCATGGAGGAATGGATCCTCAATTGGAGGCCTATAGGAGGGACGCCTCAAAAGGCACGTGTCGTGTCCAGCTGGGCCACAGTGCGTTGGCCTACGGGGGCATGGTAGACTGAAATGGCACAAAGGTGCACTTTAATAGAGGAGTAAGCCAGGCCAGAGTGGAAAAGGGATAGCAGGTAGTCCAGTACCAGCTTCTCTGGACAGTCCAAAGGCGGAAAGCCGCGAGCTTGAGCCCACAAGCAGAACATGCGCCATTTCATGGCGTTGACTGCGTGGGTAGACGGTTTTCTAGTGGCAGAAAGCACATCTGCCACTTCTTGTGAGACCCCGTATTGCATCATGGCTATGTCTCTAAGAGCCATGCATGCAGGTTCAGGGAACGTAGGTCCGGATGGACTAAGGAACCCGCCTCCTGAGACAGTAAATGGGAGCTGATTGGCAAAGGTACTGAAGGTTCCCGAGATAGCTGATGCAAGAGAGGGAAATAGATCTGTCTGGGCCAGAAGGGTGCGATCAGAATGAGCGTCGCTTGCTCCCTGCGAAGTTTTAAAAGAACTCTCTGGATCAACGGGAAAGGAGGAAAGGCAGAGAGGAATCTGCCTGCCCAGGAGAGTGACAACGTGTCTCGCCAGAAAACACCAGGCCCTGGATCTAGTGAACAAAAATTAGGCAGTTTTGCATTGTATGGGGACGCGAAAAGGTCTTATTCTGGAGTACCCCATCTGTGAAACGCATCTTCTGCCACCTTCTGGAGTAGTTCCCATTCGTGGACTCTGGCCCGAGTGCGGCTCAGGCTGTCTGCGATGATGTTGTCCACTCCCGGAACATGAACTGCAGCAAGATTTGTGCTGTGTTGCTAGACCCAATCCCACACACTCATGGCTTCCCTGCAAAGTGGGTAGGAGTGGGTGTCTCCTTGTTTGTTGAGGTAATACATCACCGCAGAATTGTCTGTTTGTAACAGAAGTATACCCGGTGGAATCTCTGACTGGAAGGCCTGCAGAGCGTAAAGAACTGCCCTAATTTCTAGTATGTTTATGTGGAGATGAGACTCCTGGGCTGTCCACAGGCCCTGAGACCGAACACCATCGAGGTGTGCTCCCCACCTGAGCCCTGAGGCTTCTGTAGAGAGTGTCAAGAGTCGGGGACGGCGCTGTGAAGGGGACTCCCGCCAAGAGGTCCCTGGATGTAGCCACCATTGCCAATCTCAAAATACGGTCTTCGTGATTCGGACTGGATGCTGCGGATGGTCTTGCCTTTGGTCCCATTGTACCCGTAACATCCACTGGGTTACCTGCATGTGGAGACGGGCTAGTGGGACTATTGCAATGGCCACAGCCATGTGTCCGAGCAGGCAAAGGACCAGTCTGGCTGGGACTGTCTTCTTCGACGATAACTCCCTGATGAGGGATCTGATGTGTTCCGCTCTGTCTGTGGGAAGGAAAGCTTTCCCTCTGACGTGTCCAGAACGGCTCCGATGAACTGCAGCGTCTGGAACGGAACCAGAAGTGACTTCTCGTAACTGATGAGAATGCCCAGAGTCTCTAACAGAGACTGGGTGCAGTGAATGGCAGACATCAAGGCCTCCCAGGAGGGCGCCATGAGAAGCCAATCGTCCAGGTAGGGGAACACGTATTGGCCCTGTCTCCTCAGAGACGCGGCTATGACTGCCATGCACTTCGTGAACACCCGAGGTGCCGATGACAGCCAAAAGGGAACAGCTCGGAACTGATAATGGTGGCCCTGAAACTCGAAGCGCCGTAACCTCCTGTGCGCCTGAGCGATAGGAATATGCAGATAGGTGTCCTGCATGCCCAGGGACGCAAGAAATGCGCCCTGCTTCAGCATGGGAATCAGGCCCGGGAGGGTCACCATGTGGAAGCGCTTGTAAGCGACTGAAAGATTGAGATCGCTGAGGTCCAGAATTGGATGGAGGTCCCCTGTTTTCTTTGGAACCAGGAAGAAGTGAGAATAGTACCCTAGTCCTCTCTGGTTCTCTGGGACGTGCTCTAAGGCTTCTTTTTCCAGAAGCGCGAGTACTTCCTGCTGTATGAGCAGGGCATGCTGAACCGAATAACGAGAAAGCAAGGGATGTCTTGTAGGTGGGCTGCCTACAAACTCTATGTAATGGCCATTTTTGACCAACTGTAGAACCCACCTGCCGGTGGTGATTGACTGCCACCCTGAAAAGTGGCGTGCGATGCAACCCCCGAGTTTCTTTGCCCGTTGATCCTGAGGAGGGGTGGGGGTCGGGAAGGAGTCAAACGCTACGTTTGTCCCTGCGGGCTGGGCCGACTTTGAGAATCGTTGGCCTCTGCCTGGGGACGACTTGGCCTGGGCCTTGCGTGAGAAAGTGCCCCTCTGTTGCTGGCCAGAATGTTGCTGTTGCCTTTGTAGCCGGCCGAGAAAACGGCTCTGGTTCCTACAAAAGGAACTAGGCCTAGATCTGTACATAGCCTGTATAGATCGGACTGCCTTCCCTGCGTCTTGGAGTTTGGTGATAACCCTCTCAGAGGCTTCACCAAACAGCACCTCGCCATTATATGGGATGTCTAGAATGTTTTTCTGAACGTCCGGGGTAAATCCGGAGACACGGAGCCAAGAGTGTCTCCAGAGACAAACGCCTGAGGCTGCAGCTCTGGCCGAAGAGTCCGCAGAATCATATGCGGCTCTGAGCACTTGGGTCTCCACATCTGACCCACTGCGGAGGAGGTTTTAAGAGCTCCGCTTTCTGGTCGCCATCGGGAAGCTTTTCAACCAGGTCCTGGTCCTGTTCCCACAGGGCGTTCTGGAACTGAACCATATGGGTAAGATAGTTCAGTGACCTGATGGCGCAAGTAGCAGCCGCGTACGTGCGCCTCCCCAGGGCATCCAATTGCTTGGATTCCTGGTGTGGTGGCTGAGTGCTCATATGCTGTGGTCTCTGAGACCGGTCATGTGAAGCAGTGGTGACCAGGGAATCAGCCATAGGGTGGTTCGCCAAATACTGGTCCTCCCTAGGGGCCTTGTATAGGCGGTCAGCCTTCTTCGGCACCATGAAAGTGGAATGCGGACGTTTCCATGCAGCCTTGGTGATGTCCGCGAAGGTATCCACCAAGAGCGGCACTATCACAGGCTTCGGGTCTTTTTGCCGAAGGTAGTGGGCAAAGCATTGTCGCTCGGGGTCAAGCTCCTCACCATCCCACCCCATGTTTTGCTGGATGTGCCTCATGATCTTGGTGAAGGAGGGATCATCTGGAGGAGACCTGGGTAGGTCGTGTGGGTCAGGAGAGCAAATGCTGAAAGGAGAAGGTGATCTGGAATACTCTAATGTATCCGACCTAGAATCCTCCCCCAACGGAGGGTACCAGCGTCGTCTGGGTCTTCTGGGGCTGTGTGACCGTGAGGGGGATCTGGAGGGAGGTCTTCTCCTGTCGGTAGATCTACCCCTAATAGGTGGAGTTTGCTCCTTGGGGGATGGAGATCGTCCTACTGGCCCCTTAGGTGGAGGAGGGGGCGTAGGCGGTGAAGGAGTAGGAGTAGGAGGAGGACATGCGGGGACCATATCCTTCTTGATGGTGTCCCACCAAAAGGTAAAGAGCTCCTTTACCTCCGCAAGGTTCATACCCGGCGCTGGAGGCCTGTCGCCGGGGTCGAGCCCCCAGGGGTCTCCCGCTCCGGGGAGGGTTCCTGTGGGAGCCCGGCGTCCTCGATGTCACCCGCCTGGTCTTCGGGCTGTGTGGCGTCCTCCTCTGTAGAGTCCCTCCGACAGGCGTCCGCTGGTGATGGGGGTTCAGTCTTCTGCTCCGGGGTAGCCGACGTCTGTCCCCTGGCCAACGTCTTCGGACCTGTCGAACCCCTGGCCGGCGACGGGTGTCTCAGTGTCGTCGGCTCCTGTGAGTGCCGAGGGTGCTTGGCCGACGTCGGGTCTGACGTCCGTTTGAGGGATGTCAGGTCCTTAGTTTTCCTGCGCGCTGGCTCAGGACCTCGGGGTGGCTGGGAGACTGACCTGGAGTCGGTATCCCGGTGACGGGAGAAAGAAGATTTGTGGCGCTCACCAGACTTTGAAGAGGCCTTGGAAGGTGTTAAAGAAGCCGAGCGCCTCGAAGTCTTCAGAGGCTGGAGCGATGAAGAACCGCTGGAGGACTTGACCTGGACCGGGGGAGGTTGCAACCGAGCCCTGGAGGGAGAGCAGTCCGTTTTACAGCTGGAGCTTCTGGAGTCCGAGGCCCATGTAGGAGACCTGGACCTCGCATTTTCCCTGTGTTTATGGGATTTGCTTGAAGATTCTCCCCGGGAGGAAGGTTCTGGTCCATGCTTTTCAGCTTTTCTTCTAAAAGAAATGCTTGAAGTGCCTTCTGATGGCGGATCCTGGTGCGGCTGTTAGAACCCTGGCAAAAGGAGCAGGCCTTGGTGTCGTGGTCTGGGCCTAGGCAGCGCACGCAAGATGAATGGGGATCCTTGAATGGGATCTGTTTGCCGCAGGCGCACTTCTAATGGTGACCCTCTAGAGATGGAGTTGGAGAGGATATCAGTTGAGCAGAGCCAAAAAAGGACGAAAATATTTGTAGTTCTGTAGTCGTAGTACACTAGAAAAGGAGACCCGAGGCAGATGACTGGCGATTATGGGGACCGCCTCCTTAAGTACTAGATCCGATTCGGGGCGGACCGGCGTCGAGGCGGTACCCACTGAAAAGACCTTGAAATTGAGACCCTCATTCCATTAACATCCTTCAAAAACTGTACACTAGTCTCTTCCCAGAATCATGCAATTGCTTCCATAAGGCCTAGTCCTCTCACACAACCTCTTTCCTCCTACCCCTTTTACATTACCCCTATTTTCTGTTTTTCTAGCTTGTTCTCCAACCTACTTCGCATAAAAATGACCCCCAAGTCCCATTACCCTAGCTTTATCCCTCCAGTACTGTTTGTTTCTTTCCTTTTAATATAATCTAGGTCAAATGTCAATTTTGCCTTGTACATATGTAAATATTTGTATACCTGTTTCGTTCATAAATCTTTGTATTTGTGTTCAATCAGTACCATGTCTTTTGTGTAAAACTGTAACCTTATATTGTTAAGACCAATCAGGTCCATCTTGTAAATGAGCTATGCTCAATGATGCTCGTCTGAATAAATAAAGATTTTGATTGATTGATTGACTAACTAGAAAATTTCCGTGGTCTCCTGGCACCTGCCGGCTTCAGTCCTAATGGTGTAACCTGCTGCAAGAGCTGTTTCTCGAAGTAAGACCTGCTCGAATTCAAGAGGCAGACCCCTGCCTACCACCCAGCGATCCGTGGTGATAGCGGACCAGGCGAAAAAGACGTGGCTGAGCCAACCCCCCCCATAGGGGGAACCCAGGGAAGAAGTGACGAGGTTGGGGGCGACACCCCTCAACACGTCACTGGGCAGGCTTGGAGGAAGGGCCCACTGAGGGACCTCCTAGACCATTGCCTCCAGGCTTCCTACTGGAGGAAGTGGCAGACTTGGCCTTAGGGTGCCAAGTGTGTGCCTGCTGGCCCTGGTGCTGATGGGCCAGACGTGCTGCAGGGGCGGAAGGGTGAAAGGGCTTACGCTGCTGCTGGCGGCTTTTGTACTTCTGGGCAGACGTGACAGAGTCCAAGGTGGCATTGGACTTCTCAATCCTCTGGAGATGGCCTTCCACCCCTGGCGCGAACAAGTCGGTGCCCAGGAAGGGAACGTCTGCCAGCTCGTGCTGGGTGTCCGCCGTGAAGGTGGAGATCCGCAGCCAAGCTCTGTGGCGCATGGCCACTGCTGCCGCTACTGATCAGGCACAAGAATCACCTATGTACAATGAAGCTTGGGAGCTGCTGTTTTGCCACCACCCTTCCCTGATCCCGCACCTGCCTGACTGTCATCTGAAGGTCAGCAGGGAGATGAGGAATCACCTCATCCAGGGAACCTATAAGGGCGTATGAGAAATGTGCCATCAGAACGGCCGAGCTAGCCTGACGAAGGCCTAGGGAGGAAGCAGCGTACACCCTTCCACCCTGTGTAATCCAGCTTTTTGGATTTCTTATTGGGCGGTCTGTCCACGTCCCGAGCGTTCCTGGAGTGCCGGAAAATGCTATTGGTCACTAACCCCTCTGCAGAGGGGTGCTCCGAGAAACTGGAGAGTGAGCCGGTGGGGACTGCGTACTTTCGAGCCATCCTGGCCGAAGGCGCCGGACAAGATGCTGACCGCTGCCACAACTCCAGGGCTGGGCCAACAATGGCTTCGGCCACAGGAAAGGCCTCTGTAAGGGAATCACCTCGGTCCAGTATCTCTGTCAGGGGATACTTGGCCCATTTTGAAACAGGTTTGAGCTGCATCCCGGTGGACTCTGAGATGAGCCGAAGCAAACCTAAAAAACGAGGATGGGCTCTCATCCACAGACTGGCCGCCTGCAGACTCCAGGTCAAGCGGCCTGGAGAACAGGGATGAGTCATCGTTAGACTCTTGAGGAGTCTGCAAACAGCTGCTGGGTGTCTGAGCCACCCTCCACCTGCCGAGGACGATCGGGAGTGAGGGTGATCGACAACCTGTGGGGCAAGCCCTGAATCGACCGAGAATCCTAGGTCGGGGCCCCAGTCTTCGGTTGTGGAAGTGGAGGTTCCACCACAATGGGTGGAGCAGCTGGCTTCAGCCAATCAACCGGTGCCAGGGATGGCTCCTCGACCACTACGAAGGGTTGTTTTGGCCACTCCGGTGACAGCCACTTAATGGCCAGAGAAGGCGACGGAGTCGGCTTATTCCTGGACAATAACAGCTGCCGCCACATTAAATCCTCGTAGCGCAGACGCAATTTGCGCCAGAGCCTATCCTTCGAAGAGGACAATGAGGATGAGTGGCAATGCCACTTTCCATGGTTCAGAGACAGAGACCGCTGACGTCGGCGGGACTGGCTGGACCTGGAAGAGGACCGAGACCTTCGGGGGTTCCGAGGGTGGGTCAGAAAGGGGACGGGGGAAACCCGCGCCTCCCTTGGTGCAGGGACCTTAACCAGGGACTCCGGCACAGGCAAGTAATCCGTTTCCACCGGGGGAACAGGTGAAGTACGGCTGTCAGCTTCTCCAGTCGACAAACCGTCCAACGGGTTGAGAAAAATCTTGACCACGTCGATGGATGTCTCGGCCAGCTGACCTGATGGGGGCACCGTGAAACCAGCGGCCGCAACCTCAACCGAAGTCAATGGTTCGGTGAAGGGGATCACTCCCGCTCCCACGAACGTCGACGGTGGGACTTACCCTTAGAGTCCTCCTTCTTGGACCGTCTGGAATGTCCCAATGGCCCTTCTCCCTTGGTGGAGAGGGACTGGCAAAGCTCCTTAAATGAAGCTGTGTAGGAGGAGCCCAAAGAGAGCGGGATAAATGCTGCGGCTGAGGAGGGCAATCAATTGCTCCAACTGTTACGCGGAGCCCGCCGCCACGGATACTGCCCAACAGGTCTCCTTAGAATTGACCAGCGGATACCATTTTTCGGGTCGCTCGAGAAGACGTCTGGCAGCGCGGTCCTCCAAGACTGAAGCCGAAAAGGACTTGCACAAGTCGCAAGCCTGCGAATGGTGGCCAAGCCGCAGGCAGTAGACACACGTGGAGTGCGGATCGGTCCGGGACATCTTCTGCCCACACAGGCAACGACGGAAGCCGGGAGTCAATTTGTCCATTGCAGACACGAGGGAAGACGAAGACCAAAGTCTTGTAAATTTTAAAATAATTTTCGGAAATTCCGAAGAGTGTGGATCCAGGCCTAAAACGCAGAGGGCTAAGGAGGGAAGCTGAGCTTCCAAGCGGTAAGGAAGATCTTGCATCATGGGGCGGAGACAAAGTTTTTATCACCCGGGTTGGTGGGAGGAGCCAGCTTGAAGACCTTCTGGCAAGATTTAAAGCAGCAAGAAACCTGCCGGACAGTGTGGATTGAACATATCCACGTCCCTAGAACCCTGTGTTCCATTGATCCAGCAGAACTACTTCCACTGTCCTGTTGTTCAGAAGGCCTTGTACCTCGGAAGCAAGAAGTTCTGACTGTACTGTCGACAGCCTTGTCTGTTTGGTGGGACGATCCGGAGGGGTCTCTGAAAGACTGAGGGAATACTCCTCACAGATTATCCGGAGGACCCATTTGTCCGATGTTATGGACTTCCACCGGTTGTAGAATTGAGTCAGAAGACCTCCCAACGCTGAGGAAAAGTCCCCCTCGGGCAGCTGAGGTGGGACTTGGGCCAGCAACTCAGAAGGCAGCACTGGGCACTTTGGGTCCTTGCGCCTTCTGTTGCATTTTCTTTTGAGGCTGAGGGGCTTGGTTTTTATTAAAACCTCCCCTACGTTTCCCTCGAAAGGACTGTTATGAAACTAGCGTTTGTTAGCACGCCCTCGAGAGGGAGCGGGAGGAGGTTGAGCCAATTTAATGGCTGACCTAGTCTTTTGTGTGGCCTCTAGAGCCTGTTCTACTTGAGGGCCGAAGAGATACACACCATCGAAAGGCAACGCCATAACCTGTTGCTGGTCATCATTCATACAACCTGAAGTGAGCAGCCAGGAATGGCGGCGGGTACAAATGCCCACCGCTGCTGCTCAGGAGGCAGTATCGAAGGCGTCCATAGCTGCTTTAACCTGCTGGTTGTTGGACTCGATACCCCTGGTTATGGCTTGAAGAAGCTCTGAATTAGTGTCAGACTCTGGTAGAGCTTCAACCATTTGTTTGAGCGAATGCCAAAGAATATACTCGTATTGAGAGAACTAGCCCTATCTGGCGATACGCATACCCAGGGTGGATACAGCAAAGACACTCTTACCTAAAGTATATATCTTACGAGACTCTTTGTTTATAGGTTGAGCTGTAGTAGTCTGAGGAAGGACGACCTTAGTCTCTGCCAAGACTACAATAGGATCCGCAAAGGCTTGGGAGGACAAAATAGGTCAATCCTTGGGAGCAGCATACTTCCTGTCTATGGACTTAGCCACAGAAGGAATGAGAGCAGGATTATTCCATACCATTTGAGAAAGCGTCTCAAAGGAGGGTTGTACCGGGGGAGTTAATTCCATAGGGATGTCCAGAACATGAAGGTATTGGGAGTCTTAAAAGCTTCCCAGGATCGATATCCATAGTCTGCAGAGAAATTCAAATTGTTCATCAGAGACTTAAATGACAGGTCCTTGACCACAGGCGCTGTAACAGGATTAGGTCCTCTTCCTTCCACATCATCACCCACTCTAAGATCTGGGTCAGGCTCAATATCATCTCCCGACAGTCCAGGAGGGACTGCATGGACAGGAAAGGAATGAAAATCAGCAGGAAAAGAGGAAGGAAAAGAATTCAGAGAGGAGAAGCCCTGAATATTGGCTGATGATGAAAAGCCAAGTCTCAGCGATGAAGAACACGGCGCGAAAAAGCCGCACTGCGCTGAAGAACACTGCACCAAAAGGCCATACGGCACTGAGAAACTCAACAGCGCTGAAAAACCGCATGGCGCCGACAGGCACATTGGCGCCAAAATCGGCGCTGAGCCACCCACCGACGCCGACACCAACCCAGAGCCCCGAAAATTAGGATTTGAGGGGAAAGAAGGAAGAATACCAAGGGATAGAGGCATCGGTGTGGCCCCCTGAGCGCAGAGTCGACGGCACCAAAGAGGGCGCCACGCGGCCAGGGAGGCCCAATCGCCCTGCCCGATCTCCTGAAGAGCCCGAGGACCCCGGAGTGACCGGGCCAGGCAGCTGGACCAACCTCTGAACCCATTGCTCCAAAAGAGTGGCCCACTGATGAAACTGCTCATCGGAAGCCCTACCAGAAAGCGGGGAAGGGCTCCGATGTCAAAGAGGTTGGTGACCAGAAACAGAAACCAGCGACTCCGAATGAGGAGACCGGCAACTGATGCCAATGACCTACCATCGATGCGCAGACATATCAGAAAGTGACCACGAGTGATGCCTTCTCTTTTTTGACCTACGGGCTGAAGAAGAGCTCAAGGCTGAACAGTGCCGAGAATGCGACTGCTTTCTTTTATGCTTCCGGGGGGACCGCCCTTCTCCTTGGGCATTGGACTGTCCGTTGTCAGACCCCCCGGAGAAGGCAGTGGACCGGATCCAGCCCAGCTGACTATACAGCTTTCATACGAAGTCTCCCTACCGTCACCTGACCCGCTCATGGTCGACTCTGTCAATGTAGGCTGAGACTTCTATCTTTGACAGGAATAAATTATCATAAGTGGTACTTTATTCGAAAAATACTACAAAATAATAAACTGAAAACTATGCTGCTAGTTTGAAGTTTGACTCCCGGCGGGCGAACGATATTGTCACTGAAGCACACTCGACGGCAGGGAAAAAAGTAACTGAGGCGGTTGGAGGGTTGATGCCGAGATAGTCATTACCGCACGAGCAGAGGCTCACAGCGCTGCTCCTCGCGACTACATCTCTCGTGCCGCATTCCTGCAAAGTTTGTTCTCATGGTACTACGCCTGGCGAAGTACCATTAGTGCGAATGAGTGGTGGAGACTTTATGTCCAGGAAGATCTCCAGTTCTGTAGAAAGGCACGTCTCTAATGCCTTTGTATGTTTAAATATAGAGGAAATTGTTTAAAAGCAGCACTTTGAAAGCGGCGGTGAAGTGTGCGCATGATCGCACATTCGCACGCTTGCACCCTCGCACATTCGCATTTGAAAACTTCCTGAAATTGAGCTTTTGAGCTCAAAATCTGAAACTGCTTGCGGTTGAAAAGGAAAGGGAGCACCTGCTCGGCTGCATGAGGACAATGCAGCTACGTACAATTGCCACGGAGCAGCTCCGCCGATGCCATGATGTGCTGAGACTGTATCTGCTCCATGCATATAATACAAGGGAGGCTGCTGATTTAAACTAAATGCAAGACACTATAGGCAGGTGGAATTAAAGCCCTGTAGTTCCCTCAGAAGTGTACAAATGGGTTTTCTTTTTGTTTTAGACCACGGAGTTTGAGGAGACACTGTAGGTTGACACCAGGCAAAAATGACGGGATTCAGCCGTCAGCTGAAATTGTAGCCATCAGATAAGGACTGCTAGAAAGAAAAGCATTCTAAATGTGTCAAAATGGTTAGTGTAACCTGAAAGAGAACAGTATGCGCTTGAACAGAAGCAGACATAAGAAATAAAGTTGTTTTCAGAATAAAAAGCATTTCTTCTGTGGAAGTGGAATCTTAAGCTTGCAGGAACACAGATAGGGAGTGCGCCTCTCATCTGTTGTTCTCCGCTAAGGTTAGATATTCACTTAAAAACAATTTAACCAGGTTATTTTTCCTTCTGTATAAAACAAATATTATGATAAATTTACCTGAATGATTTATTACTCTGGAAGTTCCTATTACAGGGCTGGAAGCCCATGAAATGGCTGACTTCAGAGAGTACGAGTCACATAAGCGGGAGGAGCTTAACTCCAAACCATGCCCCCTCCAGTTAATTATTATTTTTCTTTTTCCAATTATTTAACCAGGTGAGACACACTAAGCTGAAAGCTTGTTTACAGGTGCAGCCTGGGAGGTCTCAAAAGGAATTGTAGAACTTGTTATGTGATGGATATTTAACAAATGTACAAATATAAAAAGTATGTGTCCTGGATCAGTACCCACAGACCAGTGTGAAGGTCTTAGAGTAGAAATTAGCTTTATTTCTTAATTATATGTCACATGGTTGTGAGATCATAGCTTCAGGCTTTACATAAACTCTCCACCGGGGATACACTGAGACAGAGAGAGAGAGAGAGAGAGAGAGAGAGAGAGAGAGAGGTGGGTCAGTATTCAACTGACCATAGGCTGAGAAGGTTGTGCGTAGGCTTTTCACGCAAAGTACTATTTTCTATTGACTGAAAGGAAAAGACATTATTCAGGAGCTTGGAGAAAGAAGTATTTCCTGTGTTTGATGGGTGTGGAGCCAACACCAATTTTTTCCTTTCTGTGAGCTTTATTCATTTTTTTTTTCCGTTTATTTTGGTTTCTTTGAAAATAAAATGACAAATGCAATTGTATGCATTTTTTTATGCATATTGAATACTGTCTGGACATTTGTTATTATTCCACACTTCTACACTGATATCAAAAGTGGGATAAATTGGCACATCTAGACTGCCTGGGTGGCGTTGCCAGGGTTTTCTGAAGTTAAGTACCCTAACAGATAGAGGACGGGTACCAGACAGATAAAGGAGCATATCACGTCACTCAATCAGTGACTGAGAGAACTGGGATACAGCTGTTGCCAGGCTTGGTTCCCGGAGTGATACCCAAGATGGAGAGTGGAGGATATGGATGAGGAGTCTCTGAAGCAAGAGGCAGCACAGATGACCCAGCACCAGATGACCCCAGAGAACTACTACAATGGCTGTGCATCCGCCAAGTGGAGATGGACTGACAGAGGGATAAGGATCCTCGCCAGAGGGAGGACGACAGGTGTGTCCAAGCTAAGGAGTGTCGACGATAGGATGAGAAATGGACAGACACCCTGAAGGCCATTCAGGCCCTCTCACAAGGTCAGCCTGAACGAATTGTGCCCAGGGATATCAAATTAACTAAACTGTCTGAAAGTGACCATACTGAGGCATACCTCACTACTTTTAAGCATATTGCCCAGACATGTGCATGGCCCCATGACCAATGGATCATACGATTGGTCCCTTACTTAACTGGTAGAGTGCAGATGGTATACAGCCAGTTAAGTGGGGTAGATGCTAATAATTATGACCGGGTTAAAAGTAGTATTAAGACGCTATGACATTAGCATAGAGACATACCGACAGCATTTCAGGACCCAAAGAATGACAGTGCATGATACCCCAAGAGAAATATATGTCAAGTTAAGAGACTATGGAGGAAAATGGCTGCAAACTGTAGTTAAGACCAAAGAACAGATTGTGGATATGATTATAATTGAACAGTTCACTCAAGTGTTACCTCATGATGTTCAATTATGGGTTGAGGAACATCAGCCTGAATCTGCAGAGGATACAGTAAAATTGGCAGAGGACTACCTAGCTGCTCAACCTATAAGACCCAGAGGACAACAGACTACCCAACCTCAGACTACGGAATTGGTAAGTCCTTTTTATTCCAATAACCGTCGGAATAATGTCAACGAGAGATAGAGGGGGAAGAATACCTCAATCTGAACTTATTTGTCATGGTTGCCTGGGAAAGGGACATTATCGTAAGAAATTGTCCAAATAAGAAGAGGCCAGACTTTACACATTTGGCCTTAGCAAATATTGGTTATGTCGCTTTAGTGGGGATTGGTAACCAACAGACTATGGGCCTTCTGGATTCTGGCAGCAGACGGACATTACTAAGAGCAGATCTAGTTCCGGATCTTGCAGTTAGCCCAAATGATACTACTGTCATGTGTGTGCATGGAGACATCTACCAGTATCATACCACCAAAGCTGACTTAAAAGTAAATATGAATATCATTGTATGACTGTAGAATTGGTACCCAAACTACCAGTACCTGTGATAATTGGGCAGGACTTCTCGCACTCTGATACATTAATGAAAACACATCAGGATTTTATGAAATCTGTAAATGTGGTGACTTGCTCACAGACAGAGACAATTAGAACAGACTTTCCCTTTTGAAGAGGATTTCTTTGAGGACACAGGGAAAACCAGGAAAACCAAACAACAAAAGAAGAAAGAAATGAAAATTACGTACCTACTGTAATTCTTGATCTTCTCCATTCATCACTGATGGGTGTAAGCCGGAAGCGTGCACCTGTTACGGGAGTTTTTCTTTCTTTTTGGAGGGAGGAGTTGGCGCTGCCCATGAGAGCGACGTGGCATTAATTATGCGCAGGGAGGCCATTAGGCACCGCAGACTCCTCCTCCATCCCAGTTCTGTAAGCCAGAGAGGCAAAATAAAGGAATTAAGAGAAGAGAGCGAGGCAAGAGAGCCAAGGGATAGACAAAGGAAAGGAAACAAACTGAAAAAGGAATAAGCTGATAGAGGACAGGAAAGAGGAGAACCCTACCCTAAGGGACCACAGGACCTCACTCGTGGGGCAGCTCCGAGGGAGGAACAGATAAGGGAGAGGAAGAAAGGAAGAGAAAAAAGAGAAGGGGATGTTGGGAGGAGGGAAAAATTCTGCCACAAGTTGTGAGTTAAATTGGCTTGAAGGCTTATCAGCTTGGAACTTAAAAGCAAGGGAGCAAGGATCCCTTCAAACAAAACTTGACTAGAAGGTTCAACTGAACCTTCTGCACAGCTTGGTACAAGAGAGGCAGATTTCCCTACCGCTATCCCAGTACCCATCATTCAAGCTGAGAGCTCACAGATTGCGAAGGCAAACAATCTGTTCCAGGAGGGAGAGCCCCCAACTAGGTAAAGGGAAAGGACCTCACTAGCACACCATGTGTTAGTACTAAGCAGGGGAAGCCCTAAAGAGGGCAACCTCTTGGTAAGGTGTACAGAGACAGAGAAGGAAACTCGTTCTGACTCCTTTGTTCGAGGCAGGGGCCAAGGAAAACCAGACCACCAGTTCAAGAAGGCAATTTTCAAATCGGGTTAAAACAGATGTTAACTAGCTCCAGAATGGCATACACAGGACAAGATTCAGGAACACCAGTGAGGTCCAAGAACCGAAGGAAGAGGACCGTCTAAGAAACTAGCCCTGTTGACTGGTGATTGAACTAACTTGGCCTGAAGGAAAGGTGCTCAAAGGGAACATCTTCAAGGAAAATCAGAAAGAGTTCCCTCAGGAGGAAAAGACAAAGCTCTACTCGCTCTTCTCCCTCTCCAATCCTTTGCTGCTCTTCTGAGAGAAGAACTGAAGTTCCCAAAGACCGGGGGATTTAGGCCCCAATGGCCACGAGAGGGGAAGGGTGAGGAGGGCGAGCAGGGCGGGGGAGACGCCCAAGTAAAAAGGCCCACGAGGGGAAGGTGGGCGGGATGGTGAAGATACAAGAGAAGATCAAGAATTACGGTAGGTACGTAATTTTCGTGTCTTCCCTTGTCAATCTTCACCATTCATTACTGTTGGATGAGTACCAAGCCCCCCCAAGAAGGGGGTCTAGCACAACCCTGAGAGAACAGGACCCTCAGCCTCCTGCTGGTGGGAAACAGGAAGAAGAAGAGACCCTGGCCGTACTAGACTGGAATCCTAAGGCAGAGGAGAGCTAGGAGGTGTCCCCTGAAGACGAGGAGACGGAGGACGCCCCTGCAGAAGCCTCCTAAGCCCTGGCAGAAAAGAGGCAGGTCCCTGGGAAGGCGGAGCGAAGCATCGTACGTCAGGCCAGGGGCGACAACCTCAACAAACGAAGCCACATCGTCCGCCTAATGCAGATCGATGTCCCCTCAAGCTTGGAAGCCATCTCACTGGCATCATAAGATGCCCTTGCTTGGTGCCTTGCCAGTTCCAGGCCTATGGTGGAGAGGGCAATGGCTTGTCGAGATTTCTCAGAATCAGGCATCGATGCTAGCACCTGAGCCAGCACTGACCACAAGTGTCTGTTATAGGCAGCATGGTATGCCTGATGTGATGCAATGCACAACATCGCACGAAAAGAAGAGAAAATTCTTTGCCCCCACCGGTCAAATTGTAGGGAATCAGAGTTCGGTCGTGCACCAGGTGCCGACACCCGGAAGGGGTCTCTAGGAATACTAAGCCCGAGGGAGGGTTAGGGAGAGAACACAGAGACTACAATGGAGCACAATACCTCCTCCTGCAGTCTGCTGGGGCTGGGAAAGGGTCAGCTGGAGACTGCCA
The DNA here is from genome assembly GCA_016271365.2 of Neoceratodus forsteri. Taxonomy (NCBI): domain Eukaryota; kingdom Metazoa; phylum Chordata; order Ceratodontiformes; family Ceratodontidae; genus Neoceratodus; species Neoceratodus forsteri. The sequence goes on from CM057449.1 coordinate 622,294,113, forward strand.
GGTGTGGGCAGACGCTTCCTAGAAGGGAATAGGCCAGGATGGCACTACCAGATGCTGGGCACTGAATTCACTGAGGAATTTGTGTGTCTCCTGCTCGGTATTGTCCTGTCTGACAAAAGAAATACGAAGATCCTGAACCATCCTCGATAGGAAGTGCTGATATTCAGTGAAATCACCGTCGGAAGAGAGGTGAACAGTAGGTTTAGTAGGTTCCTCTCCCTCCGAGGAGAGAGTCTAGGAGGATGGGGAACTCGAATGTCCAGAAGACTCCTGCGGTGGTGGGGACAGGCAAAAGACCCATTCATGCATGTACCTAACGTATAACGGGAAGGCTGCTGCAGTGCCTCTGAACGTCTCCCAGGATAAAGACTCCATAGGGCCCACGTGGCCTGGGACAGAGGGGGGTGGCTGAAAAGAAATGTGCTAAGGGCACCTGCAAAGAGGTGGTTGTTCTCTGCCAGGGCTCTGGAATCCAGGGAACAGTGCTCGAGCTAGAGGGATCCCTGAGATCAAACCAGGTCGCATGGTGGAACCTTGGGAATGCAAACTCTGGAACAACCCAGATGGGGAATCTGCCGTGACGTACCTGGGGTTGCATGAGTCCAGAAGGGTAACTCTCGACGGCGCCATCGGAGGGGACCCCGGAGCTTGAGAAGGGGAGGTGGGGCTCGGCACTACGGCTCCTCCCTGCACTCTGTGGCGTGGCTGAGGAGTGCCGCCGAACCTCAACCCGACCCCATAGACTTCAAGGAAGCCCTTCTCCTCGACCCAAGCAAAGGAGTCCCCCGATCCAGAGGCCCAACGAGGGAGGCCACCGAAGCCAGGACTTCCAGTTCCCCCTTGGAGGGCACAGCAGCACCAAGGCTGGCAGCTGCTGTGGCCCCCCAGAGGAGACAATCCCCAAGCTGTCCTCCCCAATGGACCCTAGGCCACCCCCGGCCTGGAAATAATCAGAGGCAGACTGCTGTGGAGATTCAGGAATGGGGGCGCTGGGCCGCCTGACACCGTGGCCCACAAAGGGCCCGGATTCCGAGGAATTGGGCAGCCAATCCAGGTCCACATCTGAGTCGACACACTCCGAAGAGGAGTCGACCAGCAAGACATCAATACTGGCCTCCCCGAGAACACCCCGGCACCACGAATGGTGCCGGCTTTTCCAGTGGCATCAGCCATTACCACCGCACCACCTACGGCCCCGGAACTGAACGCCGACCCATCCACAACTGGGCCCTCGGTGCCACCGGAGTCATGCAGGTCACCAGCGCCGCTCGGGGCACTGAGAACCGAACCGGCACCGGTTAACAGCACTAGGATCCGAAGCGGCAACATGAGTCTGCCATTGCCGGACCCAGCAAGCCTGGGCTGCGACACTGGGGGAGCCTGCACCTCAGGAGAAGTGACTGCCGAGGTGGCGTCGACGACACAACCCCGGGAGGGGCCACGCTGCTTCTCCGATGCCACAAAAGAAGCCTCTTCCTTGGCAGGGTTTGAAGATGAGGAAGCCTCCTCCTCACCAGACCATATAGATCTGGGAGGGGACCCGGAGGAAGGGTCTAAAGATCTGGCATTGAAGGCCTGAGAGAGACATCGTCCTCTGAAAGTCAGCGAAGCCCTGCCAACTTTAAACGCGTGGATTTCCAGAACACGACAATCAATGGAAAAACAGACATCGTATCTATCCATATCATGGTTAAGTCCCAGGCACCTGAGGCAATCATCATGCTGGTCTGCCACGGAAAAATGCAGGCCACGGGAGCACCGACGCATAGGGGCGTGGCCCGCTTTCGATCTACGCTTGGGTTCTGAACCAGACATGATGCAAAATAAAATCAACACAGCAAAAGATCCTGGTGCCATTAAACAAATAACTGGAATGAACTTAACGGCCAGTAATGGTGTCGGGATGGAGAACAGGGATGAGGAGTCGTTGAAAAAGATGGCGTCGGCAAAGGTAGGCCTAATGGCGTACTACGAAATACTAACTCGTGCAACAGGTGCAGCCTCGACGACGGGAGAAACAGAACTCTGATGGAGGAGTCTGCTGCACCCAAAGGCCGCCCCCGCACACCACGCAGTGCCACCTCATGAGCGGCGCAGAATTCTCCCTCAAAAAACTCCCATAGTGGGTGTGCGCTTCCAGCTTACACCTCAGCAGTGATGAATGGTGAAGATTGACAAGGGAAGAACAAATGGGTGAGAAAATCACGATGTAAGAGATAAGTAGGGCCCTAGTATCAATGAAGAATGGGAAGGCAGGGGGACCTGGATGGCTTTGTTATGAATTACTACAAGGAACTCAAAAGGGAACTGGTGGGTGCCATGGCCGAGATGTTGGAAGAGGCAGAAGAAGAAGATGGGTTGCCAATGTCATGTCTGCAAGCCATGATTTGTGTGCTCCCTAAGCCTGGAGAGTGTACAGATGAATGTGGATCGTACCGCCCAATAACACTTCTGAACTGTGACCTTAAAATTTATGCCAAGGTATTAGCCAGGAGATTGGAGTCGATCCTACCCCTACTGATCCATACAGACTAAACTGGGTTTGTGCAGGGGCGTCAGTCTTACCATAATATACGACTGCTCCTAAATGTCATTCAACGGGGTAACCAATGTCCTAGACAAGTGGTGGTGGTGCTGTCCATGGACGCTGAAAAAGCCTTTGATCGAACATAGTGGCCTTTCCTCTTTAAGGTGTTGAAAAAGTTTGGGATGGGATTGGACTATATTAATATGGTCAAGCTGTTATACACGAAACCAAAGGCACAAGTCTTGGTCAATGGGGGGGATGCGTTCCAACATGTTTGAGCTACATAGAGGAACACGACATAGGTGTCAGTTGTCCCCCCTCCTCTTCGCCCTGGTTATGGAGCCACTAGTTGTGCGGATAAGGGAGGATGAGAGAATACAGGGAGTGATGGAGAAGTCGGGTGTCCATCATAAACTGACCCTATATGCAGGTCTGGCAGTATAGCCTAGAGGTTAGAGGAACGAGGTGTGAATGAGCTTGATATATCCAGCAGACCAGACCTGAGTTTGATTCTCACAACCTCCACTTGCATACTGTGCGACTCTGGGAAAGTCACTTAACCACCCAGTGCTCCCAGGTTGCCCCTGAAAACAGGCACTTGTGCCTAGTGGGCCTTACCCGGTTACCAAAGACTAAAATAAAATAAAAATGCGGATGACCTGCTACTTTTTACTACACGCCAGGAGACCACTATACTCGCCCTGTTGGCAGTGGTGCAGGAGTTTGCTGGGTTCTCGGGTTATAAACTTAACTTATCCAAATCGGAGATGTTTAAGGTAGGAGGACCTGGGAGTGGGAGGGATAGTAACATTCAAGGATTTAAGGTCCTCAGGAATCATTTCACATATTTGGGTATCAAGGTGGGCAGGGACTTAGCGGGTCTCTATGGAATTAACTAGGACTGCTGCTGCAGACCCTCACGGCAGACATGGAGGGCTTACCACTTCCTGGCTTGGGCGCATCAATCTACTCAAAATGAATGTGCTGTCCACAATCCTATAACTGATACAAATGCTACCAATGGAGATTATAAAGTTTTAGATAAAGAGTTTAGTAGGTTTATCTGGCAGAATAAAAGACTCAGGATGAGCCTGCTTGGGTTGAAGGGTAGATGGGGGGTTACATTTCCCAGACCTGAAGGGTTCACTAAGGTTCACACTAAGGTCTTTGAAAGAGCAAGAAGGTGTTAGCCCATAATGCTCATATACTAAGCCAAATGATAAGATGAAAGATTATATCCTGAATTTATTATTCAATCCAGCCTATATTTAAAAGTATTCTTGGTTTCACTAATAACATCAACAGGTAAATTGTTCCAGGAACCTACAGTTCTAAGTGTAAAAAAATATTGACGATTTGTATGTTTAAAAGGTTTCCTTACCAACTGTAACGGATGACCTCTAACATAATATGAATGATCTTTAAATTGTAAACTTAACTCAGTCATATGCGATAGCTTATGCAGTCCAGATATATTCAAGATTGGGTGCACCAAGGGAAAGAAGCAAACTGGTAGACTGGAAGGGGAGGACACGCAGGAGCACCTGATAGCGTATCTGGACCCAGGAGGATGAAGAATGTACTGTAGATTGCAGAACAGGAACCCTCTAGTTGACTGGACTCTTGAGGCATGGGAACAGGCTCGGAAGAGAAGAAACGCGCATGGTAACAGGCTCGGAAGAGAAGAAACGCGGAGAAAGAGGTGACAGAGCTAGTCCCAGTGGTTGGCAACCCTGCTTTCTTGCTAAGGCTAGAAGGGGGGGGGTTTGAGATGTGGGAACACAGTGGGGTACAGTGCTTAATGGACCTCTGGGGAAGTGGGGGATTCAAGACCATGGAGGAACAGTATGGCATCCCGGCCACACATAGGTACCAATACATTCAGATTAGGGCCTTTTGTGGGTCCACATACTAAGCAGACTCTTGGGCAATGGAAAACCATGGTCATAAACAATCTGGCCCTAGAAAGGCTAACATATCAAATATATGGAAAAGAGGAGTTATACTTGAACAAATGGGGTCTGTATATAAATTCTTTGCCAGTGGGGGAAGCTATGGCGATAAGACAGGGTATAACCTGAATTATGGGATCTGCTGCTCTCTCCTAGTGGTGAAGTGCAAGAAAGGAACCTGGCCTGGTACTGCAGAGAACAAATGTGATGATGCCTGTGAGCGGAGGAGTAAATAAAGAGGTGGGGACGGAATCTGGGACGCAGCTCGCAGGTAAGGGGAATATATATGTATTTATGGATAGAAAAGCAGAACAGGGCAGGGGAGGTACATAGATGAGAGGAAAAGGAATTCGTAGAGACAGCTGAACACATACAGTTTTGCATAAATGAGGGATGGTGTAATACTGCATTCTGGATAAAGATAACATGTTAAAATACTTAGGGTGCACATAGTTATTGGGAATGATATAGTTAATAAATGAAGGTAGAAATATAAGTAGGATGACGACAGGTAATGGATGCCTAATATTAGGCAGATAAATGTCCTGAACCAAATGGCAGATTCCTTAATGCTGGAAAAGGAAAACGCGAGCAGTCTGTAATGTTGGCATGAAATGTATATGTCTTACCTCAATAAAGATTTTAAAACAAAAAAAATAAAAAAAAAAATAAGTGATGCTAGACTAGGGAGAGAAAAATTAAAATAGAAGAAATTGAAGAAATGGTGGTTGAATCAAGCTGGCGGAATCTCCAAGATGTCTGACGTGCGATGCTTGAAGGCAGGAAAAGAACCGAGGAAGGCATGACGTCAGCGTGTGATGTTGGAGTGGGTGGACCCTGGTAGACTGCAAGCTAGAAAAGTTTCCATGTGGTCCTGCCGCCTGGTGGCTACAGTTCCATAGGTGTGGCCTGCTGCAAGAGATACCCTTGAAGTAGGATCCAAATATTTTTCTCCCAAAAGCCTCCATCCTGCTAAGTCCACTGACAGGGTTGTGCCCAGTAATGACAACAGTGCCACTGGGGTCTGGAGAGAAGTCAACCAAGGCAAGGGTAGTCCCCAGTGGATCACATGGGGGCATGATACTGGTACTGGAGGTCCCTCATAACTTGATGCATGGCACAGGGATGCCTTCAGGTTGCCTCAGTTGCTTCTCCCCCAGCATGAACCGAGATTCTGTGCATGTGCGAAATGGATGGTCTGCGCACGAGCGGAATCCCGGTTTCACTTTTCAAACAAGAATTTCTCTGGCAATAGCCCTTGGTTTTTAAAACCACCTCAACAGTGCATATAGCAAATGTAGCACATTTAAACACACTGTTTTTACTACATGATAGCAAAATTAGAGTTCAGCATTCTGCGGTGCTATGCTGATGTAGGAGAGGCACAGGACGGAGGAGCAGAAAGGGATTTTCTATCAGGGTGACCACCAGGCACTTTACTATAGACAGACATGTAAGGTAGCAGTACGGCATGGCTAACGAGGCACTACTGCGCGTTCAAAGGATAAAGTACAGTCACGTAAGAAATGAAAATTAAGTACAAACCGTAATTCCTGATCTTACTGTGCATCACCATTCATTACCTTTGGGTTTGGCCGGAGGTCACGATCCCGCGGCAGCTCTTTTTTTGGGGGGATGGGCAGAGTCGATGCACTGACGGCACCACCCTTGAGGCCGACGCACTGCGTGTCGCTCACGGGTTGGCCACTGGGTGTCGTCGACCCCACCCTCCCGCCAGTTCTGAGTCGCTGTAGAGTAAGAAAGGGTTGGGGGGAAGGTGGGGAAGACAAGGAAGTCCAAGGGACAAAGGAAAGGATATATAAACTAAAAGAAGAAATAAATGATAGGACAGATAGGAGATTGGGAAGGGGCCCCAATCTCTGGAATCTGAAAAGGAAAGGGAAAGAGGGAGGGGAAAAACAAGGAGTGGAAGGGAAGAGGACATACCCTGGACTAATGACCGTTCCCAAACTGGATTAAGAGTTGCGAAGGAGTAGCCAGAAGGCTATACTGCCAGAATTCAAGGCACAGAATCACTGGCAACTAACTCCAGCAGAAGCAGAAGAGGCTATCCTGGGACAGAAGGGGATAGGAATCCAGGTTTGCCCCCCCAACGAAACCAAATAATTGGATGGGGAGAAACAATAAGTCTCCCTAATTAAAATTGAGGGATGAGTCCCTAAGGACAAGGATGGAGGAGGATAGAGGGGGAGAGAAAGAGAAGAGAGGGCAGCCACCACCTCCCACCCCAAAGGGGTGGAGCCAAGGCATTGAGGAGTGAAATGGAAATTACGTACCTACCATAATTTTTGATCTTCTTGGACGGAGTCTCTATCACTCATTCACACTGATGGAATCTACGCCGGAGGTGCTACGACCCAGCGGGAGCAAATTTTTTGCAGGAGGGCCGGCACCAGAGAGGGAGGCGCGAGGAGTGGCGCGTGAGCCCCAGCTCAGGCGGCAATGACTATCTCTGCGTCGACCCCCCAACCGCTTTCAGTACTTCCGCGAGGAGGTGCAACATAACTAACCTAGAAGGATAGCCTAACAAAAAACGGACATAAGATAGTCCGGATGACCCATACAAGAAGAGTCAACAAAGAAATCTTCACAGCCTAAAGATTGAGGGAGTGAAGACCAACAACAGAGGTGAGCTCGGGGGATGGAGGGGGACGTGTGAATGAGTGGTGGAGACTCCGTCCAAGAAGATCAAGAATTACAGTAGGTATGTAATTTCCATATCTTCCTGGACCTAAAGACTCCATCACTCATTCACACTGATGGGAAAGTACAGAGCTAATAATCCCACGAGAGGGCAGCAGGAGAGACCAAGAGCTCACAATTTTAGGACAGAAGTCCATTAAGGATGGTTCTGCCAAATGAAAGATGTCACCTGGCATGGACATCCAGGGCATACTACTTGAAGAAAGTATGCACTGAGCTCCAGGTAGCCGCACTACAAATATCTGCAATGGGCACTTTGCGGATTTCCACCAGGGATGCCGCGACTGCTCTAGTAGTGTGAGCGTACACTCTGCCCTCCAGCTTAACCTGTGCCATGGAATAACAGTGGCGAAGGCATGCCACCAGTTATGCTGAAATGCATCTGATAGCGACTGGCTGACCTAGCCGGGTCTCGCTGAAGGGAAACAAACAGTTGCTGAGCTTTGCTAATTTGTTTTCTAACTAAATAGAAACGCAGAGCTCTTTTGACATCTAAAGAATGAAGGGTACGTTCTCCTTCATTTTGGAAGTTTGCAAAGCAAGTAGGTAGGACTAAAAGTCGGTTTAGATGGAAATCTGAAACAACCTTAGAGAGAAACTTAGGATGGGTCCTAAGAACTACTGTGTCCTTATGAAACACAGTATATGGAGGGTCTGTGACCAAGGCATGTATTTCAGAGACCCTGCGGGATGAGGTAATGGCCACCAGGAAGGCCGTTTTCCAAGTGAGACATTTCAGCTCACAGGTAGCTAGAGGCTCGAAAGGCTTTTGAGTGATCATGTCTAGCACAAGATTAATGTCCCAGGCTGCGACTGGATGTCTGACAGGAGGTCTGGTATGCAGAATAGCCTTAAGAAACCTCTTAACTACTGGTAACTAAGCCAGTGACAAGGAAAGTACTGGCTCATGATAAGCTGAAATGGCACAAAGGTGAACTTTGACTGTAGAGTATTGTAGACCTGAATTTGAGAGGTCTAAAAGGTACGCTAGAACTTTATTTGGTGGGCAGGAAAAAGGATTCAAAGAGGATCTTGCACACCAGAGAGAAACACGCTTCCATTTGGCTGTGTAAGTTTTTCTAGTGGCTGGCTTACGTGTAGCCAAAAGAATATCTGAGAGACTGCGAGAGACACTGAACCTATTCACTTCTATCTCTTCACGAACCAAGCATGAAGGTGAAGTGACCTCAGATTGGGATGGACCACAGGCCCCTGAGTCAGAAGGTTCATCTGAAGGGGAAGCGCTTTCAGAGGGGTTTCCGACATACTGTTGAGTAACAGAAACCATATCTGTCGAGGCCAGAAGGGAGCAATGAGAATCATTTTGTCCCTCTGGGACTCGAATTTGAGAAGTACCCTCCGAATTAGAGGAAAGGAGGAAAGGCGTATAAAAAGCGTCTTATCCACTGCAGCCTGAACGCATCCTGACAGAAAATGCCAGGCCCTGGATTTCTGGAGCAGAAGAGAGGCAGTTTTGTGTTGAGTAGGGATGCAAAAAAGGTCCAGGTATGGAGTTCCTCACTCTGTGAATAGTGAATGAACTACAGTTGAGTCGAGAGACCACTCGTGAGGATCTGTCTCTGTTCTGCTGAGACAGTCTGCCAGTTCATTTTGCACTCCCCGCAGGCAGACCGCCTGAATTAGAGCCTTGTGCTCTAGACACCATTCCCACACTCTCATTGCTTCCCTGCAAATAACGTAAGAGTGTGCACCGGCCTGCTTGTTGATGTAATACATCACTTCTTTGTTATCCGTTTGAAGGAGAATGTTCTTGTGACAGAGAATGTCCTTCAAAACCCAGACTACATAAAGGACAGCTCTCATTTCTAAGACATTTATGTGAAGCTGGGACTCGTCCTGAGTCCATGTACCTTGGGTGTGGAGATTGACAATGAGCTCCCCACCCCATCAGGGACGCGTCCGTGGTAATGGAAATCTGATGATTCAGGGGAACAAAGGGATTCCGTTCCAGAAGATTGTCCGCTTGCGACCACCAGGTGAGTGACCTCTTCAGAGGTTCTGTCACCTTGATGAGAAAAAACCGAGGGTGAGTGGTGGGGACCACTGAGTACTGAGCATCCATTGAGAGGTTCTCATGTGGAGGCGTGCTAGGGGTACAGTAAACACCGAGGATGACGAGACCCAGCATCCGTTGCATCGAGATAGCTCAAACTGAGCTGTTCTCTCTGATGTGTCAGGCCATCTGTAGGATCTCTCTCCTTCTGTCTTCTGGTAGAAAAGCTTTCGCACAGGAGGTGTCCAGAAGAGTTCCTATGAAAAGGAGCTTCTGGGAGGGCTGCAACTCACGATTTCTGAGTTAGCAGGACTCCATGGGCCGAGAAAGTCTGAGGCCATATTTCTGGCGTCGAGGTTCCACTTGCCTGGAAGAGCTTGCTAGAAGCCAGTCATCCAGATATGGAAACACTTGTATTCGAGCCGAGGTGTGCTGCGCAGAACTGCACAACATTTTGTAAAAACTTGCGGCGCTGAGGATAGCCCAAAGGGCAGGACTCTGAACTGATAATGCAGGCCCAAAGCCACAAACCGTAGGTATCTGTGATGCTTTGGGTGAATGGGAATGTGCTGGCAAGCATCCTGCATGTCCAGGGAGGCTAGCCAGTCATGTTGATGAAGCAAGAGTAACAGGGTTCCTAGCAAAATCATTTTGAACTTTTCCTTTGGAAGAAATTTGTTCAATTTTCTGAGGTCCAAAATGGGGCGCATGTCCCCGGTTTTCTTTGTAACCAGAAAGTAATGCGAGTAGAACCCTGTGTTCCGTTGATCCAGCAGAACCATTTCTAGTGCCCTGTTGTTCAGAAGACCTTGTATCTCGGAAGTGAGAAGCTCTGACTGAGATATTGACAGCATGGTCTGTCGTTTGGGGGGAACGCTACAGAGGGATCTCTGAAAGATTGATGGAATACCCATCGCAAATTATCCAGAGGACCCATTTGTCCAATGTTATGGACTTCCAGCGGTTGTAGAACTGAGTCAGACGACCTCCCACTGCTGAGAAAGAGTCCTCCTTGGGCAGCTGAGGTGAGACTTGGGCCAGAAACTCAGAAGGCGGTACTGGGAGCTTTGGGCCCTGGTGCTTTCTGTTGCATTTTCTTTTGAGGCTGGGGGGCTTGGTTTTTATTAAAACCTCCCCTGCTCTTGCCTCGAAAGGACTGATGGTTGTAAAACTGACGCTTATTAACACCCCCACGAGAAGCGGTGGGAGCAGGTCGAGCCAATTTAGTGGCAGACCTAGTCTTTTGTGTGGCCTCTAGAGCTTGCTCTACTTGAGGACCAAAGAGATACATACTGTCGAAGGGTAACGCCATGACCTGTTGCTGGGCATCATTCGTGAAGCCTGAAGTGCGCAACCAGGAGTGACAGCGGGTACAAATGCCCGCCACCGCCGCCACTCGGGAGGCAGTATCGAAAGCGTCCATAGCTGCTTTAACCTTTTGATTGTTGGACTAGATACCCCTGGTTATGGTTTGAAGAAGCTCTGAATTAGTGTCTGACTCTGGTAGAGATTCTTATTCATTTTATTCATTACAAATCGGGTTTACAACCTTTGAGTCAGAGACTCATTTACAAAGGCACCTCGTCGTGGAGGGGCAGACATCAAGACAGTTATTACAATGCAGATTAAAACAGAGGATAACATTACAGATGCAATAAAAGGAACATTTAACATAGATACACTTAGGTTACATAATGTAGTAGTTTGCATGTTACTTAGGTTACATAATGTTACAAAATTGTGAGTTACACTCATGGATATAGTAGGTCCTCAGAGAAGACAGAGGGTTACATCCCTGTTTGGACCTAGTAGGGAAGGAGTAGGTCTGGAGGAGAGGCTGTCCAGTGGACGATGTCCACCATTGTTATGCTACAATTTGCTTGAGCGAATGACAAAGAACATACTCATATTGAGAGAAATAACCCTGGTAGCTGGCAATATGCATACCCAGGGTGGATGCAGCAAAAACTCTCTTGCCTAGAGTATCTATCTTATGAGATTCTTTGTTTATAGGTCAGGCTGTAGTAGCCTGAGAGAGGACAACCTTATTCTCTGCCAAGGCCACAACAGGGTCCGCAAAGGCTTGGGAGGCCAAAATGGGTCGATCCTTGGGAGCAGCGTACTTTCTATCTATGGACTTAGCCACAGAAGGAATGAGAGTGGGATTATTCCATACCATTTGAAAAAGCGTCTCAAAGGAAGGCTGTACCAGGGGAGTTAAATCCATAGGGATCTCTGGGACATAAAGCTCCTGGAGCCTTAATAGCTTCCCAGGATCGATATCTGTAGTCTGGCGAGAAAGAGTGGAATTCAAATTTTTCAGCAGAGACTTAAATGACAGGTCCTCGACCACAGGCACAGCAACAGGATTAGATCCTGTTCCTTCCACGTCATCACCCAGCCTAAGGTCTGGGTCAGGCTCAATATCATCTCCTGACAGTCCAGGAGGGACTGTGTGGACAAGAAAGGAGTGAAAATCAGAAGGAAAAGAGCATGGTGCCACCCAACCCAGCGCCGCACATGGTGCCGACAAGCCGTACAGTGCTGAAAAGCCACACTGCGCTGACAATCCCAATGGCGCCGAGGACGGCACCAACAAATGCATTGGTGCCAAGCAACCCATCGACACCAAAGTTGCTGAAACCAACACAAGGCTCCGAAAACTAGGATTTGAGGAGAAAGAAGGAAGAATACCAGGAGATAGAGACATTGGTGTGGCCCCCTGCGCCGCAGCCATGTGACGGGGGGGGGGAGACACCTGAGCTGGAGTCAACGGCACTGAAGAAGGCGCCGCACGACTAGGGTGGCCCAACCACCCTACCCGATCCGCCGAGGTTCCCAGAGAGAGCAGGCCAGGCAGCTGGACCAACCTCCGAGCCCACTGCTCCAATAGAGCGGCCCAATGATGAAATTGCTCATCTGAAGCCCTACCACAAGGTGGGGAAGGGCTCCGATATCGAAGAGGTTGGTGACCAGAAACAGAAACCGGCGACTTCGGAGGAGACAGGCAACTGACCCCAATGACCGACCGTCGACGCGCAGACATAACAGAGGGCGACCTCGAGTGATGCCTTTTCTTTTTTGACCTGTGGGCCGAAGAAGAGCTCGAGGCCGAACAGTGCCGAGAATGCGACAGTTTTCTTTTATGCTTCCAGGGGACCGCCTCCTTGAGCATTGGACCATCATTTGAGAACCCCCGAGACCCAGCCGGACTGGAACAGCTTACATGAAGTCTCCTCACCGCCACCTGACCCACTCATGGTCGACTCCGTCAATGTAGGCTGAGACTTCTTTTTTAAATAAGAATAAATTATAATAAGTGGTACTTATTCGAGATATACTACAGAATAATAAACTGAAAACTATGCTGCTAGTTTGACTCCTGGTAGGCGAACGATGTCATAACTTAAGCGGACTCGACGGCGGGGAAAAAAAAGGAAGTGAGGCGGTTGGGGGGGTCGATGCCAAGATAGTCATTGCAGCACGAGCCGAGGCTCGCGGCTCCATCTCTGGCGCCAGCCCTCCTGCAAAAAAGTTGCTCCCACTGGGTTCTAGCGCCTCTGGTGTAGATCCCATCACTGCGAATGAGTGGTGGAGACTTTATGTCCAGAAAGATCCACCCTTTCCCCTGATCCCCGCCAGAAGGCGAAGGAAAAAATCCTGTGTTCCCAAGGTCACCCCACTCCTGACCAGCAGAAAGGAAGGGGGGGAAGGGGCACACAGAGACTGAGGCCCCAGGGGGATGGAGGGTGGGATTTGTGAAGAATGCGGAAGATACACAGAAAGATCAGGAATTACGGTAGGTACGTCATTTTCACATTTTATCTGTGTCAATCTTCACCATTCATCACCTTTGGGTGAGTACCAAGCCCCAGTGAAGGGGGCCCTAGATCTTAAAGGACCAAGTCCCTTAGCTCCCAGTGGGGGAAAAACACTGAGAGGGAGAACCTTTACGGGACTGGCGAGGCCAGAGACTGGGAAAAGTGAGACAGGGACCCCCGGAGGGGGCAGGAGGTTTCCCTCGACAGACCCCGCCTCACCCTACGGCACTGCTGTCCGCCTAGTGCAGACTGCTGTCCCTACGACCCTGGAAACTAGCTCGCTGGCATCGTAAGATGCCCTCGGTTGGTGCCTTGCTAGCTCTAGGCTATGTGCAGAGAGTGCAATGGTTTGTCTAGTTACCTCCAAATCAGGCAAAGAGGCTAGGAGCTGACCTAGCTTGGACCACAGAAACCTATCATAGGTAGCATAGTGGGCCTGATGAGCAGAAACTGAAAGTAGCAACCGTGCTAAGTAGAAGGTCCTCCTCCCCCAGAAGTCAAAATCCGCAGAATCTTGATTTGGGGGCAGGTCACAGTGGGAGGGCGAGGAAGCCCATCGGGAGTGTCCAGCTGGCCAGTCCTGACCATGAGGCATATGACCTGAGACTCGGGGCCAATATTCTGGCTCAGATCCCCTGTGCTGGGACTCGGAAAAGGGCCTTTGCCAGAGCGACAATGCGCCTCCTGGAAAAGGAGCAGGCCAGGCGGACACCATAAGGGTGGCCGCACTGAAATTGCCTAGAAATGCATGCGTCGAATGCTCCGGATTGTGCTGAGTGGGTGGGGTGACATCCCATCATCCTCACGAGGAAACGCTGATACTCAGTGAAATCAGCAGCAGGGGAGATGTTGATGGAAGGCTCCTCTTCCCCAGAAGAGGAGGATGAGGAAGCGGAAGACCTCAGAGATCCAGAGGTTGGCTGCTCAGGGGGATGGTGGAACACCCGCTCATCTATGGCCCTGACGTAAGTAGGAAAGTGAGCAGCCGCACCCCTGAATTGCTCCCAGGAGAGAGGTCCCGAATGCCTGGGAGAACAGGAGATGACAGAGGAATGGGGCTAAGTCCACAACAGAAGGTGACTCTCCTCTGTCTGGGCAAGAGAGTGCACCAGGAGCCTCAAGGGAAGGAGGAACTCTGGAAAGCCCAACAGCCAACAGCTGATCAACCACGGTGGAACTGCCTAGGCCGTGCCCTGAAGAATTCCCCCTATGAGGTGACCGGGACCGGTCAATCCCAGAAGGACGGACCCTTTCCTGCAAAGATCAGGGCCCTCTCGAGGAGACTGAGAAGGAAGGGTGAGGGTATGCGCTGCGACTACTCCCAGAACCCGGGTGCGTCCCAGAAAAGGGTCGCCGCATCGAACCCTGACCCCTCGACCCCTCAGAGTCCGAAAGAGCCCTCCTCCTTGCAAACACTAGCCCAGGCAGTTGACAATCCTGGTGAGCCCCGAGGGGACAACCCAGTAAGTAGCACCCTCCCCTCCTCAGGGCGCTCTGGTCGGCCCTAAAGTTGGGCGATCCAGGCACACCACCTGATGGGGTAACCCAACTGAGGGGGCAGAAAACCCTCCAAGCCAAGGATGCAGGGCAACAGTGGCCTGAACCACTGCCTGCTGGTCAGCTCCCCTGACCCCAGACTCGGGGGGGGGGGCCACTACCACCCGCTCCTCAGAGGGAGGCTGGTTCCGGCCAGCCGAAGTAACCACCAGGGTGTCCACATGGGCTACCAACTCCAAAGAGTCGGACAGCCAATCCGAACCAGACTCAGAGTCCGCCTCCGAAGAGGTAGAGACCAAGGTCCGGTGCCAGACAGTACGAGGACACCGCTCCTGTCTGGACCAAGAGAGGCACCAGTCCGGGTGTCCACACCACATCAGGCACCGAACTCTCCCATGGCACTGCGAATGGTGCCTGAAGAAGAGACGGTGCTGAGAGCGGCAGCAGAACTGAAGTCGATGTCTGCTATGGCGCCATCCCATCCCACAGCGCTGTGAATGGCACTGGAGTCAGGGACGGCGCCGACAGCGACAGCTCCCTTGGTGCCGCGAATGGCACCTCCCATGGCACTGTGTCCTCGCTTGACACCATAAGTGGCGCTGGAGCTAGGCACAGCGCCGCAATCGGCATAGAGATGAGAAACGGTCGAAGACGGCGCCGTAGAACTTCCCATGGTGCAACCAGTGCTATCGGCGCTGCGAATGGCGTCGACAGCAGAGATGGCGCTATCTAGGCCCACGGCGCCGAGGCCCAAAACTGCACCGGACGGTGTAGAGGACAGTGCCGACCCAGGCTTTCTAGCCCGAGAAAATAACACCGGGGGAGCCTTCACCCTCAAAAGGGTGATTGCCAGAGCGGTGCCTCACGCCCGCTCCACAGGGGGAATGGACTTGGCCTCCTGCACCACGGAAGGGGCTTCTGCCACGGCGAGGCTACAAGAAGCAGAAGCCTCCTCCTCCGTGGTCCGTACAGAACCGGAAGGGGACCCAGAGGAAAGGCCGAGAGACTGCGGCTTGGCCCGCGTGCGCGCCCGTCCCCCAAAAGTCGGCGGAGCTCGTCCAACTTTCCCTGTGCGCTGTTCCATGACATGACAATCCATAGAGAAACAGGCGTCACACAAATCCATGTCGTGAAGCAGGCCAAGGAACATAAGACAACTATCATGTTGGTTGGTAACTGAGTACTTGCAGCCGCACAGGCACCGACACACAGGAGGCTGCCCTGCTTTCAGCGACTTTTTGCCCTCCAACCTAGACATGATTGACGGAAAAACAATGCAAAAAACAGACTCTATGTCACTGAAAATAATAAAGGAACAGTCTTACCAAACAGCGGCGTCGAGTAGGACGAAACAGAACCAGCAGGTATAACTTGGCGTCGAAGAACACGAAGACTAGGCTGCAGCCCACATGCAGAAATGCTTCCATTTCAGAGCATAAGTAGCTCTAGTGGAGGGTTTCCTCGCTGCCACCAAGACCTCTGCCACCCTGCTTGACACTCCTTAGTCTCTCCTCTGCTAAGACTGCAGGAGCCACGCATGCAGGTGAAGAGAATGAAGAGCAGGATGGATGAGTGTGGCAACTATATTGGCGATTCCAAAGACAGCTGCTGGAGCAACGGATACCAGATCTGTCGAGGCCACAGAGCAGCAATCAGGATCATCCTGGCCCCCTCTGACTGCAATTTGAGCAGTACTCTCTGAATGAGCAGGAAGGGAGGGAAGGCCTACACTAATTTCCCTGTCCAAGAGAGGGACAATGCATCTCGCCAGAAAACACCAGGCCCTGGGGCGAGCGAGCAAAAAGTCTGCAGTTTGATGTTGGACGGGGATGCAAAGAGGTCCAACTCTGGACGGCCCCAACAACCGAAGAGGTAGTCTGCAAATTCCCATTCATGGCTCAGAGAGGTGGAGCGACAGAGACTGTCGGCGAGAACATTCTGGACCCCTGGCAGGTGCACTGTGATGAGGTCTAGACTGTGTTCTACTGCCCCATCCCACACTCTCATGGCCTCTTTGCAAAGGGGATAAGAGCGAGTTCCCCCCTTGCTTGTTAATGTAGATGGTCACTGGTGTGTTGTCACTCTGTACCAGAAAAGGACATGGTGAAAACTGGTCTCTCAGTGCGTGAAGGGTATTCAGAATTGCTCTCATTTCCAGAGCATTTATATGTAGGGAGCTGTCTGTGAGGGACCAAGATACCCAGGTTTTGTGATCCCCTAAATGAGCCCCCCCCAGCCGGTCAGAGAGGTGTCTGTGGTTAGAACCTGAGGAGGAGTTGGCCTCCAGAAGGAGACTCCTCCATCCAGATTCTCGTGGCAGAGCCACTAGTCGAGGGAGCGATGGACAGCCCAAGAGATCCGGATCTGGAGATCCAGATCGTCCACCGCTTGGTCACACTGGTCCTTGAGATGCCACTGCAGGACCTTCATGTGTAGTCTGGCGAGAGGTACTGTGGCAATAGAGGCCGCCATGTGGCCCAATAGCTGGAGGATGACCCTGGTGGAGACCGAAGGTTTCTTTGGGACCAGAAAGAAACAGGAGTAGTAACCTTTGCCCTTCTGGGCCTGGAGAACCAGCTGGATGGCCTTTTTCTCCAAGAGCTGCTGGATCTCCGTTAAGCCATTAGGAGACTGTGCTCTGGTGGACCACTAACCGGAAAGGGGGGGTGGGGTGAAGGTGGGGAGGTTGTCCGGTGGAATCGAAAGAAATTCTATGGCATACCCATTTCGAATGGTGTCCAGTACCCATTTACCTGAGGTGATGCTGGCCCATTTGAGCGGGTAGTGGGTCAATGTGGATCAACATCATACACCACTCCTAGAACTACTGTTAGGTGGTGAGTAACCTGTTTTTCTAGGGACGTGGATATGATGTTCTATTCACACTTCTGGCAGACTCCTAGCAGTTCTCCGGGAGGAAGGAGGCAAGGCACACACACCCTACTTAAGGAACAGAGACTGGGGAACTGAGGCACCAAAACCAGCATCCCGGCATGACTTGAGGTCAATGTGGTAATGGGAAATGAAGGTGTGTGCTAACCTCTAGGTAGCAGCCCTGCAGATTTCCTGGATAGAGACGACTCTGGAAGCAGCCACCAATGCAGCGGTATGGCAGGTGGAATGAGCCCTTAGCCCTCTGGGAGGCTCCCTACCCACCAACCTATAGCAAAGGTCAATGCAGGATACAATCCACCTGCCAATCATCCGCTTGGCTGCAGATCTGCCAGGTGCGCCTTCAGTGTAGGTGACAAACAGCTGGCGTACCTCTCCCCGTACTGCAGCTGTGCACTCTTTATAATAAACGAGAGCTTGCTGCAGGTCCAAAGTATGGAGCCTGTGCTCAGCCTCAGAGGTGTGACTGGTGCAGTACACCGGAAGATGAATCACTTGGTTATGGTGAAACTTGGACCCAACCTTCAGGAGGAACTTTGGGTTGGGGCGCAGGACAACCTTGTGCCTGTGGAAGACAAAGTAAGGAGACTCCACCTAAAGTGCCTGGAGCTCACAGATCCTTCTGGCTGACGCGATAGCCACCTAGAAGGTGATCTTCCACAACAGGTAAGACACGTCACACCTGTGCATCAGTTCGAATGACTTGCCCATGAGCTTTGTCAAAACCAGCAATAAGTCCCATGGTAACGGTGGTTCACGCACCGGAGGAAAAATTTGGTCAAGGCCCTTGAAGAAGTGCCAGATCATCTTCTCCTGTGCCACCACTGCTGACCGGCCTGCACCCAGTAAGCACATATGGCTGCCAGGTGCACCGTAAGGGTCGCTGACTGAAGGCCCGACTTAGAGAGGGACCATAGGTATCAAGGATGTTAGCCACAGGACAGGACAAAGTGTCCAACTCCTCGCCCTGACACTAAATGGAAAATCTCTTTTATTTGAAGGCACAGCACTTACTGGTCAACTACTTCAGAGATGCCTCCACAACAGTGAAGACATCTTCGGAGAGACCCAAATCCTGTAACTCTAGACGTTCAGGAACCAGGCTGTCAGGTGCAGGGATTGAAGGTCCGGATGGAGAACTTTCACTAATCAATGGAAAGCAGGTCAGGGTGTAGGGGAAGAGGCTTTGGGGACCTGCTGCTGAGGCTGAGGAGATCGGGGTAACATAACTGGCGTGGCCAGTCTGGAGCCACCAGGATCACCTGTGCCTTATCCCTCGTGGCCTTGAGCAGCACCTTGTGGATCTAGGGAATCTGAGGGACGGCATAGAAGAGGCCTGGGGTCCAAGGCCTCGAGAAAGCATCCCCCTGCAGTGTTCCCTGCTGAAGGGGGTGGGCACAATACAGCCTCAGCTTTGTGTTCTCCCTAGAGGTGAACAGGTCAACCTGTGGGGTACCCCACTGGGAGAACAGGCTGTGTACTACCTCTGGCTGGAGAGACTACTCGTGAGATGCCTCGCCCACCCAGCTGAGAGCATCCGCCAGCTGACTGGAGGCCCCTGCCACATGGATGGGCTAGGAGATCCGCCTCCAGGCTGTGCACGAGGCTCCACACATGGAGAGCTTCCTTGGATAGACGCAGGTAGTGCATCCCTTCCAGTTTGCTGAGGTAGTACATGGTCGTGGTGTTGTCTGTTTGGACCTAGACCACCTGACCCCAGTTATTTGGAGTGAATGCAGTCAGTGCCAGCTGAACTGTTTGGAGCTCAAGCAGGTTGATGTGGCATCAGGACTCCTCAGGGGTCCAGAGCCCGTGGACTCTGTATTCCCCCACGTGGGCACCCCAGCCCATGAGAGAGGTATTGGTCATCAGGATGACCATTGGCTCTGGGCGGACAAATGGGATTCCTTCCTGCAGATGCGCTGGGACTAACCACCACTGGATGGTGTCCCACATCCACTGGGTCACAGTGACCAGCTGGTCGAAGTGACCCTTGTGCTGTGACCACTGGCTGCCTAGCTCCCACTGCAGGGAGCGCATTCTTCAGTGGGCTCAAAGGACCACACTGGTGCAGGCCACCATGTAGCCCAGAAGGCGCAGGAAGTCCCCGGCAAGGTACAACTGCCCAACCTGAAATGATCAGGCAAAGGAGGAGACAGCCTCTGCCCTGTCCGCTGGGGCCATGGCTCTGGCTCTGCAAGAGTCAAGCTCCACCCTGATGAAGATGATCACCTACAAAGGCACGAGTTCCGACTTGGCCTCAATGAACAGGAGGCCAAGAGAGACAGAGAGAGAGAGAGAGACAGGTCTGGAGGGCCAGGTCCCTGGACCACTCCACCTCCAGCCTGGAGGGACCTACGATCAGCCAATTGTCCAGGTAGGGGTAGACCCGGATCCCTTGGTGCCTCAGGTAAGCTGCCACCAATGCAATGCAATGAACTTGAAGACCCTGGGGGCCGAGGAGAGGCTGAACTGCATGGCCTGGAACTCATAGAGGGTTCCCTCTGCCGGGAGCGGAGGAACCTTTGATGAGATGGACGGATCGGGACAATGAACACGTCCTGAAGATCCAGGGAGCAGAACCACATGTTTCCCTCTAGAGAGGGTATGATCTGAGAGAGTTACCATCCTGAAGGTGTGCGGCCTGAGGAACTTGTTCAGGTCGTGCAGATCTAGAATGAGGCACCAGCCCCTGTCCACTTTGGCACCAGGAAGTACCTGGAGACAAACCCTGGTGTTCCAGAGGATCCATGACAGGAACCACAAACTCCTTACAGAGGAGCTGGATTATGTTGGCTCTAAGAACTGACAGCATGTCTGCAGAAACAAAGTTCTTTTTTTTGGTCCAGCTCCCCCTTTAGCTCGGACCCTTCCTGCCCGCTGCCCCCATGCCCAGGCTTGTCCTCCTGGGTGGGGCTGCTGGGGCCCACCAATGGACACAGCCCCAGCTACCCCCGAGGTTGGGGTCTGGAGCTGGACACACCTCGTAGACATCAGAGCAGAGGACGGTGGAGCAGAGCAGGCTGTCATGCCGGGGCTGGCTTTTTTTAACTGCTTGATTCCAGGGGTGAGGGCGTGCAGCTAACTTCCAGCGTCCGTCCCCCCTCGAACGTTCTGGCGCTGGTCGCGGCAGTACCTCCAGTAGGTGTCTGGGATGCGCTGGAGACACTTCCCCTCCCTTCCCCCAGAGAAGGAGGGCAGTCCCCCTAGGATGCTCTATCCTTCTCCCCCGACCGGCCGTCTGACTCCCAAGTCCGTTCCTGAAACCGGGTTGTTGGCATCGCAAGCGGAAATCCCACCGCCGTGTCGGTGGGCCAGACGGAAACCAAGTCCTTCCATGAGGCGTGGGCTCAGTAAGGAGGGTACTGCTTGAATTCCAGAGGCAGACCCTGACCCACCACTTCAAGAACCCACCTGTCTGTGGTGACAACAGACCAGGCAGAAAGAAAGTGGTGGAGCCGGCCCCCCATGGGAGGACACAGGGGAGAAATGATGGGCATGAGGGAGGCACCCATCATCCCATCACTGGGCAAGCTTAGAGGAGGAGGAGGGGCCCAGCTAAGGCACCACTGGAGCCTCTCCCTCCACGCTTGAGGACAACCGAGGCCACCAGGCCAGAGCCTGCTGACCAGCCTGGGGCTGGACAGGTTTGGTCGCAGAAGTGGAGTTGGACTGAAGGAGCTTCCTCTTCTGCTGCTGCTTGGAGCCCTTAGGGTCCTTCTGGGCAGTTGTCATGGAATCCAAGGTGGCAATGGACTTCTCAATATGGGTGACGTGGCCCTCGACCCTGGGCCCGAACAAGTCGGTGCCCAGGAAAGGGACATCTGCCAGCTTGTGCGGAGTGTCCACCGTGAAGGTCGAAGTCCTTAGCCAAGCCCTGCGACGCATGGCCACTGAGGCAGACATAGAGCAGGCACAGGAGTTCCTGGTGTTCATGGCTGTCTGGAGCTGTTGCTTGGCTACAACCTAGTCCTGGGCTTGCTTGACCATGGTCTGAAGGTCCGCTGGTAGATGAGGAAGCACCTCATCCAGCGAGCCCAGCAGGGCATGGGAGAAGTGGGCCATGAGGAGGCCAAGCTCGCCTGGTGGAGACCAAGCGAGGAGGCAGTGTAAACTTTTAGCCACATGGTCCTACTTCTTGAACTCCTTGTGGGGCAGCTTGTTAACATCCCCTTTGCTGCTGGAGAGCCAAAACACAGAAATCTGCCACCAATCCCTCGGCCGAGGGGTGCTCTGTGAACCTTGAGAGAGAACCGGCGGGTACCGCATACCTGTGGGCCATCTGGGCAGAACATGAAGGGCAGGAAGCAGGGCGCTGCCAAAGCTCCAGGGCAGGACCAAGAACAGCCTCTGCCACCGGGAAAGCCTCCACAGGAGTGTCTCCCCGGTCGAGGATCTCGGTCAACGGGTAACGAGCCCGATTCTGGATGTGCTCCATTTTCATACCCGCCATCTGGACTCAAAGATCAGGTGGAGAAGACCCATAAGGGAAGATGGGCCTTCGTTCATCGAAAGATCCCCCTCGACAGAGAAGGTGTTGGCCTTTCGGGCGACAGCCAGGTGATGGCTGCCGTAGAAGCCAGAGTCGGCTTGATGCCAGTAAGCACCAGCTGCTGCCACATAAGATCCTTGTATCATCAATGCAGTTTGCAATGAAGCCTCTCCTCACACGAGGACGAGGAAGAAGAGTATCAGCAGCGCCACTTCCCGTGGTGCCTAGAGTGGGAGCGCTGATGTTGGCAGGAGCCACTCGACACAGGAGGAAAATCGAGACCTCAACCTTGATCACTGGGGGGACCAACTGCAGGTCTCAGAGGGAGTCGGCGAATGCAGAGGCTCCTCTGGGTTAGGGCTGGGACCAGAGGTGGCGGGTCAGCGGACTGATCCATCCCTCCATCAGTCTGAGTCAGGATCGCAGTCCTGAACAAGGAAATGTCGGCCTCTTCAGTCGACAACTGGTTGGTCGACTTGAGAAAATTCTCATCCGGGACCTCAACCAGTGTCTCAGCCAGCTGGTCAGATGGGGTTACTGTGGAGCCGGCGGCCAAGGCTGAGGACTCAACCGAAGTCAGATCAGGAGAAGCGTGGAAATTGGAACTCTCGACCAAGAGCACTCCCAATCCCACGAACAAAGAGTCCTCTCTTTTTCCTTTTAGGACTCTTTCTTGGATTTAGACTTGTGCCCAGAAGGTCCATGACTGAAGGTCGGCAGAGACTGACACAATTCTTTGAAGGATCCAAAAAAAGTTGAGCCCAGCTGAAGCGGCATGAAGGCAGAAGTCGAAGAGGAGAGGGACGCAGCCTGGGCCGCCTCCTCTTCAAAGGCCGCAAGCTGTTTGGTAGACCACGCGGAGACCACCCAACCAGCATCCTTATATTTGACCAGTGGGTTCCGTTGCGCTGGGCTGCCCAGTTTAGGCAGGCAAGATGGTCCTCTAGAACAGTTGGGTGAAATGAGCGACAAAAGTTGCAGGCTTGGGGATTGTGCTCGTGCCCCAGACAGTAGATACATGTGGTGTGCGGGTCAGTTCGGGACATCTGTCCACAAGGGCACTGGTAGAACCGGGAGTGGACTTAACGTCCATGGCAATCGCGATCAAAAATAGAGCTGAAGACAGAAACTCAAAGAGTTTAAAGTTTAGGAAGTATATCTGTAGATTTAAGCGCGAGGGCCTACTCAACAAGGGAGTGGTAAGGAGGGAACCTGCTACTTCCAGCGGAAAGGAAGATCTGGCATCGGAGGGGTGGAGCAGAGGTAGTTATCACCAGAGTGGGTGGGAGAAGCCAGTCTGAAGACTTTCCGGCAAGCTCCTAAAGGTAAAGGACACTGCCAGAAGTGTGGATAGATAATATCCACATCACTAGAAATGTCTGTTTTCATACCCTTAATCTTAAGACGATATATATATATATATATTTTTTTTTTTTTAACGTGACTTCAGCCCACTGACATTCCAAGTTTGAATTCTAAGTATTCTCTCATTCATTTTCATCTGACTGTATATATAACTGAATGATACTTCTCTGGTGTAATGCATTGTTATGACACCTTGATGTTTATTGTACCTTGTTTTCTATTAGAAGATTTAACAAAAAATTCCATTAAACTATGGAACTCACAGCCCCTACCCCTAACCCACTAGCAAATGCAAAATGCAGAAAGCAAACCCCACATAAGTTGTGCAGACATTTTATGATCGCCTACTGCCCCCAATATCCAGGCCCAAACTTCCAGAGCAACAGGCTCAAAAGACTTAACTCGAATCATATTCTTGTATCACATCCATATCCTGCCCCATCCCTTACCAGTTACCCAGAAAACGCCCCATCCGCTTCATCGAAAGAATTCTCTCCACCAAACAGCAACTAGCTCAACTATTGCAAAACCTAATGTTGCCATTCCAAATACGAATGGGCCCTAAAAATCCACCCCCTCCATTGAGCATCAAAAGGATGCAGTTTCCCACTGATATCCCAGCTGACAAGGCATGAGGGGCTACTTGGCACTTGTATATGAATACATAAAATAATAAACCAACAGCATTCTATAAAAAGACCACAAGTTTACTAAGGGGGAACATCCCCCCATCCCCAAGCAGAGTACTCCTGCTTGACACCATCCTCCCCTGTGAATTACAGCTTTAAGTACACTCTTCTCTTGGTAGCTGACCATAACATTGTTAACAGGTGTCTCCACCCCCAAATTAGGGTTGTACTGATTCTGTTTTTTTGTAGCATTAACATAGCCCCCATACTGTTACTGTTGGTCTTCTATCGTACAGAGCCCACCACCAAAATATCTAGTATGCATAAAAGTAGATGTGCCCCCCCCCCCAACATGGGGAGCACATTTGTAGCTTAAAGTCAAAGAAGTAGTGTTCTATCTCTGTCAATATTTCAGGGGATTTATACACCCTCGAACCCTGAATAGATTTATTATGGGCAAGTTTATTTCAATGCTGCAGAGGGTAGACTGTTAACCTCCCGTCTCTCCATCGTTACCTACAGCCCAAGCCGTAGTTGGAGAGACATGCAGTGGTGGGTCTCAAACTTCAGGACTCATCATCAGTGGTAAAACCATCTTCCTTTCATTTCAACACAAAGTTGGTGTTGAAGTTGTAGTTCCATTTTATTTCTGTTCTCCATGCACCCTACTGTGTTTTTATCTGTGCAACCTCATTAGTTTATAAGCCTGGGAGTGTAAGGGGTATATTATTCAAGTTACAAATATCGGATTGTGTGTCAGCCTGCCACGCCGATCAAAGCTTTACTGGTCAGGACCCAGAAACGGGCACACAGTGATCAAACACTTCACTGAAGCCTCTACATATATGTTTAATAACATTTAGGTGGGGGCTGTGCTTTGATCACCAACTTCCTCAAGCACCTTTGAACCCTTCGGGAGAAAGAGAGAGTGCATCCCGCTTCCTGTCAGTAATCTAGCCTCATTTCCAAGGAGGATCTGACGACAAGCAAGATGCTGCTCCCAAACTGAAGCCCAGCAATTCAGTCAGCTAAGCTACAAGGGTTCAAATGGGCACTGTCTACCATGTCTGGAAAGTCTTACAGCCAGGGAGCACATGTCAACCACAGTGTTTAAGTTGTGTATACCAGGAGTGTCATCAACCCGTTTACAAGACCGCATGGCATGGTAGATCACAACACGAACATCAGGATCTCCCACACTGCAGTCTACATGCTGGCTGAACCATGTCTCCCTGGAACCACATGGAACACAGCTGACTGTCAATGGGGTTTCCCATAAGTTAAGATGGGCTGTTGTGAAGATACTAGTCCCTTGTTCAATGTCCCGAGCCTCGTGGTGCTCTTCCCCCAGATACTGCCCCTTCATTCAGCTTACATTAGAAACCTGAGGGGTCTCATGTATACCAGTGGTCTTATGTGGGTTAAAATAATTTCTCCCGGCAGTATCTTTCACACATATTCGGGTCAATATTCTGCCCCGGGGTCATGGCTTATCATTTGGAGGATGTGATAGTTTAGTAAGGTCCCACCACCTGCGACTCCATACTTGATTAGAGGAGAAGATAAAACAATACAGTGTCCCCAAAGTTACCAACTTATTTATAATAGCTACCATCATCTGTACAACTAGGATCCAGAGTCCGTAATCCGCTTGGTTACTTGTGGCATTATTTACATGTGCTTTAAGTATAGTAGTCCATTTGCTTAGTGAGTGGGTCTGGCGGTTCGATTCTGTGCTCTGCTCTCAGCTGCAGACTCCATTGTGTGGACATCATTTTTGGCATCAAGTGGCTTATAAAATACTTTTGGTGACTGACCTGGGCACAGAATTCTTAGTTTTGCTGGATATATCAGGCCAAATTTCCACCCAGGTCTGTGGAGCTTAGTTTTAACCCTAGATAATTTTTGTCTTTTAATTTGTAGTTCTTGGCTTAAATCCTGAACGACAGACACTTTACTGCCATCCCAGTTGAGCAGACCATGTTTACGGGCAGCATGTAGGACTTGTTCTTTCTCTGGGTTTCGCAAGTATTTCAGCAAGTAGTGTCAGGGACTGTCCCCGATTTGGGACCTGTACAGTGGGCTCTTTGCAGCTCAAATGTAGTGGCCTCCAGAGTCATGCCCAGCTTGCTTGCCAGTAGCTTCTGAATCAGTTTGCCTCTTTTCTTGGCCTCCGCTCCCCTCCTGGTAGTCATATGAGCCTGATATTCGACTGACGGCGCAGATTCTCCTGGTGATCCACTTTCTCACTTAGATATTCCATCTTTTCAATTAATCTGGACTGATCTCTTGAAATATCTATAACCATATTCTCCAGCTCTCCAATCCAGTTTCCTGCATCGTTCAATCTAGTACTGTGGGTGGCCGTTGTTTCTGCCAGTCCGGTTACCACTCCCTGCAAATGTGTAAACTGGGCAGTGATATTTGCAAACCCTGCCTTCATTTCTTGCTGCAAATTCACAGTTAAGGATGTTAGGGGCTGCTCCCATCTGTTCTTGCCCTTCTCTTTATTTTTACTCTATTCCACTGCCATGCTTTGTGCCCTGGTCGTGTCTGGCACGGAACTTTGAGATCGATTTGTAGGCTTAAAGTTTAATGTAGAGTGCCACTTTTCAGTGCTAGAAGTTGCTACAAATCTCCCGTAACTAATAAACCCACTTGTGACCATTTCTTGGCACTATGAAATATATTCTGCTGCAGTGAATATTGTGCCAGTCAGCCCCGATCTAACAGTCGACCGCCATCACTGGATGCTTGGCCACGGCCCCACATTAAGGTGACTGCTACTGGTGTAGTGTGGCACAATGCAGCGTCACACATGCGGTGACACCAAGGCTAGTACAGACGTTCTGACTAAAAAGATCTGTTCCCATGGCGTCCTAATGCCTCTGTCCTTAAGACCAATGAACAGGGCTCTAAAATGTAGACTTTTTTATGACCTTTTCTGCCCCCTCCCACTGCTGTCATCCCAGGGATATATCCTAAGTCGGGGATGTATTTTGTTTAGGTATTTTCACCATTTTTACTTACCAGTTTTCTCCCATAAACCCTCTCTCCTCTCCATGACAGTAGCGCTATCGGCCTCGAATGCACATAGCGCCCCAGTGACAAAAGCAAGATCCCGGCCCAGTTGAAAGGGTCACTGTTGCATCAAAACTGCACCAACTCTCCCTCACTGGGGTGCGCTGTCGTGCGGCAGCTACCGCAGACTGGCCTGCCTTTTGATCAACGATTCAAGCTCACTCCCAAACCCAGCTGACCTACATGGTAGTGCAACATGCTGTCTCTGGGCAGTCAAATGGCCCAGAAGATTGGTTATTATAAGACAGAGATTCTGCAGTACCTCAGTAATGTATAATGCCTGGCACTGCTTATAGATACAATTATTTAAAAGAAACCTAATTCTAATACAGTGTGCAGATCTTTTACAGGTAGATATTTTATTTCTGAAGCCATGTCCTTACCCACTGTACCTGGCAGGCATATCATGCTTTTATCACTGGGCAGGGTGAAGGGGAGGAGGTGACAAGGCAGGAGTCAATGCTGCTGACTTCAGCAAAATACGATCATGCTCGATTTGGGATTTGATGGGTGCTGGTGAGGTGGCAAAATACACAACCACATGCTGCTTTGAGACTCTGATCTATTTTGTTACTGTCTAGATTTGTAATACAGACTATCCAATTACATTTAATGTGATTAAAACCAGGGCAAAATGATTTACAGTATAACTGAACTAAAAAAAAAAAAACAGAAGTACATACTGTCAGCATCTGTCAGTGCTTGTTTTAAAGTAGGCAGTTCTGGGAGAGCTTTACTGTTCAAGCAGACTGTTTCATTTTTTATCTAGCTTTTTGCTCCCCATTGCCACCTCCCACCTTACTTTGCCAATGGGGAGACACAGGTATTTTCTTAGTTTTACTCCCTCCTAGCTGGGACCCCAGAACATGGTGTACATGCCTGTGGAGGCGAGCACGCACCCCATGGCTCTAGTACCGGCCCCTTCGCCCTGCCCAGCCTAACACAGAGTCTCCCACTGGGCTTGGCGCTACCACCAAGCTTCCACTTGGTGGCAGCCAAGAGCTTTGGAGACTCCAGATCCTTCCCCGGGAGAGGAGAGCTGCCTGTTGGCAGCTCAATACAGCTCCTCACCCCCTCCCGAACACAGGTCGGTGGCGTGGCACGAGGTGTGGCGTCCAGCACCTGAACCCTCCGCGCCACAGCGCCGGCTGACTGTTCCATTCTTCAGGGATTTCCACAAACAATGGGATGCTTCTCACAGGTTCTTACAAATTTTTCAAACCTTGAAGTTAAAGGAGACAGGTGAGTGCTGCAAGTAGCTTGCCTCTGTTAGAGACAGGAAAAACTGCAGGTAATCTTCCATAATACCATGTGCATATTGGCAGAGTTGTGTAGCAATGGTGGGTTAAAACCAACTAGGACAAATCTGTACATTTACTGTACAGGTGCTGGACACCCAATCAGGAGGAGTAATAAATGCTGTTATCCGTCACAGGCAGAAGAAATGCAAGACTTCTTGCTTCCTGACTACTGTACTCGGTATTTAGCCTTAACGTGGCTTAAGTTTTCACTCCATGGTAGCCTGGATATGATTTACATGCTTGTTGTATAGAAACACAGAATGCGACAGAAGAAAAAGGCCTATTAGCCCATCCAGTCTGCCCACCTTCTTAGTCTGTCATTGTTATGAGTGTCTCTCATTTATTCTTAGGGTGAGCATACCACAAGGCAAAGCTGAGTAATTCCAGCATCCAAGAATGTGGAAGGTGACACTTCTATAACCAAAAGCATAAAGAGGCAATCACTTGAGAAACAGTATTGAAAACTCAAATGTAGCTGTGTCATGGAAATGACATTCTGAGATAAGAGTTCTCCGTAAACAGAAATCACCTTTGTAGATGTTTATGCCTAAAAAATGAGTAAGGTTCTGATAAAATAAAAAAAAGTCCCTTACTCAATCCTGTCTTTAATTTTCAGCCATTACCTTTTCCAGGTCCTCCAGCAGCAGCGGCGGCAGCAGCAGCAGCTGCCGCCGCAGCAGCAGCTTTGTTCTGCGTTTGAGATGATCCACTGTAGCCTGCTTTGCTGTAATCACCAGCTCCAGTTCCCTGGGTTAAGTCATCATAACCTGCCGTTGAGTAAAAGCAATTTACATACAACCCTTAAATATTTAAAGAAAAAAAAAAAAAAAAATGGTCAACACAAGACATAAAATTAAACAGAAAAGAAAAAATCATCTGTGTGTGTACATTACATATTTTTGAAACATCAAATAAAAATGTAATCAACAATGGTACAGTATGACAAGTTATATTTCATATACAAAGTTTGCTAAGTATGTTATGCCTTTCATAAAATTACGGGGTCCTATTTTCCAGATTTTGCATTTATATATACGATAATCCCCTTTTGGGAACAGAGCCCATGGGTTAGTCAATCAGATTTTGCTGACTGGGAAAGGAGGGCTGGGCAATTCTGCCTTTTTCAGCCTTGTCGGGTGGGGGGACAGGGAGGGTGTCAAGAAATACAGATGTAAACAGACATACTGTAAGCTGCTGATGGTATTTTGGTAAATGAGGGAAATTTGGCCAGGACACCAGGGAAAAGTACAGTTACGTAAGAACTTACCGTAACAGCAGATCTTCAAGAACGGCTCTTGCAGCAGGTTACACCATTAGGACTGAAGCAGGCAGGCGCCAGGACTCCACGGGAATTTTCTAGCTAGCAGTCTTCACCGGGGACTGCCTCTGACGTTGGTCCCGCCACCGTCGGGTGTAGTACATAAGGATGCAGTTCTCCCGTCGAAGACTCCCGGCCGCTAGATGACATCAGAAGAGAAGACAGAGGATCCGCCACCAGATGGCAAAACAAGTAAACAGGAATGTCCCATCTAATAAGATGAGTGCTTGACTCCAACCTACCTCCAGCAGGGATGGTGGGAGGGAAGGTACCTGCTGCAAGAGCTGTTCTTGAAGATCTACTGTTACGGTGAGTTCTTACATAGCTGTACTATCTTACTTCAAGGTACAGTTCTTGCAGCAGGTTACACCATTAGGACTGATTTCCAAGCAGTAATGGCAATCATGCACCGTCGGGAGGAGGGAAGGTAGAGACCTCGAGATAATTCGAGCCTAGGACAGAAGTCCCTGAAGGACAGCTAGACCGAACCCTGCTCTTCGCCTCGATGCAATGTCCAGACTGTAATGCCTGATAAAGGTATGCACAGAGCTCCAAGTAGCTGCAGCACAAATAGCTGAGGTGGAGACGTCCTTTAACGCTGCAAAGGAATTAGCCACCCCTCTTTTGGAATGACCCTTGACCGCACCCGGTAAGGGTTTATTGCACTTGCCATAACAGAAAGTAATGCACTGGATGAGCCACCTGGAAAGTGACTGTTTGGAGACAGGAGCTCCTTTCATCCTGTGAGCAAAGGAGACGAAAAGTTGGTCAGACTTTCGGAGCTGTTTGGTTCTGGTCAGGTAGTATCTGAGGCACCTGTGCACGTCTAGGGTGTACAGAAGGGCTTCTCCTCAATTACAGTACCTTGGAAAATACACTGGTAGATAGATATCCTGATTAAGGGTGAGAGCGGAGACCACCTTAGGCAAAAACTTTGGGTTTGTCCTTAGGGACACCCTGTCCTGGTGGAAAACCAAATAAGGCTCTTTTCACATAAGAGCATGCAATTCCAAAATCCTTCTGGCAGAAGTAACAGCAACTAAAAATAACGTTTTCCAAGAGAGCAAACGTAGCTCGCAATCCGCAGCTGGTTCAAAGGGTGGCAGCGTGAGCTGCTCCAGGACAAAAGGTAAGTCCCAAGGAGGGATTGGATCTTTAATGGGAGGCCTAAGGTGGAGGACGCCCCTTAACAAGGCACGATTAGTGTCCAGCTGGGTCACTGTCCGATGACCTACGGGGGCATGGTAAGCAGAAATGGCACAAAGGTGCACTTTAATCGAGGAGTAAGCCAGTCTGGAGTGGAAGAGGGAAAACGGGTAGTCCAGAACCAGCTTTTCTGGACAGTCTAACAGCAGAAAGCCGTGCGCTTGAGCCCACAAACAGAATCTATGCCATTTCATGGCGTATGTTGCGTGGGTAGCCGGTTTTCTGGCAGCAGAGAGTACATCTGCCACTTCTTGCGAGACCCTGTATCGCATCATGGCTATGTCTCTAGAAGCCAAGCGTGCAGATTCAATAAGTGTAGGTCCGGATGGACCAATGAACCCGCCTCCTGAGACAATAGATGGGAGCTGATTGGCAAAGGAACTGGAGGTTCCCGGGATAGCTGGTGTAAAAGAGGGAACCAAATTTGTCTGGGCCAGAAGGGTGCGATCAGAATGAGCATTGCTTGCTCCCTGTGAAGTTTTAAGAGAACTCTCTGGATCAACGGGAAAGGAGGAAAGGCATAGAGGAATCTGCCCGCCCAGGAGAGGGACAACGCGTCTCGCCAGAAAACACCAGGCCCTGGATCTAGCAAGCAAAAATTGGGCAGTCTTGCATTGGATGGGGACGCGAAAAGGTCTAATTCTGGAGTACCCCATCTGTGAAACAGATCCTCTGCCACCTCCTGTAGAAGTTCCATTCAGGACTCTGGCCTGAGAGCGGCTCAGGCTGTTCATGGCGGCGGTGACCACTTCTGGGACATGTACTGCAATTAGGTTTGCGCCGTGTTGCAATACCCACTCCCACACTCTCATGGCCTCCCTGCAAAGCGGGTAGGAGTGACTGCCTCTTTGTTTGTTGAGGTAATACATCACCGCGGAATTGTCTGTTTGTAACAGAAGTGTACCCGGTGGAATCTCTGACTGGAAGGCCTGCAGAGCGTAAAGGACTGCCCTCATTTCCAAGTTGTTGATGTGGAGATGAGACTCCTGGGCTGTCCACAGGCCCTGAAACCGAACACCGTCTAGGCGTGCTCCCCACCTGAGGCGTCTGTGGAGAGAGTCACAGTCAGAGACGGCGCTGTGAAGGGAACCCCCACAGAGAGGTTCCCTGGATGTAGCCACCATTGTCAATCTCGAATTACTGCTTTCGTGATCTGGATTGGATGCTGAAGACAGTCTTGCCTTTGGTCCCATTGCACCCGCAGCATCCACTGGGTTACCCGCATGTGGAGACGGGCTAGTGGGACTGTTGCAATGGCCGCAGCCATGTGACTGAGCAAGCAAAAAAACAGTCTGGCTGGGACAGTCTTCTTCGCCGACAACTCCCTGATGAGGGGTCTGATGTGTTCCGCTCTGCCCGAGGGAAGGAAAGGAAAGCTTTCCCTCTGACTGTGTCCAGGACTGCTCCTATAAACTGCAGTTTCCGAGACGGAACCAGGTGTGACTTCTAGTAGTTGATGAGAATACCCAGTGATTGAAAAAGAGACTGGGTACAGTGAATAGCGGTCATCAAGGCCTCCCTGGATGGCGCAATGAGAAGCCAATCGTCCAGGTATGGGAACACATAGTGGCCCGGTCTCCTCAGAGACACAGCTACGACCGCCATGCACTTCGTGAATATGCGAGGTGCCGATGACAGCCCGAAGGAAAGAGCTTGGAACTGATGATGGCGGCTCTGAAACTCGAAACGCAGGAACCTTCGGTGCGCTAGAGCAATAGGAATGTGCAGGTAGGCATCCTGCATGTCCAAAGATGCCAGAAAGGCATCCTGCTTCAGCATGGGAATTAGGCCCGGAAGGGTCACCATGTGGAAGCGCTTGTAAGCGACCGAAAGGTTGAGGTTGCTGAGGTCCAGTATTGGACAGAGGTCCCCTGTTTCTTTGGAACCAGGAAAAAGTGAGAATAGTACCCTAGTCCTCTCTGGTTCTCTGGGACGTGCTCTAAGGCTTCCTTTTCCAGAAGCACAAGCACTTCCTGCTGTTTGAGCAGGGAATGCTGACCCGAATATCAGGAGAGCAGGGGAGGTCTTGTAGATGGGCTGCCTACAAATTCTATATAATGGCCTTTTTCTTGACCAGCTGCAGAACCCACCTGTTGGTGGTGATTGATTGCCACCCTGGGAAGTGGCGTGTGATGCGACCCCCGACTTTCTTTTCCCGTTGATCCTGGGGAGGGGTTGGGGCTGGTACGGAGTCATGCTGTGGCAGCGTTTGATCCGGCAGGCTGGGCAGACTTTAAAAATCATTGGCCTCTGCCTGGGGATGACTTGGCCTGGGCCTTGCGTGTGAAAGTGCCCCTCTGCTGCTGACCAGAACGTGGCTGTTGCCTTTGTAGCTGGCCACGAAAAAGGCTCTGGTTCCAATGAAAGGAACTAGGCCGAAACCTGTACATAGCTTGTACAGATTGGACTGCCTTCCCTGCGTCCTGGAGTTTGGCGATCACTCTCTCGGAGGCTTCACCAAACAGGACCTTGCCGTTATAAGGGACATCTAGGATGTACTTCTGGACGTCCAGGGTAAAGACGGAGACACTGAGCCTAGAGCGTCTCCGGAGACGCACGCCGGAGGCTGCAGCTCTGGCTGAAGAGTCCACAGAATCGCATGCGGCTCTGAGCACTTGGGGCCCCACATCTGAACCCGTGCGGAGGAGGTTCAAGAGCTCCTCCTTGTGATCGCCATCGGGCATCTTCTCAACCAGGTCCAAACCCTGTTCTCACAGTGCGTTCTTGAACTGAACCATGTGGGTCAGGTAGTTCAGTGACCTGATGGCACAAGTCGTGGCCATGTACATGCGCCTTCCCAGGATATCCAATTTCTTGGATTCCTGGTCCGGTGGCTGGGTGCTCAAATGCTGAGGTCTCTACTAGTCATGCGAAGCAGTGATGACCAGGGAATCAGCCAGAGAATGGTTCGCCAGATACTGATCCTCCCTAGGGGTCTTGTATAAGCGATCAGCCTTCTTCGGCACCGCGGGAGTGAAATGCGGATATTTCCAGGCAGCCTTGGTGACGCCTACTGGCTGGGTATCCATCAAGGGCGTACTACCACAGGCTTCGGGTCTTTTTGCCGATGGTAGCGGGCAAGGCGTTGTCTCTCGGGGTCAAGCTCCTTAGCATCCCACCCCATGTTCTCTTGGATGTGCCTTATGATCTCAGCGAAGGAGGGATCATCCGGAGGAGACCGGGGTAGGTTGTGTGGGTCAGGAGAGGGAATGCTGAGAGGAGAAGGTGATCTGGAACACTCCGAAGTGTCAGATCTGGAATCCTCCCCCGACTGAGTGTACCAGCGTTGTCTGGATCTTTTGGGGCTGGGTGACCCTGAGGGGGATCTGGATGAAGGCCTTCTCCTTTCCGATGATCTGCCCCAGGAGGTGTCGTCTGCTCCTTGGGGGTTGGAGGTCATCCTATGGGCCCCCTAGGTGGAGGAGGGGGCGTAGGCGGTGAAGGAGTGGGTGGAGGCAGAGTAGGAGTAGGAGGAGGACGTGTGGTGACCACATCTTTTTTGATGGTGTCCCACCAGAAGGTAAAAAGCTCTTTTACCTCTACCAGATTCATACCAGATGGGCCTGGCGTCGGGGTCGGGCATCAGGTCCCCGGGGGTCTCCCGCTCTGGGGAAGGTTCCCGTGGGAGCCCGGCGTCTCCGGTGTCGCCCGCCTGGTCCTCGGGCTGTGTGGCGTCCTCCTCGGAGGATTCGCTCTGACTGGCGCCCGCCGGCGACAGGGGGTACGGTCCTCTTCTCTGGGGTAGCCGACGTTGGTCCCCTGGCCATCATTGGAGGCGAACACCTGGCCGGCGACGGGTGTCTGGGTGTCGTCAGCTCCTGGGAGCGCCGGTGATGTTTGGCCGACGGGTGGGCCGGCGTCAGATCCGATGTCCGTTTAATGGACGTCAGGTCTTTGGTTTTACAGGGAGCCGGATCCGAACCTCGGGGAGGCTGGGAAACTGACCTGGCGTCGGTGTCCCGGCGACCAGAGGAAGGTTTATGGCGCTCCTCAGACTTCGACAAGGCCTTGGAAGGAGTAGAAGAGGCCAACGGCCTAGAAGTCTTCAGAGGCTGAAGAGAAGAGGAGCCACTGGATGACCTGACCTGGACCTGGGGAGGCTGCGACCGAGCCCTGGAGGGACAGTGGTCCGATTTTGAGCTGGAGCTTCAGGAGTCCGAGGCCCTCGTAGGAGACCTGGATTTTTCCTTGTCCCGGTGCTTGTGGGTTTTGCTCGAAGGCTCTCTGTGGGAGGATGGTTCCTTGTGCATGGTTTTAAGTTTCTCTTCCAGGAGAAACGCTTGAAGTGCCTTCTGGTGGCAGATTTGGTGCGATTGTTGAAGCCCTGGCAGAAGGAGCAGGCCTTGCTGTCATGGTCCGGGCCTAGGCAGCGCACACAGGCCGAATGAGGATCCTTGAAGGGGATCTGTTTGCCGCAGGCGTACTTTGTATGGTGACCCTCTAAAGAAGTGGTTGGAGAGGACATCAGTTGTTCACAATTCGAAAAATAGATGAAAATCGTCGTAGTTCTTATGGTCGCCGTGCGCTAGAAAAGGAGACCGAGAGTCGATACTGGCAAGTCGACGGCGGGAAAAGAATTGGGGATTATGGGGAGACCGCCTCCTTATGTACTATGCCCGACGTCGGAGGCAGTCCCCGCTGAAGACTGCTAGCTAGAAAATTTCCGTGGGGTCCTGGCACCTGCCTGCTTTAGTCCTAATGGTGTAACCTACTGCAAGAGCTGTACCTCGAAGTAAGATCTACCCTACTCGTCTCGATCATATCAAGACAATCAACAGTTTGACATGTCACACTGTACTGGCTTTGGCAGATGACATTTGTCATTTAATACAGAGTCTGCTATTCATACAGATCTGTGGTATTTTGGAATCTTTCTGTAAGGCAGCATTAGCGAAATAAATTTGCATAAAAGTAAGGGGAAGTAAGTTTGAAAGGAAACTGTCCTAAAAATATATTCGGGACTGATGGGCTGGCAGTATAGCCCAGAGGTTAGAGTAACAAGCTGTGAATGAGTTTGGTACATCCAACACACCAGACCTGGGTTTGATTCTCACAACCTCCACTTGCACACTGTGTGACTCTGAGCAAGCCACTTAACCGCCCAGTGCTCCCAGGTCGTCCCTGAAAACAGGCACTTGTGCCTAGTGGGCCTCACCTGGTTAACAAAGACTAAAATACATAAAAAAAAGAAAATACAGCACAGGATCCTCTCACTACTCTTGGTATTAAAATTGGTCTGGGCAATATGGCCACGTTAAACTGGGAAACTAAATTAGCTTTAGTTGAACACAAGGCAACTACCTGGAAGTGGCCTAAATCAAAATGAATTCTAATTCCTGTTTTTTCTATATGCAGTACTAGCTTTGCCCTTCCTCCTCTAAGAGATAGCAAGGTGAAACTGAACTGCTATGGGTGAGCCACCTCAACCCTGTTAAGCAGTTACCCACCAACAGGGCTTTAAAGGATGGTGGTCTTGATATGGTTAATCCATTAGTCTTCTTTTACTGTATTTTTTGTAC
The DNA here is from genome assembly GCA_016271365.2 of Neoceratodus forsteri. NCBI lineage: Eukaryota > Metazoa > Chordata > Ceratodontiformes > Ceratodontidae > Neoceratodus > Neoceratodus forsteri. The sequence continues at coordinate 622,330,451 of CM057449.1, forward strand.
ACTTTCTGAAGCCAATTTTATTGCTTTCTTCCAAAATCTGGGAACCTTTTGGTTGAGCTTGGTGCTCAGCTTTGCTTAGTGCCCAGGAACTCAGAAGCAAAAGATTCTTATGTAAGCACTTACAGTACCTCCCAATGTTTATAAGCACTTGCATACTGAAAACCGGGCAACAGAACCTTAGCTTTATGCAGATCACTTCTCTATCCTGAGTTAAAATGTGTAACCACATAAGGTCAGTGTTATTCTCCAAACCTACTTTTGTCCAAGCAGGACATGCTAGTCCCTTGGTAATCAAGCAACCAGTGGATAGAAGAATCCCCAATAAAATGAAAGACTTAATATGGTTGTGCTCTCATGGCAAACTACAAGTATGTGGCAAATATAAACAGAAAAGTGCTGCAAACTGTTTCTGCCGCCAGGATTCCTGTAGCAAGGAAGCAGAATCCATGGAGCATCTTTTTTTTCCAGTGTCTGTACATCCTGGACTTTTGGCCCAGTTTGAGCAGAAAATGGAAGGCTGACATTTTTGCTTCTATAACATACAAGAACCTGATATATTATTCCTTCTCTGTGGATTGGTCTTATTAGGACTATAGCACCTTATGCGTCAAAGGGCTGTATAAAATAGTTCACATGGCAGCGAGACCTTCATTTCTGTTTCAACAGAAGTTAGTCCCATTATCGGTGTTAATTGGTAATGATGCTCATGAATTGCAAATTGTTACACTGAAGAACACAGAAACCTTGCAAAACAAAAACAGGTAACCTTCTAGAAAAATGTGTCCTGGGTATGATAGAGGTGTTCTCCTCGTCATACTGGCTAACTTAGTTTTTGGTTTTCTAGTAATCACCCACTATTATTTCTTTGTCTGTTTCGATCTTTTATTCTTTTTGCTTGGGTGCCTTTCATTCTGTTCCTTTCTCTGAGAGGTGCCACAGAAGATTAGTGTTTATTTTGGCACTTTTTTCATTAAGAAAGAGCTTGCTATAGTTTTTGGAAGGTGGAATGTGTTTAACCCTGCACTATTTTCTTTCAGACTGTGTGCTTATTTCATAATATCATGAATTAGGTGAGTATAAGTTCATGTATATTTATTTTAAGAATAATAACACGGCTATTCTTCTCGGAAAGTACCATGGGGTCTTTAATATCCACTTAACCACAAAAACGGGCACATGGGAACTCTGTTTAACATCTCATCAACACAAAAGGGTCAGTTCACATAAATTAAAGAGTTTGTCACTTTTGAGAATACCAAAAAAAAGTAACATTAAGACACAGATTATGTCTACAGATCACTTTCATTTTATTAGGTCAGTTTTAATGGAAACAGGATCCGCGTCCTCTAGAGTTCATCTGCTTCTGCAGCTTAATCCTTCAGCAAAGTTACCCTCCGTTTGTGACACCACAGTTTGTTGCTTTGGCATGTTTTGTGTCACAAACAGAAGACTGGCACCTGCATTTTTTTTGTTGAAATTACTGTTTATATTCCCCCCCACCCCCACAGGCACCGCATCCTCAGGAGCGTCAATGAGGCCTGTCCCTCACCTCTGCCACCTTATCTGACTTCTCGGTCGACCCCATGTAGCCTCGGATCTACCCCCTGGGCCGGGACGAGGTGGGGTGCAATACACCCTGTACATTCTGCTGCGGAGAGTGTGAAGCCAGGCAGGTGGGAGCTATGAGGACTACCTCGACGCTCCGTCTCCTCGGAGCCTGCAGGGCATTTCCCTGTTAGTGGGGAGTGAGGGCATTTCCTGTTTGGGGAGTGGCATGTACCAGATGTCAAGGCGACACCGCCAACATCACCACCCCTCTCAACGCCTGTTCAGCGCTGCCTCCTCCGACTTCATGAGGGCCAGGCAAATGCCGAACCAAGACCCCCGAGAGAGAAGAGCTGTCTTCCAGAAGCTCAATCCTCTCTCCCCCCTGCGGATCCCCGACGACCTGGGCTCATTCCTGAACCCGGGTCAGCACCTGCATTTTTAAAGGAACAGAACCTGCAAATAACCAGGATGTGTCAGCATCTATCTAGCCTGGCTGAGTATATCATCCACTTAGATGTAGCTGGCACAATTTGAAAACCAGGACAATCAGACCCAGATTATGGCAGCATGCATCTATTCTAGACACCCTTGCTGTTCTGGGGTTATGTCAACCAGACCATCAAACTATGGTCTGACTCAAATCTGAATTAGTGTGTAGCATTATATGACATGGGAGGGGACAGATGATAAGCTGACCACAGTCACCAAGTACAAGGTCCCCCTGCCAGCATTGACTTGTGGTGACTCCAACTGGTCCCAGATGATGCCCAGAGCACAGCAGCCTCCTCCAGACCAGCAGGACAGGGTTAAGTGCTGACCCTGCTGGGACTGGGGGAGTGCACAGCTCCTTCTCCATCCTCTGATGGATGGAAGGACTCTGTTCACAGAGCCCTGCGTCCATCTTTTAAATTCTTGCACAGGCGATACATGACCAATGTAGTTCTTTTTGAAACTAGCATGAGTGGTGTGGTGGACGTAGGACTTAAAAAGCTCCGTGACTTCAATGAAATATTAAACAGTAGGAGCAGCTAAGCTCTAGGGCACATGGACACCATTTCCATGGGAATTAATCTAAAGAAACACAAATGCAGAAAATCTATAAAATATAATTATGACATTTGTATTTTTCAATTTTCTTCAAAAAGTCACAAACTTGCTTTAAAGCAGCGGTGCATATTATGGTGAAAAATAAGACTCCTCCCCTTTTCTCTGTGTTATTAAGATGCCTTTTTCACAATATGAACCCGTTTTATTATTTTTCATTTTTTTAATTTCACACAATTAAAAGGGATGTTCCTTTAACTATGGCTAATCCCAGTTTCTCTCCCGTATTCTCTGTTGTTTTTGAATACCTATTATGGAATGGGTCGAGCAAATCCAGAAACCTGACTGGCTGAGGACCTCAGAACCCCATGCTGATATCCCAACACACCAGCACAGAAAGAAGTTCAGAGTCCTCTTTACCTCCAATTTGCTTCTGGGTATCACTCAGTGCTTCCGCCGAAATACACATCAGCTCTATGCACCCCCCCACCACCAATTTCAATACCATGTGTCTAGATTGTAACCTGAACTGCAGAGTGCAGCTCTGACGAATATCTTTCACCCCGCCTCCCTCGTTTCTCGTGCTCTCACTACTGCGGCTCCAAGGAATGACTTTTGGCCTTGCCTCCCTTACATTTCTCGCCCTTGCTGCCAGCTCAAGCTAACGGACTGCAGTTGTACCTCCCTTATGCCTCTCACTTGCACTACTGGCCACAGCTCAGTTCAACTCTAGCTCTCATCGATACAAGCAGTTTGTATGGCACAGCATATACAGTAATTACACAGGTAAAAGAAAAAACAGCCTCCTGCTGCCACCTTCCAGACACCCATAAACACTGCATGTTCTCAACTGGACTACTTTTTAATATTTTCCTATTTCCAGTCTTGCCTTCGGCATCATGGATCAACCCACCCGGAGCGCTCCATTATCCCAGCACAATGCACACCCTGTCATACTTTACTGTTTGATTATCCCGGAAGGTCAGAGACAAGTGTCTTGCTTGCATGTTTGCTCACCTTAGTCAGAAGTGATATACAACGCATGTGCAACAAAAGCTAAGAATAGCTGTGTTAAAATGCTGTTGTGACAATACTGCCTGCTGTAGTGATACCTTACATGCCATTGCTATGCTCTGAAATGTATTGAAATGCTGTTGTGACAATACTGCCTGCTGTTGAGAAACCTTGCGTACCATTACTGCTTGTCCCCTTCTTTCAGACGTTACAAGCGCAAAGATCTTTTGCATACCAGGCACTGCGATGGCTCAATGAACTACCCCTAGATGTTAACAGCGAGACCAGGCTAGGCCCATTTAAGAGAAAACTCAACCTTTACCTGTTCAAACTGAGCAGCTGTGACTGCTAGCCCCACTTCTCTCACTTACTACCCTACTCCTGGCCCTATCTACAACTCCCCCTACCCCTCTGCCCCCTCTCCCCTTACCCCTCACTCCATACCAGCCCAATTCTAGCCCCCGCCCCAAATCATCTCCCATCCCTCCTGTGGCACTTATTTCCTCCTCCACTCTCTCTCCCCCGTCCTCCCAAAATAGAAATTACGCACCTACTGTAATTCTTGATCTTCTTGGACTAAGTCTCCACCACTGATTCATACTAATGGGACTACGCCGGAGGCACTAGGACCCAGTGGGAGCCAAAAATCTTTAGCAGGGCTGGTGCCGAGATAGGGCCGTGCATGCGTGGCACCACTACACTGCCTCACACCCGTATAGGTTATTTCGGCATCGACCCTCCAACTGCCTCTTTCTGACCGAGGAGGTGTAGCGTAAACTAATCTAGGAAACTAACCTAATCCAGGAATAAGATAGCCCGAATGACCCGTGTAAGAAGAGTCAACCCATCATCTTCACAGCCTAAGCTAACAAGGGAGTGAAGACCAGAAACAGGACGAAAGAGCTCGGGGGATGGTGGGTGTGTTAATGAGTGGTGAAGACTTCATCCAAGAATTACGATAGGTACTTAATTTCCATATCTTCCTGGACTAAAAGTCTCCACCACTCATTCACACTAATGGGAGAGTACAGAGCTAAAAACCAATTCCCTGAGTAAGGCAGCAGGAGATGGAGCTCACTCAGGACAGAAGTCCCTTAAGGACGGTCCTGCCGAAGAAAGTGTGCTGTCTGGCATGGACATCCAGAGCATAGTGCTTCACGGTGGTCTGCACTGAGCTCCAAGTAGCTGCCTTGCAGGTGTCTACAATGGGTACATTACAAATCTCTGCTAGGGATGTCGCAACCGCTCTGGTAGAGTGGGGGTGAACTCTGCCTTCCAACTTGACCTGTGCCATGGAATAGTAGTGGCGAAGACATGTCACTAACCATGCAGAAATACATCTAATGGCAACAGGGTGACCCAGCCAAAGCATGCTGAAAGATACAGAGAGTTGCTTGGATTGCGTAGGTCTTTCATTCTGTCGATGTAGAATAGCAGAACCCTCAATGTCCAGAGAAGGAAGGGTGTGCTCTCCTTCATTCTGGAAATTAGCTACGTAAGTAGGGAGAAGCAAGGGCTGGTTGAGGTAAAAGTCCAAAACAACTTTGGGTAGGAATTTAGGGTAGTAATGGAGTACCACCTTGCCTTGTGAAAGATCATGAAGAGGGGTCTGTGACCAAAGCATGGATTTCAGAGACCCCGTGAGCGAAAGTGACAGCCACTAAGAAGGCTGTCTTCCAGGTCAGAAACTGCAATTCACAGGTAGCTAGTGGCTCAGAGAGTTTACGGGTGAGCATATCTAGCACCAGGTTAATATCCCATGCGGCCACCGGTCTCCTGACCGGGGGTTTAGTGTGTAGGATACCTTTTAGGAATCTCTTGACTAATGGTAACTGAGCCAGTGGCATGTTCTGTACTGGCTCAAGATAGGCCAAAATCGCACAGAGGCGTACCTTCACTGCCGAGTACTGCAGACCTGCGTTCGACAGGTCTTTTTTTTTTTTTTTAAATACTTTATTTTTCATTTTATCATGTATCATTACAATATATAATACATATAGTGAACAGACCAGATAGGTTATAATCCACTGGGGGAGCAACCCACGTAATCAAAGGATACAAGATCTGTAAATGCATCCACTATATAGATTACAGCAATGGACAGAATCTGTAATTTAAAACTAAATATACAAAAATCCCCAGTTATGCTGTGTTGGTAAGTCCAAGAGCAACATGACTATTCAAGTCAATATAAAGGATAGCCCAATAATGTCCAGCATTATTCAAGGGAACATGTCCCCATAGGGACTAGTGGTGCCATGCATTAACCAAAATGCTATAGAAAAAACAACTGCAATTTTTAACATTCAGCAGCAGATTTTAAAATAATCGATTTACATAAACAGAGATTTGATTTATCATCAAATAAACCCCATCTAGTAGAGCTAAAGTGAAGTTCCATTTATAGGATTTATCCAACCTTGTTAAACTAAACGAGATAAGCAAGTCACTTAACTGACTAAGACTTCAAGGAAAGTCCAGCAATATAATTCAGGCATTCAAGTGTTCCCTTCGGTCTCCTCAATCATGTCGGTCGCATCTCACTTCTTGGAGATCGCAGCCGTGCGGGCGGCCCATTTACTCACCTCAGCGGGATCTGAAAAAAGGAACGCCTTCCCCTGGTGTGTAATCTGCAGTCTCGCAGGAAAAATCATGGTGTGAATGATGTTTGTCGCCCTCAAGGATCTGCGGACTCCATCAAACCTTTTTCTGTGCTGGCGGGTCGAATAACTTAGATCCGGAAAAAAGCAGACTGGATTGTCATCCTGGATAATGGGGCTAGCTTTCTGGGTGCATCTAAGTATGCAGTCTCAGGAACTGATCCCTGCCGTGACGACCATGAGGATTCTGGGTTCCGCCGAATTTTTGGGCCTCCCTCGGGGGGTGATACGATATGCTTTTTGTATGTCCCAAGAGACATCTTCACCCGTGGGAATCAGTTTGTCAGAAAACCACTCTTGAAGGAACATTATCAGGTGATCTCCCTCACTCCCTTCGGGGAGACCAGTAATACAAACATTGCCTGCCCGGGCCTGGTTTTCTAAGGCCTCAAGTCTAGCATATAGGTGCTGGTTTTCCTTAACCATTAAGGTGCTCACAATGGTGTTACTGTTTGATTGCTTTTTAATCTCCTGCAATTAGTTTTTTAGGCCATCCACAGCGTTTTCAACCACCAGTATACATCCATTGAATTCATCCACCTTTTGATTAAGGGTGGAAACAGAGGCAATTAAACTTTGAAGCTTGTGTCCCAAAGTCGCCATAGTCTCAATGGGTGCAGTTTTTACTTCAGCTGGCTGGTTTAAAAAGGAACACGAGGCCCCAGCAGTTCCTTTGGATCTTGCGTTTTTTTCCTTTGTGGGTTGCCCATTTCCCCCATTTCTGAGACGCTCTCTCAAATTCTGGTGTCTAAAATCAAATTCTACCACCCGAAAATAGCTTATTTTAACAATTTTATAAAGTTTGATCTGGAGCTACAAGAATCTGCTGGTGCTCTGCTCAGACTTCACAGCGCCCCAAAGGTCTAAGAGGCACTCCAACATCTTACTTGGTGGGCAACAGAAAGGGTTCAGATGGGAATTTGCACACCAGATGGAGAAGCATTTCCACTCTGATGCGTAAGTCTTCCCGGTGGAAGGATTACGCGTGGCTAACAGGATTCTGTGATTCTCTAGAAAACCTTAAACCTGCCCACTTCTATCTGCTCAGGAACCAGGCATGGAGATGAAGGGATAGCAGGCTGGGATGGACCAGAGGTCCCTGTGTCAGAAGGTCCGTTCATAGAGGGATTTGCTTCGGGGGAACTTCTGACACAGCCTGATGAGTAATGGAAATCATATCTGTCAAGGTCAGTATGAGGTGATGAGAATCATACTGCCCCCGTGCCTCCAACTTGAGCAGCACCCTCTGAACTAAGGGGACAGGAGGAAATGTGTAAAGGAAGCATCTTGTCCACTGCCGTCTGAATGCATCCTGACAGAAAATGCCAGGTTCTGGATTTCTGAAGCAGGATAGAGGCAGTTTTGCACCATGGAGACAGACGATGCCATGAGGCCCAACATCCGTTGCATCAAGAGGGCTCAAACAGAGTTGCTCCCCCTGATGTAGCGTGCCATCTGGAGGATGAGATTTCTCCTGTACTCAGGAAGGAAAGCCCTTGCCTTGGAGGTGTCCAAGAGGGCTCCTATGAAGAGGAACTGTTGGGAGGGCTGAAGCTGGGATTTTTCCAGATTCAGAAGCACCCCACTGGAAGTGAGCACCTGAGAAGCTGTGGCGACTATTTCCTGTGTCTCCTGCTTGGATGGGCTGGCTAGGAGCAAATCGTCCAGGTAAGTGAAGACTTGAATGCTTGAACGAAGAGTTTTGTGTGAATTTCTCCCTGAAAAGGTACTTGTTTAACTTTCTGAGGTAGAGAATTGGCCACATGCCGCCTGTTATCTTGGAACCAGAAAATAATGGGAATAGGAACCTGTGTTCCATTCTGCGGTGGAACAACTTCTACTGCCCTGTTCCTGAAGAAGCCCCATATCGCATATCTGAGAGGCAGAAAGACAGCTGCCGTCTGAGTGGAAGATCTGGGGAAGTCTCTGCGAAACTGGAAGAGTATCCCTCTCGGACAATCCCGAGGACCCATTCGTCCGCTGTAACGGATTTCCACTGGTTGTAAAACTGAGTCAGACACCCTCCTACTGCCGTAGAGTTGTCCACCTTGGACAGCTGAGGTGGGACCTGGGCTGGATCTTCAGAGGTTGGTACTAGGTGCTTTCAGGCTCTGTACTGTGTTTTCTTTTGTGGCTGAGGAGTTGGTTCCTGTTAAAGGTTCCACAGCCGCTACCTTGAAAGGACTGCCTGTTATGAAATTAGTGATTATTCCTGCCCCTCTGAGGAGCTGGCCTGGCTGTTTTAATGGCAGCCCTAGTGTTCCGAGTGGCCTTCAGAGATCAACCGTAGGGCCGAACAGATAAACACAGTCATGAGGACGTTAATCACCTGCTGAGCATTGGTTGAGAAACCTGATGTTCTGGGTCAGGAGTGTCACCTTCTACAAATGCAAGTGGCAGCTGCCCTAGAGGCAGTGTCACAGGCGACCACAGAAGCTTTCAGCTGCTGATTATTGGACTGTCTGCCCCTGGTAATGGTCTGCTGCAATTCCACGCTAGTGTTAGATTCCGGGAGGTCCTTGACCATTGACTTGAGTGTTTTCCACAGGGTGTACTCGTACTGAGGAATGCAGAAACTCAACACATAGAAGTCTGCTTTGGTCCACAGATGAAATCTGTAATGCTATGGTGGACCCCATATTCCTGAGGAGAGACTGGAAAGAAAGATCTTCCACCACAGGCTCCACTGATATAGAAGGCTTGCCTTCCAGACCATAAAATGAGTCATCCGCTGCGTCTTCGGACAAAAGCAGGTCAGGCTCACACTCCTCAAGTTCCACTTCAACCCCAGAAGAATCTCCAAAAGGCAGGTCTAGGCCAGGAAATCACAGAATACGCTGCCACCTGGATCAACATAGAGGAATTGGGGGCTATCCAAAGGTGCGGGCACCACCCGTGGCACCGGCACCATATACGGTGCCAGCACCAAACACAGTGCCAGCTGCAAGACCCGAAAGAAAGGGGCAAGGAAAGTAGTACCTGTGCTGGCCCCTGCAAGGAAACAAGATGAAGGAGGGAGGAAGGCAAGTGGAGTTGGCGTCAATGGCGCTGGCACTGGAGAGGGCACCGCGATCACATCCTGGCACAACTGACCTGGCTGTGGCCCAGTGGCTCCGAGGCTTGAAGGCCCCGGAACTGGGTCCACTGGCAAGGGCAACCGGGCAGATGCCATACCCACTGCTCCATAAGAGTGGCCCAGTGATGAAACTTCTCACCGGAGCTCCACAAGGACAGAGAGGGGATCTGGTGTCGAAGACTGCGGTCGTTAAGAATGGAGCCAAAGAGGACCCCACTGGAACTGGGTCAGGCCTACTGCTCTCCACCACTGACCCCTGCGCAGACATAACAGAGGGTGATCTTGAGCGGAACAGCTTCTTCTTCGACTGACAGGAAGAAGAACAACTCAAGGCTGAGCGGCGCTGGATCCTTGAACGAGGTGGGGAACGGGCCTGCTACTTTTTGTGCTTGGGGTGGACTGTCCTCCGTCTCCGAGCACCAGACTGTTCGTGGTCGGACCCCCCACCTTGCAAAGGGCGGTGGACCGGACACAGCCCCACTGCCAGAACAGTTTTCAAGCAAAGTCTCCCTACAGTCACCGCTACTGTCTAAGGTCGACTCTGTTGATGGCAGAATGAAAATTTCTTCAGTCTCCCCCCCCCCCCTTCTTTTTTAAATAAGAAAAGAACACTAAAAGTAGTAACAATCAAATACTGAATGACTATAAGCTCCTGTCCTACAGACGAAAACTTGACACTTTTGCACATGACCTCTGCCAGGGCTTGGAGACCTAACAGGTGACCTCAAACTCCCTGGAGGTCTGTGGGACTCGGCGCTGCTTAAAAGTAAAAAAGGAAAGATCTTACTGGTATAGCCATTAAGTGGTGCAGAGTAGTTCGGAGACAGCAGAAGTGAGACAGTGGCATCAAAGTTTGGCGTCCAGAAGGCAGGCTGCACTAGGCCACGACAACGCACTTCTGGAGCATGAGCTGGTGAGGTGCTGTGTTCTCACATGGCAGGAGGAGGAGAACTGAGGCGGGGGAGGAGCCAGTGCCAGTTATAGTCAACCCGCAAGCGCGACGATCTGTGTCTGCCTCGTGGGTGGCACTGTGGTGCAGAGTCCTCCCCCAAAGGCATATGAGGGGAGAGAAAAAAAAAGCTCCCGCAGGGTGCTATGCCTCCAGGTGACACCCACCAGTAATGAATGGAGAAGATTGACACAGGGAAGATTATACTCTGCTTTTCTCCGCTCAAGTTGTATTTAATGCCTTATTTTTGTCTGGTAGGTTTGATTTTATCACTGGTAACCCGCTCGTTCCAAGCCTACTGGCTCAATCCCTATCTGGGTGGACCCAAACTAACAATCTGCCTGTTAGGTCTTTAGGTTTTCAATGTAGCCTGCTCACTCTAAGCCTACCGCACACACCCCACCTGGGTGACCCAAACACACTTTTGCCTGTTAGTTCTGTTCAGTGTCGAGGTATCATTGATAACGTGTTCCTACATACCTAGTATGCAATTTGCCTGTTACTACTGGGACTCCTGCCTACACTGCAGCAACTGGGGACCAATCAAAGGTGGGTTTCAGAGGTGCCAGTTTCAAAACCGCCCACTGCTGCTCCTTAAATTCAGGTGTCTCACAGCCCTGTGAGACACTCGCTCGTGCATATAGGATCATCGGAGGTCGAGGGATCACTCAAAGATTTGCCTCCCTTCATCTGCAGCAAGGGACCGCCGCAGAGTTAAAAATTGTTGGATTGGAGCACCGGGGTCAAGGGAGCGCCTGCCTGAATGCTTCCCTCCCCACCATGAACAAGTCGGCGATCGCTCCCATGCAAGTGGCAAGGGTAAAGTAACTCAAAAAACCTCTACCCTGCCATTCTTTGTACCATGGTGAGCTCCGTTTCTAAGCAGGTGCCACATCTTTGAATGGGATCCTGTGGTTAACCTGTCCTTAATAACCTGAACTGTTCTTAACTGTGCTCACTGTGGTGATATGATACTTGTTGCTGCTCCTGCTTAAAGTTTGCCCTCCATCACTTTTTAAATGCACTACTGCTCCACCCCTTTTTACCAGTTGGTTGCAGTACTGTTTGTCATCATGTTCTGATTGGGGCTCTGAAATTATTTCCAACTTTTAGCAGTTGTTAACATCTCCCTCAGGTCCCTTAAAAGACTCCGGGAAAAGAAATCTATCTCTTTGCTCACAGCTTTGCAAGTTATCTGTTCTACTCCAGCCTTGGTTAATAACCCCTTCAGGTCCCTGAAAAGATCCAGTGCAAAGAAATCTATCTGATCTGCTCTAAGCTTAGCAAATACCAGTCCAAAGGAATCTATTAGATCTGCTCAAAGCTTAGTCAACTGCTGTTCGGGTGAATTTTAGTGATCTCCCACCCTACCCCCAGGGACTAGCCTTGCTTCTTTATATGCCTTGGCTGTGTGCCAACCTGGTGAAGGGGATCCGATTTGGGTTCTCCAACCTCCGGGTGTGTTCCTCCCTTCCTTATCTTAGCTGCCTTTGACATATCAGACGGAAAATGTTTCTGGGTGTGTCACTATGGAGTATTTATATTCTGTTTGTCCTGTGCACTGACCAAAGGTTGATGAATACAAGGCTGGACAATAGTCAGCCTCCTAGTCCCACACAAGCCCACTTTTCATGTGTCTACCCCCAAATCGACTCCAACCCTTTTCTCCTTACTTTGTATAGTCTCAGAAAAGGAGAGAACTTATGTGGTTATTGTATACTTAAGGTTGCACAAACGTCAGATTTAACATTCCCCACTCGTCACTCCAAAAGGCGTGGGTCTTTACGAAGTTGTTGGTAGCAGGGGATATTGAAACAAATCCTGGTCCTCCTTGCACGAATGTCCCAAATGTAACTCCCTCCCTGTCCATCTAGGCCAATGCGAAAGGGCTGAAACTGGTTCATATGAATGTTAATAGCCTCAGACCCAAGTTACAAGAACTTGAGGTCTGGGTTGACCAGTATTCCCAATTGCCATCTTGGAAACCTGGCTCAAACCTAGCATATTAATGCATGAGATTGAGATACCCGGATTCAAAACTTTTAGGCAGGATAGAATCAGAAAAAAGGGTGGTGGGGTTATTATATACATTAAGGTGTCCCTAACAGCTTCTATAGCAGCAACACCAGCCCTGCCTGATTCGGGCTGTGAAGTTCTGTTCATTAAATTCCTGCTAGGTGATATTAAGCCCTTATTAACAGGCTGTGTATATAACCCTCCCAAGACTGCTGTGGATGTGCTCAAGGCCCTTACCAAAATTATTCCTGACCTGCCTTCCTGCGAGAAAATAATTCTGGGTGACTTCAATCTTCACTGGGGTCCACTGACCAAATAAGTCCAGCCTCCAAGAGGTTTAGACCCAGCTCATCCAGGAACCTACCAGACTGAATTTAAAGTCTGGGAACCACACCACACTGGATTGGATCCTTGTGTCTAACCCCTGCAGATTCAAGTTTGCTGGCACTTTTGATGACTCCTTAAGTGACCAAGCCCCTATTCTTTGGAGTATGGAAAAACGACTATCCCTCCCACTCCCCCAGAACCTTTTGCACATGTGATTACTCCAAATCTGACACAGGTTCCTCCCTTGGTACCTTATCGGCAGTGGACTGGGCGCAGATCAAGCTCACTCCTAGTTTGGACTCAGCCTTGGATTTTTTTCACCAATAATTTCCTTTCTGCCACTAATAAGCATGCCCCCCTTAAACAAATGAGGGTCAAAGGGCAACAGACTAGGTGGCTGACTCGCAACCTGAAAAAGTTAATGAGGGAAAAGAGACAGGGTTTGGGGTAAGTACAAATCCACCAATCTGTCCAATGATTGGGTCCGATATCGTGAACTCAGGAACAGACGTAAAGGGACTAAAGCAGGCCAAGCGACAGTACTTTCAGAACTTGCAAACAAATAAATCTCTTAGATCCCAGGAAGTTCTGGTCCCAAATTAAGTTTCTCCTAAAAGAACATACCACGCAGAATATCTGCTATATTGTTGCGGGTGGTGTATGCCACTCGAACCCGCAAGACTCTGCAAATGCCCTCAATCCATTTCTCACAGATCTTGGTAAATATAAGGCTCACACCAGTAGCACTAGCTTAACATTTCACAATTATTCAGTGGATCCTCCCCCAACCCCCAACTTCCATCTTAAGCTGCTCAAAAACATTAAGATCACTGGTTCTGCAGGGTATGACAAACCTGAACCCAGACTACTCAGACTAGCAGCCCAAGAAATTGACACACCAATCACGTCGCTATTCAACAGGTCACTGCTGGAAGGTAAAGTTCCCACAGTATGGAAAGTTGCTCTGGTTACTCTCATTTCCAAAGGGGGGGCCAAGTGAGCTGACTGAAAATTATAGACCAACTTCTATTCTCTGCACAGTAAACAAAATCAAAACCAAAATGTGTACCAACAAATCCAAGAATATATTGAACTGCATAACCTCCTCACCCCCCGGCAACGCGGGTACAGGAAGCTACACGGCACTGATACTGCTTTGATTAGCTTCACATCAGACATCCTGGCAGCCCAAGATAATGACCAACTAACTGGTGCAATCTTTATAGACCACCAGCTGCTTATCTCGCAGCTCAGATCACTTGGGCTGGACAACCACTCTGTGCAGTGGTTCACTGATTACCTGCATGGTAGATCTCAATTATTCAGATGGCTGGGTGCAAAGTCTGACAAATGCCACGTTTTGGACAGGGTCCCTCAAGGTTCAATACTGGGGCCCCTCTTGTTCTCCCTATTTATCATTAGCTTGTCCAAGCACTGTGGGGGTGCCAAGATGACCCTTTACACTGACGATGCTGCGCTGTACAGATCATCTCAGGATGCATCATAGCTAAATCAACTTCTCAGCCAGGATCTGTCCATATTGCAGAACTGGTTCCAGACCAATCGGCTAGTACTCAATAGAAAAAAAAAATATATCACATTTGGACCCAAAAGCCTGGGACTTGATAGGTCATGCTTATTGTCCCCCTATTTATCCAATGGTTCTAAGATAGAGGTTGTTGACTGCATTAAATATCTGGGTGTGTATACTGATCAAGATTGTTCCTTCAAGGGTCATGCTGACCAACTAACCAAGATGATGAACTAGAAGCTTGGTCTTCTATATCGTCTGAGCCCATTCCTCATTCAGACATCTAAGTTAAGAATAACCCCTAGATTGACATGCTCATGCCCACACTGTTCTATGGGGCCCCCCGGTGCTACACTCACTGAGAAGCACACAGTTGCCAAAGCTGAGGACGTTATATCACAGGGTCGTGCGTTTAGCTCTAGATGCACCACCCCTTGAACACCACTACAAAGTACTGCACTTACTTAACTGGCCTTCTCTGGAGGGCAGACTAATGCACCCTTCTCTATGTCTGGCCCTCAAGCTTCAGCAATCCAATGTCCCCCCCCACCCCAGTCTGATTGGTACTATAAAACCTAAACAGACTGGAAGAAATGAAAATTATGTACCTACCGTAATTCTTGATCTTCTCTTGTATCATCACCATTCATTACTGTTGGGTGACAGCCAGAGGCGTGCACCCGCCATGGGAATTTTTTTTTTTTTTTTTGAGGAGTCGGCATTGACGGCACCGCCCCCTGGAGTGACGCTCTGCGTAGAGTGCGAGGGCGACCGTTAGGTGTCACAGACTCCTCCTCCATCCCAGTTCTGTTAGCTAGAGAGGCGAAATAAGGATTCAAAGAGAGAGTGAGGCAAGAGAGCCGAGGGATAGAAAAAAGGAAAGGATATAAACTGAAAAAGGAATACGCTGATAGAGGACAGAAAGCAGAGGAAGAAAACTGCTTTCCCTAAGGGACCGAAGGGCCTCACTTCTGGGGCAGCTCTAACGGAGGAAGAGATAGGGAGGAGAAAGAAGAAGAAGGGGAAAAAGAGAGAAAAAGAGGAGGGGATGCTAGAAGGGGAGAATTCTGCCGTTGGTAAATTGGCTTAGAGTTATAAGCTCGGAACCATAAACAAGGGAGCAAGGATCCCATTTTGAAATTTCAGGGAGAGGCTCAACTGAACCTCTCGTGCAGAATGGACACCAAAGGCAGATTCCCTAAACCTCCTTCCTTCCCCAATTTTCTAGACTCCAGCTGGGAGCTCTCCAACTACCAAGGGGAAAAATCTGTTCCACACGAGAGATGCCAACTAGGAAGGGAAAGAAGCCCCCTAGCACTTTGTTAAGTGATAACACAGTATCATGTGCTGGGAGGTCTACAGGGACACCCCTATATGACACAGAGAGAGAGTGGGAACTCAGACTCCCTAGAGGCAAGGCAGAAAAACACCTCCTATGGAATAGAAGTGCCCGGCAGCACCAACCAGCAGAGGCTGAAAAAAAGACCAGGGCCAATTAGAAGGGGCCTGGGAAAGAGAAGGCGAGCCACTTAAGGAACCATCTCTTTAATCATGAACTGAAAACATGACTGGGAAAAAGCCAATAACTGCCCAGTAAGGGTAGTCAGAAAAAGTTCCCTCAGGACAGATAAACCTTAGCTCATTCCTCCTATTCTCAGAGAGAGGGATTTTATTTTATTTTTATTTTTGGCTTAACGGCCAAAAGAGAAGGGTGAGGAACGAGCAGGGAGGGGGAGATGCCGAAGAAGGAGGCCCTTGAGGGGATGGTGGGAGGGATTCAGTAATGAATGGTGAAGATACAAGAGAAGATCAAGAATTACGGTAGGTACTTAATTTTCATATCTTCCCTCGTCAATCTTCACCATTCATTACTGTTGGGTGAGTACCATGCCCCCTCCCCCGAAGACTGGGGAAGAGAAACCCGAGGGAACAGATCCCTCAGCCTCCTACTGGTGACAAGTAAGAGGGAAAGACCCTAACCAATAGACTAGGAGTCTAAGGTGGGTGAGGAGGAGGGGGTGCCCCCGAGGGGCTGTGGGGGTTGCCCCTGAAGACGCCTCCTCGCCCTACGGGAAAAAGGACGGGTCCCCCAGAAGGCAGAGCCAGTCACCCTACGCCGGGCCATGGGTGACAGTCGGGAGAGACGAAGCCATGCCGTCCGCCTAACGCAAATCGCTGTCCCCACTAGTCTGGATTCCACCTCGTTGGCATCGTAGGATGCCCTCGCGTGGTGCCTTGCAAGCTCCAGACCCTGCGCAGAGAGGGCAATGGTTTCTCTAGACTGCTCTGAGTCAGGAAGGAAAGCTAAGACCTAAGTCAGCATCGACCCCAGATGCCTGTTGCAAGCAGTGTAGGGAGCTTGATGGGAAAATATGCACAACAATGCATGACCAGAAGAGACAACTCTTCATCCGCACCGGTCGAACTCAACAGAATCCGAATCCAGAGGCCTGTCGTGCACCGGGTGGCAAAGCCCAAAAGGAGTATCCAGGGACGTCAAAACCGAAGGTGGGTGAGATAGAGAACCTAGAGACTCGTGGGGAGCACAATACCGTCTCCTGCAGTCTCCTGGGGCCGGAGAAGGAGTGGCTGGAGACTGCCAGGTGCGGATAGACGCTTCCTGGAAGGTGATCGGTCAGGAAGGCACCACCAAATGGCGGGTGCTGAATTCACTAAGGAAAGCATGCTTCTGCCACTCAGTATTGTCTCTACGAATGTAGGAAATACGAAGCTCCGAAACCATCCTCGAGAGGAAACGCTGGTAGTTGGTGAAGTCAGCATCAGAGGAAAGGTGGACAGGAGGTTCCTCAGTTGAGGAAGACGAGGAGGAAGTGGAGCTTGAATGCCCAGAAGATTCCTGCGGTGGGGGGGGGGCAGACAGGCGAAAGACCTGTTCGTCCATGGCCCTAACACAGGATGGGAAGGCCGCCGCAGTAGCTCCGAACATCTCCCAAGATAATGGCCCAGTGGGCCCCAAGTGGCCCAGGAGAGAGGGAGGTGGTTGCAGAGGGATGGGCGAAGGGCATCTAATAGTACGTGCCCGACCTCCACCAGGGCTCTGGGATCCAGGTAGCGACGCAGCCAAAACTGGGGACCCTGGGATCATGCCGGGTTGCGTAGTAGAGAGGAAAAGAGACAACTCCGGAAAGAGCCCTGAAGGGGAATCTCCCCTGTGGCGCGCCTGAGACTGCGTGAGTCCAGAAAGGCAACCCTCAGAACCGCCACCAGAAGATGCTTTAGAAACCTTCAGAGAGAGGTGAGGATCAGCACTACGACTCCTCCCTGCAGGGCGGTGGGGGCTCGTCGCTGCTCTTGACCCCTACCCCTCAATCCTTCAGACTCCGAAGCAGCCCTCTTCCTCGTAATTAGTGGTGGAGGTCCCTGATTAGCAAGACCCCGAAGGGCACCCGCTGAAGCAGGGTCCTCTTCCCTCCGCTGAATGACCTGAGCAGCACCGGGAACGGCAGCTGCCTGGGACCTGCCAGAAGAGGGAATCCTCTCTCGGACATCCGAAGGGTTCATCACGGAAGACTCCAGGCCACCCTAACCATGGAGCCATCCGGGCTAACCAGCTCCGGGGAGTCTGGTAGAGGAACACTGGACCGTCTAGCCATGCGGCCTACAGGAGGCCCAGAGCCAGAAGACTCTAGCTGCTGGTCTGGGTCCTCACCTGAATCGTCTCCCTCCGAGGAGGGGTCGACTAGGAAAGACTCCATTTCAGCCGCCGCAGGAACCTGCCCCGAGGTGGCACCAAGCCTGGTACCGCTGTAGGCGCGGCGGAGCAACACTTCCGAGAGGTCATCTGCACATCTGGTGGTGCCAGGCTCCTGGGCTGCACAATACTTGGCTTGCCGAGTGCCTGACACTGCGCGGTGCGAGATCTGGCGTGGCTGGCGGGTCCCGCCACCGTGGCGGCGCCGAGGCCCAGAGTGGCTCCAGCCACGGCGCCGCCCGAAACCATGGGACAGCGAAACAGAACTGGGATGGAGGAGGAGTCTACGCGCCTAGCCATCTACGCTCCACACAGAGCGTCACTCCAGGGGGCGGCACCGTCAACTCCTTAAACAAAAAAAAAAAAAAACTCCCGTGGCGGGTGCATGCCTCCGGCTGTCACCCAACAGTGATGAATGATGAAGACTGACAAGGGAAGATCTTTAGGGTCCTCTGACTGGCAGCTCCTCTTAATCCCCAGGGTCCGGACATCTCAAGGGCTCCGATCATTTGCTGCTTACATACAGTCACTCTGGAACGGCCTCCCCAATAATCTCCAAGAGAGCAGCTCCCTTGAAGGCTTTAAACAGGCCTCAAGACTCACCTTTTGGGGCTAAGTATCTGCTCTTGTTACCACTGAGTATCAGAACACTCCAAAGTGCTACCTCAGTAGATCCTGTCCTGCCAGCCTCCCGGCTGGTCATTACTCCCATATTGGGACCCTGACTGATTTTGATAAGTTATGGTGTATATGTCTCTTTTTGTGCAACTGTTTTACTCCTCATGATGATTATCAATCGTTACTAACTTACCTCTTGTATCATGTATTATGTCCTGTATTATTCCAATTGATTTGTGTTGTCCTTGCTGGGTTTTTTTTTTTTTCCCTCCTGTTGTATGTAATTAACCCTGGGTCGCCCCTGAAAAAGGGACTGTAATGGGCTTAGTGGGCCTACCCGGTCACCAAAATTTTAAATAAATAAATAAACCTGGTCTGGGTTGCATCTTAAAGAAATGGAAATTACGTACCTACCGGGATTAATTACATACAACAGGAGGGAAAAAAAAACCAAAAAAACAGCAAGGACAACACAAATCAATTGGAATAATACAGGACATAATAGATGATACAAGAGGCAAGTTGGTAACGATTGATAATCATCATGAGGAGTAAAACAGTTGCACAAAAAGAGACATATACACCATATCCACCTGGAGGGACACCAGCCTATACTGGCAGGATGGTCTGCATCTGTCCAGGAAGGGAACAAGTCTTTTGAGCAATCGGTTTAAATGCTTCATTGGCAAGCTTTTAAACTAGTCAATGGGGGAGGCACTGACAAGCAGCAGAAAAATCCCAGCCTCTCCCTACAAAACAGGGTACTAAATGAGAAAAGACCAAGGTAGAACGGTCAGTGGGGATGCTGCAACAGAAGGTAAGGCCATCAAAAATGGAGAGCAATGAGTACCAATGCCCGTAGTCTAGGTAACAAGCTTCCTGAATTAGTGGCCTTGTTGGAGGAGGAACATCTGGATATCGTGGCAGTCACAGAAACATGGTACACAAAAACCATGACTGGGACGTAAACATACCGGATACACTATCTACAGGAGGGACAGGGAGGGTAAAAGAGGGGAGGAGTAGTTCTTTTACATAGGGAAGGAATAAAAGCAACAGAACAAAAGGGTAAACAGGGAGGAGAAGAAGCACTGTGGGTAAATTTGGAGACAGGCAATGGCACCACAATCCGCATAGGGTTGTATACAGACCCTTCTCAGGGAGGAAGTGGACAAGGAAATGATAGAAAGTATACTTAGAATGGCAGAAAAGGGGAGATATTGCTGATGGATGATCTGAATATGCCAGATGTTAACTGGAGCACAGTTGCAGCTGCCACCGAAGAGTGCAGTTATTCTAGATGCCCTACAGGGGCATGCCTTGAACAACTAGTACTGGAGCCCACTCGAGAAGCAATATTAGACTTGATACTCTCAAATGGAGATGAGAGAGGATCACAGATGTAGAAGTGGGTAGTCATCTGGGAACTAGCGACCATCGAACAGTATGGTTCACAATAAACACAGCAATAGAGTCAAGCCATACAAAGACAAAAGTACTGGACTTTAGGAGGGCTGACTTTGCCAAAATGGGTGAGTGCCTAAGGAATGCACTAGCAAATGGGCGGAAGGAGGGTGGAAGAACAATGGGAATAATAAAACTGCCATTACAGAGTATTGAGCCTTTGTGTGAAGCAAATAAACAAAACAAGGCGATGTAAGAAACCACTATGGTTCTCAAAGGAAGTGGCAGTGAAGGTTCAAGAGAAAAGAAAGCATTCAGGAAGTACAAGGAATCGCAGCAGAAGCAGGACAGAGAACTGTACCAGTTAAAGCAAAGGAGGCTGGAAGGCAGTCAGAACAGCAAAGGCCCAAACTGAGGAAAAGATAGCAAACTCAGTTAAGAAGGAATAAAACCTTTTATAGGTACATCAGGGAGCAAGGAAGACCAAGGAGGGATAGTGAGGCTTAATAAGGGGAGGGAGGGTGGGCAGAGGAGAATGTGAAAAGGCAGAGATACTAAACAAATATTTTTGCTCAGTATTTACAAAGGAAGAGGAGGTACATAAAACAAACAGTAGTAACACTCTGGATACAGAAGTTGATACCAGCCCATTTACAGAAGAAAGGGTTCTGAAAGAACTCTTAAAACTGAAGGTGGACAAAACAACGGGCCTGATGGGTTCATCCCAGAATTCTAAAAGAACTAAGGGTAGAACTAGTGACACCACTGACTACCCTCTTTAACAAATCATGGGAGGATGGGGTGGTACCCGAGGACTGGAGGAGGGCAGATGTGATTCCCTTCACAAAAGTGGAGCAAGGCAGAAGCAGGAAACTATAGACCTGTTAGTTTAACCTCAGTGATAGGAAAATGATGGAATCACTTCAAAGGAAAGAATTGTCCAGATCTGAGGCCAGAAGGGCACAGGACCCTAGGCAGCATGGATTCACGCGGAAGGTCATCAGCAATCTGATAGATTTCTTTGACTGGGTGACCAAAGTAGTAGATCAGGGAGGGGCTGTGGACATGGCCTACCTAGACTTTAGCAAGGCATTTGACACAGTCCCACACAAAGATTAATATATAAGTTAGCCAGCCTGGAGTGGGTCCCAAGATGACAGCCTGGGTAAAGATTGGCTGGAGAATAGGACACAGAGAGTAATAGTACATGGAGTCCACTCAGAAGAAAGGAGGGTTACTAGCGGGGTGCCAGGGAGTTCAGATGGGACCAGTCCTCTTCAATGTCTTTATAGCGACATTGCAGAAGGACTGGAAGGAAAAAATATGTCTCTTTGCAGATGACACTAAGATCTGCAACAGAGTTGATGCACAGGGTGGGGTGGAAAGGATGAGAGGGACTTGGCAAGGTTAGAGGAATGGTCAAATGTATGGCAGCTTAGATTCAATGCTAAGAAGTGCAAGGTAATGCACCTGGGAAACAAAAACACAGGGGAAGAGTACACAATGGGGGGTGAGATACTAACAACAACAAAAATGGAAAGGGACCTGGGGGTAGTCATATCAGATGACCTAAAGGTGGGCAAGCAATGTGAGAAGGCAGCAAGGAGGGCTGGGAGGATACTGAGATGCATAGGGAGAGGCATCACCAGTAGAAAACAGGAAGTTATTATCCCTCTGTACAGACAGCTGGTGAGACCCCATCTGAGTACTGTGTGCAGTTCTGGAGACCCAATCTCCATAGAAGACATAGACAGGATGGAAGCTGTCCAGAGGAGGGCAACTAAAATGGTGCAGGGTCTGCACGGAGGACATATGAAGAGAGACTTAAGGAGCTTAATATGTATAGCCCCGAGGAAAGGAGGAGGGGGGCATGATAGAAACTTTCAAGCACCTCAAGGAATCAACAAAGTCCAAGAGGGTAGCATCTTTCAAAAAGAGGTGTGCAAGAACAAGAGGGCACAATTTGAAGATAGAGGGGGCGGCTCAGAGGTAATTTAAAGTATTTTTTTCACAGAGAGGGTTGTGGATGCATGGAATGGCCTTCCGGAGGAAGGTTGTGGAGTCAAAATCAGTGGCGGAATTCAAGCATGCATGGGATAGTCATAAGGCAATTCTGGGGGGTGGGGGTAGGAAGAAGTAGGCTGCTGGTTAACTAGGATCTGCAGCTTATCCAGTAGGTAGGGAAATGGGCAGACTGGGTGGGCCAAGCGGTCCTTATCTGCCGTCACATTCTATGTTTCTATGTAATTCTTGATCTACGTGGATGAAGTATCCACCACTCATTCACACTGATGGGATCTACGCCGGAGGCACTAGGACCCAGTGGGAGCAAACTTTTTTGCAAGAGGGCCGGCGACAGAGATGGAGCCGCAAGGAGTGGTGCTGTGAGCCTCGGCTCGTACGGCAATGAGTATCTCGGCGTCGACCCTCCAACCACCTCAGTACCTTTTTTTCTGAGAAGGTGCAGCGTAATCAACCTAGAAGGAAAGCCTAACAAAAACCGGACATAAGATACTCTGAACTACCCGTATAAAAAGGGTCAACAAAGAAGTCTTCACAGCCTAAACACTGAGGGAGTGAAGACAAACAGAGGTGAGCTCGGGGGATGGTGGGTGGGCGTGAGAATGAGTGGTGGAGACTTCGTCAAAGAAGATCAAGAATTATGGTAGATACATAATTTCCATATCTTCCTGGATATAAAGTCTCCACCACTCCTTCACACTGATGGGAAAGTACTGAACTAATAATCCCCTGAGAGGGCAGCAGGAGAAACCAAGAGCTCACAAATTTAGGCCAAGAGTCTGTTAAGGAAAGTCCTGCCAAACAAAAGATGTCGCCTGGCATGGACATCCAGGGCATAGTGCATGACGAAAGTATGCACTGAGCTCCAGGTAGCCGCACTGCAAATGTCTGCAATGCGTACGTTGCGGATTTCCGCCAGGGACGCCACAACTACTCTAGTAGAGTGAGTGTACACTCTGCCCTCCAGCTTAACTTGTGCCATGGAATAACAGTGGTGAAGGCACGCCACCAGCCATGCCGAAATGCATCTGATAGCAACAGGCAGACCCAGCCGGGTCTCGCTGAAGGAAACAAACAGTTGTTGAACTTTGCGAATTTCTTTTGTTCTATCCAAATAGAAATGCACAGCTCTTTTGACATCTAAAGAATGAAGGGTACGCTCTCCTTCATTTTGGAAGTTTGCAAAGTAAGTAGGTAGGACCAAAGGTTGGTTTAGATGGAATTCTAAAACAACCTTAGAGAGAAACTTAGGATGGGTCCTAAGAACTACTTTGTCCTTATGAAATACAGTATACAGAGGATCTGTGACCAAACCATGCATTTCAGAAACCCTGCGGACTGAGGTAATGGCCACCAGGAAGGCAGTTTTCCAAGTAAAAAATTTCATCTCACAGGTAGCTAGAGGCTCGAAAGGCTTTCGAGTAAGCATGTCTAGCACAAGATTAATGTCCCAGGCTGCGACTGGACGTCTGATAGGAGGTCTGGTATTCAGAATACCCTTAAGAAACCTCTTAATTATAGGTAACTGAGCCAGTGACAGGGAAAGTACTGACTCATGATAAGCTGAAATGGCACAAAGGTGAACTTTGACTGTAGAGTATTGTAGACCTGAATCTGAGAGGTCTAAGAGGTACTCTAGAACTTTATTTGGTGGGCAGGAAAAAGGATTCAAAGAGGATTTTGCACACCAAAGAGAAAAACGCTTCCCTTTGGCTGTGTAAGTTTTTCTGGTGGCTGGCTTGCACGCAGCTAAAAGAATATCTGAAACTCTCCGAGAGATACTGAACCTGTTCACCTCTCTCTCCCTTCAGAAGCCAAGCATGAAGGTGAAGCGACCTCAGATTGGGATGGACCACAGGACCCTGGGTCAGAAGGTTCGTCTGAAGGGGAAACGCCTTCGGAGGGGTTGCTGACATACTGCAGAGTAATGGAAACCATATCTGTAGAGGCCAGAAGGGAACAATGAGGATCATTTTGTCCCCCAGGACTCGAATTTGAGAAGTACTCTCTGAATTAGTGGAAGAGGAGGAAAGGCGTATAGAAAGTGTTTTGTCCACTGCAGCCTGGATGCATCCTCATAGAAAATGTCAGGCCCTGGATTTCTGGAGCAGAAGAGAGGCAGTTTTGTGTTGAGTGGGGATGCAAAGAGGTCCAGGTCTGGAGTTCCCCACTCTGCTAATAGTGACTGAACTACGGTTGAGTCGAGAGACCACTCGTGAGGATCTGTTTCCGTTCTGCTGAGATGGTCTGCCAATTCGTTCTGCACTCCCAGCAGGTAGACCGCCTGAACTAGAGCCTTGTGCTCTAGGCACCATTCCCACACTCTCATCGCTTCCCTGCATAAAGGGTAAGAGTGTGAACCACCCTGCTTGTTGATGTAATACATCACTGCTTTGTTGTCTGTTTGAAGGAGAATGTTCTTGTGACAAAGAATGTATGGTGCCGAGGACAGCCCAAAGGGCAGGACTCTGAACTGATAATGTTGGCCCAGTGCCACAAACATGAAAATTACGTACCTACCGTAATTCTTGATCTTCTTGGACGAGTCTCCACCACTCATTCACACTATTGGGATCTGCGCCGGAGGCACTAGGACCCATCGGGAGCAAACGTTTTGCTGGAGGGTCGGCGCCAGAGATGGAGCCGCGAGGAATGGCACCGCGAGCCTCAGCTTGCGCGGTAATGACTATCCCGGTGTTGACCCTCCAACCGCCTCAGTACCTTTTTTACCAAGGAGGTGCAGCGTAACTAACCTGGAAGGGTAGCCTAACCTAAAAACTGGACATAAGATAGTCCGGGCGACCCGTATAAGAAGGGTCAACAAAGTCGTCTTCACATCCTAAAGATTTGAGGGAGTGAAGACCAACAACAGAGGTGAGCTCGGGGGACGAGGGTGGGAGTGTGAATGAGTGGTGGAGACTCGTCCAAGAAGATCAAGAATTACAGTAGGTACGTAATTTTCATATCTTCCTGGACATAAGTCTCCACCACTCATTCCACACTATTGGGAGTACCAAGCTAATAATCCCCCAGAGGGCGGCGAGGAGAGACCAAGAGCTCACGCTTCTAGGACAGAAGTCCATTAAGGATGGCTCTGCCAAAGGAAGAATGTCGTCTGGCATGGACATCCAGTGCATAATGTTTAGCAATATGCACTGAGGCTCCAGGTGGCGATGTTGCAAACATCTGCAATGGGCACGTTGTGAATTTCCGCTAGGGATGCCGCGACCGCTCTAGCAAAGTGAGCGTAAACCCTACCCTCCAACTTAGCCTGCGCCATGGAATAGCAGTGGCGAAAGCATGCCACTAACCATGCTGAGATCCATCTGATAGCGACAGGCTGACCCAGCCGGGTCTCACTGAAGGAGACAAACAGTTGCTGGGCTTTGCGAAAATCCTTGGTTCTATCTAGATAGAAACGCAAAGCTCTCTTAACATCCAAAGAATGAAGAGATCGTTCTCATTCATTTTAGAAGTCCGCAAAGTAAGAGGGAAGGACCAGAGGTTGGTTTAGATGAAACTCTGACACAACCTTAGGAAGAAATTTCGGATGGGTCCGAAGGACTACTTTGTCCTTATGGAACACAGTGTACGGAGGATCTGTGACCAGGGCATGTATCTCAGAGACCCTGCGAGCTGAGGTAATGGCCACTAGGAAGGCAGTCTTCCAGGTGAGAAATTTTAGCTCACAGGTGGCCAGAGGTTCGAAAGGTTTCCGAGTGAGCATGTCTAGCACAAGATTAATATCCCAGGCTGCAACTGGACGCCTTGTAGGAGGTCTGGTATGCAGAATTCTTTTAAGAAATCTCTTAACCACAGGTAATTGAGCTAGTGTTAAGGAAAAAACCAGCTCATGATACGCTGAAATGGCACTAAGGCGTACTTTGACTGTAGAGTACTGCAGACCTGAATTTGAGAGGCCCAAGAGGTACTCCAGAACCTTATCTGGTGGACAGGAAAAGGGATTCAAAGAGGACTTTGCACACCAGGGCGAAAAACGCTTCCACTTATTTGTGTAAGTTTTCCGAGTGGCCGGCTTCCATGCAGCCAGAAGAATATCTGAAACCCTACGAGAGCCATTGAACCGGTTTACTTCTACTACTTCAGGAGCCAAGCATGAAGGTGAAGTGATCTCAGGTTGGGATGGACCACTGGCCCCTGATTCAAAAGGTTCATCTGTAGGGGAAGTGGTCTCGGAGGAACTGCCAACATACTGTTGAGTAGTGGAAACCACAGTTGCCGAGGCCAAAAGGGAGCAATAAGAATCATCTTGTCCCCCTGGGATTCGAACTTGAGGAGTACCCTCTGAATTAGAGGAAGAGGTGGAAAGGCGTAAAGAAAGCGTTTTGTCCACCGCAGCCTGAACGCATCCTGACAGAAAATGCCAGGCCCTGGATTTCTAGAGCAGGAGAGAGGCAGTTTTGCATTGAGTGGGGATGCAAAAAGGTCCAGGCCTGGAGTTCCCCACTCTTTGAATAGTGACTGAACTATGGTTGAGTCGAGAGACCACTCGTGATGATCTGTCTCTGTTCTGCTGAGACGGTCTGCCAGCTCGTTTTGTATTCCCGGTAGGTAGACCGCTTGAATTAGAGCCTTGTGCTCCAAGCACCATTCCCATACCCTCATTGCTTCCCTGCATAAGCGGTAAGAATGAGCACCGCCCTGCTTGTTGATGTAATACATCACTGCTTTGTTGTCCGTTTGAAGGAGAATGTTCTTGTGACAGAGAATGTCCTTCAACGCTCGGACCACATAAAGGACGTCTCTCATTTCTAGGACGTTTATGTGAAGCTGGGACTCGACCCGAGTCCACACACCTTGAGTGTGGAGAGCCTGACAGTAAGCTCCCCACCACATTAGGGATGCGTCCGTGGTAATGGAGATTTGATGGTCCAGAGGAGCAAAAGGATATCCGACCAGGAGATTGCTCTCTTGATACCACCAGGTGAGTGACCTCTTTAAAGGTTCTGTCACTTTGATGAGATAGGACTGCGGGTGAGAGGTTGGGGACCACTGAGTACTGAGCATCCACTGAGTGGTTCTCATGTGCAGACGTGTTAGGGGTACAGTGAACACTGAGGATGCCATGAGGCTCTAGCATCCACTGCATCGAGAGCTGTAACTGAGCTGTTCTCCCCGTGTGACGGGCCATTTGAAGGATATCGCTCTTCTGTCTTCTGGAAGAAAAGCCTCAGACAGGAGGTGTCCAGAAGAGTCCCTATAAAGAGGAGCCTCTGGGAGGGCTGCAGTTGCATTTCTTGAGGTTCATCAGAACTCCCATGGACGTAAGGAGGCGAGAGGCCGTCTCTACGGCGTCCAGAGTCCCTTGCCTGGAAGGGATTGCTAGAAGCCAATCGTCCAGATAAGGGAACACCTGTATCCCGACCTTTCTGAGGTGCGCTACGAGAACTGCACAACACTTTGTAAAAACCCGCGGCACTGAGGATAGCCCAAAGGGCAGGACTCTGAACTAATAATGTTGTCCCAGAGCCACAAACCTCAGGAATTTGTGATGCCTCGGGTGAATAGGAATGTGCTGGTAAGCATCCTGCATGTCCAGGGAGGCTAGCCAGTCGTGTTGATGAAGCAAAGGCAACAGGGTTCCCAGAGAAATGATTTTGAATTTCTTCTTGGGGGAGAAATTTGTTTAGCTTTCTGAGATCTAGAATGGGGCGCATTCCCCCGGACTTCTTTGGAACCAGAAAGTAATGGGAGTAGAACCCCATGTTCCATTGATGCAGCGGCACCACTTCTACTGCCCTGTTGTTCAGAAGGCCCTGAATCTCGGCGGCGAGAAGGTCTGACTGAGGGGTTGACAGCCTGGGCTGCCATTTGGGAGGATGATCCAGAGGGGTCTCCAGAAGATTGAGTGAATACCCCTCGCGAATTATCCGAAGGACCCATTTGTCTGAGGTTATGGACTTCCACTGGGTGTAGAAGTGCATCAGACGACCTCCCACCGGAGAGGAAAAGTCCACCTCGGCAGCTGAGATGGGACTTGGGCCAGCATTATAAGGTAGCCGCTGGGCCCTTGGCGCTTTCTGTTGTCTTTTGAGGTTGGGCAGGTTGGTTTTTATGGAAACCTCCTCTGCCTCGAAAGGACTGACGATTATGAAACCGACGTTTATTGACATGCCCTCGAGAGGGGGCAGGAAGGGGTCGAGCCAACTTAATGGCTGACCTAGTCTTTTATGTAGCTTCTAGAGCTTGCACTACCTGAGGACCAAAAAGATATGCACCATCAAAGGGCAACGCCATCACCTGCTGCTGCGTGTCATTCGTGAAGCCCAAAGTGCGCAGCCAGGAATGACGGCGGGTGCAAATACCAGCAGCCGCTGAACGGGAAGCAGTGTCGAAAGCATCCATGGCTGCTTTAACCTGCTGGCTGTTAGATTCGATACCTCTGGTAATGGTTTGAAGAAGCTCTGGCTTTGCATCAGACTCTGGTAGAGCTTCAACCATTTGCTTGATAGAATGCCATAGGACATACGCATACTGGGAGAAATAGCCCTGGTAACTGGCAATACGCATACTTAGGGTAGAAGCAGCAAAGACTCTCTTACCTAAGGTGTCTATCTTACGAGATTCTTTGCCAATAGGTCGAGCTGTAGTAGTTTGGGGAAGAACGACCTTATCATTCTCTGCCAGGACTACAATAGGATCTGCAAAGGCTTGAGATGCCAAAATGGGACGATCCTTGGGGGCTGAATATTTCCTATCAATGGATTTAGCCACCGAAGGGGTGAGAGCAGGATTATTCCATACCATTTGAGACAGCGTCTCGAAGGAAGGCTGAACCGGAGGAGTCAAATCCGTAGGGATCTCCGGGGCATGAAGGTATTGGAGTCTTAATTTCCCAGGATCGATGTCTGTAGTCTGGAGAGAAAGTGTGGAACTCAGATTTTTCAGCAGAGACTTAAAGGACAGGTCCTCGACCACAGGCTCTGTAGCAGTAATAGATCCTGCTTCGTCCACTTCAACACCCAACCGAAGGTCTGAGTCAGGCTCAATGTCATCTCCTGACAGTCCAAGAGGGACTGTATGGACAGGAAAGGAATGAAAACCAGAAGGGAGGGAAGAAGAAAACGAGTGAAAGGAGGAGTCCTGAAAAGCAGAGGAAGCCCCGAGAGCCCACGGCACCGAGAACGACGCAGAGGAACCACGCGGCGCCGAAAATGGCGCCGAGAAGCCACACAGCGCCGAGCGCACCATCGATGCCGAGGACGGCGCCAAGAAGCCGCACGGCGCCGAAAACACCCCCAGACCCCGAAAAACAGGTTTTGAAGGAAGAAAAGCAGGAGATAAGGGCACGGTGTGGCCCTCTGCGCCATAGCCATGGGGGACACCTGTTGCTGGAGAGTCGACGGCAATCAAGAAGGTGCCGCAACCAGGAAAGTCCAACTGCCCTACCTGGTCGCCCAATGAGCCCGAAGGCCCACGAGTGACCGAGCCAGGTAGCTGAACCAACCTCTGAGCCCATTGCTCCATAAGAGTGGCCCACTGATGAAACTGCTCATCTGAAGACCTACCTGCGGGCGGGGTAGGGATCTGATGTCAAAGCCTTTGGCTGCCAGAAGCAGAGGTTGGCGACTCCAAAGAAGGAGACCGGCAACTAGCCCCGATAACCGAACGTCTATGTGCAGACATATCAGAGGGCGACCTCGAGTGATGCCTCTCTCTTTTGGACCTGTGGGGTCAAGAAGAGTTTGAGGTCGAACTGCAGAGAATGCAACTGCTTATTTTTATGCTTCCACAGGGACCGCCCATCCCTCGGCATTGACTGACCGTTGTCAGAACCCCCGGGAGAAGGCGGCGGACCGGACCCAGCCCGACTGACTGAACAGCTTTCATACAAGTCTCCCTACCGCCACCTGACTTGCTCATGGTCGACGCCGTCAAAGTAGGCTGAGACTTATTTTTAAAATAAGAATAAACTTAAGTGATACTTTATTGAGATAATACTACAAAATAACAAAACTGAAAACTATGCTGCTAGTTTGAAGTTCGACTCCCGGCGGGCGAGCGACGTCGTCACTGAAGCGCACTCGACAGCAGGAAAAAAGGAACTGAGGCGGTTGGAGGGCGACGCCGAGATGGTCATTACCGGCGAGCTGAGGCTTGTGGTGCAGTTCCTCGCGGCTCCATCTCTGGCGCCGACCCTCCAGCAAAAAGTTTGCTCCCGCTGGGTCCTAGTGCCTCCGGAGCAGATCCCAATAGTGTGAATGAGTGGTGAAGACTTATGTCCAGGAAGATCTTGGGTATCTGTTGTGCTTTGAGTGTACAGGAATATGTTGGTAAACATCCTGCATGTCCAGGGAAGCTAGCCAATCGTGTTGATGAAGCAAGGGTGACAGGGCCCCTAGCGATATCATCTTGAACTTTTCCTTGAGAAGAAACTTGTTTAACTTTCTGAGGTCCAGAATGGGGCGTATGCCACCGGTCTTTTTTGGGACCAGGAAGTAATGGGAGTAGAAACCTGCGTTTTGTTGATCCAGCGGAACTATTTCTACTGCCCTGTTGTTCAGAAGGCCTTGTATCTCAGAGGCAAGAAGATCTGACTGTATTGTTAACATCCTGGGTTGTCGTTTGGGAGGACGATCCGGAGGGTTTTCTGAAAGGTTGAGAGAGTACCCGTTGTGGATTATCCAGAGGACCCATTTGTCTGATGTTAAGGACTTCCACTGGTTGTAGAACTGTGTCATACGTCCTCCCACTGCTGAGGAAGAGTCCCCCTCAGGCACTTGAGGTGGGACCTGGGCCAGAAACTCAGAAGGTGACAATGGGCGCTTTGGGCCCTTGTGCCTTCTGTTGCATTTCCTTTTGAGGCTGGGGGGCTTGGTTTTTGTTAAAACCTCCCCTGCCCTTGCGACGAAAGGATGGACGGTTGTGAAATTGATGCTTGTTAACACCCCTCTGAGAAGGGGTGGGGGTGAGAGAGAGAGAGAGAGAGCATCTGGAGTTAAATCCATAGGGATCTCCGGAACATGAAGGTATTGGAGTCTTAAGAGCTTCCCAGGATCGATATATATAGTCTGGAAAGAGAGAGAGTAGAATTTAAATTTTTCAGCAGAGACTTAAATGACAGGTCTTCAACCACAGGCTCTGTGGCAGGATTGATTCCTGCTCCTTCAACATCATCACCCAGTCGAAGATCTGAGTCAGGCTCAATATCATCTCCTGACAGCCCTGGAGGGACTGTATGGACAGAAAAGGAGTGAAAATCATTAGGAAACGAAGAAGAGAAAGGATTCGGAGGCGAGAACCCTTGAAGGCTGGACAGCATCACACCAAGCCTTGACGCCGAAGAACACGGCGCCGATTGCAAGGGAGACGGTGTCGCCGGAAACAACTCAGCACACGGCGCCAACGAGCACAACTGCAGTGGCACAGAGGACGGTGCAGAGATGGCGCCGACAACCCCAGCGGCACTGAGGACAGCGCCAAGAGACACAGACGCCGAGAGCATCCCCGATGGCGCTGAAAGCAATCCAGGGCCCCAAAGACTTCAATTTGAAGAAAAAGAAGGAAGAATACCAGGAGATAAAGGCATCAGTGTGGCCCCCTGCACCGCAGCCATGTGAGGGAGGAAAACACCTGAGCGTGGAGTCAACGGCACTGAAGAGGGTGCCGCGTGACTAGGAAGGTCCAACCACCCTACCTGGTCCCTCAAAAAGCCCGAGGGCCTTGGAGAGACCAGGCCCGGCAACTGGACCAACCTCCAAGCTTACTGCTCCATAAGAGCGGCCTACTGATGAAACTGCTCATCGGAAATCCTTTCAAGATGTGGGGAAGGGCTCTGATGTCGAAGAGGTCGGTCACCGGAGACAGAAACCGGCGACTCCGGAGGAGGAGGCCGGCATCTGACCCCAACGACCGACTGTCGACGCGCAGACATACCAGAAGGCAACCTTGAGTGATGCCTTCTTTTTTTTGACCTGTGGGCCGAAGAAGAGCTCTAGGCCAACCAGTGCCGAGAGTGCGACCATTTTCTTTTATGCTTCCAAGGAGGCTGCTCATCCTCCCGAGCATCGGACCGTCCGTTGTCAGACCCTCCCTCCGGAGAGGGCGGCGGACTGGACCTAGCCTGGCTGACTGAACAGCTTTCATACGAAGTCTCCCTACCGTCACCTGACCCACTCATGGTCGACTGTCAATGGAGGCCTGAAGACGACTTTTTCTTAAGTAAAGTTTAAAAGTAAACGATACTTATTTCGAGATAAATTACAAAATAATAAACTGAAAACTATGCTGCTAGTTTGAAGTTTGACTCCTGGCGGGCGAGCGACGTCGTCACTGAAGCGCACTTGACAGCAGGAAAAAAGGAACTGAGGCGGTTGGAGGATCGACGCCGAGACAGTCATTACTGCATGAGCTGAGGATCGTGATGCTGCTCCTTGTGGCTCCATCTCTGGTGCCGACCTTCTAGCAAAAAAGTTTGCTCCCGCTGGGTCCTAGTGCCTCCGGCGCAGTTCCCATTAGTGTGAATGAGTGGTGGAGACTTATGTCCAGGAAGATCAGAGAATTTTTGGCCTCTTCTGACGACAAATGGTCAACAAGGTTGAGAACAATCTCACCCGATAGTCGGCTGGCATCTCGACTAACTGGCCTGACGGGGTTTCCGTGAAGCCAGCGGCCAAGGTCATGATTTGGACAGAGATCAAAAATACAGGTTACTCACCTGTAACAGGAGTTCTAGGAATGGTATATGTTGTTCATCCACACTCATTGGCAGTATCCTTGCCGCTTTAAATCTTGCCGGAAGGTCTTCAAGCTTGCTCCTCCCACCCACCCGGGTGGTATAACTCTCGGCTCCGCCCCATGACGCCAGATCTGGCCCGCTGGAAGCTCAGGTTGTGCGCCGGCCGGGGAGTCGGAATGTAGGGATGAACAACATATACCATTCCTAGAACTCCTGTTACAGGTGAGTAACCTGTATTTCTAGGGACATGGATATGTTGTTCATCCACACTCATTGGCAGACTCCTAGCAGTTCTCCGGAGGAGGAGGCAAGACGCACACCCCATATACTTACTTGGGAAAGAGAGACTGGAGAACGAGGCCCAAAACCAGCATCCCGCGTGACTCAAGGTCGATGTGGTAGTGGGTAATGAAGGTGTTTGCTGACTTCAGGTAGCAGCCCTGCAGATTTCCTGGATAGGGACGCCCTTGGAAGCAGCCACTGCAGCAGTATGGCGGGTAGAATGAGCTCTTATCCTCTGGGAGGCTCCATGCCCGCTAACTTATAGCAGAGATCTATGCAGGAGGTTACCCACCTGCTTATCATCCGCTTGGCTGCAGGTCTGCCAGATGCGGCTTCAGCGTGAGGTGACAAACAGCTGGCGAACCTCTCCCAATTTCAGCCGTGCGCTCCTATAATACGAGCGCCCTTCTAGAATCCAGAGTATGGAGCCTATATTGCCTCCGAGGTGTGATTGGGGTAGAACATCGGCAGAGTCAACACTTGGTTAAGGTGAAACTCCGACACCACCTTCGGAAGGAATTTCGGTGGGGCGCAGGACAACTCTGTCCTGTGGGAAGACCAGGTAAGGAGACTGGATGGAAGCGCCTGGAGCTCTCCCATCCTTCTGGCTGACGGATAGCCACCAAGAAGGCGGCCTCCACGACAGGTGAGAGAGAGCACACCTGTGCATAGGTTCAATGGCTTGCCCATGAGCTTTGCCAGTACCAGCAGTAGATCCCACGGAGGTGGGTTCCCGTGACTGGAGGGGAAATGTGATCAGGCCTTTGAAAAAGCGCCAGACCACCTTCTCCTGCGCTTAATCGACTGCTTCCCGCCCGCGCCCGGTAAGCAGAGATGGCTGCCAGGTGCACCCTTAGGTCGCTGACCAAGCCCTTGACTAGAAAGGGACCATAAATAGTCCAAGATGCTTGCCAAGGAACAGGAGGAAGGGTCCAAGCCCTTGTCTGACACCAAATGGAAAACCTTTCCATTTGAAGGCATAGCATTTTCTGGTCGACTCCTTACGGACGCCTCAACTACATTGAGGACCCGCCGGAAAGACCCAAAGCCTGGAACTCTAGCAGCCAGGAACCAGGCCGTCAGGTGCAGGGATTGAAGGTCCCGATGGAACACCTTCCCTGATTGACTGAGAGCAGGTCCGGCGAGCTGGAAGCTGCCGTGAGTCCTGGAGCTGAGACTGAGGAGATCTGGGTACCAGAACTGGCGAGGCCAGTCTGGGGCTATCAGAATCACCTGCGCCTTGTCCCTCCTCGCCTTGAGAAGCACCTTGTGGATCAAGGGAAATGGGGAAAGGCGAAAGAGGCCCGGGTCCATTGCCTCGAGAAGGCATCCCCTGCAGCGAGCCCTGCTGAGGGGGGCGGCATGGAACAGACTAGCTGCCTCCATGGAGGCAAACAGGTCCACCTGAGGTGTGCCCCAAAGGGAGAACAGATGCTGTACTACCTCCGGAGGAGAGACCACTGTGGATGCAGCCCTATCCGCTCAGGGCATCGGCCAGGGTGTTGGAGGCCCTGCCACGTGAATGGCTAGGAGATCCGCCTCCAGGCTGCGCCACGGTGACCAAATGCGGAGAGCTTCCTTGCATAGAAGCATGGGCGCGTCCCGCCTGGCGGTTTAGATAGACATGGTCGTGGTATTGTCCGTCTGGACCGGACCACTTGACCCCCGGAGGAACGGAGCAAAGGCGGTGAGAGCTAGGCGGACCGCCGAGCTCCAGCAGGTTGATGTGGCATCGACTCTCATGGGGACCAGAGGCCATGAGCCCGTGTTCCCCAGATGGGCACCCCAACCCATCAGAGAGGCATCGGTCGACAGAGAGACCGGCTGGCCGGGGCGGACGAACGGGATGCCCTCCTGCAAATGATCTGGAACGGTCCACCACTGGAGAGCGTTCCACATCCCCTGTGTCACCGACACAAGCTGGTCCAAGGGATCGCAGCGTTGTGACCACTGGCTGGCCAGTCCCCACTGAAGGGGACGCATGTTCCAGCGGGCCCAAGGACCACGCCTGGTACAGGCCGCCATGAGACCCAGGAGGCGAGGAAGTCCCGGCAGGGGCGAATTGCCCAACCAGAAATGATCGGGCAAAGGAGGAAAGAACCGGCCCTGTCCGCGGGAGCCGCCTGGCTCGAAGAGAGTCGAGCTGCGCCCGATGAATAAAAATCACCTGCTTCGCTCGAGTTCGACTTGGCCTCGTGATAAGGAGGCCCAGTTGAGAGCAGACCTGGAGGGCCAGATCTCTGGACCACTCCGCCTCCTTCCTGGAGGAGCTGCTATCAGCCAGTCGTCCAGGTAAGGGTACACCCGACCCTCGGCGCCAAGAGGAATGCTGTCACCACTGCCATGCATTTGGTGAAGACCCTGGGAGCTGGAGACAAGCTGAAGGGCATGGCTTGAACTCGAAGAGATCCTTCTGCTCGGAAGCGAAGGAATCTCTGGTGAGACGGACGGATAGGGACGTGAAAACGCTGCCCTGCAAGTCCAGAGAGCAGAACCACATACGCTGCTCCAAGGATGGTATTATCTGAGCCAGAGTGACCATCCTGAAGGTTCGAGACCTTAGGAACTTGTTTAGGTCGTAGGTCGAGAATGGGGCGCCAGCCCCCGTCTGCTTCGGAACCAGGAAGTACCTGGACACAAACCCTGGGTCTGAAGGAGGGTCCACCACCTCTCTTACCACCTCCTTCTGGAGGAGGAGAGTGATGTCGGCTCGACGAGCCGCCAGTGAGGCTGGGGATCCGGGTGCCCGAGGGGCGACGGCCTGAAGGGTGGTGCCTGCTCGATCCAGAGGCAGGCCTCTTCCCACCACCTCCAAGACCCACCTGTCCGTGGTAACAGCGGACCAGGCGGAACGGAAGTGCCGGAGCCGTCCCCCCACAGGGGGACCCAGGGGTAAGGTGACGGGATGGGGCGACACCCCTCAGCCCGTCACTGGGCAGGCTTGGAGGAGGGACCGGCCGAGGGACCTCCTGGGCCCTTTCCTCCCTGCCTCCTGTTAGAGGAAGCCGCGGCTTGGGTTTGGGATGCCAAGGCCGAGCCTGCTGGCTGACGTTGCTGGGCAAGGCCGAAGGCACAGGGCGAAAAGGGCTTAGGCTGTGGTTTGCGTGCCTTTGTCCTTCTGAGCGGAAGAGACCGAGTCCAAGGTGGCATTGGACTTCTCGATCCTCTGCAGGTGACCTTCCACCCCAGGGCCGAAGAGGTCAGTCCCCAAAAAGGGAACATCCGCCAACTTGTGCTGGGTATCCGAAGTAAAGGTGGATATCCTCAGCCAAGCCCGCCGACGCATAGCCACTGCGGCCGCCACCGATCTAGCACATGAGTCCCCTACATCCAAAGCAGTCTGGAGCTGCTGTTTGGCCACTGCCCTGCCCTGGTCCCGCACCTGCTTAACCGTAGTCTGCAGATCGGCGGGAAGATGAGGATGACCTCATCCAGGGAGCCCAACAGGGCATGAGAAAATGTGCCATGAGGACGGCCGAACTGGCCTGACGAAGGCCGAGAGAGGACGAAGCGAGATTTTCGCCCGACATAGTCCATTTCTTGGACTCCTTGTCAGAGGTTTGTCCACATCCCTGGCGCTGTCGGGCGCCGAAAACGCTGTCGGTAACCAACCCTCAGCAGAGGGTGTTACGAAAACCGGACAAGGAACCGGGACCGGATACTTCCTGGCTATCCTGGTCAAGGCGCAGGGCAGGAAGCAGGGCGCTGCCAAAGTTCCAGTGCCGACCCACTATGGCCTCGCCACCGAAAGGCCTCCGTCAGAGAATCCTCGGTCCAGAATCTCCGTGAGGGGATACCTGGCCCGCTTGGAACGGGTTCGAGCTCCATCCCGTAGACTCGAGATGAGCCAGGCAGTCCTAGGAAGGACGACGGGCTATCGTCCATTGACTGACCCTCCTGAAGACTCCAAGTCCAGTCGCTTGGAGAAGAAGGAGGAATCTCTCGGACTCGAAGAGTCCTCGAAGAGCTGCCTCTGGCCTGAGCCACCCTTCACCTGCCGAGGTCGGTCGGGAGTGAGGGTAACTGACAGCCGATGGGGTAAACCCTTAGCCGACCGAGAATCCTTGGTCGGAGCCCCAATTGGTGGCTGTGGAGGCGGAGGTTCCACCGGAATCGGTGGAGCAGCTGGTTTTGGCCGAACAACCGGCCTGGGTATAGGCTCCTCGGACAAGTCGAGGGGTTGTGTCGGCCGTTCCGGTGACAGCCACTTAATGGCCGGGGAAGGCGCCGGAGTCGGCTTATTCCCGGCCAGGAGGAGCTGTTGCAACATAAGGTCCTCGTACCGTCGACGTAATTTACGCCGAAGCCTCCCCTCATCCGAGGAGGAGGACGAGGACGAGCGGCGACGCCGCTTACCGCGGTGCCGAGACCGAGACCGCCTAAGACGGTGGGAACGGCTGGACCGCGAAGAGGTCCGAGACCGAGAGTCCCGGAATTTCCGGGGTCGGTGCGGGGAGGTGTCGGCCGGAACCGGCACTCCCTTCGGCTCGGAAGGTCCATCCGAGGGCTCCGGAACCGGAGGCACAGGCGAGCCCACGGGATCCTCAACTCCTCCCGGGGGAACCGGGGAGAGGGGAATTCGCTGCTAAAGGCGACAGCCCGTCCAATGGGTCGAGAAAAATCTCGACTTCATCAGTGGGAGTCTCGGTCAACTGACCTGACGGGGACACCGTGAGGCCAGTGGCCGAAGCCGAGCGGTCGACCGAAGCCGACGGTCGACGGCCCGGGGAGAGGGACCTTTCCCGCTCCCAAGAGCGTCGACGGAGGGACTTACCCTTGTCCCTCTTTTTGGACCGAGAATAAGGTCCAGCAGACGCAGGCCCTTCTCCTTTAGTGGAGAGGGACAGACAAAGCTCCTTAAAGGAAGCCGTGTAGGAAGAACCCAGAGAGAGCGGGATAAATGCCGCGGCCGAGGAAGATACGGCCCGCGCCGCCTCCTCTTCGAAGGCGACCATCCGCTCGAGCTGATCCGCCCAGCCGCCGCCCATGACACCGCCAACGGGCCTCCTTGGACTTCACCGAGGAACGCTGGACGGCTCAGTTGCAATCGGGCACGGTCTTCGAGGACGTGAGGCCGAGAAAGATGAGCACAGGCCTAAGTTCGGGCGGGTCGTGGCTCAAGGCCTAAGCAGTAGACACAATGGGTGTGGATCCGTCTGAGCATTCTCACCCGCATGGGCATCTCCGAACTGGAGTCGATTGGTCCATCGCAGCCGCGAGGGATCAAGACTGAAGTCTTTTGCAAAATATTATTTTAAATCCGCAAACGGAGAAATAGGAACCAGTCGCAAACGCAGAGCGTAAGGAGGGAACCTGAGCTCAAGCGGTAAGGAAGATCTGGCGCATGGGCGGAGCCGAGAGTTATACCACCCGGGTGGGTGGGAGGAGCAAGCTTGAAGACCTTCCGGCAAGATTTAAAGCGGCAAGGATACTGCCAATGAGTGTGGATGAACAACATATCCATGTCCCTAGAAATGGAAATTACGTACATACCATAATTCTTGATCTTCTTGGATGTAGTCTTCACCATTCATTCACACTAGTGGGACTACCCCGGAGATGCTAGGACCCAGCGGGAGCCAAAAATCTTCTGGAACACTGGCGCAGAGGTGGGATCGCGCATGCATGGTTGGCTCGCACTGTATAGGAGAGATCTTGGTGTCGACCCTCCAACTGCCTCAGTACCTTTTTGACTGAGGAGGTGCAGCGTAAACTATCCTAGGAAACCTAACCTAAACCTGGTATAAGATAGCCCAGATGACCTGTGTAACAAGGGTCAACACAATGACGTCTTCACAGCTCATGCAACAAGGGACTGAAGACCATAAACAGAGTGAGTGAGCTCGGGGGACTGTGGGTGGGCATGTGAATGAATGATGAAGACTGCATCCAGGATCAAGAATTATGGTTGGTAAGTAATTTCCATATCTTCCTGGACTAAAAGTCTTCACCATTCATTCACACTAGGGGGAAGAGTACTGAGATAAACACCAATCCCCCAAGCAGGGCGGCAGGAGACCGAGCTGCCTCAAGACAGAAGTCCATTAAGAATTGATCTACCGAAGGACGTATGCTGTGTGGCATGAACATAGCGAGCACAGTGCTTTACGAAGGTATGCACTGAACTCCAAGCAGCCGCTCTGCAGTTATCTGCAATGGGTACATCATGAATCTTTGCCAGAGAAGCCGCAACTGCTCTAGTAGAGTGGGCGTAAACTCAGCCTTCCAGTTTGACCTGTGCCATCGAGTAGCAGTGTCAGAGACAGGCTAGTAGCCATGCAGAGATACCCTGAATGGAGACAGGCTGACCCAGCCAGGTCGCACTGAAGGAAACGAAGAGCGTTTCATATTGGCGGATTTCCTTAGTACTGTCAATATAGAACCACAGCGCTCTTTCCAAGTCCAGTGAGTGAACAGTGTGCTCCCCTTCATTCTGGCAGTTGATCAGCGGGAAATGGAAATTACGTACTTACTGCAATTCTTCATCTTCTTGGATGAAGTCTCCACCACTCATTCACACAAATGGGACTACGCTGGAGGCACTAAGACCCCGTGGAAGACAAAAATCTTCAGGAGGGCCGGCGCCGGGATAGGACCACACATGCGTGGCGCTGAGAGACTAGCTCATGCCATATAGGTTATCTCGGCGTCAACCCTCCAACCGCCTCAGTATCTTTTTGACCGAGGAGGTGAAGTGTAAACTAACGAAAGAAAACCTAACCCTAACTTCCGGACATGTGAAGGCCCGGATGACCCATGTAAGACGGGTCAATTCAACAATGTCTTCACAGCCTGAACAACAAGGAAGTAAAGACCAAAACAGAATGATTGAGCTTGGGGGATGGTGGGGGTGTGAATGAGTGGTGGAGACTTCATCCAAGAAGATCAAGAATTACGGTAAGTATTTAATTTCCATATCTTCCTGGACTAAAAGTCTCCACCACTCATTCACACTAATGGGATAGTACCGAGCTAACTCCCACCCCCCTCCCCGAGTAGGGTGGCTGGAGACAGAGCTCACTCAGGACAGAAGTCCATAAGGACTCTCCTGCTGAAGAAAGTTAACTGTCAGGCATGGACATCCAGAGAAACACAATTTGACAGCAGATTCTAGTTAACCAACAGCTTACTTCCTCCTACCCCCACTAGAATTGCCTTATGCCTGTCCCATGTATTCTTGAATTCTCCCACTGTTCCTGACTCCACAACCTTCTCAGGAAGGCTTTTCCATGCATCTACAACTCTCTCTGTGAAAAATACTTTCTAACATTACCTCTGAGCCGTCCCCCCTCTATCTTCAAATTGTGCCCCCTTGTTCTTGCACATCTCTTCTTCTGAAAGATACTACACTCTTGTACCCTGTTAATTCCTTTGAGATACTTGAAAGTTTCTATCCTGTCCCCCCTTTCCTCAAGGGTATACATATTAAGCTACTTTAGTCTCTCCTCGTATGTCTTCTGGTGCAGACCTTGCACCATTTTGGTTGCCCTCCTCTGAACAGCCTCCACTCTGTCTATGTCTTTGCGGAGATGGGGTCTCCAGAATTGCACGCAGTACTCCAGATGGGGTCTCACTAACTGTCTGTAGAGAGGGATAACAACTTCCTGTTTTCTACTGTTGATGCCTCTCCCTATGCATCCCAGTATCCCCCCAGCCCTCCTTACTGCTTTCTCACATTACTTGCCCACCTTTAGGTCATCTGATATAATTACTCCTAGGTCTCTTTCGATTTTTGTTATTAACTCACCCCCCACTGTGTGCTCTTCCCCCGGGTTTTTGTTTCCCAGATGCATTACCTTGCACTTCTTTGCATTGAATCTGAGCTGCCACATATTTGACCATTCCTCCAATCCTTGCCAAGTCCCTTTTCATTCTTTCCACCCCACCCTGTGTATCAACCCTGTTGCAGATCTTTGTGTCATCTGCAAAGAGGCATACCTTTCCATCCAGGTGCTCTCCAATGTCACTTATAAAGATATTAAAGAGGACCGGTCCCAGAACCGAACCCTGCGGTATCCCGCTAGTTACCCTCCTTACTTCACTGTGGACTCCATTTACTATTACCCTTTGTGTCCTGTTGTCCATTCAGTTTTTTATCCAGGCTACCACCTTGGGAGCATAGAGCATAGTGCTTTACAAAGGTATGCACTGAGCTCCAACTCGCAGCCTTGCAGAAGTCTGCAATGGGTACATTACGAATCTTCGCCAGGAAAGCCACAACCGCTCCGGTAGAGTGGTGAGAACCCCACCTTCCAGCTTGAGTTGTGCCATGGATTAGTACTGTCGAAAACATGCTACTAACCAAGCAGAAATACATCTCATAGCAACAGGCTGACCCAGCCAAAGCATGTGAAAAGATACAATAGTTGCTCGGATGCGTATCTCTTCATTCTATCGATGTAGAATCGCAGGACCCTCAACATTCAGAAAGATAAAGAGCGTTCTCCTTTATTCTGGAGTTAACGAAGTAAGCAGGGAGAAGCAAAACTTGACTAACGGTAACTGAGCCAGTGACATGTTGTCTACTGGCTCAAGATAGTCCAAAAACACGTAGAGGTGAACATTCTCTGTCAAGAAATGCACACCTGCGCTCGACAAGTCAAGGCAAAGTAAAATTTATTTAAAAACGCCCAATCCCGGAGGCTCTGGGCACTGTACAAACAATAAACACATCTTCAGAAATAGAATCATTAAATACAAAAAATAAAGAATTTTAGCAACCTAGCACAATAATACAACATATAAAATGAATAATCTTATCAGATCAGTAAATTAACCGTTCAATCAAGAAATGTCTGAGCAAACAGGAGGGCCTTAAGGCGGGCCTTGAAAACCTCTAAAGAGGGTGCCTCCTTAACCCCCAAAGGGCAGCGAATTCCAAAGGACGGGAGCAGCGACACTAAAAACCCTGTCACCAGCAGATTTCAACCTAGTCCTTGGAATTGCAAGGGGCGAACAGAGAGAGCAGGTACAAGAAGGCCAGACAGATAGCCAGGGCCCTGACCGTGTAGGGCCTTAGAGGTGGGTGAAAAGACCCACCTTGAAGAGGATCCTCCACCTGACCAGCACCCAGTGCAACTAATGCAACACCGGTGTAATACGGCAGAATTTTGGCTGCCCAGTTAATAACCGTGAGGCATCCCAAAATTTTACTTGGTGGGCAACCAAAAGGATCCAGACAGAACTTTGCACACCAGATGGTGAAGTGTAACCACTTAGTCGTGCAAGTCCTCCTGGTGGAAGGTC
This sequence comes from Neoceratodus forsteri, assembly GCA_016271365.2. Lineage (NCBI taxonomy): Eukaryota > Metazoa > Chordata > Ceratodontiformes > Ceratodontidae > Neoceratodus > Neoceratodus forsteri. The sequence goes on from CM057449.1 coordinate 622,372,599, forward strand.
AATGCGCGGCTAAGAAGATTTCTGTTATTGTCTAGAAACCTAAAACTTGCCCACTTTCATCTCCTTGGGAGACTGGCATGGAGACGAAGGGAGAGCAGGAAGGATGGACCAAAGTCCCTGTATCAGAGCGTCCGCTTGAAGAGGGAGTCTCATCGGGGGAACTTCTGACCGACTGTTTATCTACGCAAGTTATATCTGCCAAGGCCACAATGGGATGATGAAAATCATCCTGTCTCCGTTTGCCTATAACTTGAGCAGCACCCTCTGAACTAAGGGAAGAGTAGGAAAGCGTACAGGAGCATCTTGTCTATTGCAGTGAATACATCCTGACAGAAAAACACCAGGGTCTAGATTTCTGAAGCAGGAGAGAGGCAGATTTGCGTGGAAAGGGGACGTAGAAAGGACCAGGTTGGGACTGCCCCACTCATCGAATAGTGACTGCACAATAACTGGACTGACGCAACATGCTCAAGTCACCACTCTCACCTCCCTGTGGCCTTCCTGCACAGAGGGTGGGAGAGTGCTCCATCCTGCTTGTTGATGAAAACATCACAATTGTGTCATCTGTCCAAAGTGGGATCACTTTGTGGCACAGAGCCTTCTTCAGAACTTGGAAAGCGTATAAGAGCTCTCATCTTCAAGAATTTTATGAGAAGATGATGCTCCTCCTCCTGGCTCCACACCAGAGCGTGGAGGTTTTGACAGTGAGCTCCCCAACTGATCAGGAGTGCAACCGTGGTGATGGTGATCTGGGATTTAGAGGGTAAGGACGGACCTAGCAGAAGTTAGGCCAACTGCATCTACAATGTAAGTAATTTTGTCCAAGGTCCTGTCATTTATGTGGAGGATTGAGGATGCGTGGTCGGAGACCACTATCTGTTGCGGATGAAGGCACAAGTCAGCATCCGCTGAATTGAAAAGGGCCCGGACAGTCTCTCTTTCCATGAGGTAACAAGACATCTGAAGATGTTGTTTCTTCCGTTCTCCAGAAGGAAGAACCCTCGCCCTGGAGGTATCCAGGAAGGCTCCTATGAAAAGGAGCTGCTGGGAAGGTGAATCTAGCACCTTCCCTGAATCAGAAAAGCCTTCCTGGAAGAAAGCAGCTGAGAAGTTGTAGCAACTGCTTTCTGAGACTTTAGCCCGGATGGGCTGGCTCTGAGCCAAACGTCCTGGAAGTAAAGGCTTGAATACCGAGAAGTAGTGAACGCCTCCTTGAACAGGTACTTGTTTAACCTTTCAAGGTCGAGAAATGGGCGCATGCCACCTGTTATCTTGAAACCAAACAAAGGAAGAAGGAACCTGTGTTCTGACTCGCCATGGAAAGTATAGTTATGTAGGAACTTACCGTAACAGTACATCTACGAGACAGGTTCCTTCAGTGGGTTATTACATATAGGACTGGCGCTACCTGGCGTCGGGCCGCACGGCAGACTTTTCTAGCAATCCCCGATGACGGACCGCCCACCTGAAGTCACGTGACCGTATATAATGGGCGGTGTGACGCTTGCCCAGCTGGTTCTGACTGCTCTATGATTTTTGTAATAGAAAAAATGAAGAGTGTGATTGTCTGTCATGAGACATCCTGTGCTCCTGGGATGAACCCCCCCCAAGGTTTCAGTTAAAATAACAGGATATGTGTTACACAGCAGAGCTCTGAGGGCCGGCCCGCCGGCGCAGCAGTAGGGTTACCGCTTATGGCGCCAGCGACCCGGGTTCGGGAACGGACTGGAACTGAAGGCTGGACGGGGGGAGGAGGATCGAGCGTCCAGAGGCTGCTCTCCTCCTCCTCCGGGTGGGGTGGGATGTGGGTCCCAGTGCGATACCGCCACCTGGGTGACCACGGGTGGTGGTGCAGCGAGGACTGCATGTAGCAGGGAGGGAAGATGCCTGCCGGGAGCTGAAGCGTTAGCACGCTGTGACGTGCGTCGCTCCAAGGTTCTCCTAGCGAGCAGATGTCCTACGGGGATGGGCGGAAAAAGGAAAAATACCCTCCGGTGCTCCCTGTAGACGGAGCTTCAGGCCCCGAACCCAGGGCCCCTGCTGGCACGGATGATGGACCCCTGACGAAACTCAGTCGCGGGGCGGTGGAAAGGGGGGGCCCCCGCCTCGTACCCACCTGGGGGTCAAACCAAGGCAGCGTGGGGGGGATGCCTACACCCGATGCCGACAGACGAGCAAGGACGCACAAAGCTGTAGGAGACTCCCGAAGGTGAGGAAGCACCGGGGTGAGAAGGGGGTGTAAAAAGAAAGTATACAAAACACAGCAGAGGTCTGTAATGTGATTAACTTCCAAGAAGTCACATTTTATAGTCTTGTTTATGATCTGTGTTGCTTTGAAGCCAGGAACTAAAATATCCATTTTATGACGTCTTCAGATGAAGGACAATTAATTTCAACTGGTGCTAAAAGAAGCTATATGACATCTAGGTGAGAAAACTGCAGAGTTGTAAAAGTCCTGTGATGTTTTTGAAAAGCAGGAAACCACACTAGATCAGAGTGTCATATTGGGAAATGAGTTTTTGCTGATCTCAAATTATTTAATACCCCTCAGTGATGAGACATTCTGTGTGTACTAATTTTTATATTTAACAGGGAGGAGCTAGGTGACATCATGGAAGAGGCAGATTCAAAGTAGTTTTAAACTATTCTGTGGCTGATCTTTAGACACATTCCTGCTGGACTCTGAAACATCATCATCCAACTATAAGCACTGTAAGAAGGTAATAATACATTAGACAGACAAGTTGATTGTAGTGTGGTAGGAGTTTATGTTTGTATTTTAAACTTGTTCTTTTAAGTGATTTAATGCTTTGTGATACTTGGTTCTGTGTTTACATTTTACATATTTTTTTATCCATTTTTAAGTAAATCGATATTTAAAGAGACTGCCTGGTGTGCCTTCGAAATTCTCTTTTTTACATGTGAAGTACAGATGGTTAAAGTTGACACTGTTCATAAGTTTAATGATAATACCAAACTGGGAAAAGGTAAGAATTTTCCTAAGGTCTTTCACAGAGTTTTTAGGGTTCATTTTGGATACCTAGTTAGGTGCCCTTAGGCGAAAGATATCTGGCATTCCCCGAAGAGCAGAATTATCTGAGCCTGTACATTTGGGTACGGTAGCATAAGGTTCACAGCGTGAATCCCTCCAGAACTTGAGACCAAAGGTGATTCGGACCCACAAACAGACAGGAGGGTTACCCTGTTCTGTTAACTGTTCATAATACTACGCTCGGAGGTTGGCACTGTGGGAGCAGAGGGCCTGACCTGCTGAGTGGGTTTGTGACAGATTGGCTGGCAGCGGCGTGCATATATTTGGTAAGCACAAGCTTTATATTGTTCAGTGTATCAGCTTGATACTGTACAGATCACCTGCAAAAAAAGGCAGCGATTTAAAAAAAAGGAAAGAACTATATAATTTGGCTTACAGTCAAGTTCCTACTCATTTTATTTTATTTTTTTTCTGAAGTGCAAGTTAGAGTAGCCGTAGTTAGGGAAGAAGATGGCTTCCAACTACAGCGGGCACACTGTAACTACTTGAGGCAGTTGAGCAGGGACAGAGGAGTCCTGTACAAGGTGAGAGCCACCAAGCAGAACCTCGTGGATACCCTGATGGCAGCAGATACCCAGAGCACCGAGTCACTGACTGTGACTGTAAAAGACCAGACCTTGAGTGTGGAAGGGCTAGTGGCCAGTGCAGTGTCCAGATCTGATTAGGATGACAGCAGGGCCAGTACCAGCGAAGGGCCACAGCAGCAGGGGAAGGTCACCAGCATTCTGGAGCCAGAAGTACTCAGGCTGCAAACTGAGTTGCGCAGAATGGAGCTGGAGTTCCAGGAGAAGAGGGAGCGAGAACAGCGAGCTGCAGAGGAGAAGAGGGAGCAAGAACGGTGAGAGGCAGATCGTGAACAGTGAGAGGTGGACCGTGAGTGCCAGAGGCAACATGCATTGGAGAAGCTACGACTCCAAACACCCGCACCAGAGCAGGTAAGTGGCTTGGGTGTAACTGAAACTACAGGACTGGATTACAAATTGAATTCCAAATTGATAGCTGAATTTAAAGAGGGGGAGGATATGGATGCCTTTTTAAATTCCTTTTAAAAAGTTTGTATTCAGGCTAAAATTTCTAGAGAGTCCTGGAGCTTCCAGCTATCCCCGCTACTTAGCAGGAAAGCTCAGGATGCACTGGATCAAATGGACAATGAGGACAGTAATGATTACAGCAAACTTAAAGCTGCACTTTAAAAAAAAATTTGATTTAACTGCTGAAGCATACAGAGATAAATACAGAGCTTCTGTAAGCTCAGAGAAGCCCTGATATGAGCTACGAGGAGATAGCCATGAAACAATGTCAGTTTTTAATACGCTGGTGGGAGGGAATTGAAGCAAACTGTAGATAAAATTGAAAATGCTATATTGTTAGAACAATTTTTTGGGGCATGCCCAGCCGAGCTGAAAACCTGGCTGGAGGACCGAGATCCCAAAACAGTGCAAGAGGCTGCTGAACTCTCGGGCCGCTATGCCAGGAGCAGACCTGCTCTGAGAGTGAATGGGGCGGGCATGGCAGCGCAGAAAGGGAAAAGCGCACCTTCAGGGCAGCTAAAACCCTCACTGCCTCCACCAAAACCAGTTAACCCCAGGTTTCAAAGAAAAGATTTCTCTGAGAAAAGAAATGAATGTTGGTTGTGTAAAGAAACTGGGCATATTGCCAGACAGTGTCCCAAAAGGACGAGCAATACGCAAGGTGGTGCTAGGAAGGAAGTGGGTTGTTAGTGTGTCCCTGGAAGCATGCCTGTGAACATGACGGAACACATGCACCCAGTCGCAGTGAATGGTGTACAGACACAAGGGTTAAGGGACACGGGGCATCCCTGATATTGGTAAAAGGGAATCTGGTAGAGCCTGGTCAGCTTATACCCAACAAATATGTCACTGTACAAAACTTTACTGGTGGGGAGAAAACATTGCCCCTCACTAGTGTTCTCCTAGATGGGGGTGAAACAGGGGGAACTGTGCAACACGTGGCTGTAGCCAAAACATTAGAGTGGACGTCATCCTGGCAACAATCTCAAACAGGGGATGGTATGTGCAGTTACCCGTAGCCATGCGGCAAGGGAAAATTTTAGTTCCCTGAACCCCACTGTGGAAACCACTGGGAGGCTGGTTCTCCAGCCTGTGTCTCCTGATATGGAGATTAATGAAAAGGGGGTAAAAATTTCCCCAGTAGCAGTTAACCACACAGCTACAGAGGGTTACTCCGAAGAGGGAGGGGTAACCCATTGTCAGAGGGTTAGGCATGACAGTGATCCTGAGTGCACTGATGCTAGTGCTAGGGACCCTAGTTTAGAGACTGAAGGGGACCTGTCCTATACCTTGGGAATGTGTAAGGAGTCTGCAGCTGCTCAGAAAAGTGACACTAGTCTAGAGAAGCTGAGGGCTTGGGCAGACTCTAACGGAGCACAAGGAGCTGATGGCAAACATAAGGTTTATTGGGAAAACAGACTGATGTATACTCAGGTTGTGCAGACAGAGAGGGGTGATAGGCAGGCAGCTTGTTGTTCCCCAAGGGTATCGTGAGCAGTTGCTCCAGACTGCACATGATATTCCCTTGTCTGGTCATCTGGGAATCACGCGCACTATGCAGCGGTTGGCCCAGAATTTTTATTGGCCCAACTTCACCCAGCAGGTGAAGGAGTATTTCAGGTCTTGTCACCAGTGCCAAGATATAAGAAAAGCAGGGAAGAAAATCCAAGCCACCCCGATTCCATTGCCCATAGTGGAGGAGGCATTCCAGAGAGTGGGAATGGATATTGTAGGGCCTTTAAATAACCCCAGCTCCTCAGGGAAGAGATTCATCTTGACTCTGGTGGATTATGCCACCCGGTACCCAGAGGCTGTCGCCCTATCCTCACTGAAGACAGACAAAGTGGCAGACGCCTTACTTGGGATTTTCTCCCGTGTTGGGTTTCTGCAGGAGGTTATCACCGATCGAGGGGGTTCCTTCATGTCGGACCTGATGATATGTTTGTGGGAGAAGTGTGGGGTGGTGCAGAGATGCATGATACTGCATCACCCACAAGCCAATGGGCTTGTGGAAAGATTTAACGGTACCCTGAAGTCAATGCTCCGGGCGTTTGCTGAACAGCATGGGAGGGACTGGGAGAAATACCTTCCCCACCTGTTTGCATACAGGGAGGTGTCCCAAGAGTCGACAGGATTTTCTCCCTTCGAACTCTTATATGGACGCCCAGCACGTGGGCCCCTAGACTTGATCCAGGAGGACTGGGAAGGCAAGCACACCACCCAGGGAACTCCCATAGTGGATTACGTCCTTAGGTTTAGGGGAAGGCTGAAGGAGCTCATGGGGACAGCCCAGAGCAACCTGCCAGCTGCCCAACAGAAACAAAAAGTGTGGTACGACCACAGAGCCAGAGCTCGCTCGTACATGGTGGGTCAGGAAGTCATGGTCCTTATTCTGGTCCAGAAAGACAAGCTGCAGGCTGAGTGGGCAGGACCGTACAAAGTGTTAGGAAGGTAAATGACGTGAACTATAATATAGAGTTACCTGACAGAAGACAGACAGAAAGGATGCACCATTTATTTATTTTATTTAGTTCATGAATCGGATTTACAACCTTTGAGTCATAGACTCATTTACAAAGGCACCTCGTCACAGGGAGGGTAACAACAAATAGTGTGGTAAGACAGGGTGGAACAAATCAGGTGCGATACATACATTATACATAGCTTAAACACAGGTAGTTTCTCATGGTACAGAACAAAAATCATTGGTAGGTCCTAGCAGGTCATGCAGGCAATGGCCTAGACATAGTATAAAACATAGGTAGTTTTCCATAGTACAGAACAAAATTCATTGGTAGGTCCTAGCAGGCCATGCAGGCAATGGCCAGTGGAAAATGGAATGGGGTAGGCTATCGAGCCTGGGGGGCAATGGCAAGCCCTACCGTAGGCACGTACACTTCCGAGTGCTAAGTAGGTGGTTGCGAGGGCAGCTTTGAACTGGCCAATTTAGGGGTGCTTGAGATGTGCGTGGGGAGGGAGTTATACCAGGACGGTGCTCTGTAATAGAAGGACCTTTGGGCAAGGGAGGTCCTGGTTCTAGGCACCTGGAAGGTGGCTTTGCAGGCGGTACGGGTGGCGGCCGAGTGGGAAGAAAGCTGGAGCTGTGCAGTGACACCAGGGGGGCACAGTCGAAGAGTCTTTTTTGCTAGTATACCAGTGTGATAATGCAGTCGTTCTTCCAGATTGAGTATGTTTGTGGTGGTGGTATGGAGCTGACATGTGTGGGTTCCACTTGGGGCACCAGCCAGGAGCCTGCGGGCTTTGTTGATGGAGGTCTGGATTTTGGTGAGGACAGTGAGGCCAGCGGCTGCGTAGATGGGGAGGCCATAGTCAACTAGTGACAGGATGGAGGAAGTGATGGCCAACCGCAGGGCGAAGCCAGGGAGGCAGTCTTTGTGTCGACAGAGGAGCCCAATCCGGATGTTCATGGCAGTGGATAGGGCACTGACATGGGCATGGAAGGAGAAAGCCGAATCAAAGGTGATGCCCAGGTATTTGTATGTTGATACCTGCTCAAGGGGATGGAGGGTGTTGGGGGAGGATGGGGGCATTTTTGGAGCTACTTTGGTGGTGTGCAAAGATCATTGACTTTGCTTTGAGATTCAGGACCAGGCGGTGATCGAGGAACCATTTTTCAGCTTGCTTGAAGGAGGACTGCAGGCTGTTCTGGAGAGTGACCAGGTTAAAAGTAGGAGAGTAGGACAGCATCGCCTGCATATAATAGCAGCTTTCAGTACAAGAGCTGGGAAGGGTGTTCAGGAAGAGACTGAATAATGTGGGGCCCAGAATGGAGCCTTGTGGAACTCCGAACCACAGGCAGCACTGAGGATAGGCCACCAGTTAGCTTGAGCGTTGGGATCTACCACAGAGGTAGTTGGAGAACCAGGCTAAAGGGCCAGCTGATAGCCCCATTTACAGAGGGTGTCTAGCAATAGTGGGTGGTTCACAGTGTCGAAGGCCTTGGACAGGTCAATGAACACTGCCCAGCCAACTCTCTGGAATCTAACGCAGAGTGTATAAGGTGGAGAATTCCAGTAGAGCTGTGGTGTAGCTGTGATTCATGGGGAAGCCATGCTGTTGAGGGCACAGAATGTTGTGGCTGGATAGATAAGTTGCAAGTTGAGCAGCTACTATTTTTTCGAGAGCTTTTGGGGCGGGGAGGACGGAGATAGGTCTGTAGTTATTTGGTACAGTACGGTCTCCATTTTTGTGTATAGGATGACTTCGCCTGTTTCCATGCCCTCGAATCGGCCGAGACACAGGGATCGATTGACATCCAATGTTAGGCGGAGTATCCAGGAGTCGAGGAGGTCATTACTTGGGTTATGGAGGAGAGAGTGTTTTGCAGGATTGGCTTTGCATCCTGTGGTGAGATAGTCCTAAAGAGAAAAGGGGGGCGAGCAACAGCTGGACTGTCGCAAACCAGTATGGGGTCAAAGAAGTGGGCCGGGAGAACTGAGCTTAGATCAGTGAAAGTTTCATTAAGGTAGCTGGCAATACGGGAAGGGTCAGCGTCAATAGCGCCATTTATGATCATCTGAGAGGGAGGAGGGGAGTGAGTCGACCCATTTAACTCTTTCACGTTATTCCAGAAGGTGCGGGCATTGCCCCAGGTGGATGTCAAGGTGGATTGGTAGTGGCTGGCTTCGGCTTTTCTTAGGCCCAGGTGCACTGGTTGTGAGCTGCGTTGTAGGCTTGCCTGTCTGCTAGTTTGCAAGTACTGACAGCAATGTGCCATAGGTTATCACGTTGCTTCAGTTGTTGGATCGGGGGGGTAATCCAGGCAGCCGAGTGCCTCTTGGTACTAGTGCGGGTGACAGGGGCGAAAACATCACAGGCCTTGCAGAAGACATTGGTGAGGAAAGCAAGGGCGACGTCTATATCCGCTGCGTGGGAGATTGGGGACCAATCAAGTTGTGCAAGGTGATGCTTAAGTTTGCGTAGACCACCGGGGCGAAAACTGCGACGGGGGTGGAGTGGCGCATGGCTTTGAGCGCGGGGCTGGACCAGTGGCAAAGAATTGGCGAGTGATCACTGAGGGAGTTGGGTAATACATTAATATCCTTATTTTGTGAGGGCGGTTGGAGAGCACAATGTCAAGGAGCGTACTAGTCCCACTTGACTGGTTAAATCTGGTGGGTTGAGTCACTAGTTGGGATAGATCAAGGGCTGTGAGGTTATCTTTAACTTGTGCTGAGGTAGCACTGAGCCAGTTGATGTTGAGATCTCCCACTATGAGCTGTTCCGTCTTGTGTGGCAAGGTATTGAGGTAATCAGTGAGGGAGCGGATAGCTTGGTTTTGTTCTCGTGGGGGTACATATGCCGTAGTGAGGTAAAGAGGGCCACGGCCTGGGTAAGGGGAGATTTTTAGGGTGATTGCTTGGGCCCCATGATCGAGCTTCAGGGTACGCAGGGCATGACCCAGGAGGGAATTCGTTAGGTAGACTGCACAACCACCCCCGCGCTTACTCACACAATCTTCTCTGAAGAGGGAGAAGCCAGGGAGGGAGACCATCGAGTCAGGGGTCAACGGTGAGAGCCAGGTTTCCACTATGGCAAGGACGTCGGGCTTATGTTGGGAGACCCAGCACTGGAGTGCAGCAGTCTTTTTTGGTAGACTGCAGATATTCATGTAGGCAATGCGGAGGCCATGCCCTACAGAGGGCGATGTGCCAGGTCCTGGGCCTGGGTTGGGGTGGACATTACCAGAGAGCAGGAGGAGTAGAATGGTGAGCCGGAGTAAGGGACTGTGGCTGTGGCAGTAGCAGTGTCTGGACAGCTGGGCGGATTTGCGGGGGGCAGTGCAGGGGATGGGCAGGGCTAGTACAGGGGGGTACCACCTGTTATTGTGGTCTGCGGAGGACATGAGTGCCGGGGTGAGCTGGGGCTGTTAGGTGAACCAGCTGTGGGGTGTTGGTGGAGAAAGGGAGGTATAAGGAGGGGTTAGAGGGAGTGGTGGTGGTCGAGAGGCTAGCATAAAAACGTATGTTGCAGTGTCAGGGGGATTTAGAACTGTGTTTTTTTGTAACAGGGTAGGGGTGAGGAGGAGCAGCATGAATAATACAAGACCTAAAGGATTCATTATGTTAAACTGCTGGTAGAGAGACAGGAGGGTTTAGACAAGCAGGATCCCTCTAGTGTTCAGCCAGTATAATCTGCAGATGGCAAAGTTGGCTAATTGGTTCTGCAGTCTCACGTGATACTGGCTATAAAGTGGAGAGCTGACCAAGGGTGGTGGTGGGGGCGGTGGGGAGCCAACACGCAGTGCCGGGCGGGTTTAACTGACGCTTGTGCAGTCCTGTTCTCCGTGGTCTGGCGTACCTGTGGTCCGGAGGGGCCACAGCGATCCTGTCCTGCTGCTGGGGAGGGCAGTCTGCTCCTCGAGCCCTCGCGACCCACACTGCAATCTGTGGTCCGGGGGGTGGGCAACAGCGATCCTGTCCTGCTGCTGGGAGAGGCCAGTCTGCTCCTCGAGCCCCTCGCGACCCACACTGCAATCTGTGGTCCGGGGAAGCGATCCTGTCCTGCTGCTGGTGGGGGCGGTCTGCTCTCGAGCCCTCGCAACCCACACTGCAATCTGTGGTCCGGGGCGACAGCGATCCTGTCCTGCTGCTGGGGAGGGCGGTCTGCTCTCGAGCCCTCGCGACCCACACTGCAATCTGTGGTCCGGGGCGACAGAGATCCTGTCCTGCTGCTGGGAAGGCGGTCTGCTCCTTGAGCCCTCGCGACCCACACTGCAATCTGTGGTCGGGGGGGGGGGGCCGCGACAGCGATCCTGTCCTGCGGCTGTGGAGGGCGGTCTGCTTTCCTCCAGCCCTTGTGCCATCTGGCTTGGGCACAAGGACTACGAGTGAGGCCCAGGGGCTGTGGTGCTTGGGAGGGCGGTCTGCTCCTCAAGCCCTCGCAACCCACACTGCAATCTGTGGTCCCGGGGGGGGCGACAGTGATCCTGTCCTGCTGCTGGGGAGGGCGGTCACATGATGAAGCCATATGCTAATAGGGCTAACGTGGTGTTTGCAGTGTGTAGTCCTGGGGTGGGGACGAATGAAGGAGATCCCTTTCTGGACTTGCCAGAAGAAAGCAAGCGGGAGTCTCCTGCGGAGGCAGTAAAATTGTCTCCCCAGCTGGCCCCGGGCAAGATACAGGAAGTAAAGGAGGTTTTAGCAGACTTTGCTCCATTGTTTAGCGCCAAGCCTTGACTAACCCCCTTAGCGACGCACAATGTGGAGACAGGGACAGAGATGCCCATACGGCGGACAATATATTGAGTGTCAGAGGCTGTACAAAAGGACATTAGGAGGAAGTGGAGGAGATGCTGGATTTAGGGGTAATCCAGAGATCCCACAGCCCCTTGGCCTCACCCATAGTCCTTGTGCCCAAGCCAGATGGCACCACTCGTTTATGTGTGGACTAAATGCAGTCACGAAGTCAGCCGACCACCCGATGCCCCGGACGGACGAACTCCTGGACAAGTTGTTGCTGTTGCTAGCCTTGCTTGTAGAGCAGAAAGCAGCTAACTAAAAGAAGCTACATTTTCTTATTAATTTAACACATATCTTAGCAGGAGTCAGTGTCTGTTAAGATTAAGCAAACAGATACCTTATTAGAAGTAGAAGGGGTCTTATTTAGGGTTTAAAAAAAAAGAAAGAAGAAAGAAAGTCAGTGTGTGTTCTGTGCTGGGAAAGGTTCTGTATCAGTTTACTTTGTTAAACCAATAGGAGGAGCTGCTGGTGGTCTGAGATTGAGCAAGGAAGAAGGAGGCTACTGAAGAATACAGGAAGTTACTGTCCCAGAACAGGAAGAGTGAGAGTTGTAAGGAGAGGAGAGAGTAAGCATACAGAGAAACAGGAGAGGGGACACAAAATAAGACATGATAGGAGTGGTGCAGTGCAATGGCTGTGGGGCGGCAGTGTTCCGGGAGACATTCTGGAGGCTGCGATGCTGCCCTATTTGCAGGCACCTCTCTGGTCTGAGGCTGCCCGTCTCCAAGCTGACTTGGCTAGGATTCGTGAAACCTCCTCCCCCACCCAGGGATCACCAGGGCCAATGCCACTACCTCAGAGGTTGCCAAGAAAGAGGAGAGGCTGGACCAGGGTGGGCTCAGGGAGGGAGAGGGTGGTGGAACAGAGTTGCATCCCTCCAGCTGTACCCCTCCACAATTAATTTGCTCTTCTGGTGGATAGTGGTTCCTCTACGGAGGCACCTGCAGTGGAGACCAAGGAGGATGCTGGGAACCTTCACAAAGGAGACCCACAGGAGGGTGGCATGAGACCCCACAGGGGAAGGAAACAACTCCTGGTGGGGGACTCAATCATTAGGGGGGTAGAAATGGGGGAGGAAGGGGAGAGGGAGGTAAGGTGCCTGCCTGGCACCACGGCTTGGAGGGACAGGAAGCGAATCCTCAGGATCGTGGGAGCAGCTGTACGAGGGAGGGAGCTGGATGTCATTGTCCATCTAGGGACAAATGACCTAGCTAGGAACGGGATCAGAGTAGTGCAAGAGGAGTTTGTAGAGTTGGGGAAGGGCCTTAGACAAGTAGTGCATACAGTAACCTTCTCGGAGGTGCTGCCTGTCTATGGCAAGGGTGATGCTAGGGTAATCCTCACCAGGGAATTCAATGAATGGTTGAAAAACTGGTGTGGAGCTCAGGGTTTTGGCTTCATTGGGGACTAGAGAGCCACCTGGAAGGATGCAGACCTATACTGGTGCGATGGTCTGCATCTGTCCGGGGAAGGGGAGATCCAGGATCCTAGATGAGAGGTTTAAATGATTCATTGGCAAGCATTTAAACTAGCCAAGGGGGGAGGCACTGAAAAGGAGCAGGGAAATCCCAGCCTCCCCCATAAACAACAGTAATTAGTGAAGTAAACAACAAGGTAGGGAAGTCATGAAGGAGCAGGACAGAAGTAAATGTAAGCAAAGGCAGTAAGGACAGGAATGGGACTCAAAGGGGTAAGGACCACAAAAAGTGGACGGTGATGAGTACCAATGCCCGTAGTCTGTGTAACAAGCTACCTGAACTAGTGGCCTTGATGGAAGAGGGTTGCTTGGATATTGTGGCAGTCACAGAAACATGGTACACAGAGAACCATGACTGGGATGTCAACATACCAGGATACATAATCTACAGGAGGGACAGGAGGGTAAAGAGGAGGAGGAGTAGCTTTTATGTAAAGGAAGGAATCAAAGCAACAGAACTAAAGAGTAAACAGGAGCAGATGAGACACTCTGGGTCACCCTGGGACAGGAAATGGCACCACAATCCGGATGGGGTTGTTACAGACCCCATCTCAGGAGGAGGGAATGGACAAGGAAATGATAGAAGGCTTCCTTAGAATGGCAGAAAAAGGGGAGATATTGTTGATGGGGGACCTGAATATGCCAGATGTTAACTGGAGCACATTTGCTGCAGGCACATCCAAGAGCAGGGTCATTCTCGATGCCCTACAGGGGGCATGCCTTAGACAGCTAGTATTGGAACCCACTCGCGAGGGAGCAATCAGACCTGGTACTGTCAAATGGGGATGGAGAAAGAATCTCAGATTTAGAAATGGGTAGCCATCTGGGAACAAGCGACCACCAAACAGTGTGGTTCATGATAAACACAGCCATACAATCAAGCCATACAAAAGCAAGAGTATTGGACTTTAGGAGGGCTGACTTTGGGAAAATGAGAGTGCGCCTCAGAAAAGCACTAGCAAACAGGCAAGAAAGAGGGGTGGAGGAACAATGGGGAGTAATCAAAACAGCCATCAGAGGCAACAAGCCTTTGTGTAAAGCAAATCAGCAAAACACAATGAAGGGAAAAAACGTTATGGTTCTCAAAAGAGGTGGCAGGGAAGGTTAAGGAGAAAAGGATAGCATTCAGGAAATATAAGGAAACACAGAAGGAGCAGGACAGAGAACTTTATCAGTTAAAGCAGAAAGAGGCTGGGAAGGCAGTCAGAATAGCAAAGGCCCAAAACGAGGAAAGGATAGCCAACTCTGTTAAGAAGGGGGATAAGACCTTTTATAGGTACATTAGGGAGCGAAGAAAGACCAAAGGAGGGAATGTGCGTAGAGGGTGACAATGAAAAAGCAGGGATACTGAACGAATATTTTTGCTCAGTATTCACAAAGGAAGAGGAGGGGAAGGTACCTAAACCAAACAAGGGAAACACTCTGAAGACGGGGGTCGATACCAGTCCATTTACATAAGGGTTCAGAAAGAACTAACAAAATTGAAGATGGACAAAGCAATGGGGCCTGATGGGATTCACCCAAGAATTCTAAAAGAACTAAGGGTAGAACGAATGACACCGCTGACTACTTTAACAAATCATGGGAGGATGGGGTGGTACCCGAGGACTGGAGGAGGGCCGATGTGATTCCTCTTCACAAAAGTGGGAGCAGGACAAAGGCAGGAAACTACAGACCAGTTTGACCTCAGTGGTAGGTAAAATGATGGAATCACTTCTGAAGGAAAGAATTGTTGAGTACCTAGAGGCCAGTGGGGCACAGGACCCAAGGCAGCATGGATTCACGATGGGAAGGTCGTGTCAGACGAATCTAATAGATTTCTTTGACTGGGTGACCAAAGTAGCAGACCAGGGAAGGGCAGTGGACATGGCTTACCTAGATTTTAGCAAGGCATTTGATACAGTCCCACACAAAAGATTAATACACAAGTTAGCCAGCCTTGGAGTGGGTCCCAAGGTGGTAGCTTGGATAAAAATTGCTAGACAACAGGACGCAAGGGTAGTAGTAAATGGAGTCTACAGTGAAGAAAGGAGGGTTACTAGCGGGGTACCGCAGGGTTCAGTACTTGGACCAGTCCTTTTTAATGTCTTTATAAGTGACACTGCAGAGGAACTGGAAGGAAAAGTATGTCTCTTTGCAGATGACACAAAGATCTGCAACAGGGTTGATACACCAGATGGAGTGGAAAGGATGAGAAGGGACTTGGCAAGGTTGGAGGAATGGTCAAATGTATGGCAGCTCAGATTCAATGCAACGAAGTGCAAGGTAATGCACCTGGGAAACAAAAACCCAAGGCAAGAGTACACAATGGGGGGTGAGATACTGACAACAGTAAAAATGGAAAGGGATCTGGGGGTAATTATATCAGATGACCTAAAGGTGGGCAAGCAATGTGAGAAGGCAGTAAGGAAGGCTGGGGGGATACTGGGATGCACAGGGAGAGGCATCAATAGTAGAAAACAGGAAGTTGTTATCCCTCTGTACAGACAGTTGGTGAGACCCCATCTGGAGTACTGTGTGCAGTTCTGGAGATCCCATCTCCGCAAAGACATAGACAGAGTGGAGGCTGTCCAGAGGAGGGCAACCAAAATGGTGCAGGGTCTGCACCAGAAGACATATGAAGAAAGACTAAAGGAGCTTAATATGTATACCCTTGAGGAAAGGTGGGAGAGAGGGGACATGATAGAAAAGTACAGTTACGTAAGAACTTACTGTAACAGTAGATCTTCGAGAACAGCTCTTGCAGCAGCTTACACCATTAGGACTGAAGCCAGCAGGCGTCAGGACCCCACGGAAATCTTCTAGCTAGCAGTCTTCAGCGGGGACTGCCTCCGACGTCAGTCCTGCCCCCGACATCAGGCGTTGTACATAAGGAGGCGGTCCTGCCAGAATCCCCAGTTCTCCCGTCGGAGACTCCCGGCTGCTGGATGACATCAGAAAGGGAGACCGAGGTCCCGTCATCAGATGACCAAGACTAAAACGATCTTGCTAAGCATAGGCTGGAACTTACCTCCTCCAAGGGGGAATGGTGGGCGGGAAGGTACCTGCTGCAAGAGCTGTTCTTGAAGATCTACTGTTACGGTAAGTTCTCACGTAACTGTACTATCTTCTTTGACGTATAGCTCTTGCAGCAGGTTACACCATTAGGACTGATTCCCAAGCAATGGCGCCTTGAAAAGCCATCGGGAGGAGGCAATACTGATACACCAACATGTCCTGAGACTAGGACAGGAGACCCTGCAGGACACCAAGTCCAAAACCCGCTCTTCCCCGTGGGGCAATATCCAGGCTGTAATGCCTGATATAAGTGTGCACTGAGCTCCAGGTGGCTACAGCACATATGGCTGATGTGGACATGTGTTGTAGTGCTGCGAAAGAGGTAGCCACTCCCCTTGTCGAATGGCCCTCAACCACCTCTGGTAAGGGTTTCTGTCTATTGTTGTAACAAAGGGAAATGCACTGGATTAGCCATCGAGAAAGGGTCTGTTTCGACACTGGATCTCCCAGCATCCTCTCAGCGAAAGAGACAAACAGCTGTTCCGTTTTGCGGTGCTGTTTGGTCCTGGTCAAGTAGTATCGAAGGCACCGGTGAACATCCAGGGTGTGAAGCATTGCTTCTCCTCGATTAGCATACTTAGGGAAGTACACTGGTAAATCAATGTTCTGGTTAAGAGTGAGGGCTGACACCACCTTAGGTAGGAACTTGGGATTCGTCCTCAGGGACACCCTGTCCTGGTGAAAAATTAAATAAGGCTCCTTACACATAAGAGCGTGTAGTTCGGAGATTCTTCTCGCCGAAGTAACAGCAACCAAAAATAACGTCTTCCACGACAGAAAACGCAGCTCGCAATCTGCGGCAGGTTCAAAGGGTGGCAGTGTAAGCTGCTTCAAAATGAACGGTAGGTCCCAAGGAGGGACAGGATCCCTGATGGGTGGCCTAAGGTGGAGCACCCCTCTTAAGAAGGCACGGGAAGTATCCAACTGTGCCACCATGCGCTGGCCTATCGGAGCGTGGTAGGCTGATATTGCACAAAGGTGCACTTTGATCGAGGAGTAAGCCAACCCTGATTGAAAAAGGGAGAACAGGTATTCCGGAACTAATTTTTCTGGACAGCCTAAAGGGGAGAAGCCGCGTGCTTGAGACCACAGGCAAAACCTACGCCATTTCATGGCGTATGTAGCGTGTCGCCGGCTTTCTGGTGGCAGCAAGTACTTCCGCCACCTCTTGCAAGACCCCATGTCGCACAATGGCCATGTCTCTAGGAGCCAAGCGTGCAGGTTCAGTGAATGTAAGTCCGGGTGGACTAGTGAACCCCCCTCCTGAGACAGTAGATGGGAGCTGATTGGCAAAGGAAGCAGAGGTTCCCGGGACAAGTGACTCAGAAGCTGTAACAAAATCTGTCTGGGCCAAAATGGCGCTATCAAAATCAGTGTCGCGTGCTCCCTGCGAAGTTTGAGAAGGACTCTCTGGATCAACGGGAAGGGAGGAAAGGCATAGAGGAATCTGCCTGCCCAGGACAGGGACAACGCGTCTCGCCAGAAATCACCAGGCCCTGGATCTAGTGAGCAAAAATTGGGCAGTTTTGCGTTGGATGGGGACGCGAACAAATCCAATTCTGGAGTGCCCCATATGTGAAACAGATCCTCTACTACCTCCTGTAGAAGTTCCCACTCGTGGACTCTGGCCTGGGAATGACTCAGGCTGTCTACGACGGTATTGTCCACTCCGGGAACGTGAACTGCAATGAGGTTTGCGCCGTGTTGTATTACCCATTCCCACACTCTCATGGCCTCCCTGCAGAGGGGGGAAGGAGTGTGTGCCTCCTTGTTTGTTGAGGTAATACATCACCGCTGTATTGTCTGTTTATAACAGAAGAGTACTCAGTGGAATGTCCGACTGGAAGGCTTGCAGGGCATAAAGGACCACCCTCATCTCCAATATGTTGATATGGAGATGAGCTTCCTGAGTAGTCCATGTTCCCTGAGACCTCACCCCATTCAATTGTGCTCCCCACCCTAGCCCTGAGGCGTCTGTGGAGAGCGTTATCACCGGGGACGCAGTAGGGAATGGAACCCCCACAGAGAGGGTTCCTGGATCTAGCCACCATTGCCAGTCCCGAACCACGGCCTTCATGATTCTGACTGGCTGCTGCAGATGGTCTTGCCTTTGGTCCCACTGCACTCTGAGCATCCACTGGGTTACCCGAATGTGGAGCCTTGCCATCGGGACCGTTGGAATGGCTGCAGCTATGTGTCCAAGCAGGCGAAGGACTAATCTGGCTGGGACGGTCATCTTCGCTGATAGGTCCCTTATGTCTTCAGGAAGAAAAGCTTTCCCTTGGGTGGTGTCCAGAACTGCCCCATGAATTGCAGTTTCTGGGACGTTACCAGGAGAGACTTCTCATAGTTGATTAGGATGCCCAGAGACTGAAAAAGGATCTGGGTGTGCTGGATAGCTGTCAACAGCGCCTCTTCGGATGAGGCCAAGAGAAGCCAATCGTCGAGGTACGGGAACACACAGTGGCCCTGTCTCCTCAGAGACGCTGCCACGACTGCCATGCACTTGGTAAACACCCTGGGGGCCGATGACAGCCTGAAAGGAAGCACTCGGAACTGATAGTGGTGGCCGAGAAACTCGAAGCGCAGGAACCTCCTGTGCGCTTGAGTGACGGGGATGTGCAGGCAGCGCCCTGTATGTCCAGGGACGCCAGGAATGCGCCCTTTCAGCATGGGGATTAGGCCCAGAAGGGTCACCATGCGGAAGCGTTTATAGGCGACAGACATATTGAGGTCGCTTAGGTCCAAGATTGGACGGAGGTCCCCTGTTTTCTTTGGAACCAGGAAGAAGTGGGAATAATATCCTGCTCCTCTCTGGTTCACTGGGACGTGCTCCACAGCTTCTTTCCGCAGCAGCGTGAGCACTTCTTGCCTGATGAGCAGGGCGTGCTGACCCGAGTAACGGGAAATCAGAGGAGGCCTTGTGGGTGGCTTGTCTAAAAATTCTATAAAGTGGCCTTTTTTGACCAATTGTAGCACCCACCTGTCGGTGGTGATCGACTGCCATCTTGGCAGGTGGTCTGCGATGTGACCCCCGACCTTTATTTCCCGTTGATCCTGAGGGGCGGGGGCCGGGAAGGAGTCATGCTGTGGAGGCGGAAGGTCCTGCAGGTTGGGCCAACTTGGTAGGATGTTGGCCTCTACCTGAGGACGACTTGCCCTGGGCTTTCCGGGCAAAGGAGCCCCTCTGTTGCAGGCCAGAACGAGGCTGTTGTTTCTGAGCCCAGCTGCGAAAGCGACTCTGGTTCCTACGAAAGGAACGGAGTCTAGATCTGTACATGGCCTGGACAGATCTGACGGCCTTCCCAGCTTCCTGCAGTTTGGTGATGACCTTCTCAGATGCTTCACCAAACAAGACTGTGCCGTGAAAGGGGGCGTCCAGAATGTTCTTCTGGATGTCTTGGGTAAATCCGGAGACACGGAGCCACGAGTGTCTCCGGAGGCATACGCCTGAGGCTGCCGCTCTGACTGAGGAGTCCGCGGAATCGTACGCGGCTCGGAGCACCTGGGTCCCCACGTCTGAACCCGTGCGGAGGAGCTGGAGAAGTTCCTCCTTTTGCCCACCATCTGGCAATTTTTCTACCAGGTCTTGTCCCTATTCCCACAGAACGTTCTGAAATTGAACCATTTGGGTAAGGTAGTTCAGGGACCTGATGGCGCAGGTCGCAGCTGCGTAAGTGCGACTACCCATCACGTCCAATTGCTTGGACTCTGGGCCTGGTGGCTGTGTGTTCAGATGTTGCGGTCTCTGGGACCGGTCATGAGAGGCTGTGATGACCAGGGAATCGGCCAGAGGATGATTAGCCAAGTACTGTTCCTCCCTTGGGGCCTTGTACAGGTGGTCAGCCTTCTTCGGCATTGCCGGGAGCGAGTGTGGACGTCTCCATGCTGCCTTGGTGATGTCCACAAAGGTGTCCACCAAGGGTGGTACCACTACAGGCTTAGGATCTTTTTGCCAAAGATAATGAGCTAGGCGTAGCCTTTCCGGGTCGAGTTCTTCTGTGTCCCACCCCATGTTCTCTTGGATATGTCTCATGATCTCAGAGAACGAGGGGTCGTCCGGAGGAGACCTAACAAGTTCACGTGGATCCGGAGAGAGGACGCTGATGGGAGAGGGAGATATGGAGCCATCCGAGATGTCCGATCTTGAGTCCTCCGTAGACGGTGAGTAGCAGCGTCTTCTGGATCTCTTGGGGCTGGGTGACCCAGAAGAGGATCTGGACGGAGGTCTTCTCTTGTCTGTAGATTTACCCCTAGGAGGTCGGACTGGCTCCTGGGGGGAAGGTACTCAGCCTGCTGCCCCACTGGGTGAAGGAGGGGGCACTGGGGCCGTGTGCGAGGTGCGGAGGAGGTGCGCAGACCACATCCTTTTGATGGTGTCCCACCAGAAAGTGAATAACCCTTCACTCCAGATGTTAAGGCCCGGCTGACGGGCCGGGCACCGGTGGCCTGTCGTCGGGTCCCGGCGTCGGCTCCCCTGGGGTCTCTGGTTCTGGGGAGGGCTCCCGTGGGAGCTTGACAGGTCCGGGGTTGCCCGCCTGGTCCTCAGGCTGAGTGGATTCCTCCTCTGTCAACGCCTCCTGGCCGATGTCAGTAGTCGGCGGTGGGATTCTTCTCACTGCTGTGTCGGGCGTCGGTCCCCCAACCGGCGTCCGGGTAGGTGAGTGCCTGACCGGCGAAGGATGTTGGACTGTTGTTGGTTCCCGAGATCTATGGTGTTTGGCCGACGTCGGGTGAGCCGACGGGTCAGACGTCCTCTTCAGGGAGGTCAGCTCCTTAGTCTTTCGTTGAGGGGGAGGCGGCATAGAAACTGACTGGACGTCGGGGCCGAGAGACGCTTGTGGTGATCCCTTGACCTAGACGAGGCCTTGGAGGAAGAAGAAGGCCTAGAGGTCTTAGCAGGCCGCAGGGTGGAAGAACCGCTGGCAGACTTGACCACGACTGGGAGGCTGAGAGTGGGCCCGAGACGGAGAGCGGTCGGACCTGGAGCTAGAGCTGCGGGAGTCCGAGGCCCTAGAGGGGTGTCTAGGTCTCACTTTCTCCCTGTGCTTCTCATGGTGCCTGCGGGATTTTTCCGAAGATTCCCCTTTGGAGGAAGGTTCCATGGCCTTGAGCTTCTCTTCTAAAAGGTAAGCCTGGAGAGCCTTCTGTCGGCGGATCCGGGTCCGGCTGTTGAAGCCCTGACAAAAGGAACAAGCCTGGGTATCGTGGTCTGGGCCCAGGCACCGGACGCAGGCCGAATGTGGGTCTTTGAATGGAATCTGTTTCCCACAGGCGCACTTGGATGAATGGCCCTCCACAGAAGCTGGGGAGGACATCAAACAGTAGGAATAAATCTGGAGGAAGAGATTCTTGAAGAAATTCTGGGTGAAGGAATGGCTGAACGAATTTCCTGATCGTCGTGTGCTAGATACTGACCGAAGGGTCGAGACATGCAAGTCGACGGCGGGAAAGAACTGGGGATTCTGGCAAGACCGCCTCCTTATGTACTACGCCTGACGTCGGGGGCCGGATCGACGTCAGAGGCGGTCCCTGCTGAAGACCGCTAGCTAGAAGATTTCCGTGGGGTCCTGACGCCTGCCGGCTTCAGTCCTAATGGCGTAACCTGCTGCAAGAGCTGTACCTCGAAGAAGATCTTTCACGTACCTCAAGGGAATCAACAAAGTCCAAGAGGGTGGCATCTTTCAGAAAAAGAGATGTGCAAGAACAAGGGGGCACAATTTGAAGATAGAGGGGGGACGGCTCAGAGGTAATGTGAATAAGTATTTTTTCACAGAGAGGGTTGTGGATGCATGGAACAGCCTCCCTGAGGAGGTCGTGGAGTCAAGAACAGTGGGAGAATTCAATAATGCATGGGACAGACATACGGCAGTCCTAGTGGGGGGTAGGAGGAAGTAAGCTGTTGGTTAATTAGGATCTGCAGCTTATCTGTTAGGTAGGAAAATGGGCAGACTAGGTGGGCCAAGCGGTCCTTATCTGCCGACAAATTCTATGTTTCTATGTAAGTTGGGAGGGGTAACCTACCTTACTACCACTGACCTGACCAAGGGGAATTGGCAGGTAGAGTTAACAGACAGAGCTAGGGAGAGGTCGGCCTTCATCACTCTGATAGGCTTATTTGAATTTAAAGTAATGCCCTTCGGAATGAAGAACGTCCCGGCCACTTTCCAAAGGTTGGTGAACCAGGTGTTAAATGGTGCTACGGAGTGCGCCGTGGCATACCTGGATGACACTGCCATCTTTAGTGCCAGCTGGGAGGAACATTTGTCCCACCTCAGGGAAGTGCTAGGCAGGATACAAAGGGCCGGGCTCACTGTCAAAGCTGAGAAGTGCCAGGTGGCCATGGGCGAAGTGGCATACCTCGGGCATGTGGTAGGCCAGGGACAGCTCTGTCCTAACCAAATGAAAATAGAGGTGATCCAGGCGTGGCCCAGACCAGAAATGCAGAAGCAGGTCAGGAGTTTTCTAGGGACAGCAGCGTACTATAGGAAATTTGTACCCAATTATAGTGCCCTGGCTGCTTCCCTATCTGATCTGATAAAGAAAAGGATGCCAAAGAAAATTACCTGGGGACAAGCCTGTGAAGAAGCTTTTACCAGACTGAAGGAGGCACTGTGCAGTGCTCCTGTATTGACAAGTCCTGACTATAGCAAACCCTTTATAGTTCAGACTGACGCCTTAGACGTGGTTATTGGGGCAGTACTGAGTCAGACATCCAACCAAGGGAAGATCACCCGGTAGTGTACCTGAGTAAAAAAGTTACTTCCCAGGGAGCGGGCATACTCTACTGTGGAAAAGGAGTGTCTTGCCATAGTGTGGGCCCTAAAGAAGCTAGAGCCATACTTATATGGGCAGCATTTTGTGGTACAAACTAACCACAACCCCCTGGTTTGGCTGACGCAAATGGAATAAAAATAATGGTAGACTTAAGATGGAGTCTTGCTTTGCAAGGGTACGACATGACAATCCTACATAGGGCTGGAATGACAAATCAGAACAGTGATGGCTTATCGCGCGTCTATGAGGAGTGAACTTATTTGAGAAGCTCATCCCATGCAGGGGATAGAACCTCCAAATTCAGTCTAGGTAGGGAGGATTGTGACACTTGGCCAGCTGGTTCTGATTGCTGTATGATTTTTGTAATATAAAAAATGTAGAGTGCGACTGTCATGAGACATCCTGTGCTCTTGGGATGACCCCCCCCCCCAAGGTTTCAGTTAAAATGACAGGATGTGTGTGTTAAAACAGCAGAGCTCTGTAATGTGATTAACTTCCAAGAAGTCACATTTTATAGCCTTGTTTATGATCTGTGTTGCTTTGAAGCCAGGAACTAATATATTCATTTTATGATGTCTTCAGAGGAAGGACAATTAATTTCAACTGGTGCCAAAAGAAGCTATATGACATCTAAGTGAGAAAACTGCAGAGCTGTAAAAGTCTTGTGATGTCTCTGAAAAGCAGGAAACCACACTAGATCAAAGGAAAGACTCACGATCAAAGAGTCATACTGGGAAATGAGTTTTTGCTGATGTCACCTTATTTAATATACCTCAGTGATGGGACATCCTGTGAGTATTAATTTTTATATTTAACAGGGAGGAGCTAGGTGACATCATGGAAGAGGCAGGTTCAAAGAGTTTTAAACTATTCTGTGGCTGATCTTTAGACACACTCCTGTTGGACTCAAACAACATCTAACTATAAGCACTGTAAGAAGGTAATAAATAATACATTAGACAGACAAGTCTAATTGTAGTGTGGTAGGAGTTTATGTTTGTATTTTAACCTTGTTCTTTTAAATGATTTAATACTTTGTGATATATGGTTCTGTGTTTACATTTTACATATTTTTATCCATTTTTAAGTAAATCTATATTTAAAGAGACTGCCTGGTGTTCCTTTGAAATTCTCTCTTTTACATGTGAAGTACAGGTGGTTAAAGTTGACACTGTTCATAAGCTTAATGGCAATACCAAACTGGGAAAAGGTAAGGTCTTTCATAGTTTGTAGGGTTCATTTTGGATACCTGGTTAGGTGCCCTTAGACGAAAGATATCCGGCATTCCCCGAAGAGCAGAATTATCTGAGCCTGTACATTTGGGTACGCTGACATAAGGTTCACAGCTTGAATCCCTCCACAACTTGAGACCAAAGGTGATTCGGACCCACAAACAGACAGGAGAGGTTACCCTGTTCTGTTAATTGTTCACAATACTGCGCTCAGAGGTTGGCTCTGTGGGAACAGAGGACCCAACCTGCTGAGTGGATTTGTGACAGGTGGTCCCATGCCCGCCCTCCAGTTGTCCCACTGGAAGCAGGAAGAGGCCTGACAGCAGGACCAAAAGGATTTGGAGTCCCTATGTAAGAAATAAAATGAGGGGAGGGAGAGAAAAATAAGACCTACTGAAGGAACCTCTCTGAAAGATCTACTGTTATGGTACGTTCCAATGTAACTGTACTATCTTACTTCGACAGGGTTCCTTCAGTAGGTCATTACATATAGGACAGAGTCCCAAGCAGTCCCTCCAAAGAGAGACTAAGACAAACAAGGGAGGAGGAGAAAAATAACTCCAACAGAAACTGGGAACCAGAATGGACCCAGCCTAGGACAGAAGGCCCTGCAAGACAGCTAGGCCGAAGCCAGCCTTCCGCCTAGAAGCAATGTCTAGACTGTAGTGTTTAGTAAAAGTGTGGACAGAAATCCAAGTAGCTGTGGCACAGATATTAGCCGCAGAGACGTTCTGGAAAAAAGCAGCGGAAGCAGCAATGCCCCTAGCAGAATGGCCTCCGATGGGACCCGGCAGAGGTTTTTCCTACTTTTGATAAGAATATCAAATACAGTTGCCTAACCATTTGGAAAAGCACTGCTTCGAAACCGCTTTGCCCTTCGACCTGGGGGCAAAAGACACAAAAAGCTGTTTGCAGCTACGGAAATCCTTGGTTCGGTGTGTGTAGCACTGAAGGATCTGATGGACATCCATGGTGTGCAGGAGTGCCTCACCTCTGTTAGAAGGGGATGGAAAGTAAACTGGAGGCTCTACTGATTGGTTCATTGTGGTTTCTGACACCACCTTGGGTAAAACCGTAGGATTTTCCCGAGGACTGCCCAGTCCTTGTGGAAAATAAGATAAGTCTCTTTACAAACCACAGCGTGAAGCTCCGAAATCCTTCAAGGTGACATAATGGCAACTAAAAATAATGTCTTCCAGGAAAGGAAGCGCAAGTCGCCGATCATGGCTGGTTCAAACGGGGTAAGAGTGAGCTTCTTCAACACAAAGTTCAAATCCCAAGGTGGGGTTGGGCTGCGGATGGGGGTTTCAGATGGAGGATCCCTTTCAGAAAGGTTTTTGAGACCTCCAACTGAGACATGGGTTTACCATCCACAAGCTCGTGGTATGCCGAAATTGCTGAAAGGTGGACCTTCAAGGAAGAACATGACACACCTGAGTCTGACAGATGAAAGAGGTATTCCATGACTTGTGGGGCAGAACAAGAAAAGGGGTTCCACTTCTTGGAGATCGCCCAGATGGGAAAATGTTTCCACTTCATGGCATAAGTGGAACGAGTGGAGGGTTTTCTAGCCTCTAAAAGAACCTGAGCTACTCTAGAGAAGACCCCAAAGCAAGAAATGAAAATTACGTACCTACAGTAATTCATGATCTTTCTGTGTATCTTCACCATTCATCACCTGTGGGTTCTGGCTGGAGGTCACAACCCCGCTGGAGCTTTTTTTTTTGGATGGGTGGAGTCTATGCACTGTCGGCACTCGCGGGTTGGCCGTTAGGTGTCATCGACTCCGCCCTCCCGCCAGTTCTGAGTCGCCATACAGTAAGAAAGGGTTGGGAGGGACAAGGAAGTCCAAGGGACAAAGGAAAGGATATACAAATAAAAAGAGAAATAAACGACTGAGAGGACAGAAGGAGAGTTGGAAATCTAAGGGGACTGGGAAGAGGCCCGAATCTCTGGACGCAGAAAAAGGAGGGAGGGAAAAAAATCAGAAATAGGGAGGGGGAGGACATACCCTGAACCGTAGACCTGTCTCCAGATTATATAGGAACTGCGAAGGAGTAGCCAGAAGGCTGAACTGCCATGATTCAAGGCACAGAATAATTGGCAACAAACTTCGACATGAGCAGAAGCGGCAATTCTGTGAGAAAAGACAGAGGATACAGGGCTATACTCCCCTCAAAACCCTCCGAGTGGAGGTGAGAAACAAGGTTTAGTAAAATAATTGGAGGGATAAGCCCTAAAGGACAAAGACGGAGCAGGTTAGAGAAGGAAAGAGAGAAAGAAGAGAGGGCAACCACCAACTCCCACCCCAATGGGGTGGAGCCGAAGCATTAAGGAGAAGGTGCCCCCTCCCCTGATCCCTCTCCCCTCCTGACAGGGAGTAAATATTCCCCGTGTGCCCCAGATCACCGCACTCCTGACCAGCGGAAGGGGGGGAAGGGCACACAGAGGAAGGAGGACCCAGACACTGAGGCCCCAGGGGGATGGAGGGTGGGATTGTGATGAATGGCGAAGATACACAGAAAGATTAGGAATTACGGTAGGTACGTCATTTTCATATCTTATCTGGGTCAATCTTCAACATTCATCACCTGTGGTTGAGTACCAAGCCCTTCGAGGTCCCTAAACCCTAAAGGACAAAGTCCCTTAGCTCTCAGTGGGTGAGACACTCAGAGGGAGAACCTTTGTGGACCTGGCAAGGCCCAAGAGTGGGAAGAGTGAGATGGGCTCCCCCCCCGGAAGGGGTAGAAGTTGCCTCGACAGATGCTGCCTCACCCTCGGGAGAAAAGATGGGTTCTCTGGTGGGGTGGGGGGAAAATCACCCTACGTCGGGCCAAGGGTGACAAGCGGGAAAGACGCAGCCATGACGATCGCCTAGTGCAGATGGCTGTCACTACGACCCTGGTAGCTACCTCGTTGGCATCGTAAGATACCCTCGCTTGGTGCCTTGCTAGCCCCAGGCCATGTGCAGAAAGTGCAATGGTTTGTCTGGTTACCTTCGTATCAGGCATAGAGGCAAGGAGTTGTTCTAGCCTAGACCACAGAAACCTATCGAAGGAAGCATAGTGGGCCTGATGTGCTGAAACTGAAAGAAGCAACCATGCTGAGTAGAAAGCCCTCCTCCCCCAGAAGTCAAAATCCATAGTATCCTGATCCGGGGGCCGGTCACGGTGAGGGGGTGTGAAGCCCATCGGGAGTGTCCAGCTGCATCAATCCTGACTGAGGATGAGGCATACGACCTGGAGACTCCGGGGGCAGCGGCCACAATACCTGTGCCTCAGATCCCTAGGGGCTGGGGCTCTGGAAAAGGGTCTTTGCCGGAAATGCACGTTCACCTCCTGAAAAGGAGCAGGCCAGGCAGGCACCACAAGGGTGTCCGCACTGAAATTGCCTAGGAAGGCGCACCTCAATTGCTCCGGATTGTGCTGCGTGGGTGGGGTGTCATGCAGATCCTCCATCATCCTCACGAGGAAATGCTGATATTCTGCGAGATCAGCAGCTGGAGATGTGTGGACAGAGGGCTCCTCTCTCCCTGAAGAGGGGATGAAGAAGCGGAGGACCTCTGAGATTCAGGGGTTGGCTGCTCAGGGTGATGGTGAAACACCTCTCTGTCCATGGCCCTGACATATGAAGGGAAGTGAGCAGCCACACCTCTGAATTGCTCCCAGGAAAGAGGTCCCCTAGGACCAAGAATGCCTGGGAGCACAGGAGAAGGTGACAGAAGGACAAGGCCAATGGCAGAAGGCGAAAGTCCTCTGTCTGGGCAAGAGAGAGCATCAGGGGCCCCAAGGGCAGAAGGGGCCCCAACAACCCTACAGCTGACAGCTGATCAACTATTCCAGAACTGCCAAGGTTGTGCCCTGAAGATTCCCCCGTGAGGTGACTGGGACCGTGGACCTCCAAAAGGACAGTCCCTACCCTCTAAAGACCAGGGCCCTCTTGAGGAGACAGAGAGAAGGACGAGGGTCCGCGCTCAGACGCCTTCCCGAACCTGGGTGGGTCCCAGAAAAGGGTCGCCGCAACGAACCCTGACCCCTTGGAGTCCAAAAGAGCCCTCCTCCTAGCACAAACCAGCCTAGGTAGCTGACAACCCTGGTCAGTCCCCAAAGGGACTACCCAGGGAGTAGCACTCTCCCCTCCTGTGGGTGCTCGGATTGGCCCTAAAGTTGGGCGATCCAGACACACCACCAGAACGGGTACCACCACTGAGGGGGCAGAAAACCCTCTGAGCCCAGGCTGCAGAGCAATAGTGGCCTGCACCACTGCCTGCTGGTCAGCACCCCTGACCCTGGACATGGGGGCCACTGCCCGCCCCTCAGAGAGGGGCTGGCTCCAGTCAGTCGAGGAAACTACCAGGGTGTCCACGTGGACCACCAACTCCAAAAAGTCAGACAGCCTGCCGAATCAGACAAGACTCCATCTCCGAGGAGGTAGAGACCGAAGTCTGATGCCAGACAGTATGCGGATGCCCGCTGCCATCCCAACCGAAAGGGGTACAAGTCCAGATGTCTGCACCAGAGCCGGTGCCAAAGTCTCCAACTGCACCGCGAACGGTGCCCAAATAAGACAGCGCCGACGGCGGTAACAGAAGTGAAGTCGATGTTCGTCACGGTGTCAGCCCCGGACTCGGCACCGCCAGGCGGCGAAGTCAGGGTTGGCGCGATGACGACATTCCACCAGGCTGCCAGCGCCATCCTCAGCCTCGGCAAGAAGCAGTCGAAGACACCGTAGAACCTCCCACGGCACTGTCAGCACCATCAGCGCCACGAATAGCATCGAGAGCGTAGATGGTGCCGAGCGACGGACAGAACAGCGCCATCAAGATCCACGGCGCCGAGGCCCAAGACGGCACCGACGGACGGCGTCGACCCAGGCATCCCGGCCGGAGAAAAAGACACCAGGGGAGCCTTTGCCCCCAAAGGCGACCGTCGTGTGTATTGCCTCCGGCTTCCCCCAGGGGGACGGTAACTGACTCCTGTACCGCCGGAAGAGGCTTCTGCAATGGCAAGGCTAATAGCAGCAGAAGCCCCCTCCTCCACAATCTGTATAGAAATGGGAAGGGACCTGGAGGAAAGGCCAAGAGACCGCGGCTTGGCCAGAGTGCACACTTGTCCCTGAAAGTCAGCGAAGCTCGTCCAACTTTCCACGTGGGTTGCTCGACGACACGACGGTCCATGGAGAAGCAGGTGATGCACGAATCCATGTCGTGAAGCGGGCCAAGACACGTGAGGCAACGGTCATGCTGGTCAGTGACTGAGTACTTGTGGCCGAATGGGCACGGTTGCACAGAGGGCCGCCCTGTCTTCAACAATTTCTTTCCCCCCAACTGAGACATGATTCAAGGCAAAACAAGCTAAACAAAAGACTCGACGTTGCTGACAAAATAAAGAAAGGAACAGTCTTACCACAGTGGCGTCGAGTGGTGGCGAAAATGGAACCGGCAGGATAAACACGGTGTCAAGAGACTTTCCGCGTCGATATGGCAGAAAACTATGCCTGTTGCAGAGTAGCTCCTCACGAGGTTCTACCTCTACGGTGGGAGACGAAGAACTGGCGGGAGGGCACAGTTGACGACACCTAATGGCCAACCCGTGAGCACCACGGAGTGCCTCGAGGGCGGCGCAGACAGTGCTGCGACTCAGTCCATCCAAAAAAAAAAAAAAAAAACTCCCGCCAGAACCCACAGGTGATGAATGGTGAAGACTGACACAGAGAAGATATCGCTATGTCTGCAGGAGCCACGCATGAAGGTGCAGGGTCCTGAGCCACGCATGAACAAGGCAACCTTGATCCAGAGTCGAGAGGTCATGGGTCACTGGGAGTAGAACCAGTGGTTCACAAGATAGCTGTTGTAGCAGCGGGAACCAAATATGTCTCGGTCAGAGAGGGGCAATAAAAATCATCCTCGCCTTCTCTGCCTGACGCTTGAGAAGGATCCCCTGGAGAATGGGAAACGGAGGGAAGGTGTACAAGAACTTCCCTGTCCAGGAGAGAGAGAGAGAGAGAGAGAGAGAGACAGCACGTCATGCCACAAAGCACCATGCCCTGGAACGAACCAGCAAAAACTTGGAAGTTTTGCGTTATATTGGGAGGCGAATAGGTTGATTTCCGGACGCCCCCATCTTAGGAAAAGAAATTCTGCCACTTGCTGATTTAATCCCATTCGTGGGTTAGGGTCCGAGACCTGCTGAGACTGTCTGCCAGGACATTCTGAACGCCTGAAACATGCACAGCCACTTGGGCCAGATCGTGCTGGACCGCTCAGTTCCACACTCGCATTGCCTCCCTGCACAGGGGGTACGAGCGAGTTCCTCCTTGTTTGTTGAGGTACCAAACTACTGACATATTGTTCATTTGGACCAGCAGTGATCCTTTGGGAAACAGGTTACAAGACCGCCCTCATCTCCAGAACACTGATGTGTAATGATGCCTCCAAGCTGGACCACAGTCCTTGAGCTTGGTGCTCCCCTAGATGTGCTCCCCATCCCATGTTCGATGTATCTGTAGTTAGGGATGCCACAGGAGATGGGCTCCTGAAAGGAAGACCCAAGGAAAGGTTGCAGTGGTCCCTCCACCACAGCAATTCTTTTTGAACTGTTGATGACACCAGGACTGGATGGTCCTGGTCATCCAGGAGTTGATCCCACTGCATCCGCAAGGACCACTGAGTAACTCATGTGGAGCCTTGCCAAGGAAACAGTAGTGATGGAGTCTGCCAGCAAGCAGAGGATCTCCCGTGGCCGGGATGGTCCTGGACGAAGCCTGACAGATCAGGGTCTCCACCCTGTCTGAAGGAAGGCTCTGCATTGGACCGTATTCAAAACTGCCCCAAGGAATTGTAGTCTCTGGGAAGGTGTCATGGATGACTTGGGAATACTGACAGTAATCCCCAGTCTGCCAAAGAGGTCCAGGGTAAAGGAGAGAGCCTCCAGTAAAGAGTCCCTGGACAGGTCTGAAATCAGCCAATCATCCAGGTAAGGGAAAACCACAATACCCTGGCGGTGCAAAGAGGCCGCCACCACCACTAGGCACTTAGTAAACACCAGAGATGCACAGGACAGACCAAAAGGGAGTGCCCGAAACTGGAAGTGCTCCCTTGGAAATGGAACCGCAGGAAACTGCGGTGGCTGGGGAAGATCGGGATTTGCAGGTGAGCATCCTGCATGTCCAGAGCACGCAATCAATGATTCTCCAGAAGAAGTGGAAGACGACTCTGGAGTGTCAGCATCCTAAACTTTTTGTATTCGACAAAGCAATTGAGGCTGCTCAAGTCGAGAATGGGTCTGAAGTCTCCTGTCTTTTTTGGAACCAGGAAAAAATTGGAGTAGAAGCCCCTGCCCCTTTGCTGGAGTGCAACGCACTCTATTGCTTCCTTGAGCAAGAGGCTTTGAACTTCTTCTTGAATGAGAAGAGCCTGATCCCTGGAGTAAGAAAACCTTTTTGGCGGGGATTCTGGAGGAATTTCCAGAAACTCTATAGTGTGTCTGACGGACACCAACTGCAGGACCCATGCATTGGAGGTTATCGCCTTCCATTCCTGCGCATGGTGGGCGAACCCTCCCCCACCTGCTCCTTGTGAGACTGAGAAGTTAGTGGGGACAGGGAGTCAGGTAGTGGCAGGATGTTCAGGGGAAGGACCTCCTGAACATCTCTGGTTCTTGGAGGCCGGAGGAGTAGCGGAACCTGTGGCCTTGCATTTGCCCTGGCGCCGAGCGGGGGCCTGCTTCCTCTGCCTCCAGGTCCTTTTCCGAAAGGACTGTTGCTGCTGTTGAGTGCCCGATCGGTACATGGACCTTACTGACCTTAGGGCGAGACCCCTGTCCTGGGGATCAGTAATAATGTCTTTTGTGTCGCCACCAAAAAGCACCGAGCCCCGGAATGGGGTGTCCTGAATCGCAGACTGTACCTTGTTGGCAAGGCCAGAAATGTGGAGCCAGGAATGCCGCCTTAACGGGATGGCAGCTGCTGAGGTGCGAGCTACAGAATCGACGGAGTCTTATGTGGCTCGCAAAGCATGCCTACAGGAGATGTGAGAGGCGCGAAGATCCTTGGCAAGCTCCTCCTTGAGGCTTGAGGGTTCCATCGCCTGAACTCGGGCCTCTAACCTGGCTAAGATAGCCTTTTGGTGCGACACCATGTGGGCCACATAGTTGAGGAATCAGAGCTTACATGTGGCGGAAGTATAAACCTTTCTGCCGAACTGGTCCATCTGCCTTGACTCTTTGGAGGAGAGCTGCTCATGTGCTTTGGTGCAGCGGAGCGATCATAAACAGCTGAAATGATGACAGAGTCTGCCTTAGGATGCGTCTTAAGAAAAGGAGCTGCTGTCGGTGCCCGGTAAATCCTGTCCGCCCTCTTGGGGACAGCCGGGAGAGAATGAGGCGTCTGCCAGACCATAGAGGTGAGGTCCGATCCAGGGAGGAATGGGGACTGGAGACAGAGACTAAGTCCAGATGTTCGGCTAGTCTCTATCTCATGGGGTCTTGATCCTCTGACTCCCGGTCGAAGTAATCTTTCATGGACCTCAGAAGATCCGAGAAGGCAGGGTCCTCTGGGAGGAACTTGGGGGAAACCTTGCCTTTCGGACCCTCGGGTTCCAAAAAAGGCATCCTCCGCCGACTCTTCAGCATTCTCAACATTGTCATCATCTGCACCCTCGTCAGGAAGATTATGAATGTCCAGAAGGGCACTGTCATGATGTGCCATCCCCGAGATGTGTACTGTGGATGGAGAAGAGCTCCTCGGGGACGCAGATCTTGGAGAACGTGGAAGTGGGAGTCTTGTCTCCAGGTCTGACACCAACTCCTAACGCATCCCCTGCCACCAAGACTGGTGGGGGTGGGTAATGGTAACCATGGAAATGGTGGTAGGGGTTAGAGCCAGGGTAGTACGGTCTGAAGGAACTCCACTCAGGAGGAGGACCAGCTGGGAAATGGTCCCCAAGGTACCCAAAGGGATAATAAGGGACAGTCCGGGGTCTAGTATAAATCCCCGGCGTCAGATCTGACAGAAGGGGGACCCACGTTGGACCCACTGTAGTGTAAATCGGCGGGGGGGTTCCAGCGTCGAGACAGCCACCAGGGGGATCAACGTTGGGACTGGCATCACCTGATCCGGCGCCGGAGACTGGGGCAGACCACTGGGCCCTGGCAGTGGAAGAGTTGTCTGAAAATCTGGCGTCAGAATTGGAATTGCCGGATCCAATGGTGGGATTGGGACCGGGATATTCATTGGTTCCGAAGGGATCCCACTTGGAGGAGGAGAAGGGGCCTCCACTGTAAGGCCAGACGGCTGAGGAGGAGCCTCCTTCCCTGTGACCCCGTCACGGGACTGGGGGACTGACCGATAGGAATGGTCTACGAGGTCGAGGGGTTCCGCACTGTCTTCGCCTGAGGTACACGCCTGAGAAGAGGAAGGTATGGGTGAAGGAAGAGAGGGGGGAAGAGGGGCATTCTCCCTCTGGTTCTGCCGGACGACGGGTGAGGTGCCGTTAGGCCCAGACAGGAGAACCATACCTAAGCGGCTGTTGGAGATGGACGTCTTACCAGATGGAGCTGGGCAGGGGAGAAGCCCCCGGACGACTTGTCAGCTAGTCCCGGATGTGTTCCCAAAGGCTGAGGAGCAGTCTTTCCGGCAGCTGGGCGGTCCCCATAGGAGCCGGGGGATGACTTAGCGGCTGCAGCTGTGCGGCTGTCGAAGGAGCAGACGGTCGACTGACCCGTAGATTTTTCAGACTTACTGTCCGAAGTCGTCTTAGGCGGTGGCTGAGAGGTGGCCTTGCTCATTGAGGGCTGCAAGGCCTCAGGTTGGTCCGTGAGGCGCTCCCGCTCTCGAGAATTCTCCTTGTGGTGTTTCTTGGAGGGAGAGGATTTCTCGGAAAAGGACTCTCTGATTCAGTCCATTTGCTTCTCTAATGAAGCTAGGTAGACCTTCAGAAGGTGGGCCTCCAAAGCCTACTGTCTCTGCTTTTTGGTGGCCTGATTAAATGTTTGACACTCCGAGCAGGATGAGACAGGATGGTCTGGGCCCAGACAAATCACGCACTTCAGATGACCGTCCTTATGAGGGATCTGCGTGCCACAGGACGAGCACTTCTTGGGTGAAGACATTAAGCAAATCTAGAATTTGTACGAAAAAATTTAGAGAAGAAAAAACAATCCAACGCACGAACTAACACGATGATTGCTGTATGGAAGTCTGCAATGCGACTGACTCGAGGCGACGGTGGGAAAGAACTGGAGGGTGGGCATGGGGACCACCCACTATATACGGCCATGATGACGTCGGTTGGGCAGTCCCGCATCAGGGACTGCTAGAAAAGTCTGCTGTGCGGCCTAACGCCAGTATATGTAATGACCGACTGAAGGAACCCTCTCGAAGTAAGATCAACTTCTACTGCTCTGAGGCCCCGTCCCTCAGAAGAAAAAGGGAGTCTGACAGAGAGGCAAGCAGGCTGGGCTGCCACCTGGGTCTAGGGAAAATCTCTGTGAAATTGGGAGAGTATCCCTCTCAGACAATCCTGATGACCTATACATTCACTGGATTGGACTTCAACTAATCTCGACAACAACTCCTGGACTGTCGATCCATCTTTCCCCCTACCCCCTTAGGTTTATACAAGGATGTATTCCACTGCAACTCGAGAAATTGTACATCTAATTGTAAATCTGTATTTTATACCAACATGTAACTAAGTGCATTCTGTGTTCAATGTCTGCACCTGTAATGTTGTCCAATGTTGTATCTGCACAACATTCTATTGTCTTGCCCTCCCTGCGATGAGGTGCCTTTGTAAATGGGTCCCTGACTCAAAGGTTGTAAATCCGACTTGTTCAAATAAATAAATAAAAAATAAACTAGTTATAAAACCTAATCAGGTGCCCCCCACTACCGCCGTGAGGTATCCACCTCAGGCAGCTGAGGTGGGACCTGGGCTGGATCCAAGAGGATGGTACTGGGTGCTTTTGGGCCCTATACCCTCTGCTGCGATTTTTTTTTTTTTTGCAGTTGAGTTGGTTCCTGACAAAGGCTTCCAGGCCTCTACCTTGAAAGGACGACCTGTTATGAGAATGACAATGGTGCCGTCCCTCTGAGGGGCAGCAGGAGTCTGAGCGTCTTCCAGAGCTCAATCTAAGGGCTGATCCAATAAGCATTGCCAAGAAGATGTTACTCACCTGTTGACAACGGCAGTCACCCTAGGGGCAGTGCCTTAGGGGTCTATAAAAGCTTTTAGCGGATTACTGGGCTATATGCCCCTAGCAATGGAGCGGTACAGCCTGGGAGGCTCTCGATCATTGAATTTAGTGTGTTCCACAGGGTGTACTTGTACTGAGGACTGTATGAACTCCAGATGTAGAAGTCTGCTTTGGTCCACAGATGATGTCTGAAATGTTATGGTGGACCCCATATCCCTGAGAAAAAATTAAAAAGCTCTTCCATCACAGGCTCTACTGATACAGAAGGCTTGCATTCCAGCCCTAAAAATGAGTCATCCGCTGTGTCTCCAACAAAGCAGGGCAGGGACAGACTCATCCAGGTCCACTTCTACCCCAGAACCTCCAAAAGGCAGGTCCAGGCTAGAATCACTAGAGACGCCGCCACCCAGAACGGAGTCAAGGAGTTCAGCGCCATTCATGGCGCAGGCACCACCCATGGCGCTGACACCACTTGCGGAGCTGGCACCACACACGGAGTCAGGCATACTGGCCCTAGACCTGAAGAAAAAAGGGGGGGGGGGGAAGAGGAGTGAAGGAAAGCAGTACCCATGCTAGCCCCTACAGATGAAAAGATGAGGGGGGGATATGCACACGGGGTTCGCGTCTATGGCGCTGGCACCGGAGAAGGCACCGCGCAGATCCTGCCCGTCCAACCATGGCCCAGTGGCTCTGAGGCCAAAGGCCCCGGAACCAGGTCCACTAGCCAAATCAACTGGGCAGATGTCGTACCCTCTGCTCTAAAAGAGTGGCCCAGAGGTGAAACTGCTCACAAGAGCCCCATTGAGGACAGAGACGGGGCCCGGTGTCGAAGATCGTGGCTGTAAAGAACGGAGCCACAGAGGGCCCCACTGTAGTCGGGTCAGGTTTACTGCTCACCACCACTGATGATCCCTGTGCAGATGAACCAGAGGGCGATCTCGAGCGGTACTATTTCTTCTTCCACAGACAGGAGGAAGAAGAGCTCGAGGTCAAGCGGAGCAGGGTCCCTGATCGAGGTCGGGAATGGGCCTGCTGCTTTTGTGCTTTGGGCGGACTGTTTATCCCCCCCCCAAACTGCCCGTGGTCGGAGCCCCCCCCCTTCCACAAAAGGAGGCGGACCGGACACAGCCCCACTGACATCACAGCTTTCAAACGAAGTCTCCCTACTGTCATCACTACCATCTAAGGTCGACTCAGTTGATGGCAGGCTGAGAAGTTCTTCCTCCTCTTCTCTCTCTTTTTTTTTTTTTAAATAAGAAAAGAACACTAAAAGTAGTAAATTAATCGAACACTGAATGGTTATAGCTGCTGTCGTATAGGCGAAGACATGACTCCCAGCAGGCTAGCGACATCGTCATTGAAGTGCACTCGGTGGTGGGAGAAAAGGAACTGAGGTGGTTGAAGGGTCGATGCCAAGATAGCCTATATGGCGTGAGCTAGTCTCGTGGTGCCATGCATGGGCAGTCCTATCCCGGTGCCAGCCCTTCTAAAGATTTTTGGCTCCCGTTGGGTCCTAACGCCTCCGGCATAGTCCCATTAGTGTGAATGAGTGGTGGGGACTTAGTCCAGGAAGATCCACATCTGCAGAGGCCAGTATGGGGCGATTAGGATCATCCTACCCCCTTGTGCCTCCAACTTGAGGAGTACCCTCTGCTATGCATACAGAATGCGCCTTGTCCACCGCAGCCTGAATGCATCCTGACAGAAACCGCCAGGTTCTGGATTTCTGGAGCAGAATTGAGGCAGTTTTGCATTGATTGGGGATGCAAAAAGGTCCAGGTCTGGAGTGCCCCACCTGAACAGCGACTGCACAGTGTTTATTGCGATCAACCACTAGTGAGGATCTGCCTCCATTCTGCTGAGGTGGTCTGTTAGGTTGTTCTGGAGTCCCAGTAGGTAGAGTGCCTGGATGGATGACTCGTTCTTGAGACACCATTCCCACACTCTCATTGCTTCCCTGCAAAGAATTTAGGAGTGTGCTCTGCCCTGTTTGTTGATGTAATACATCACAGCTTTGTTGTCTCTCTCGAGAAGGATTACTTTCTGACAGGGGACGACCCTCAGGGCTCTAACAGAGTACAGGACCGCCCTCATCTCCAGGACATTTATGTGAAGGTGAGACTCGTCCTGGCCCCACACTCCCCAAGTGTAGCGGTCCTGACACTGAGCCCCCCAACCCATCAGAGAAGCATCTGTGGTGACAGTAATCTGCAGCTCTTGTGGGGTGAAAGAAAGGCCCTGTTGCAGGTTGATTTCCTGCATCCAGCATAAAAGGGATCTTGCCAGTGCGGCTGTGTCACTCTTATGTGAAAGGACTGTGGGTGAATGGTCGGAGACCACTGCGCACTGAGTATCCACCGAGTGGTCCTCATGTGCAACCGTGCTAGGGGTACCGTGAAAAAAAAGAGGATGCCGTGAGACCTAGCATCCACTGCATTGCGATGGCTCGAACCGACGTGTTCCATCTGATGAAGTGCACCATCTGTAGAATGGAGTCCTTCCTGTCCTCTGGGAGGAAGGCCCTCACTTGGGTGGTGTCCAGTAGAGCTCTTCTGAAGAGGAGCTGCTAGGAGGGTTGAAGTTGAGACTTCTCTAGATTCAAGAGAACTCCCATGGACATAAGGAACTAGGAGGCTTTGGCCATCGCTCTCTGTCTCTTCTTCGGAAGGACTTGCTAAGAGCCAGTCATTCAGGTAAGGGAAGACTTGAATACCTAGCTTTCTGAGGTGTGCAACGAGCACTGCGAAGCTCTTTGTGAAGACCCAGGGTGCCGAGGAGAACCCAAAGGGCAATGCTAGGAACTGGTAGTGCTGACCCAGAACCACAAAGCAGAGGTATCTGCGGCGATCCGGGTGCACTGGAACATGCTGGTAATTGTCCTGCATGTCAAGGGACGCGAGACAGTCGAATTGATGAATCAATGGAAGTAGCATTCCCAGGGAGACCATCTTGAATTTCTCCCTGAAAAGATACTTGTTTAACTTTCTGAGGTTGAGAATCGGTGGCATCCTTCAGGTTTTCTTCGGAACTGGTAAGTAATGGTAATAGAATCCGGTGTTGTTCTCCGCAAGGGGAATTACTTCTATTGCCCTGTTGTTTAAGAGGCCCTGAATCTCGGCAGTAAAGAGGTCTCACTGAAGAGTTGACTGACTGGAAATGGAAATTACATACCTACCATAATTCTTGATCTTCTCGGACGTAGTTTCTACCACTCATTCACACTAATGGGATCTACGATGGAGGCGCTAGGACCCAGCAGGAGCAAACTTTTCGAGAGGGTCGGTGCCAGAGTTGGAGCTGCGAGGAAGTGGCACCGTGAGCCATGGCTCGTGCAGTAAAGATAACCTCGGCGTCGACCCCCCAACCGTCTCAGTACCTTTTTTCCGAGGAGGTGCAGTGTAACTAACCTAGAGGTCTAACCTAACAAAACTGAACATAAGACAGTCCAAATGACCCGTGTAAGAAGGGTCAACAATAGAGTTTTCGCAGCCCAGCCATTGAGGGAGTGAAGACCAAAAACAGAGATGTGAGCTCGGGGGATGGCGGATGGGCGTGTGAATGAGTGGTGGAGCCTTTGTCCATGAAGATCAAGAATTACGGTAGGTACGTAATCTCCGTATCTTCCTGAACATAAAGTCTTCACCACTCATTCACACTAATGGGAGAGTCTGAGCTAACAAACCCCAGAGACGGGTGGCAGGAGAAACTAAGAGCTCATATACTTAGGAGAGACGTCTGTTAAGAATAGTCCTACCAAACGACAGATGTCGTCTGGCATGAACATCTAAAGCATAGTGCTTAACCAAAGTATGCACTGAGCTCCATGTAGCCTCGTTGCAAATGTCTGCAATGGGCACGTTGCAGATTTCCGCCAGAGATGCCGCGACTGCTCTAGTACAGTGAGCGTACACTCTGCCTTCTAGTTTAACCTGTGCCATAGAATAGCAGTGGCGGAGGCATGCTACCAGCCACGCTGAAATGCACCTAATAGCGACAGGCTGACCCAGACGGGTCTCGCTGAAGGAAACAAACAGTTGTTGAACCGTGTGAATTTCTTTTGTTCTATCCAGATAGAATCGCAGTGCTCTCTTAACATCCAAAGAATGCAGGGTACATTCCCCTTCATTCTGTAAGTTAGCAAAGTAGGTAGGTAGGACTAAAGGTCAGTTTAAATTAAATTCTTAGACAACCTTGGGAAGAAACTTAGGGTGAGTCCTAAGAACTACTTCGTCCTTGTGAAATACAGTGTACAGGGGAGTCTGTGACCACAGCATGCATTTCAGAAACTCTACGGGCCGAAGTGATGGCCGTTTTCCAAGTGAGGAACTTCAACTTGCAGGTAGCTAGATGCTCGAAAAGTTTCTGAGTGAGCATGTCTAGCACAAGGTTAATGTCCCAGGCTGCGAATGGACGTCTGATAGGAGGTCTGGTATGCAGAATGCCCCTAAGAAATCTCTTAACTACAGGCAACTGAGCCAGAGACAAGGAATGTACCGGCTCATGATAAGCTGAAATGGCACAGAGATGAACTTTGACAGAGTACTGCAGACCTGAATTTGAGAGGTCCAAAAGGTTCTCCAAGACTATTTGGTGGGCAGGAAAAAGGGTTTGAAGAGGATTTTGCACACCAGAGAGAGAAACGTTTCTATTTTGCTGTGTAGGTTTTTCTAGTGGTTGGTTTACATGCAGTCAAGAGAATAACCGAAACCATACGGGAAAGACTGAACCTATTCACCTCTAGCTCCTCAGGAGCCAAGCGTGAAGGTGAAGCGTCTTCAGATTGGGATGGACCACAGGCCCCTGGGTCAGAAAGTTAGT
Organism: Neoceratodus forsteri; assembly: GCA_016271365.2. Taxonomy (NCBI): domain Eukaryota; kingdom Metazoa; phylum Chordata; order Ceratodontiformes; family Ceratodontidae; genus Neoceratodus; species Neoceratodus forsteri. Next base: position 622,412,500 of record CM057449.1, read on the forward strand.
CTGAAGGGAAGTGGCTTCGGGAGGGTTGCAGACAGACTGCTGAGCAGCGGTAACCATATCTGTCGAAGCCAAAAGGGTGCAATGAGTATCATCCTGTCTCCCTGAGACTCGAAATTAAGATGCACCCTCTGAATTAGAGGAAGAGGAGGAAAGGCATATAGAAAGCGTTTTGTCCACTGCAGCCTGAATGCATCCTGACAGAAAATGCCAGGTCCTGGATTTCTGGAGCAGAAGAGAGGTAGTTTTGCATTGAGTGGGGATGCAAAAAGGTCCCCGGTCTGGAGTTCCCCACTCTTTGAAGAGTGACTGAGTGACGGCTGAGTCGAGAGGACCACTCATGAGGATCTGTCTCCGTCCTGCTGAGACAGTCTGCCAGTTCGTTCTGCACACCTGGTAGGTAAACTGTGTGGATTAGAGCCTTGTGCTCCAGGCACCATTCCCACACTCTCGGTTTCCCTGCATAATGGGTAAGAGTGTGCACCGCCTCGTTTGTTGATGTAATACATCACTGCTTTGTTGTCCGTTTGAAGGAGAATGTTCTGAGTATGTCTTTCAAGGCCCGTACTGCATAGAGGATGCTCATTTCCAGGACGTTTATGTGGAGCCGGGATTCATCCTGAGTCCACGTACCTTGGGTGTGGAGCTTCTGGCAGTAAGCTCTCCACCCAATCAGGGATGCGTCGGTGGTAATGGAGATCTGATGATCCAGAAGAGTAAAGGGATACCCTTCCAGAAGGTTGTTCTCTTGTGACCACCAGGTGAGTGACCTCTTTAGAGGTTCTGTCACCTTGATGGGAAACGACTGAGGGTGAGTGGTTGGGGACCACTGAGTACTGAGCATCCACTGAAAGGTTCTCATGTGGAGATGAGCTAGGTACAGTGAACACAGAGGATGCCATGAGACCCAGAATCCGCTGCATCGAGATAGCTTGAACCGAGCTGTTTTCTCTGATGTACCGGGCCATCTGTAGGATATCACTCCTTCTGTCCTCTGGAAGAGAAGCTTTCACACAGGAGATATCCAGAAGAGTTCCTATGAAAAGGAGTTTCTGGGAGGGCTGCAACTGCAATTTGTTGCGATTTAGCAGGACTCCCATGGACGTGAGGAAGTCTGAAGCTTTGGCTATGGCATCCAGAGTTCCCTGCCTGGAAGGGTTTGCTAGAAGCCAGTCATCCAGGTATGGAAACACTTGAATTCCAATTTTCCTGAGATGTGCTGCGAGAATTGCACAACACTTTGTAAAAACTCGCGGCGCCGAGGATAGCCCAAAGGGCAGGACTCTGAACTGATAATGTTGACCCAACGCTACAAACCTCAGGCATTTGTGGTGCCACAAGAATGTGTTGGTAGGCATCCTGCATCTCCAGGGAGGCTAGCCAATCGTGTTTATGAATCAAAGCTAGAAGGGTACCTAGAGATACCATCTTGAACTTTTCATTGTGAAGGAATTTAATTTTCTGAGATCCAGAATGGGGCGAATGCCTCCAGTTTTCTTTGGGACTAGAAAGTAATGGGAGTAGAAACCCGTGTTTCGTTGATCTAGCGGAACTACTTCTACTGCCCTGTTGTTCAGAAGGCCTTGCTCCTCGGAAGCAAGAAGGTCTGACTGTACTGCCAACAGTCTGGGCTGTCGGTTGGGGAGATGATCGGGGGTTCTGAAAGAGTGAGCAAATATCCTCGGATTATCCAGGGGCCTTCTGTCTGATGTTATAGACTTCCATCTGTCGAGAACTGAGTCAGACATCCTCCCACTGTTGAGGAAGAGTCCCCTCGGGCAGTTGAGGTGGGACCTGGGCAGAGAACTCGGAAGGTGGCACTGGGCACTTTGAGGGCTTGTGCCTTCTGCTGCATTTTCTTTTTGTGGCTGCGGTGTGGCTACGTTAAAGCCCCCTACCCCAAAAGGATTGACGGTTATGAACTGATTATTGCCCCCCCGAGAGGGGGTGGGTGCCATTCGAGCTATCTTAATGGCTGACCTAGTCTTCTGTGTGGCTTCCACAGCTTGTTCCACCTGGGGTTCAGAACAGATACCTACCGAAGGGTAAGGCCATGATCTGCTGCTGGACATCATTCGTGAAGCCCAAAGTACATAGCCAGGAGTGGCGACGGGTACAAATGCCTGCTGCCGCTGTTTGAGAAGCAGTATCGAAAGCGTCCATTGCAGCTTTAATCTGTTAGTTATGGGACTCGATACCCCTGGTTATGGTGTGAAGTAGCTCTGAATTAGTTTCCGACTCAGGCAGAGCTTCTACCACTTGCTTGAGCGAATGCCAAAGGACATATTCATACTGAGAAAAATAGCCCTGACAGCTGGCAAATACGCATACCCAGGGAAGAGGCAGTAAAGACATCTATCTTACGAGATTCTTTATTGATAGGCCAGGCTGAGGATGCCGGCCTTGTCATTCTCTGCTATGACTACAATGGGATCATCAAAAGCTTGTGAGGCCAATATGGGTCGATCCTTGGGAGCAGCGTACTTCCTATCTATGGACTTAGCCACGGAAGGGATGAGAGCAGGATTGTTCCATGCCACCTGAGAAAAGGTCTCAAAAGATGTTGTATCGGAGGAGTTAAATCCATAGGGATTTCCGGGACATGTAGGTATTGGAGTCTTAAAAGCGTCCCAGGATCGATTTCTGTTGTCTGAAGAGAAAGAGTGGAATTTAAATTTTTTAGCAGAAACTTAAAGGAAAGGTCTTCGACCGCAGGCTCTGCAGCAGGATTAACTCCTGCTCCTTCAACATCATCACCCAGACGAAGATCTGGGTCAGGCTCAAAATCATCTCCTGACAGTCTGGGAACTGTATGGATAGGAAAGGAGTGAAAATCAGAATGGAAATTAGAAGAGGAAAGAATCAGTGTCGAAAAGCCCTGGAGGCTGGATGGCACTGCACCAAGCATCGGTGCTGATGAAGAACATGGAGCCGAACCCAAGGAAGTTGGCGCAATCGGAAACAGACCAGCACATGGCGCCAACAAAGGCCATGGCACCATGGACGGCACAGACAGAGCCCCTGGTGTCGCAGACGGCGCCGACAGAGTCCTCGATACTGCGGACGACTGAGAGTGTCCAGAGGTTCCGAAAACAGTGATTTTAAAGAAAAGGAGGAACATTAACAGGAGATAAATGCATCGGTGTGGCCCCTGCGCCGCAGCCATGTGGGGGAGGACACCTGAGCATGGAGTCGACGGCACCGCAGAAGACGTCGCATGACTAGGAAGGTCCAACCGCCCTACTCAGTCCCTCGAGTGGCCCAAAAGCCCCGGAGTGACCGGGTCAGGCAGCTGGCCCAACCTCCGAGCTCACTGCTCCATAAGAGCAGCCCACTGGTGAAACTGCTCAGAGGTCTGTCCAACAGGCAGGGATAGGCTCCGATGTCAAAGAGGTCGGGCACCGAAGACAGAAATCGGCGACTCCGAGAGGGGAGGAGACTGGTGCCTAGCCCCAATGACCGACTGTCGACGCGCAGACATACCAGAAGGCGACCTCGAGTGATGCTTTCTCTTTCTCGACTTGTGCGCCGAAGAACAACTCTAGGCCGAACGGTGCAGCGAATGGAACTGTTTCCTTTTATACTTTCGGGGGTGGGGGCGCGCCACACATCTCCCTGAACATTGGACTGTCCGTTGTCAGACCCACCATCCAGGGAGGGCAGCAGACCGGACCAAGCCCGGCTGACTGAACAGCTTCCATACGAAGTCTTCCTACCATCACCTGACCCACTCATGGTCGACTCCATCAATGGAGGGCTGAAGACTTCTTTATTAATCAATAAATTTAATTAAAATCTACTTTGTACTTTCGAAGATAAAATTAAAACACAATAAACTGAAAACTATGCTGCTGGTTTGAAGTCTGACTCCTGGCGGGCGAGCGACGTCGTCACTGAAGCGCACTCGACAGCGGGGGGAAAAAGGAACTGAGGCGGTTGGAGGGTCAACGGCGAGGTAGACTTTGCTGCACAAGCCATGGCTCACGGTGCCGCTTCCTCGTGGCTCCATCTCTGGCGCCGACCCTCTCGAAAGGTTTGCTCCCGCTGGGTCCTAGCGCCTCCGGCATAAATCCCATTAGTGTGAATGAGTGGTGGAGACTTTATGTCCAGGACGATTGTCGTTTTGGTGGAAGGTTCTGGAGGAGTTCATCAGATTGAGGGAATAGCCCTCCCTGACACTTCTGAGGACCCACTTGTCCGATGTGATACGTTTTCACTGCTCACAGAAAAGGGATACACAACCTCCCACCGCCAAGGACGAGTCCCTCTCGAGCAAAGGAGGAGGGACCTGGGCCAGAAACTCAGAGGGTGGTGCTAGGTGCCTTCGGGGCCTGCGTCTTCTGCTGCATTTTCTTCTGCTGCTGGAGAGCTGTGTTTTTATTACCAGCTCCTTGTCCCTTACCTCGAAAGGACTGTCGGCCACGAAACTGTCGACGGTTCCCATTTTTCTGAGAGGCAGGGGGTCCTGGTCTGGCCGTTTTTAGGGCAGACCTAGTCTTCTCTGCAGCCTCCAATGCTTGCTCCACTTGAAAGCCGAAAGGTAGACACCGTCAAAAGGCACATTCATCACCTTCTGCTGTGCATCAGGCGGGAAACCAGATGTCCTGAACCAAGTGTGCCGTCTTACACAAATTCCAGCAGCCACCGCCTGAGAAGCAGTATTATAGGTGTCCACTGCAGCTTTCAGCTGCTGGTTATTGGGTTCTATGCCCCTGGTGATGGTCTGAAGTAGCTCAAATGAGACGTCAGATTATGGAAGCTTCTTGACCAAAGCCTTAAGTGAGTGCCAGAAGGCATACTTGTACTGAGAGAAGTGCCCTTGGTAGCTAGCAATGCACATACTCAGGGTTGCAGCTGCAAACGTCTGCTTATCTAGAGTGTCGATTTTGTGAGATTCATGATGAATAGCTCAGGTGGAGGACTCCTGAGGGAAAGCGACCTTGTCATTTTCAGCAAGTACCACCAACACATCCGCAAACGCCTGTGAGGACAGGATAGGTCTATCCTTAGGTGAGGCGTATTTCCTATCGATGACTTTTGACACAGAAGGAATCAGAGCTGGCTTGTTCCAAATCATCTCCGATAATGTCTCAAAAGAGGGCGGAATTGGAGGGGTTAAGTCCACTGGAATATCAGGGACATGCAGAAATTGCAATTGCAACAGCTCACCTGGGTCCACCGAGGAGGTTTACAAAGCCAGGGTGGAACCCATATTCTTGAGCAGAGACTGGAAAGAAAGATCTTCCACTCTGGATTCGACAGAGATCGAAGGCTTGCTCTCCAGTCCAAAAAGTGAGTCGTCCACATCGTTATCAGAAAGATCATGTCCGTATCGGACTCATCAAGATCTCCCTCCGTGAGTTTGCGAGTGAGATTTCTCCCAAGTTACTCTCTACCTTTAGAGAGGTGGCTGAGGGGTCCCCCCTCCCCCTTCCTGGGCTTATGCCACACTAGCTACCTTACTAAAACCAAAGTAAGACCCCACTAATCCCTCTTCCTACCAACTGATCTCAATCCTCAACACTGATTACAAATGTTTTATGGCTATATGGGCTTCACGATTGGAGAGGATCCTACCCTGCCTAATTCACCATGACCAATCTGGTTTTATTAAAAATCGAAACACTACAGACAATATACGTTGAACACTAATACTTGCGGAATACATTCGGGAACGGCGGATCCCTGCTGCGGTCATTAGCTTGGATGCAGAGAAGGCCTTCGACAGGGTGTCCTGGCAATTTCTGTGGGACACCCTGTAGAGGCTAAACTTCCCAGAGTCATTCCTGAAATGGCTGAGGAACCTTTATGCCGCTCCTCAGGCATATGTGAGTTAATGGAGGAATATCCCCCCCCTTTTACCCTATCCCGTGGCACTCAGCAGGGTTGCCCCCTTTCCCCTCTTATTGCTCTTTACATGGAACTGTTAGGGACGACTCTAACAACCTCCTCCGAGGTGGAAGGCATCCCACTAGGACAACAACAATATAAAGTCAGCATGCTCGCTGACAATGTCCTTTTAACCCTTCTCTCACCGGACACTTCTATCCCTGTGGTCTGACAAATCCTTCAGAAATATGAAACCTTAGCAGGATTTAAATTAAATATTACAAAATCGGAAGCCCTTCTTTTCAATTTTTCCCCAATTAACAGTCTTCGTGACCTTCTCCCCTTGAGATGGAGATCCACGAAGTAAAATATTTAGGAATATATATTTCACTGAATCAGGAGGTAACGGAGTTGGTTAATTATGAGCCACTTACCATCACAATACAAAAAGACCTAGACAGAGATGGTCATCCCTACCATTGTCATTTTTCAACGGATTGAAACTATTCGCATGAATGTCCTCCCCCGGCTCTTATACCTCTTCCAAAACATCCCTTACTTCCCCTCATCTTTTTACTGCAAGTCCTGGGGATAAACTACTTTCTAAATTTACATGGGACAAACAATGCCCGAGGGTTCCCCTTTCCATCCTCCAACTAGCCATGGCTCAAGGGGGAGCAAATCTACCTAATCTTAAACTCTATGCTCAAGCAGCTTTCCTTCATACTCTTATCTACTGGCTGACAGCTTCTGGGCACACTGGAAATCCCTGGAGTTTATTTTAAATGACAAGTATGACGTATCCGTTCTTCTCTTTTCCTCCATCGACAATACACCCACTCTGAGGCATTTAACAAAGATCACATCTGGTACTCTCCAAGTATGGTACAGATTAAGAAATAAATCAGAAATAAAACCAATATATGATTATAGTAAAATAATCTCCAAAGATGACCTTTTTCAACCTTTGCACATGGATCTGGCCTTCTCTCAATGGTGTAAATCAGGACTACCACATTTGTTCCAGTTTCTGGATGAGAGGGGGGTTCTACCTTTTGATAAGCTCAAAATCCAATACAGACTTCTAGACACGGACTTTTTTTAAGATACCTCCAAGTGAGGAATTATATACTCCATCATCAGACATTAACCACTAGACTCCTTACCCCAACCCCACCCTTACTAAAAATGTTCACTGACTCTATTAGGGGGAACCAGAGCGGTCACCTTATGGGAAACGTATATAGGGCATTGACAGACTTATTGGGGGACTCGACAAAGTCAATTTTAGATAAATGGAACGAGGATCTCGCTTCTGAGGTTCAATTTGTAGATTGGATGGCTGCGACTCTGCCAGCTGTCAAGGTGACCTCCTCCTTTTTTTGGTGGGAGTTTTCCTGGAAAATACAAAACAGGTATTTTCGAGCTCTGGTGATCTTAACTAAATTCCTCCTGGCAGCAAATGGTCATTGCTGAAGACAATGTGGATGTTGTCTAGCAGATTTGGGCCATGTTTTATGGCACTGCCCCCTCCTCATGCCTTTTTTCGTGTGGTCTTTAGTTGGAGCAGTCTACCTGTTTAGTGGACCCAACGGAATTAACAGGGGAAACTGTACTGCTCTCGGAATATCAAGACCACTCTCCCCAGTGGACCCGAACACTGCTGCCTATATTCCTTATAGCGGCCAAGAAAGCCATTACCAGAAAATGGATGACTCCACAAATCCCTTCCATTCAGGATTGGAGATCCATTATGCTGGAAATCTACCAGACAGAAAGCCTTACGGCAACACTCCAAGACCGTATGCAGAAATTTACTCTTAAATGGCAGGGCTGGGTACTTTACTACAGGGTACATCTAGCTTTTGTTCTTGAATGTATTTATAGCATTTCTATTCAATCTTGGGTCTGGTGTTCTGGAGGAAGTAACCATAACTTTTAATGACTCCAGTGACTCCGGCTGTTAACCCATAAAATGTCTAAACAATTGTATTTTATGATTGCACTGTATACTGTACAATGTCTACCTGCTGCGTGTCTGCATGAAAATTACTAATAAAAATAAAAAAATTAAAAAAAAGATCTCCCTCCGTGCCAGATGGGCCACCAATGACAGGCTTGGGCCAGAAAAAACGAAGAATCTAAGAGGTCACCACCAGCGTCGAAGCCCTTGGAACTAGCCACGGTGCAGTGGGAATCAGCGCCGCAAGCGTCAACACAGAGGCCGGCCATTAGGCACTCGACACTGGAGCGGCCAGCTATCCTCGAGCCATCCCGACAGACCTAGAAAAAAAAGGAAAAAGAAGTTATAGGTACATATGCCGTCCCTTGCTTAGGCAATAGTTAAGGAAAGTAGACACGAGGGTGGACGAGGAGGACGCTAGCCCCGAGGGAGGAGCCCACGCCTCTTGAACCAAACACCTCAGCTCAACGGCTCCGAATATCGAAGGATCCTGTGCTGGAGCCACTGCCAACGGTAGACAGGACAAATGTCGCACCCACTGCTCCATCAGAGTGGCCCAATGATGAAACTGCTTACCAGAAGCCACAACGGAGGACAACGAAGGGCTCCTGGGTCGAGAATCCCACCCGGCACCAGAGACCCAATTGGAATCGGGTCAGGCCCAACACTCCTAGCAACCGACGACCCCCATGAAGAGACATCAGAGGGCGACCTCGAGTAGTACCTCTTCTTCTTCGACCGACGAGTCGAAGAAGAGCTCGAGGCCGAGTGGTGCCAGGTTCCTGACCTCGATCAGGAAAGGGACCGCTTCTTTTTGTGCTTACGAGAGGACTGTCCTCCCTCCCGAGTATCGGACTGTCCGTGGTCGGACTCCCTCTTCAAAATGGGTGACGGACCGGACACAGCCCCACTGCCAAAACAACTTTCAAGTGAAGTCTCCCTACCGTCACCAGCCATGGTCGACTCCATTGAAGAAGGCTGTGAGAAATTAAACTTTTTTTTAAAAATAAAGAAATAAGTGAATAAGTTATTCTAAATCTAAACGTAATGCTACTGTTGTATATACTTGAAGACTTGACTCCCACTGGTGAGCGATGCTGAACTGAAGCGCACTCGATTGCGGGGGGGGGCAGCAGAGGAACTGAGGTAGTTGGAGGGCTGACACCAAGATAACCTATATAGCGCGAGCCAGCCTTGCCGCGCATGCAAGGTCCTACCTCAGCGCCAGCCCTCCTGAAGATTTTTGGCTCTCACTGGGTCCTACCGCATTTGGCACAGTCCCACTAATGTAAATGAATGGTGAAGACTTTTAGTCCAGGAAGATCCTGAGAGTTCTCAGACTGAGAATGCTCCTGGTCCCAGGAAAGTCGATGTTGAGTCTTCTTTTCTTTCTTTGACTCCTTCTTTGTGAGAGCTGTGCAACCCGGAAGGGCCCTGCCCTTTAGTCAAGAAGGACTAGCACAGCTCCTTGAAGGAACCTGAATAAGTGGAGCCCAATTTGAGCAGAACAAAGGCAGAAGCTGAGGAGGACTGCCCGGTGGCCCTAGTCGCCTCCTCCTTGAAGGCTGTAAGTTGTTTCAACTGCTTGTGGGACTCCGCAGCCGTACAGACTGCCAAATAGGCGTCCTTGGATTTGACTGGCAGATGTTTTTCCAGGCGGCCAAACTTCAGGCAGGTGAGGCAGTCCTCTAGGACCGTCGCTTGAAATGACTGGCAAATGTCGCAGGCCTAGGTATCATGATTGTGGCCCAGGCAGTAGACGCACGTGATGTGGGGGTCGGTATGCGACATCTTCTGCCCACATGGGCACTGGTGAAATCTGGGCAAGGACTTTTCGTCAACAGCGGTCATGATTGATGATTGAACTTAAGACTGAACTCGAGAGTTCAAAATGTTTGGAAGTAAATCTGAAGATTTTAGCGCTAGGGCCTACTCAACGCAGAAGCGGTAAGGAAGAAACCTGCTTCTTCCAGCGGAAAGGAAGATCTGGCATCATGGGGAGAAGCTGAGGGATATACCACTTGGGAGGGTGGGAGAATCCAGCTTGAAGACTTTTCAGCAACTGAAAGGGGAAAGGACACTGCCAGTAAGTGTGGATAGAACATATCCACGTCCCTAGAACCATTCTTTTCATTCTTCCTTTTCACGTGAGGGCTGCCCCTCCCCCCCGGAAATCCTTAACAACAACAGTCATAACTATAACTTCGTTAGGCAATTCAACAAAGTGTGCGACCCTGTTGCCCCATATAAGACTCTGATCAAAAAAGGCACATTCCAGCCATGGTTCACCCCAAATCTTATGACACTAACTGGATAAGACAGAATCTGGGCACAGTACCAAGTGCTTGGTTACACCTCCCTCCTCCAAAAATATAAAGAGCTCAGAAATAACAAAAACTCAAGTCAAAGCAGCCAAGGTTAATTATCATAAAAACAAGCAATTTACCCTCTTCAACTAGCCAAAACTTCTATGGAGTGGAATTAATGACATTCTTGGCAATACCAGAAAACCTCTTCCTTACTCCATCCAAATGGATGGGTCCACGATTGAGGGAGGTGTAAACATAGCCAATACATTTAACAAAACATTTAGCAACCTATCCGCCTACATTCCCCCACCCACCCTACTGAAGACTACAGTACTCCAACCCATGCTTGCCACCCAAAATTCTACCTTGAGAGGTTAACTTGGGCTGATATCTACAAACACCTAGCCCAAACAAAAATATCAACATGAATTGGACCCGACAACCTGGATATGAAGCTCCTCAAATCTGCCTTAAAGGAAGTCACATGCTCCCTCCAATTAATTTTTAACCTGTCACTCTCCATTGGGCAAGTGCCCATGATCTGGAAAATAGCTCACGTTATTCCGGTCTTCAAAGGGGGTGCGCGCCCAAGACCTCCCTACTAACTAACGTCCCATCTCAATCTTGCCCCCCTTCCCCAAATGCTGGAAAAAATTGTAAACGATCAGCATACTCAATATCTGAGCCAGTATGACCTCCTGTCCCATGAGCAACATAGTTTCCATAAAAATAAAAGCACCTTAACCGCCCTGTTGGAATATACTTACTACCTTCACTGTGCCTGGGACAGAGGGGAGCCTGTAGGCTCCACTTCGTTGACCTCATCAAGGCATTCGACCTTGTCAATCATGCCTTGCTCTGCAAAAAATTAACCAAGCAAGGCCTCTGATGAGGCCATCCAATGGCTAAGAAACTACCTGACAGGCAGAACACAAGTGGTAAAATGCTGTGCATCCCTTTCTGACTATTGGTCAGTAACGGTGGGTGTCCCCCAAGGATCAATGCTTGGTCCCCTTTTTTTCAGTCTCTTCATCAATTACCTTCCTGAACCTTGCAGTTCAACTAAACTTCTCCTGTATGCAGACGATGCTATCACCTTGACAAACCGCAACTTAGCCAAACTTCAGTTTAACCTCCAAACCGATTTCTCAGCAATCCAAGACTGGTTCACTGCCAATTAACATGTCCTAAATACAATAAAAAAAATGTATGCTCTTCTCCACTTGAAGTATATCCCCCAACCCTCCTTCCCTAGACATTACCTCTACCTTGGGAGCTCCTCTTGAGCAGGGGTGCTCCTTTAAATATCTGGGGTTAACCCTAGATTCTGGAATAACCTACGCAGCGCATGAAGATGCACTAAGGCGGCCAACTCCAGAGTGTCTCCTTTACAGGCACAGGAATGCCATCCTTCCTGAAGTAAAGCATCTACTAGTTAGATGCTACATCTTCAGTCTCACTGATTATGGCCTTGTGGTCTATGGTGCCACCTGAGACAGAGTGCTGGCTGGGGTCAGAGACTTGCTGAACAGAGCCTGCCGCTATGTACTCAACTTGAGGTAGGATTCTCATACATGCACACTATATAATAATCTAGGGTGGCTGAATCTAGACTCCCGATTACTATATAGTACCCTTGTCACAGGCAAAAAGCCTTGCTGAGACTGTTATCCCCTTGGGTCCTGCCATGCTGTGCCCAATGGATACCAGTTACCCTTCAACAGGTATAGAACATAACTCCTTGGTGCTCCCCCATAGGAAAACCTCTCTGGGACAGGCTTGTTTCTCATTCAGATTCCCAGAATTATGGCACCCCTTACACCATCCCTTAAAGTCACTGACTCCCTAACCAACTTTTAATCCCATTTCCTATTTTCACTCACTTCCCCTAACCCATGTGCCTGTTTTCATTGATCACTTGCCCCCCCTCTCTACACTTCTCCATAGGCCCCTCTGGCCTCTGAACATTTCACCATTAGGCTCTGTCTCTACCCATCATTATGTGCATTTATAATATATCTCACTATTTATTTATGCCTGACTTGGTGATTACGCTTATTTAACTTAAAAAAAAAAAATTATTCATTGTACCTACCGAATTCCATTTTGTACTGTGAGCTCTGTACTTTGTATTTGCAAATATGTTGACTCTCCGTTAAATTGCTTTCTCTGTCTTTATGACCCTAGACCCTTTTAAAATAGGCTCAGCTTAAAGGGTCTTGCGTGTAACAAATAAATAACTAAAATCAATAACAGGTAGAAACTATCAAATACCTCGGGGTTGTTCTGGACGATACTCTACCTTTTGCCCCTCATGTAGATAATTTGGTGTCCTCAGTAACCAGATGGTTGGGTGCCCTGTACAGAAATTGAAACAACCTTATTGCTGACACCTGTGTGACAGGGTTGAATAAAGCCCTGTCCTATTTGTTATGCAGATAGAGTTAAACGCAAGGATCTCTTGTATCCTCTCCTGTTCTGTTTCTTGTCTGTCTGGTTGTGCAACCAAATGTTCTCATGAGACCCAAGAACTGATCACTCTGACGGTCTCGCGATTCTCCGCCTCTCGCCATTTCCCTGCCTTCACTTGCTGTTTCTGTCTTTCCTTCCCCCTTGCATATATGCAGTTATAAAATATATGTGAATCTTTGTGTGAAACTAAGTGTAACTGGGATCCCTTGGTTTGAAAATGTATAGAGTTGCAGTATATTGTTGAAATCATTGCAAAGCTATTTGGGAGTCAAGCGGTTAACCTTGAGATGCAGCACAAACCTTTGCAGAGTTGTGAACAGGTCGTCAGTTCTGGGTCACGATGTTCTATTCTGTTGCACCAGCAAGGCAACTCACAAAGTTCCAATACATTTTATGAGAAACACAATGTCTGTTAATGAGCTGAGGCTGCAGAAGTTAATCACCAGGCAAAGACTTGTTATATAAAAAGATAAGCAATCTTTTGTTGGAGAGACTGACTTGAAACTTGTAATCAGAGATGACCTCAGCTGAAGGACTTTGTTTTCTCGGTCTGAACCACCTTTGTAAATAGTTCTACTGAACAATTTTTAATTTTTTGTTTTACCGTTATTGATAATAAAACACTGCTTGCAAATTTTATAACTGCTCTGGGTTTTCCTATGCTTCCTGACTTGTGCCTCAATGACAGATGGTGTCAGTCAGACTAAGTTGGATTTATGCCAAGCACACTCTAAACCAGAAGTTTTGTGCATGGGTACCAGGGAAGCATAGAAGAAAGGTACAGATTCAGCAGCAGCAAGCCAAGGAGTGATTACCAGCAGCATGGTAGCCAAACTAGTAGAGACAGAAGTCCAAGCTGAGACTGTGCAGCCAGCATCAGCGATGGAAAAAGAACAGGCAGTGACAGAACCTGAATGCCTGACTGCCTTTTTCAAATAGTGGACTATACAACAAAAAGAGATGGAGAAGCAGAGAGAAAGACGTCCAACATTTAGAGGCAGAGAGAAAAGAAGAGATGCAGCAACTTGAGAAGAAGAGAAGAGATGCAGCGACAGGAGCAGTGATGGCTGGATGCCTTGCAAGCTATCAAAGCTGGAGGATCTGGCACCGGTCCAGCAGAGCATCAAGACACAAACAACTTGAAAGACTTTAAACTTACAAAGCTGTGACCCTCGGATTAT